>OZ021721.1:101899865-102527365 GCA_963978545.1 Linyphia triangularis
TCACCCATGTCCTCCAACAAGATAATTTCCAATTATTAAAATATATTCGTAACTCTTTTACAAAGGGATAGTTTTGTAAAAGACTTGATGTTTCTGCCTCACGACATTCTTTTTATAAAACTTGCTCATGTTTTCATTAAATGTGCAGTAACACAAATTAATGGATTGTTCATTTATTAAATACTTAGTATTTTGCAAGTTTTGTGCATCGCATCAAAACTTAATACAATTACATTAAATTCTTTAAATGCGTACTATTATAAATTTAATCGGCAAAATTACTGAACATGCATCTATTTAGATTTAAGACTTAATTAAATCTGTCCTTAAAATATAGGGATGTTGTTTACAATAAATTCAGAAAAAATTATTTACTATTTGGCAAAGCGTTTATTTTGTTAGTATTTAATACACAGTATTATGTCATTAAAAATGTGATTAATGAAAAATTCATTCTAATAACTATATACAAGTTAAAAAAACGAACTATTTGAAAAGTAATTTTATCTATGCCCTTGTCATGTCACATTCTATACGTGTATAAAATACATAGTGTAAGTATCAAAATTTACTTTTAACATATATGTAATCTTACAACATTGCAAGTTTAAAAATAATTACAACTGCCAAATTAAATAAAAAAAATAACATGATTTAAAATAGAAAGAAAACATGATTTTTTTTAACATGAATACTATTAATAAGTTAGTTTTAAATTGATTGAAAGAAAAAACTATTTGTTTTATAAAAATTAAAAATTTCAACTATGAAGTACATATTTTTTTACTTCAAAATTCTATAAGAGGACAAAATATATTATTCTAAATAAACTAAAAAAACGATATATATTAAAGATATCATGGAGATTTCGAAATGAATTTAAAATTACTTAGATCACTTGTAATATGGAAATAATTACTTAAAATTTTGATCTATGCATTTTTTAGTTAGTAATTTAATATCTATTGATACTTGAACTATAATCCAAACGAGTCCTAGGAAACCTATGTTCTAACATAAATTAAAATATGAGTTAGTTTTAACAATTTTATATTATGCTAATCCAACACATGTGGCTTCTCCATAAAACTGTAAGACGTTAAGACTGTAGACATTTAATGTGAAAAAACGTGAGGCCTACTAGTATCAAAATTGGCAACACATTTTAAATTCATTAAAAATATTAATAAATTCTAAATAAATTCCTAATTCCCATTAAAGCTGGTCAGAATTTTATTCGTTTATTTACCACTTAAAAATTGTCTTATCGTAGCTCATAGTGCATATTTTAAGCATATTGAACATAATGCATAATAAATTCATAGATTTATTTATACAACTACACAATCATGATACAATCAATCCATCACTGATTCCCATTAAAGTTGATCCAAAAATTATTTGTTTATTTAATCAAATCAAAAATATCTTATCATGGATCTTTGTACATATTTTAAGCATATGTAAATTGATTATGATGCATTGATAGATTTATTCAACTATACAATTTTGTCTCAATCAGTACATCACTAAATCTTATTAAAGTTGGTCAAAAGTTTATTTTACACATAAAAAATGTCTCATCATAGCAGATATTTTAAGCGTATGTAAATGGAACATAATGCTTAAATAAAAGATTTGTGCAATCACACAATCACTAAAATTGATCAAAATACAATCATTATTTCCTATTTAAATTGATCAAAAGTTTTTTTGCTCATTTAATCATATAAAAAATATCGTATCATGGCCAATGGTACATATTTTAAGCATATGTAAATTGAACATGATGCATTGATAGATTTATTCAACTACACAATCATGTCTCAATGAGTAAATCACTAAATCTCATTTAAGTTGGTCAAAAGTTTATTTATTTAATTTACACCTAAAAAATGTCTCATCATAGTAGATATTTTAAGCGAATGTGAATGGAACATAATGCATAGATAAAAGATTTGTGCAATCACACAATCATGATACAATCATTATTTCCTATTAAAATTGATCAAAAGTTTTTTCGCTAATTTAATCATTTCAAAAATATCTTATCAGGTCCCATGGTACATATTTTAAGCATATGTAAATTGAACAGAATGCATTTATAGATTTATGTAACCACACAATCATGATACTTTTGATTTTAGATTTTATCATAATACTCCTCTGAACATAAGAGAAATAAAATAGGCCTGATAAAAAAGAGGTTCTAAATAATCGTGAAAAGCTCTTTAGATATTTTTTTTTTCATTACTTATATAGCAGAGTTGTCTGGTAAAAAGTAAATTCGCAATTACCAGACATTTAATTTCACTAACACCCTAAGCCCCATTTCATTCAACGTATTTTCTTCTTTAAATAACATCAGTGCAATAAGTTTTAGTACTTTGAAATATGAAAAGTATTGAAAGTCAATTCATTTATAAAAAATATTTAAAAGAGTATAAATATTTTATTATACCACCCTATTACTTTTCCTCTTTAAATATATCGGATTTTTATTTCCTATTATACAAAAATCAAACATTTCTAGCGAACTTTCCTTATATAGTAGATTTCTTTACGTATAATCATATTTACTCAATCGAATATTCATACAGCTGTAACATGCAACATCTCTCCATTAATGATGAGATATTGATCTGCATTACTCACTGGCTACTGGTAATAATTAATTATTAATGCGATATTGTCTTTCATATCAAAAATAGTATGTAATCATTCAGAATATTGGATGTACATATAATATATTTTCTAAATAATCACAAGTTACGCCTTTTAGTTGATAGCATTTTTAAGTGGCAAGCGAGAACAAAGAGCCCATTCCACAATTAAATGCTCTTTTTCTATTCTAGAAAATGTTTTTCCTTATTTCTGCCATTCAATAAAATAGTGAAAAAAGCTTGATTGAAAGATAGCTAGGTTACAACTTTATCTTTGAGTTTAGAATAATTGTTTAACGTTTGAATGTATGCTTCATGTGTTATAATTCACTTGAATAAATTTTGTTTGCCGTAACAACCAAACACATAAGATTCTTCCATTTTTATTATTGAAGTTAATATATATATATATATATATATATATATATATATATATATATATATATATATATATATATATATATATATATATATATATATATATATATATATATATATATATATATATAGCAGACTTTTGCACCATTTACCCAGTAAGATGACTACTATTCATTAGAATGTGACACATTATAATTATAATTTAAAAATCCATTATTACCTAAACACTATAAAATTATTCAAATAAAAAAAAAAATTCATTTCTTATACAAATTGAAACACTTTTAAGAAAATCTTCATTTAATATAATAATCAAAAGATTATATGCATCTTTTAACGTAGTATACATCAAATGTGTATAATAAGAAAAATTGTACTTAAAAAAATTCACGTCTGTAGAAGTTAATAAACAAAAATCAAAGTGATGAATGAGGATGCCATTAACTGAAAATGATGCATAAATTGAAAATAAAAGGAGGTACATGAGTTGTTTATTTTTATCATTGAAAAAATTGAATATTTTTTTTCAAATAGGGTTTTAATTTTTCGAACTGTCATTGCATAACAGATCTTCATTTTCAATTTAAAAATCATAAAATTCAGTGAGACTATATGAAATTCCTTCTTAAAAATTTTATAAATTAATAACCTTTTAAATTATATAAATGAAACCAACATTTATTACATCGTTTTAGAATTACATTAATCAAAATCTTTCTAATTAAAAACTAAAATAAAATCTTAAACAAGAATAAAATAATTTCAAGTTAATCGCAAAAGTTTATCTTTCTAAAATAACTCGTTCTCGGAAACACCACCTGTATTGAATACACATTTCAAAAAACAATATTAAAAATATAACTTCTGGGAGTTTCTTAATTTTAAACCACATTTTAAGTTGAAGAAACGCTTCTTCCCGATTTCAAAACTGAGATTAGTCTCTATGGAAACGCACAGATTTTATTAAAAGTTTGAAAAAGGGAATTCATCTTCTGAGGGGATGTTCAAACATCTTTGCCACAGTTTTTGATTCTCACAAATATTCACTATTTCTTTTATGTGTTGTCAGGAGAAGTGCATTTATATTTAAGGAATGTTAAAAAGAAAGAGCTCTCTATATATGATACTTCAAAAGTCTTAATTAGCTGTATAAATTA
The DNA here is from genome assembly GCA_963978545.1 of Linyphia triangularis. Classification (NCBI taxonomy): domain Eukaryota; kingdom Metazoa; phylum Arthropoda; class Arachnida; order Araneae; family Linyphiidae; genus Linyphia; species Linyphia triangularis. The sequence goes on from OZ021721.1 coordinate 101,904,064, forward strand.
AGAAAATGTATTCACACTGAAATTCTCAAGAGACTGAAACTCTTAAAATTAAAATTGAAATGCACCGTTTACACATTTTTACTAAGAATTTAATACAATTTAGCAAAAATGTGTTTAATTTAAGTTTTAAAAGTTAATCTAATGGGATCATTTTTTGCTTAAAAGATAATTCTGGTTTACAGTTAATTATGTTTATTGACTAAGAATTACTTAAATTGAAATCAAAATTGCACATTTAAATTTCGAAAGTATTTCTAGAACGTTAGCTACTAAAAATTCGAACTGTTTCGTTTTTAAAATGAGTTATATTAATTTTATTATAATATAAAAATATGATTAAAAGGTTTATTTGGGCCATTCCATTGATTATGAAACCTCAATTTATTTATTTTTAAGTTTTTTATTTTAGTTGATGACCATCGTTATTTAACGCCAAGAAGTTGCGCATTCCAATGCGTAATCTAAGTTCAAAAATACCTAAGATTTAAATTGAGTAGTTGAAGTGCAGCTTACAAAAAATTCGTAAATTTTGATGTGCTCAACATTTATCTTATCAGTTAATTTCACTCTTAATGAATATTTGTAATATGTCTTAGATTACAACCCAGTTGTTATGAATAAATAAAATTACTTAACATTTTAAAAATCATCATTGCATTTAATTCCTGCTTACAACTATACTTCCATTCAATACTTAAAATATTGATGTTACATACATGATAGAAACTTGCAGTTTTTATTATAAGAGGCTCTTTAGTACAGCAAATATTTTTTTATCATGTTTGTGAGAAACCCAAACATATACGTGATATCACGTATGTGACTATAATTAAATCATTTTCACAAAATTTCATTAGCATTTACAAAAAATGGGTAAATATTACATTTAATAATAAGTAATATCATTATCTGGCAACTTTTAATTTTTTTTTTCTGACAACACTAAAATTTGTATTTTTTTTCTGGGAAAATATAGAAGAGAAATTGAAAATTATTTTTTTCAAAGTTCGCGAGAAAAATTGCTCTACCCAGAATTGTTTTGAAAAACTGCCCTAGAAAATTTAGTTAATTTTTTTATACAGCACTAGAACAAAAAGATGAAATTACCGTTTCGTAGAAGGAGGACAGGAAACAGGTGAAAAAATATTATTTAACTCTACATATAAAGGAAGCATATTTCTTGTATAAAAAACAATATCCAAATTATCAAATTGGGTACACAAAATTTTTTAGCTTGCGTTCAGAATTTTTTTTTTTTAATTAAAGGTACTCCTACGGACTAGTATAAGTGTTCCGTACATAAAATTTTCCAAATGATATTGGCTGTCCTACAACTGCGGTACATACAGCAATTTTGGGACCAAGTCCTGTGCTCAAAGACTACAAAAAATAATTTAGCTTTGAAATCAGACTGCTGGCAAAATAAGTGTGAAAATTGTCGAGAAAGAAAACAATTTACAATGAAAAGTATAAGCACATTTATACCTGAAACTCACGTTCATTGGAACCAGTAGGTAAGGCACCAAAATACCAAGAAGCTCGAAATATGATCTCGGGAAGGTTTTGCAACAGAACAGTTGCGTAATATTAAAACTGCTGTACCATTTCAAGAACATGTTTGAATTTAGTAAATCCAGTCTGAATCGATAGATTAGTTAAGCGCAATTGAAATCAATTTATTTCAAAGTGTACATTAAATTATTTATTGCAATTTTGATTTGCATTTTTATAATAATAATGAAATCCCTGAAACCAACCATAGTTCAGAAATTTTTTCAGCTGAATATGAATGATCTGGTGAAATTAACATTATTGTGAGAACATTGATTTTAGCAAAAGTTACAGGGAAAAAGATGAAGAAAAAAAATTGATTGGCAAATAAACATGTCAAAACCATCACAAAACATATTTTTACCCTTCGTTCTTTCTTATAACACTATATTTCAATTTTAAAACTCTGCATTGACATTTCAAAACTTCCAGTACATTTTACCCAGCACTGGGTGAGGTGACAAAGATCCTTAACAAGGGTCAGTTTACAATGGTTCACATAGGGATTGACCAGTGTCGACCCGGTGTTGGCCAGCCGATTTGTGCTATTGGGTATGGCCTACATAGAAATGATGTTGTTCAACTATTCCCAACACTAATTTCAGACAGACTTGTCACATTCAGTGCATATGTTGCCCACCTGACGGCTGTGTGGTTAGCACTCTGGAATTGCATGCCATAGCTGCCGGGTTTGAATCCTGGAGTTAAGATGTTTGTAGTGGTTCGTAATCCACGTTAAGCTGCAGGTTCCGGCTTGCTTAACTGTTATTGTGCACAAAAATAGGTTGTTGAGTGTACAAACCATCAACCAGTGAATATGTTAATGCACATGAAAAGCATAAAAAATAATCAGTATACTTTTTTATTAACATGTGATTAATTGTTTAACCTAAGCCTTATTTATGAGTATTTCACCAAAACAATTTTGTTCTCATTATAACTACTAACAATATTTGAGACTGGATTAATCATTTAGGCAAACAAATGTCATAATATACCTTTTCAAAATCCATTTTGTATGCCGTCACATCTGCGATTGCAATGTTACAAATTTGATATTGCAAATGTACCAATAAACATATTTTTTATAACTTCAGATTCTATTTCAATTATAATAAAGAATGCAGCTTTGAAACCGTCATACATTAGCTGAAATAAGAAATGTTGCAACAAGAAAGCACATCTACAAACTGCCACATACATGATAGCTACAAATTTAATTACCATACTTTTTTTTATTCTCCTAAGTGTCTGGAAAAATATGTTTATAAGAGCAAGAGCATAGTGTCACTCTATAGGAACAATTACTCATATAATACAGTACATTAGCTTTAATAACAGTTTGAAAATAAATTTATTATCAAAAACTGAATACATTTATATGGTTTATTCGTTTATTACACATGGACCGTTCCATGATCACGCACGTGACGATGTTTGTATTCGTTTGCCACTCCAAATAATTTTTTAATAGATAATAAATCTGAATATTTTTATGCACTTATTTTTTTTATCCTAAACAATATGTTCTTGCTCTCATTACCATATTTTTCCAGACACTTTGGAGTGTAAAAAAAAATATGGTAATTAAGTTTGTAGCTATCATGTTTGTAACAGTTTGTGGAAGTTTTTTCTTGATGCAACACTTTTTATTTCAGCTAATGTATGATGGTTTCAAGGCTGCATTTTTTATTATAATTGAAATAGAATCTGAAGTTATAGAAAACATTTTTATTGATACATTTGCAATCAAGTTTTTTAAAAAATTTAATGACCTATCAAATTTGTAACAAGGCAATCACGTATGTGATGGAGAAAAACAAATTTTTAAAAGGTATATTATGGCATTTGTAAGATAAAAAATTTAGTGCATGAAAATATTCAGCTTTATTATCTATTAAAAAATTATTTGGTGGGGAAAACGAGTACAAACGTCACATGCGTGATCATGAAACGGTCCACGTTTAATAAATAAATTAACCATATAAATGTATGCAGTTTTTAATGATAAATTTATTTTCTAACTTTAACTTAAGCTAATATATTATATGAGTACTTTATCCTATCGAGTAACACAGTTGATTTTTTATTTAATAATTTTCTAGAATGTTAGCTACCAAAAAGTTTTGCTGCTTTCTTTTAATATATATTGAAATGCATCTATTTATAATTTTGAAGAAATAAAAATGTTATAAAAATGTTTATGTGCAGTAAATGAAGTAAAAACAATATAAATCTATATACAGTTTTTAATAATCAGTTCATAACTGTAATTAAAACCAATATACTGAACCCTGTGAGTATTTTTTTTAAGGAGTGAACATTCTACTTTTTAATCGATAGTGTTTCAGAAAATTTGCTAAGAAAATTATAGCTGTTTTTTTTTAATTAATTGTAATATTGAATATAAAGTTTTAAATATTATTAGAATGTTCATTTGCGTTGTGTTTAAAAAAAGAAGTAACCATCGAGTCATATATGCAATTTCTACTATTAATTTTTTCTTCCAACTGTAATTAAAACCATTATACTGAGCACTCTGAGTAATTTTTCCTATCGGGTGACACATTTGAATTTATAATCGATTGTCTTTCCATAATATTATCTACTAAACATTCTAGCTATTTTTTAATGGATACTGTAATAAATCTCTAATTTTGTAAACATGATTTGTTTATTTTTTTTTATATTTTATAAACGAAGAAAAAACTATTTAAATATAAACGCAGTCTTTAATAATCAATTTATCTTCAAACTTTATTTAAAACCAATATACTATACTCTTTTAGTAATTTTCTCTCAGTGTGAGTGTTATTTAAAACTAATCCTTTACTTTGAGTGTGTCCATTACCAACCATGTCCTCTTTATACTAAAGTTAGCACTTCCTTTCACAATTCCACAAAGCAGAAAACTCGCCGTCAACATTCTTGAGAAATGAACAGGCCTTTTTGAAAAGATTTGTTACGTATGCCATTTGTTTTCTGGTCCGTCTGATAAAGTATGGGACTAAAGATACGCTATAGTTAGCATTACAACTCGAAAATATTAAAACTTTATTTTAAGCAATTAAATATATAAATTTGTATTAAATTACAAAATAATTTGAAAATTCTGTTTTGAATGGACATAATTGCGATATAGACAGGCCTTTATGAAAAGATTTGTTATGTATGCCATTTGTTTTCTGGTCCGTCTGATAAAGTATGGGGCTAAAGATACGCTATAGTTAGCATTACAACTCGAAAATATTAAAACTTTATTTTAAGCAATTAAATATATAAATTTGTATTAAATTACAAAATAATTTGAAAATTCTGTTCTGAATGGACATAATTGCGATATAGACAGGCCTTTATGAAAAGATTTGTTACGTATGCCATTTGTTTTCTGGTCCGTCTGATAAAGTATGGGACTAAAGATACGCTATAGTTAGCATTACAACTCGAAAATATTAAAACTTTATTTTAAGCAATTAAATATATAAATTTGTATTAAATTACAAAATAATTTGAAAATTCTGTTCTGAATGGACATAATTGCGATATAGACAGGCCTTTATGAAAAGATTTGTTACTTATGCCATTTGTTTTCTGGTCCGTCTGATAAAGTATGGGACTAAAGATACGCTATAGTTAGCATTACAACTCGAAAATATTAAAACTTTATTTTAAGCAATTAAATATATAAATTTGTATTAAATTACAAAATAATTTGAAAATTCTGTTTTGAATGGACATAATTGCGATATAGACAGGCCTTTATGAAAAGATTTGTTATGTATGCCATTTGTTTTCTGGTCCGTCTGATAAAGTATGGGGCTAAAGATACGCTATAGTTAGCATTACAACTCGAAAATATTAAAACTTTATTTTAAGCAATTAAATATATAAATTTGTATTAAATTACAAAATAATTTGAAAATTCTGTTCTGAATGGACATAATTGCGATATAGACAGGCCTTTATGAAAAGATTTGTTACGTATGCCATTTGTTTTCTGGTCCGTCTGATAAAGTATGGGACTAAAGATACGCTATAGTTAGCATTACAACTCGAAAATATTAAAACTTTATTTTAAGCAATTAAATATATAAATTTGTATTAAATTACAAAATAATTTGAAAATTCTGTTTTGAATGGACATAATTGCGATATAGACAGGCCTTTATGAAAAGATTTGTTATGTATGCCATTTGTTTTCTGGTCCGTCTGATAAAGTATGGGGCTAAAGATACGCTATAGTTAGCATTACAACTCGAAAATATTAAAACTTTATTTTAAGCAATTAAATATATAAATTTGTATTAAATTACAAAATAATTTGAAAATTCTGTTCTGAATGGACATAATTGCGATATAGACAGGCCTTTATGAAAAGATTTGCTACTTATGCCATTTGTTTTCTGGTCCGTCTGATAAAGTATGGGACTAAAGATACGCTATAGTTAGCATTACAACTCGAAAATATTAAAACTTTATTTTAAGCAATTAAATATATAAATTTGTATTAAATTACAAAATAATTTGAAAATTCTGTTTTGAATGGACATAATTGCGATATAGACAGGCCTTTATGAAAAGATTTGTTATGTATGCCATTTGTTTTCTGGTCCGTCTGATAAAGTATGGGGCTAAAGATACGCTATAGTTAGCATTACAACTCGAAAATATTAAAACTTTATTTTAAGCAATTAAATTTATAAATTTGTATTAAATTACAAAATAATTTGAAAATTCTGTTCTGAATGGACATAATTGCGATATAGACAGGCCTTTATGAAAAGATTTGTTACGTATGTCATTTGTTTTCTGGTCCGTCTGATAAAGTATGGGACTAAAGATACGCTATAGTTAGCATTACAACTCGAAAATATTAAAACTTTATTTTAGGCAATTAAATATATAAATTTGTATTAAATTACAAAATAATTTGAAAATTCTATTCTGAATGGACATAATTGCGAAATAGACAGGCCTTTATGAAAATATTTGTTGCGTCTGCCATTTGTTTTCTGGTCCGTCTGATAAAGTATGGGACTAAAGATACGCTATAGTTAGCATTACAACTCGAAAATATTAAAACTTTATTTTAGGCAATTAAATATATAAATTTGTATTAAATTACAAAATAATTTGAAAATTCTATTCTGAATGGACATAATTGCGAAATAGACAGGCCTTTATGAAAATATTTGTTGCGTCTGCCATTTGTTTTCTGGTCCGTCTGATAAAGTATGGGACTAAAGATACGCTATAGTTAGCATTACAACTCGAAAATATTAAAACTTTATTTTAAGCAATTAAATATATAAATTTGTATTAAATTACAAAATAATTTGAAAATTCTGTTCTGAATGGACATAATTGCGATATAAACAGGCCTTTATGAAAAGATTTGTTACGTATGCCATTTGTTTTCTGGTCCGTCTGATAAAGTATGGGGCTAAAGATACGCTATAGTTAGCATTACAACTCAAAAATATTAAAACTTTATTTTAAGCAATTAAATATATAAATTTGTATTAAATTACAAAATAATTTGAAAATTCTGTTGTGAATGGACATAACAGCGAAATAGCAATTAAAACCGTGTTTATCCCTTACAAAGTTTTCATTTAAAAACTCTAAATGTTATTTTAACTTATTGATAGTCAACTTTAGGTTAGTTTTGTAAAGTTTAGATCAACTTTTGTGATAGTTTTCAATTAGCTCAATCTATTTTATGATAAATTCTTAAATTCAAATTTCTACAAAGAGGTTTGGTCATTAACCTTTTATTATTTTCTTGATAATATATTAATTGTTTAATTCACAAACCTATTTTAAGTTTTAATTCAAATATATAATTAGACTAAAAATTGATGAACAGAAGCAAAGGACACTTCTATATATTTTACAATACTTGTGTAAAAATGTTTAAATCTTGATCTGAAAAATTTATCATTTTAAAAGATTTTTTTCAAATTGCTATATATTTTGCTTTCTATTCATTTCATACATGTAGTTTAAAGAAACAAATTTAAACGTCTACAAAAAATTCTTTATCTGATAAAACACTTAAACTCGAGAAATTAAATTTCTTCCAATAGATATGACAATGATTTCTTTATCCATATTCACTTTAAATTTAATTAGCAGTTATTAATTTTTTTCATATCTTTGATTTAAGCATTAAAGTTAAAATTAAAATTAAAAATTAAAATAATAATAAAAATTAAAATAATATTAAAGATTAATAAAAAAAGTTAAAATAAGAATAAAAATTAAAATAATAATAAACATTTAAATAATAATAAAAATTTAAATAAAATAAAAATAAAAATAATAAAAAAAAAAAAAATTATAATAATAATAATAAAATTAAATTAAAATAATATTAAAAGTTAAAAGTATAATTTTAATAGCAATAAAAATTGAAATTAAAATAATAAGAATAATCAAAATTAAAATTAAATAATACTAAACATTAAAATTAAAATAACAATACAAATTAAAATTAAAATAATTATAAAAAGTAAAATTAAAGTTAAAATTGATATAAAATTAAAACTAAAATAAAACTAATAATAAAAATAAAGATAAAGAAACAATTAAATCAATAAAAATAAATAAAATATAATTTTAAAAACTAAAAAATAAATAAAATAAAATCAGTAAAGTAAAATAAAATAAAAACTCCCACACAAATTCCTTTTACGTACCTATCTACACATACACTTCTTCCATAAATACCCGCTCTGGTATTGCATATAATTTAAAGACATTTTGTAAGCATATCTATTTGTGAATTACTTATGAAATTAAATATCAAAGCCATACGTAATTTCTCGAAATTGTAAAATTAAAAAGCTGCTCAATGACTAAACTGATAAAACTACTTGTTTTGGACAAAATAAAAAAATAAAAAAATTATAAGAGAGAAAGAGAAAATTACAAAATTAATCCCCCTCCCCCAAGTCACAACATGGTACTTTATGGTTTAATCAACATTGCAGATATCCTACCATGTAATAAATAAGCCAAGTAAAGCAATTAAGGTCACAATCCCACAACAATGCACAATCCTCGTTTTTTCTAAAAGTACTTAGATGTCATCATAGATAGTGGAATGTTCTTGTAGAGATTTTCCAGCTTATTGAACAACTGGAAGAGGATATTAATTTCTACAGTCACCTGGAGATATAAAGCTATTTAAGTTACATAGCTAAATACTTCAGTATGGAGGAAAGATTCAATTTTGATGGTTCACATTAATGAGTTTACCCTTACTTATATCAGAATTTTGTTCTCAAAATATTTTTTTTTTTAGTATTAATGAATCAATTTTTGCATAGTGTTTGTGAACAATAATAGTGTTTTTGTTTCCCTAATAAGCATATGGCTAATTCAGTGGCATTACGGTAAAAAAAGTATTTATGAACAATTTAGTAATAAAAGGTAAAGTTGTTATAATTGTTTGCATTTGCAGTCAGATACTTATATTAAAATATTGGATTTTAATGGCGGTAAACATAGTTAACAAATTATTATTTGGTAGTTAAGAGATAATTTCCCCTCAATCCAATGCCAAAAAATATTATAAAATGTTTAAATAGTTAAAATATTCAAATATTCATAAAAATGCAGACAAAGGAACATCGTATTTGTTTGTCAGCATTGCTTTTCAAGTATTTTACATCGATAGTTCAACAGAACTATTAAATGCATTTCAATTTGGGTTTAAAATATATATATTATGCTAATCTACAATTTTTAACAGTTGCCTCATCATGCATCTATGGTCTTAATTTTCCTCTTTGAACTTGATCTCAGTAATTTTTTTTTTCGAATTATGGTTTCGAAGTTTTCTTCCTATGTACCTAAGAACTATAAATAAACTTTCAAATGTGATTATTTTTGATAAAAAAAATTAAAATTTTAAGCATGTCTTTAATTGTGTTCCCGTATGATATTGTTTGTTAGAACAAATAAACTATCATACCTCTTCAATGTACACTTACCAATGTTTTAAATATTGCTAAAATATATGTTTACTTTTTGTATAAATGGGCTATTTAAAAAATAGTCAAGAGGAGAAATTATAGAAATTGATTTATCTACATATAATCATGAGTATTTGTTTAATCTACATCAATTAGTTTCAACTAATTTCTTAATCACGGCAAAACGAATAATCGAACACGATCAGGTTAAGAACCTTTTATTTCAGAATTTTGTAGAAGTGATTTTCTGATCAGTATAGGCTTCGTACAAGTCTTACGCCAAGAAGAATACAAAACAACTAATAAACTATAAAAATACTCATGTATTTCTATTTTTATAAGCTAGAAATCACCCGCTATGAATCTGGTTAATAAAATACATTCTGGTAATAAACAGCATTACGTTCTTACCATTCAGAATTCTTACCATTCACACAGCATTCTGTCCAGAACATGATCATTACTTAGAAGTAGATCATGATCGATATTCCATTGCATTTTTATTTTATTCACGTGCTATGAATTTTTCATAAAGTTGTAGATCTTCTCTTAGACTTTTTCTTTTATCGTCAACTAGAAACGTGACATGTTCTACTAAAAGCTTCACGTTCAACACTTTCCATAACTTTATAAGCAATTTACTTATAACCAGTAATATATTTGAAAACATATTGTTACGAATTTTTGTATATTTGTAAATATTTCGTAGTGATAATTTTGTAAATAGGAACGTTTATGTACATTTTGCATAAGGCAGTGCAATAGTTCGCCTTTAATTTGTTTCCCTGCAATGAATCTCTTGATGCTTGATAACGAGTTTTACAGAGGTAACTCTGGGAAGCAAGTTTTAAGGAGCAGGGCATTTAACATTATGGTAATGGGAATCTCGCCAAATTGGATAGATAGAGCCAAGTTGGTGATGGTTTTGGCGACTAATTTTTGTCTCCAAATTTGGCGAGAAATCGCCAAATGTCGCCAAACTTGGCGACCATTTGGCGACATTTTCGGTCCCCATGTACTTGTATAGGACTTTTCGACTACGATCTGGAAAGTTCTCCAAATGTCTATCTCTGGAAGGTTCACGTATGTTCACCTGTCCTATATAAGGCTGACCAAGAGAGCGGGGAAGTTAGTTGACTGATTTTGAGTCACTGAGTTAGTTGTTAGCTGAGTCTATTAGTTGACTGGAATTACTGAGTAGTTCTAAAGCGAACTGTATTGCATTGTCTTTTGCAGTGATTTAGCAGTTGTTGTCAAGTTTTTAATTGCTGATTTGTGCTCTATTGAGGTGAAAAGAGCTGTATTGTGTCTACTAGAACGAGAAGTTCTGGAGCTGTAAGAGAACTGTGAAGAGTTATTTTGGAATAAATTTCTGCAAGTTTTGATCTGCTTTGGCTCCAAATCTTTCGAACCCGTCCACGCAACAATATAAACTGTAAAGTTTTATGGTCATCTTTACGATTTGAAATCTGTATATTCATTAATTCAAATTAGCTGTTGAAATTAGATTATAATGATAAGCGATAATTTTACTACAACATATAGAGTTGACAATGCATTTTTAGCAAAGCAGTCAATGCCTAAAAACTCCTGGTCCTAATCACAAATTCAATGTTTGTAGTCTCCAAAACTACATTCTACTTAAAAGAAAAATTACGTGCTACAAAAATCATCTGATGAAATGATTATTACTCGACCAAGATGTTTTACTTAATAAATACAAATAAACTATTTCTTAACTAAAAAGTCTCAATGTTCATGGAAATTCAAAATATATGAAGACATGTTTGAATACAATACGAAACCGAATACATTATTATGCGAAACGAAACAAGTAAATTATCATTTCGACAGTATTTGGTACTCTTTCTCTCTCACTTTTCAAACAAAAATTCACTATAATTGGTAAGGAGGGAATGATAATCTTTTTCTTTAAAAAAAATGGAATTTCTGCATGATGTCAAAAGAAAACTACGAAAACAATGTAGTATCCTATGCATTTACATATGATAAGAATAAGAAAAAGCAATTCAACTTTCAGCTTCTGTAATCATGCATTCTATAAATTTATACACCCTAAATATTACTCTATGCTTTATTTTGTATTTTACATCTGGAATTTAGTTCAGTCTTTGTTTTGAAGGGGCTTCAATCAACTAATATGGTTGCGATGTCCAAAAAAGCCCCCTTTCTTATGCTGTACTGTTGCAAATATAGCAGCTCATGATGCTGTTATGTACAATTCAGAAAATGAAGGTGCGAAAGTGTAAAAGTAAAAGTTGGTTTAACCAATGATAAAATTATCATCTGAACTTTCAAAATTAGATGCTACACGCGTAGCCAAAGTAGAAAAAAATTCATGCCCAAAAAAACACAAACGATTAAAACTGAATATATGACAATGCTGACAATATTGACAATGATATATCTTATAAATCTGGAAGGTTTCATTGCATGTTTTATAACTTTCTATTAAAAAGATTCCAGTTCAACTTTCAAGCGATTTTTTCTCATGTTAACTTTTCCTCTTTTTTACCCTGCTATAAGTACATTTTTCTTGAAAACTATTGATGCTATATCCTATGTTATTGTTTCAATAAATTCGTATTTGTACAAGTTATATGTGGAATCTAAAAAATTGACAATTCCATGCATACGCGTAAGTTTAAATTTCAAATAATTTATTCGTAAATAATTTTAATGCAGGATTAGAAAAAAAATGTAATTTTTACCAAATTTAAACACTTTTTTTGTTCAGCAATTAGAATATGTCTTAAATTGAGTTGATGAAAACAATGCTTTTATTTACAGAAATTGATTAAAAAAAGTTTCTAAAGTTTTTTAAATTTTAATGATTTTAAATATTATTTTTTTAATTAAATATTTTTTTTCAATTTGAATTTTTTTTTAATTTTTTTTTTATTAAATATTTTTAAAATTTAAATTTTTTTAATTTGTTTTTAATTTTTTTTAAATTTTATTATTGTTATTATTATTATTATTATTATTATTTTTTAATTTTAAATTTTTTTAAATTGTTATTTTTATTTTAGAAATATTCTATAAATAAGTATTTATTTTCAAAAATTAAAATATATCTACAAGTTCCCTAAGTATGTGCGTACAAACTTCAAGAGATGGTTAAGATTCAAGGGATACAATATATTGAAAGCTTTAAAGCCCAACACTCCCTCTTTAATACGCTACATTTAAGCTCAAATAAAGCTCAGTAATAACTATTTATAAGAGATATTTTGTCAAAAAATTAATATTATTTCAACCCATGGAGATGGGACACAGAATGGGTTCATTTAACAAGAAGAAACTTCTATCCTTTGTTCAGCACGAATGAGCCAGACATTTAGTTTTCACAGACATTTTACTCCGAGAACAGAGATTGTTTATCTTCCGGGAATAGTAATATTTTTATTGCGCTTGAAGGCAGTTAAATATGAAAATATACATTTTGGAGATGGAATTTCTCCAGATTGAAATATGGAATTTAAAGGGATAAAGTACGAAAATTCTTTCAAAATGATAGAAATGAACGAGGAATTCAAGAACTATCAAATAGAAGCAAAGTGTGTGAAACAAAAGTTATATTTGAAACTCATTAACCCCATCTGTTTTAGACCAAATGTACCTTAGTTCTATATTTTTATCACATGAACAGATGCGTTGCTAAATAGAGTACATTTTTATTTTAGTCTATCTGAATTAAATGAACTAAGACAGCTAAAAACAATATACGACCTTGGCACATTGGGTCCAAGGCACAACAATTCACTTACATCAAGAAAAACTTGTCATAAATAACGAAATAGATGTCTATTTTCCCATTAATTAAAGTATCTAATATTAATTGAACTAAATACAAAGGCATGAAATTTGCAACACTTTAGAAAAGCTAGTAAGGAGGGAAATTAGAGACTATAACCAAGTTGTTTATATTAACTCCTAGAAATAACGTATTTAAGTTATGAATTATTTGCTTCTAAGGAAGCCTTAACGGGAACAAATTCTTTTTTCAGCCTTTTGACCCGACCAGTTAATTTTAAAATCCTTTTAATTCAATTAATTTTAAAGAAATTAATGCATGTTTTGTCGTATATAATTCTTACACAGCAAAATGAATTTTCATAAAAATTACATTTTATATAAAATTCTTATTATTTCTTTTTATTTCATCTTGATTTTGGCAAAACTTTAAAACTATGAGATAATAACCATTTCAAAGTCAATTTTAGAATTAAAACTACCGTAAGTTGGCTTTGGATATGTAAGAAGAAAATCTAACCAGTCGACAGTAATGTAAGGAAGCAAAAGAGAAGGTTTATTTTGAGGAAGGGCTAGGAAAATAGTGACCATCCAGTTTCTGTTAAGTGAGGAAGCATTCAGTTATGGATGGGGCATGTATGAGATAAAATGTTATGTAACACGTTGTACAAAATCAATACGATTTCATAGTAACTGTTTATAAACTTCTTGGTTCTGTCCCTTACACATATATAGTGAAGTCTCTTAAATCTTTTTTAGAATTTCTTAAGTAAATCAGTCATTAAAAACACTTTTTGAACTCATAAGTATACATAATTAATTATATTTTTTAAAGAAAACAAGTCCAGTTTTAAAATGAATAGGTATATGACATTCCATTTATTTTTAAAAGCATTATTTTCTGTTTGCATTCGACCGAACAAAATATTTATATGGAAATTCCATCACAACAAATTATTTTAAATGTATCTACAAAGAAGAATTTTTCAGTCATAAGACACCCTACTTTCGAAATAAATATGGATTGTGGCGAAAAAGATTAGAAATGCATCAATTCGAAATAAGCTATACGGAATATTCCTTTCTTAACATAGAAAATACTTTAAGATTACTCCCTTTTTTCGAAATAGAAAAGTTGTATCGACAATAGTAGAGCATAACATAACCAAAACACTTATTTTTTAAGATTCTTTTCAAAGCGGATCATTCAATATGACAAAGATCTATTTCTAGATCTTAAGCATTCAAAATGCTTTACCAAATCATAAGTTGACTGTTACATTTAATAAAAATAATACACAATGTATTGAATTACGGAGCATACGATAAAAAATTGACGTTTTTCATTTTTGTTGTTTGAAATATCTTTAGTATTGTCTAGTAAGGGGGAAACAGGGAAAACTACCTAACAAGTAAGCATTCTGTTGTTAACTTATTACAACACTATTTACAATAAATAAATTATTTTCAGGGAAATGTATTTTTGTGTGCATTAATTTGTACAAAAGGATTCGAAGTTTCCAAAATAATCTCGAGATTGGCATGCGATGCATTTAACGCAAATTCCCGGTTATCAGAGACAGATAAGTTAGAAATGAAAGCCTTGAATATATAAAATCAGATGATTGCACATTTACATATATATTAAATTTTCTTTTAAGTCGCTTGTTTTTTATTTATTTTGTAGACTAGACTAGAGTGTGACGCCAGATTCGACAAAATTTTTGCTCATTTTCTTTTCAGACCACTACGGATAAAAGATAGTCATGATTTTGCCTAAGCAATATATCGTCTTTGATATGAAATCTTTACGATTATTTCTTTATTATTTAAGGTAAGAAAATGATAAAAAATATCATACAAATTTGGATAATACCACTGTTTTTCAGCTTTTGAATTATCTACTTATTTCTGTAAGAAGAAGGATGTTATTTGATCATGGGATGCACATAATAAGGTTTTCGCAATAACACTGATAAATTGAAAAATCTTTTAATACAAACTGAAGTGGTAGGATATATATCTATTATTTTAGTGTCTTCAGTTTATATACTAAAAAAATTAATAAACGTCCTTTAAAGGGTATGTATACGAATTTAAAAATATGCATACTATGTTTTCAAAAATTATTCAAAATAGGCTTTAACTATGCATATTACATAAACCATCTGAACTCCATTTAAATGGTGCATATTACATGAGACAATTATAGGAATCATATATTACTCTCAACCGTTATTTAAACAATAACTATAATTGCATTCCCTTTTTTCTACCAACAGAAATAAACTCGTATAAATTTAAATAAAACAGCTCATTATTAACACCAGCGCTTTTAGAAAATGATGATTGTAACCATTGGTGATGACCAACCGTAAAAAATAATATAACTCCTTTAGAAAACAAAAATATGGTTAAATAAAGATTTTACTTTATACACAATATTATTTTTCATAAACACACACAAGTTTTTTTAAAACTCATTGGAAACATATTAAAATGGAAGAACAAAACCCAACTTAATATTAAAAAATGTCTTTAAAACAAATCATTTCTTCGAAATGTATAAAATCGGATTCTTTGGCAAACTTTAAAATGAAATCAAATTTAAGAATCAAGTAAAAATTCTAAATGATTCACTATATTTATAGCAAACGAGATTTAAATTAATTTGTGATCAACTCAATAACTGCTCCAACGTAGATTGAGTAGTTTTATATTGATATTATAGGAACTAGAAGATCGTTATTTTTACACATAGGCAAATTTATTAAAATTATTCTTTATAGCACCTTCATAAATGTATTCTTCTCTAAAAAAATTTCTATTAATACAAACTTAGAGTCAAGTAAAAGTCATACCTGACTCTGTCGCTATTTATAGCAAAAGGAATTTAAATTATTTTATGAACAACTAAATACATCTCCAACACAAACTGAGTAGTTTTAGAATGAAACCTCAGGGCACAGATGGCTTTTATTTTCTTCACTGGAAAACTGATTAAAAGAATTCTTTATAGCATTTTCATCAATGTATTCTCCTCTAACAATTTTAAATGAAATTAAACTTAGAGTCGAGTAAAAGTACTGCATGCCACTGCCACTATTTATAGCAAACGAAATTGAAATTATTTTATGATCAACCTTATACGTCTCCAACGCAGACGGAGTAGTTTTAGAATGAGACTTCAGGGCCTAGACTTATTTCTCTTATCATTGCGAAAGTGACAGTTTGAGAGGGCTAAAGTGACATGCGAGGGAATCTTTTGTGGACAGACCGCGATACTCGGTAAATTAGATGGTAGCCGAGATTGCTCCATGTCTTTTCTAAGAGCTGTCACTTTATGGGATGAATTTCAAAATGAAATCCTGTTTGCAGGAAATGGCACTGATATACTCTATTGCTGAAAATCTTCCCCCTCACGATATTACAAAATAGGAATGATGATGTACTTATCAAATTGCTTATTTTAATATATTTTAATATCAAGAAATGAAGAACAGCTTGAAATGGAATTGAATGACAACAATTTTAAGTTACTTTACAGGAATCGTCAGTGAGTTCATTTCCGATCAAAATCGGATTTTGTAAATTTAAAGATTAGTTTAAAGAGGCAGGCGTTGTCATTTCGATGAACAAGGAAAAACATTGCAATTTTATAATTAGATGTTGAAAACTTAAGTTGTGAATTAAATTAAACCATCTATTAATAAGGATCATCAGTTTGTCCCTTCCCCAATGACTTATTTCCTTATTTTTATGGCCACAATATCTACTTAGGTATTGTTTCAAAACGCATGAATTTTTAATTTAAATAAAATGTGAAGGATGAAATATAGAGTTTTTTTTTAATATTAAGTACTTATATGCTAACACATAAATATAAACTATTTAGAGTATAATAAAAAAAATCAAATAATTATTTTCCATTTTAAATTATTTAACGATTGCATGAAGTTTTGTATAGTGATTAGTAATTAAATTACACTTGCCGTAACAAGTAACATATTTGCTTCATGAAGTCAAAATAACTCGCAATAAACACAGATCCATCTCTCAGACAAAACACATTTTTTATCAGTCAGAAATAAGAATAAACATTAAATCCTCAAAACGCTAATATGAGTCAAACGTCGAAATTCACAGTAATTAAGTAAAATCAGTGTTACATTAAAAATCATAGTACTGGCTGAGCGGTTTGGGAAAATCAAGAAATGCCACTTACTGGTTAACTATGTGATGACAAGTTAATAACGCTTGGGAACCATCAGGAATAGCGATGACAAAAGCAGACCTCTCACACAGCTAGGAAATCGGGAAGTCTCTACAAGTCTCCTCTAACTCAAGAGTTTCATACTTTTTTAGCCAACCAAAGCCAAACCCCTAAGTCTGAATATTTAAATTACCTCAAATCCCATTCGTTGATTGAATATGTATTCCTGTGAGTTAAGTGTATTCCTGTGTGGTGTAACCAACTGGTGACTTTGAAGGGATTGAGAAAGCGTTAAGTTTTGCACTAGAGGAAAGTAATTTACAAACCAAAGAAATTTTATACAGAGATGAGTTCCCTGGTAGAACAGCAGTATTGGTCAATGTTGGAAACATGGGTTCTGGGAGGCTGACAAATCCTGCCCAAAATCCTGTGAGTTAAGTGTATTCCTGTGTAGCACAACAAACTGGTGACTTTGAAGGGATTGAGAAAGCGTAAGATTTTGCACTAGAGGAAAGTAATTTACTAACCAAAGAAATTTTATGGAGAGATGAGTTCCCAGGTAGCACAGCAGTATTGATCAATGTCGGAAACATGGATTCTGGGAGATTGGTCAATTCTGCCCAAAATCCTGTGAGTTAAGTGTATTCCTGTGTGGCGCAGAAAACTGGCGACTTTGAAGGGATTGAGAAAGCGTAAAGTTTTGCACTAGATGAAAGTAATTTACTAACCAAAGAAATTTTATGGAGAGATGAGTTCCCAGGTAGCACAGCAGTATTGATCAATGTCGGAAACATGGATTCTGGGAGATTGGTCAATTCTGCCCAAAATCCTGTGAGTTAAGTGTATTCCTGTGTGGCGCAACAAACTGGTGACTTTGAAGGGATTGAGAAAGCGTAAGGTTTTGCACTAGAGGAAAGTAATTTACTAACCAAAGGAATTTTATCGAGAGATGAGTTCCCAGGTAGCACAGCAGTATTGATCAAGGTCGGAAACATGGATTCTGGGAGATTGATCAATCCTGCCCAAAATCCTGTGAGTTAAGTGTATTCCTGTGTAGCATAACCAACTGGTGACTTTGAAGGGATTAAGAAAGCGTGAAATTTTGCACTAGAGGAAAGTAATTTACTAACCAGAGGAATTGGATGGAGAGGTGAGTTCTCAGGTAGCACAACAGTATTGGTCAATGTCGGAATCAAGGATTCTGGGAGGCTGACAAACCAGCCCAAATCTCAATCATCGTTACAAAATATACACATGTATATTTGTAACGATGCTTGATGCATGTAATAGATACATGTAAAAAACCGGACAAAACATATATATTTTTTTGTCATCTGTCTTTTCTCATAAATAAAACATCTCAACTTTAAAACTGTATACTGCATTCAGTAAATTTTACCATCATTTTGTAGGATCGGCCAATATCAGTAATAACAGCCGATATACAACGGTTTATATTGGGATTGGCGAATGTCGAGTGATATTGGCCGGCGTAGTAGATCTACTGGGGATGTTGGTTGTATTAGATAGAACTACATACGGGTTTTACTATATCGATACAAGATCTCAAATAAGAGTTGCTCAAGTGTTCAGAGAGGTGGAACCTTCCGGGAGGTCTTTCTAAGGGAAAATTCACCCCCTCTCCTCTTCTTTCGTGTATCTCTTACCCGGAAAATTCTTATCAGACAGCCAAACCATTGGAACGAAAGCAATCGCTATGCTATTTCTATTCACTTTATAAAAAATAGATTACAGAGCACAAACTGGGGCTTGATTCAGATATCTGTTACCTGATAGGCGAGGATCCAGCTTTTGAATCGACAGTACGGGTTTGGTTAAAAAAAAAAAAAAAAATTATCGCGCATGACTTACTATGAGTCATCGTGTATGGTTTACTGTGAGAAATTACTTGATCGCGTAAGGTTTTTGAGAGGTCATCTAGGGTATGAGTAGTGAAATTCCTAGCAATACATTAGCAATAAAATAACGTGATATTAATAAAATTATTAAATAGTTATATAACTTCATTTATTAAGTTTTTGCAAAATTTTATTTCATATTAAAATAAATACATGATTCTTCATTTTGAAATCTTTATAAAATGAAACTGAACCAAACTTCTTAAATTTAAAACAAACACTCAAACACAAAATTTCATTTGATTACTTTTTATAAATATCCTTTTGCATTTAAGGTATAATTATACAACTGAGATGATTTACTTTAATTTTTATGTTGGAATTTCAAACTTTTTGGCAGTATATCAGAATTAAAAATGATGTATTTTTATATATAAACTTTTTTCCCGTTAATTTATTAATTAGCTAATTGCAATTAAAATGACTAATTAGGAGACCATTCGAACATACGTAAATAAACTTGTAATTAACTTAAAGGTATGATTTTTATTGAAAATAGAAGATATTATATTGATGCATGTTTCTATAAAGGATTTTGAATTTGGCTTCAATATTTATCTAATAATAAGTTTTTAAATAAAAGTTTGAAAAAATACATAGTTTTTAACAAAAAATTACGATTAAAGTCAATATAAAAATGTGTTTATAACAGTATATATTAGATTCTGTAAAACAACACATTCACTACTATTGTCTACGAAACAAAATTAGAATTTTGTTAATCGGACCATTTATAATGAAATTATGACCATTGGCGTAAAGTCATATAACAACAAAATGTCATTCTTCAGAAAACGCGTTTAAAGTTTACAAAACTTATAAGTGTGATACAAAACATGTTCACAAACCCACTGTAATTTAAAAAGTAATTTGAATCTCAGAAAGAAAACGCTATCATTTTAAAGTTAATGAATTCGGGAATACTTTGAAACAAAAACACATACTTTAATCTAATTTCACAATTCCCAATGTATATGTATACCTTAACTCCAAACACGACAGCTGCAAAATTCCCAGCCATCCATCCAATATATCTTTCCAATATACCTTAAATTAATCCCGTTGTACAAAGCCATGTCTGAAATACCCTAACGTAAAAAAACAACCTCGACAACCCAACAACCGAAACTTATTTACTTTGTGTGGGGGATAAAAGTGCTCCTTAATAGAGGCGGCTGGCCTCCTATACAACACAGGCCACTTTTTGAGTTCATCTGCGATCAGTTATCCGACTCTTTGAAGTCCATAGATCGCAACTGCAAATATCCGATTTCCTGCCAGACTGGTGTTCGGGGATAACTATGAAAGTGATGAGACGGAATTCTTTCATCATTTAGGGAGAAGAACACAGGGTGTTAGAGTTATATCTTTGAGATGTATGTCAACAAAAGGCGAGTTTTTAGGAAGATACTCGGATTGGATGACTTGTTGCTAGGCAACGTTTCAAAGTTTGATCGATACCCTTTAGGTATAATCGATAAATTGTTCCTCTCTCTATCGGTTTACATCAAACCTTTTCCAAGAAATGGTTTTATTGTTTGATAAGTTTTTTATTGTTATTATTATTTTCTTGCGATACCCCATCCGTGGCCTTTTCAATGCCTGGACGGAAAAATCCAGCGCAATTTCTAGAATTATAATTTGTCTTTTTAATTGAATGATCAAACGCAGATGGCCTCCAGAATTTTTCTCGAGAGGATTTTGCCTTTTATTTGCAGAAACCTTTAACTGCAATTACTGGAAGAAAAAAAAAGATTTTTGAAAATAAAGTAGCACCAGACACTGAGTGTGCTCATTAAAATTATTTAATACTAGTAGACCTTCGGGTAAAATAGTGTACATCTGAATTAAGTCATTTTTTAAGATTCTTAAAAAATTATAATAAACATGTTTTTGGATTATTTGTAGGTTGTAATTGTTTTTTTAATTTTTTTCTAGGATATCTGTATTTTTGAACGTATGATTAATTAAAATTGTTTTATATGGTCTTGTGAATTGTATATCACAGTTTTGTGTCTTTTGATTGACTTTTGCATTCTAACTATTGACATTTTTATATTTATTATTCCTTCGCGTCTATTTATTAATATATTTACGTGGATGGATTTTTTCCCCTAAGCTCTATAAATTTCTATGGGTTATTTAATCTTCATGTACTTCAGTCGCAAATTTAACGCGCACCTTGTGGATATGGTGCTAGCGCTCTGGCCTCGCATGCCATTTGTACCGGGCTCGAATCCCGGGGTAGGCATGGATGTTCGTTGTGGCTCGAAATTCACTCCAAGCCGTATGTCCCAGTATACTTAGCTGTCATTGAGCATCAAAATAGGTCGTTGAACGTACAAACCAACCAACCTTGAATTTTTAAGTTTATCATCATAGGTTTTATAAAAAGGTTATTTAACATAGTGTTTACATATAAAAAAAACAATAAAAAAACATTGCATAATATAAATGTATTATACTATTTCTTAAACTTTTAAGTTCAATCTTAAAACAAATTAAACTCAATATCTATACTTTAGTATAGCAATTTTTGTTGTGAGTTTTCTTTACTTAAGCGGTACTGAACTTTAACTGTTACTTCAGGAATGTCCACTTTTTTTTTTTTATTAACTTACAGGTACCTAATTGATGAATGAGCATCAAAATAGGTCGATGGACGTACAAACCAACCAACCTTGAATTTTTAATTTTATCATCGTAGGTTTTAAAAAAAGGTTCCATAACAAGTTATTTACATATAAAAAGAACATTGCATAATATAAATGTATTATAGTATTTTTCATTCTTAAAACATATTAAACTCAATATCTATACACTAGTATAAAAAATTTTGTTGGGAGTTTTTCTTTATTTAAGTGGTACTAAACTTTAACAGTTATTTTGGGAATGTCATATATTTTTTTTTTCAGAAAATATAATTTTTTATTAGCTTACACATACCTAATTGATTTTTATGGAATAATACTTTTAATACATCTTTTTTAAAGAAACATTGTCATATCACTGTCACGTGAACTTATCTAAGAAAAAAAAATTCTTTCTCGATATTTTATTAAGTATTGCTTCACAGTGAATTTTAATTTTGATCAAATTACAAACAAAACACTTTTCTGAAACTTTAATTCACAATGAATGCATACATTTATTTTTACATAATTTTTTGCATTATATTAAAAACTCTGCTTTGAATTGTGAGTAGGAATGGGGAGGGGAAGACGATGTTCTAATTGTGATTTTGAATCGAGTGGGATATAAATTACTAGCGATAAAAACTCCATTTTGAAGAGATGTATTGTTTTTATTAAATGTGTCATACTTGTAATTCAAATCTATAACAATAAAACAAAGAGTTTGTCTGTATGCCTGTGGATCTATATAAAGCTACTTAAAATAGGCGTAGAGCTCTAAAACTTCCAACAAAAGTAGTTTTGGCCTTTTAATTGTGCCTTTGACAAACACAATATTAAAATTTTAATTAGTTTTTTTAGTCGAAAATTTAAAAACTGAGACCAATACACCAATAAAGAGTCTCCGCAAAGCGGGACAACGCAGCTAGTACTTTATGCAGACGAGATTTTGGACGGTGAAATGCATTTGAATATTAGAGTTTCAATTCTAATTGCACTAATTATAATGAATGAATAAACAATTTTTTTCCATGTAACAGTTTGGGGGCATAAATGAAGTACAAAAGAAACAATAAACATTAATTTTTGATGAATTTAAGTATTTGAATAAAATTTTATAGCATAATAATTTCCGAAAGAGTTGTAATTGGATGGATGCTAATTGGAATTGTTGTATGAAATGATTAACAAGTTAAAGGTATTCTTAAGCATATTAGGAAATTAAAAAAAATTGATAAATGATTATATGAAATATTTATAAATAAAAAAAGTTCTTCTAGAAATTGTGTGACATTTATTCAAATAAGCAGTTTTAGGATTATCTTGATAACATTTTCTTCACTTGGTCTGAACTGAAAGTAACTGGTTATAGGAGATTCACTCCAGTTTTACATTTCCAATCCATAAAGAACTACGATAACAACTTTAGATAATAGTCCGAGAGGCGACTGCAATTTTTGGACCCCGTCGAACATCATTCTGAATATTTTATAAAAATTGGAGAAAAGTGAGTAGATTACGAATCCACTGGTCTGCCGTGGCAAAATTGGCCGAAACTGATCAAAAATCAACTTGGAATGAGTTGAACTAAAATCCGATTGCCAAATATGTCATAACTTACCAAAAAGAGAACAAACTTTTTCGTCTGGCAGCCCACTGCATTTTGATTTTCAATGAGAAAAAACGTAAACAATTTCTGATCTCTGGCTTGGAAAACTTGTATCTTTTAAAAGTAAGCCAAATTGGTAGCTTCAGTTACCTCATTAGTGACGTAATGTTTATTGCCAATTCGGCTCATTCGTGAAAGATGCAAGTAATCCATAGCCACACATCCGAATCGTCTGCAACCTTCTTAATTGAAAATTAAAGAGTGAGGGTTACCAAATAAAAAACATGCTCATTATTTGGCAAGTTATGGAGCATTTGGCAATTGGATTTAGTTCAACTTATTAAAAGTCGATTTTTTACCAGTTTCGGCTATTTTTGCCGCCACGGCGTACCAGTGGGTTCGTAATCTACTCACTTTTCTCCAATTTCTATAAAAAATTCAGAATGATGTTCGATGGGGTCCAAAAATTGCAGTCACCTCTCAGTCTATAAGACCAATTTAAATCAGGTCTGTTTATAAGTTTCTTGACTTATCCAAAACAGGGAAACACAATTTCATTCCAATGTTTTGTAATCTACAGTAGCGAAATCAATTATAGGAGATTAAGGTAGACCTATATAATATATTCTTATAAGTTGTAATCGTCTAAACCAATTTGAACCAGGTTGTACCGAAAAACAATGGGCCATAGCTATTTGAGTCTAAGCAATTGCGGAACTTCAGGTAGTAAAATATAGAATACGAAATTGAAAATTACATCAATCAAAGTTATTGAACTATGTGCATTCATCATATCTAGTCAAATTTTATAATGAGTTGAGTAGCATTAGTATGTTCGTAGGAATTCTGTATGAAGTTTTAATTGCTAAACTTATAGATTTGAAGCATGAGGACTTCGTTGAAGCAGTTTTTAATATAATTGAAGTCTTAAATACTTATTTCTAAACAATGACTTGCATTACAGATTCTTTAGTGGTAGGTTTCAATTTTTTGCAATATAATTAACGTTATGTGTGAATTATTATTATTTTTTTTCAATTTTGTCAACTCTTAAATGCACAGTGATGTAGATCTGCATCGTATGTTTAAAACTTCATATCTCTTTATATAGCAACCTTTGCACGGTGTTTTTTTTTTTTTTTTTTTTTTTTTTTTTTTAATTAATTTTACTAAACTATTTTATAGTTTCCAAACGCAACTAGAATCTTCGACATTATTTCTTTATCTGTGACAATTTTCATTGTTGGAGCGCTGTTGGCTGAGTACAATTTATATAAAAAGTAATAAAAATACACAGAAAACAAATTTCGGTTAGAATCAAGGTAAGAGTCATGAACAATATTTATATTTTTGCATATACTGATAAATTTATGCAAGAAAAATGTAAAAATACATCAATGTACAAAATTCTTATTTTTTTTCTTCTGTTAACTACACTCATAACCCAGCTGATTTTAAGTTTTATTTATTAAAAATAAATATTCATGCATTTAAGTGTTAATAATGCAATTAACACATTTTTAAAGTAAAAGTTTTTATTTAAAGCAATATTTTTTCTCTGTAATATACAAGAAAAATACATGATAATTAATTAACTTCATGGTAATTCTTTTATAATAAGTGCTTTGGAAAATTCCTGTTCGCTCTGTTTTTTTTTTCTGTTTATATTAATTACAGCTTCTGTGTTAATCCGGAGTGTGATTAATAATAACAAAATTTTTGACTGAAATTCACATATTTTATTAATAGCTCCGTGTTCATTGATTTAAGGTATACGAACACCTTCGATAGATTTTTTTTTAAATTCTATTAAAAATTTAATTTATTGGTATATTTCTATCAACTATAAATAAAAAAAGTGTTTAATGATAAAATTTGTAAAATAAAATATTTTTTATTAGTTTAAAATACAATAAACTGCTGAAAAAGTCATAAAATACACTGTTCCGCATATTGAAATAAAATGACACCTATTCAATATTTTTCAATTTTTTAAACTGAATTAGAAAGAGTAATGGACAAAGAAGGCTGTATACTAGAAACTTATCAATACATTAATATTTGAGGATTTTATAAACTTTTGAAATCAACGCTTAAACAAATGCCCTAAAGCAGCACATGTTTAAGTTTTTATAAAGGCATAAATCATTTTGTTATTATGTTTTTAGTGTCATCCTAGTTCCCAGCCATCATACATACTTCAATGACATAAATGGAAATTTTTTTTCAATTTGAACTAGAACTTTGGAAACTATTGTAATATGCGTGATGTAAAATATAAAAAAAACCTTTTCCGAGAAAAAGCCAAATGAAAGTTTATTTTTCACTTTAATTTTTATGCATATATTTTTATTGCACAATTCTGGTTTCTTTAATTGAGCTGCATCTTGGGAACAACTGCAAATAATTTTTTTGCAATTTAAATGAAAACTTTTGAAAATATTCTATTTTATACAAAAGAACGTGAAAAAAAAAATTTGAAAAAAATTTGAATTACATGTTTTGGATCAAATTAACACCTTTTCTACTTGAAATTGATAACTAATTTGTCATACATAAATTATATATATACATTGGGTGAAGAAATAATATTTTTTTTTGTTATTTAAATTAAAATTTATAAACATGTGATATTTTATATAAATATTGCAAAAATCTTTTTAAAATTATAGAAAAATATTTCACCTTGCGACATTCTATATATAGTTATAGACTATTTATAGTTTTAATAATTCCCAGCTTCATATGCGGGACCTTCTTGTGTTTCAATTACAGAAATTTTTTTTTTGCGTATTGCCCTCAAGACTTTCCTTTGCTTCTGCGCTACAGGGGTAGAATGTCGCACAGACTCTTTCTTTCTCGTCTCGTCCAGGCGTAAGTACTCTTTCACAGTAAAGTTCTCATTATTTTCAATATTGAGTTTTGAAAATACATGTAAACAACCCTCATACCCATCATTGAATTGAATTACCGCATCATAAGCCCCTAAGCGCAAAGCTTGTAGTCCAACGAAAACGGTTTTCGGCACTCTTTGCCAAATGTTGCCATTGAAACATTCATTGGCATTCTGGGTTTTCCCATGCAAGCACTTGCTCAACAGTTCCCTTGAGCACAACTGCATATATACTGGCTTTACCTCTTTCAGAACTGTATCTGGAAGTCCTTTGTACTTTGTAGTTGGTTGGGAGTTGTTTGCAACTGCTCGTTGGTAGTAGCACCAACTATCTTTTCCTGTTGGACATTGTCGATGCATCGGCTTTTCTTCAGATGATGCGCAGTGGAAAAGCACAGCAATGACAGTTTGCTGCATCTTTGGCAAATCACCCACATTACTTCGTATGGCTAATCCATAATAATTTTGCAGACGATCGATGAAGGTGTCTGTTAGTTTTCCTCTGCCAGAGAGACCTTTCACTTTCTTCTTCAGCTTTCGAAGACGCCCGCCAACTCTTTTTTGGATGTGCCCGATACACTCAAGCTTCTCCACACTATCCTTCCCGTATGTGTCCTTCACAACATCGTAGCCATTGGAATCTCCATCACCATAGTATGTAGTATACTTCAGACCTTTGCGAATGGATCGGTTGAAGATTCTCCTTGCCCCAACTGCTTCCATTGTTTTAGCTGACCCCTTGTGGTTGCACTGACATATGTGGTCTGCTTTCGTCGACTGATAGATATTGTCTTTCTTCATTTTGTAGAGGCGTTTGCAAGTAGTGCAAAATGAAGACATAACCTCAATGTCGAGCACTTTCCCTGTGTTGATAGAAATAGCTGTGACACAACCATTCAAAGAAGTATATCCTCGACGCTGCCATGACCCGTCAACAGATACACCACACTCGGCAGGATCTTCTCCGCCATTTAGCTCAGCTGCTGCTTTGTTCATGGATTCTTGGGCAACTTCAGTGACTGCACCAAGTATCCTTTTTTTGTGCGAGTTGTATGCATTCTTACATGGAGGTGAAGGCAAATTCAATGTGGCGCACAGTTTATTCGCAGCAGAATAACCTTTGCCCAGTTGGCGCATTCCGTACACCAACCTGGTATTTATTTCAGGTGCCTGTCCAGATTTATTTGTCGACACAAAATTCTTTACAAAATCACAACAACTGCATGTCAAGGCAAAATGTGAGCAGAGGCCATACTTAGTTTTCTCATACAAGTGCAATCCTGCATTTGAACAGCTTGGGCACAATAGCTCTGAAAACAAGCTTGCCAGAGTTTCGATATTGAAAATCCTATTTCCTGAAACTGGGGTTTCTCTTTCAATGGTCTCTCCCGTCTCTTTAGCTTCAGTTACAGAAGGACAAACAGAGTTATTATGTACTACGTTTTGTGAAACACGTTTCATGTATCTATTGCCTTGAAAACGACGTTTTTTCTTTGTAACTAGCGATTTTCCCATTTTTATAACAAAAATTAATAGTATAATAAATTGGAATTTAAACAAATTTATCCTCACAGACAGAAATCTTAAAATTAATAGCTAAAAAGTTATGAAATCAGGGAAACAAAATCAAAACAGCATGTAGAAATATTCAGAGAACATAAAGTTGTTGCCAGATTGTAAGCAACATAAGATGTTGCCAGATTCTTCATGCTCGAAATATTAAAGTGAAATATTAAAACAATCAATTGCAGTTAAAAAGTATTTTTTAAAAGGCTCAAAATAAAAATTATAAGGATTAAAAATGAACTTCCGGTGCCATTGACAGCCACTTCCGGTTTCGAAATCGTCTTTCATGTATTTTTTAAATACCAATAACTTTTCTTCTAAAAATGATAGAGACTTAATTTAGACACCATTGGAAAGCTAATGATTTCTACTTTGAAATAAACCACAATTTGAAAAATGGAAAATTTGACCGAAAATGACTTTTGAAAGGTGTTCGTATACCTTAAGAAATGTTCAACACTCTTTTGAAAGCTGGGAAATCACTAGGTATTTTTTACTCGTTGTGCTTTTTAGTTTCATAGGGTACGCAGAACATCTAATGATTAGTGAATTAGAAGAACTAGAACAAGTATATCTAAAAGTTTTCAGGTACATTCATCATCTAAAAAGTTTGCATGTGTGAGGGTGAGGAATTGTGTGACACTTGGAATTTTACTGAGGTATACATATACATTAGGAATTGCGAAATTTGACTCAATACTTTTTTTTTTTACTATTTCATTATTCCACAATTCATTACGTTTTAAATAATACCATTTTATTTCTGAGAATCAAATTACTTTTTAAATTACACTGGATTTTGTGAACCTGTTTTGAATCACATTAATTCGGATAGTAAACTTTAAACGCGTTTTCTGAAGAATGTCATTTTGGTCCAAATGGTCCAATTTACAAAATTCTAATTTTGTTTTTTAGACAATAATTGTGAATGTGATTCCTACTAGAATCTAATATATATTGTTTCAAACAAATTTTTTATTTATATTTTAATCTTAATTTTTAATGAAAACTATGAATTTTTCAAACTTTTTATTTAAAATCTTATAGTTAAATATATATTGAAGCCAAATTCATAATTCTTTATGGAAACATGCATCAATATAATATCTTTTATTTTCAAGTTTTTTTATGTCCTTTCTAATAATGTCCTAATTGGTCATTTTAATTGCAATTAGCTAATTAAAAATTAATTGAAAATAAAAGTTTATTTATAAAAATGCATTAATTTTAGTTCTGATATATTGCCAAAAAGTATGAAATAATAACAAAAAAATTAAAGAAAATCATTGTCACTTGAGGATGTTTCTAGAAGAATGATTAGAAATTCTGAAATATATATTTCCTAACTAAAATATTGGATAACTAATTTCCTCATTTTCAAAGATTTGTTTCTGAACAAATTCCCAATGTTATTGTAGCTTATTGCTAGTCAGGATGGATAATTGTAAGAGTTTTTGTTGACATTTAGCAGTTTGTATTTAACTTCAAGTTTTCCTTTTTTGATTTACCTTCTGTAGCGGAAATGTTTAATTAGATTTGATTTGTCACTCTTGCTTTTTCGAATGCTTTTCCGATTTTTTGCACTCAGCTTTCGCTCGTAATTCCTTCTCAATAGCCATCACAATTGAATCTCCGTTGTTATAGTCTTTCGTAACCTTAGATCATAAATAAATCTGTAGTGCTGCCTGAGGGGTCGGCAATTACTACCGCATCGCAGACAGTTCCCAGTGGGGAACATTTAAAAGGGTGAAGGATAAGCAGGTTGGTTTGGTTTATTTGATTTTACTGGCTTAAGGGCTACAATGGTGGCCATACTTCTCCGAAACGAAGGATAAGCAAGAGCGTTCGAAAGCAGCTAATTTTGCCTAAGGTTTTAAATCAACTTCCATTTTTAAAATAGTGGTACTAAAAAAAATTATTATTTTATGTAAAATAAATTAGACATCCTTGGTTGGTTGTTTTCAGATTATCTGGCGCCGTCAGTAACACGAGGGCTATAATGCGCCGAAACATTCATCATTTGACAAGCCAAAATACATTTACAAACACCCATGTATTACACGGGACTCGAACCCGAAACCTCGCGGTCTAGAAGCTAGTATGCTAACCACTATACCATTGTAGACATCCTTGGAAAAGATCACAAGCCTCGTCGCTTTCAGAATAAGTTATGACATTGCTTTACTTATTTAAAACTGTGGAGCTTCAATGATATTTACTATACAATGGGTTAAATATTTCAATGAAATTTTCTGCACTTTTTTATCGAAACTGGAAGTTG
Source organism: Linyphia triangularis (assembly GCA_963978545.1). NCBI lineage: Eukaryota > Metazoa > Arthropoda > Arachnida > Araneae > Linyphiidae > Linyphia > Linyphia triangularis. The sequence goes on from OZ021721.1 coordinate 101,934,488, forward strand.
GGAATAACCCATTCTTACTGATATATAAAAAAGAAAATATATTGGTTTTTAAATAAACCATGATAAATTACTTGAGCGGATTTTAATGGAAAATATCAAGGACTTATTAAATACGTATTCTAGGACATAAGCTATGAGAAATAAAATATTTTAACTGAATGAATCCAAATTTTCAGGGTGTTGGGGTTGTCTGTTTTATTTCACATAAATTAATGATTTTTCAACTACCCTATTTTCAAAATGGATATTGATTTAAAAGCATTTGCAAAATAATCGGTTTCATTACCAGCAGCTGAAATACATAGTGTATAGTGGTATAGTAGTTCTTGCAAATGCACTCTGAGCAAAAGAGTGCAAGCCCTCGCATTTTTATCTAAAATAAAGCAGACACTTCACCACACAACGAATTCAGTTACAAAATATTTTTTCTCAAACATATGTATCCTACTACAAAGTGTATTTAATAAATTCTTAACGTTTCATTAAAATCCGTTCATACCTTTTAGCATGTTTTATTCACAAGCAAATGCATTTTTTATGAATTAGTAAGAAAGCTTTCTTACTAATACATAAAAAATGCATTTGCTTCTAGTATGATATTGGAACCAGTATGATATTGGTTCCAATATCATACTTGAACCAGTATCATACCAGATCCAGTATAACACTGAAACCGGTATCACACCAGATCCAGTATCATACAGGAACAGGTGTTTCATAAGCCGGTATATATTTTTTTTTATACCGGAAAGAAATTTTTTCCAATTGGGAGGCTCATGCCCAACATTAAGATGTGGTTAATAAATACCAAAGAATTCATTGAATTCCTTTATCCATGGTATAATAAATACCATTAAAGTTTTACAGCTTTAAATTAGTAAATCAATGTCATGTCAAACAATATTCTGTAAATAATGAGGCTTTTGGTATGTCTCAGAGTATATTTGGCAAGATATAGGGACACACACAGCTTTAACAATCCAGTCATAATGACTGAACCCATATAACTTAACATTGCAAAGGTATTTAAATAAACAGCTATTTCATAAAGTATTGTTAAAAACTCATTATTTTTATAGAAAAACAGACACCCTGATTCACATATTCGAAATGAAATAATTCATTTATTTATATCGTGTGTCTATATTGAAAAATAATTAATAAATCCTGGGAATTTCATTGAAATCCGTTTTGCCGTTTCGAATACTATCAGTAACAAACTCAGAAACTTTCACTAATTTAAATAAGGATGTTCTCCTTCATGCAACAGTAAAATTACTTATTATGTATGACTCACTACTTCATATTGAAGTGTAAAGAGATAATAGACTTTATCAACGAATATCAAAATTCATACGAATATGCCTATTGTTAAGTGATTAAGCTTTGATTCTATTTTATGTAGGTATTCCTCCACTACAAAGGCTTTTACCATAATTTTGCTTCCCAAATCATTATTTATTCATAATGACATAGAATACGTTCTCCAAAAAATTAAAGTGTCAAACATACAATATAAATGCTTAGAGTTCGTGCTCAACTCACTCCAGCTATTACGTCGCAGCAGTAATAATGTTACATTTATTTAAAAATAGTAGTAGACGAAAATCCCATTATTCTTATATGAAGCATTAGTCTGACCCCCATATCCATTAACCCTAGCCTAAACATATAGTAAGTCTTATATGCGAGGGTTTGTCTGTTTCCAGAATAAATCTTGCCATAGTCTGAAATGTACTCCTTCTCTTCATAACTTTCATAATTTTATTGTAACTAACCATACCCATGCTAGTGTTAATGTTTCAGAAGAATTCAAATAAAAATCAGTTTTTTAAAATATAGGTGTAGTCACGAAATAATTTTCTATTTTAAACAATCTTTAAAATATATTTTTTTTTCTTTAAAGAATCAGCCATATTTTTTTTCTTCAATTGTGCCAACAGCCAGTTGTGGCACACATTCTATATACAGGGTATTTCTAAAATATCCAGCAAAAATTTAAAGCCAGGTAGAGGGGAACGGAGACCTGGTCTTTTACAAAAAATGGAGAAAACAGAATTACAGTTTTCGAGAGAACTGTTCTTAGAAGTATCTTTCGTGGTGTCAAAAAAAAATAGTTTATAGCAAAGACATTTTAATTCGGAAATTTATAGATTTTTTTTAAAGAGCCTGATATTATTAAAAGCTTTAAAATTAAAAGAATAAACTGGGCTTCTCATATTGCTAAATGGCTGAAAATAATCCAATAAAGAAGATTTTTGTCGCAAGGTCTTTCACGAGTAGGAAAAGAGGCTGGTCAAATGGCTCAATTTTGTTGAATTGGATTTTAAAGTAATCGGAGTGGAGGACTTACAGACCATGTCGAGAAATAGGCTGTCCAGGAGAAATTTTCAACGGAAGGCTTTGGCCCACCATGGGTTGTCGTACCAAATATAATAATGATAGGGGAACGACACAATCACATTTTATAAAGGAATGTGTTTGCGGAAATGACGCGTTTTAAGTAGTAATTAAAGGAGAGTTCTGCCCATTCGGATGTGAGCAATGTAAGAGCAAGTGCCAAGTGTGGTGGTTAATTGATAGATTATTGAAGGGCATGGGAATGCTTTTTTGAAAGTAATGGGGATGAAGTAACAATGCATATTACCAGCGGAGATCAAAACATGCCTTCTAACACCACAAAGCGTCTTTAGCACACATACCTTCCATTACAAAATCTGCTTATTTTAATCCCACTGCCTGCCTTAACATTTTTACCAAATATTTTAGAAACACCCTTGGTAATTATAAAAATATTACACACAAATACTGAAAATTATTTGTGTATACTTTTATTCAAAGTGCTTATTGAGTTTAAAACAGAACCATCGACTTGTTTTCGTTTTGCTCAATAATGAAAATGAAAATGAAATGAATAAAAGTAAATGAAAACTTGTATTGAGCAAAAAACATCTTCAACACGTTGTGATCATTTTTTTTATTTGTTCAACGTCGTTTTCGAAATTTGTGGCTAATACACAAGGTGCCCCAAAAAAGACTGACACATTTGAAAAATGAATTTTTAAAAATATAACCCATTAAATTTTTTTTATATAAATCCTTTGAATGTATTGCCAATTTTTATATTTATTCAGTAACAAAGTGTCGTTCCTGTTGTCAGCTTGTGCTTGGCGTTGGCATCTAATTTTAAATATTAAAAACATCTCTATCTGCAAGCAAAATATGCGGTAAACTAGTTTTCAAAATGTATTCATTAAAAATTAATGTAAATTTATGCACTCACATACAAATGTCGTTTATTTATTTTGATTAAAATAATTTTATTATTTATTTATTTATCAAAAACATTTTGACAACAGGAAAGAGTTTTTTCAATGATCGGTTAAATGCTATTTCAGTGCTATTGGATGATGGCAAGTAGGTTTATTAGTATTCCTCAAAAGCGACCTTTTAGTAGCAGTGACAGCAGCCTAAATTTGTAAGAATGCATTGTCATAGACATTGAATCTATCAGCCTAGTTTCAGCCTAATTGGATGACGACAAGGGGGTTAATTAGGCTTCCGCAGATTTTCCATTATCCAGCTACACACAAAAGTTAATATAAAGAATTAAAAAAAAAAAAGAATGACTGTACAAATGCAGCATCTGCTGCATTCTATTTGGAGAAACTAGAAAAATGTCTTCCATCAGGTTTTCAAAAACTGTTACAAAACTCACCAACAGGTAGCGCTGTTGAATAAAAAATTAAAAAAAAAAAAAAAAAAAAAATCTGGTCAGAACACGTTGCAAAAACTACAAAATCATGTTTCGATTGTACCAAGTTGTTGCTGGTAATGGTGGTTATTTTAAAAACATGGTTTTGCAGTTTGTTCAACATGTTCAGATTGTTGTTGTTTTTTTCTTTTCAATTCTGTTGGTGAACTTTTTAACTACTTCAATTTCTGTTGATGAACTTTGTAGTTATTTTCGAAAACTGATGGAAGAAAATTCTCTCAATTCCCAAGTAGAATGCAGCATACGATGCATTTCTATCTTATTCGGTTTGTTTTATTCATTTTTCAAACGAATCAGTCCTTTTTGGATAAACATAAAATGTATGCCTGAACTGAATAGGAATTCTTCATAGCTATTAATGACTGGGAATCCTTGAATAAAATAGTTTTTGATTAATTGACAAAAGTTTGAACAATGCACCATTTGGAACTATGAAAACTGCATAGCAAACAACTTTTTGTTTTTATTCATTACATGGTGGCACGCCAAAGAGTGCATCTTCCTCTTTTCCAGAAATAAATTGTAAGTTGAGTGGTAATTAGCATCAATAGGAGCTTTTAAATAGTCAATTCAATGCACCGATCCTATATCTGAAGTACATAATGACGTTATCATGGAGTATAAGTTGACACAAAGTGCTTGTCAGAGACAGGAGTTATGTTTCCATCACAGAATATTATGGCAGGAAAAGTAGTCCACTAAGCTCAAATGACTCTATTCTCTATGAATGATGAAACTGCTTCAAGCAGATCGTCTTTATTACACGCCGCAGAGAACATTTTAATTGGGCCAATTAGTCAATAAAAAAGAGTCTTTTAGCTCATATAGCTCTTCCAGTAAAATATGGGATATTTACTTTTAAAAAAGCAAATAAATAATTTAAATATTTTTGTTAGAAAATATTTAAAATCTTGGAAAAGTAAAGAAATCACTAAAAATGTATTTATACATAAAATTCCATAATAGGCTGTAATAATAAAGATAACTATACAGCATTATGGAGAAACTCACAAAAATGTCCTCTTGGGTAAATATTTGGAAAAGAAAAAGTATAATTTGAAATGGGGGAAAGTACATCGAAGAACGAAGGGAAAGTGCAAACACAGGCCTTTTTAAAACATGCATCAAAAATTACTATTTGGAAAGGACAAACAATCTTTATGAATTCTCATATGTATCGGTAATTACTTTAATACCAATACCTTATTGGAGCAAAAAATTGACAAAATAAGAAACCTGCTTTCAGCCATCAATATATAACTGGTGTTTTATTTGTAAAACAATCATTATTTTAAGTTAACTTTACATTTTACCTTTAAATGTAATAGATGCATAAAATAAAATACATTTAATTTTAATGAAAAATTTAATGAAAAAATAAGAATTATTTTTTTAAAAATTTAGATCTTTTATTATGAAAATGCAATATAATTTCATATCCATGGCGTGTTGTCTTCTTCTTGCTGTAGTAATTGCTAAATATAACGAGTTTTAAGAATATTGATATTTTTCTTATCAGTTATACTCATGAAAAAATAGTTTATAGTTATTAGATTCCACCCCAGTATCATAACAACCCTGGCCGATATCGATCGGCATTGGCCAATCCCGACGTGAACCGTATTAAAATAATCGTTGTTCCCGATATTGGCGAACCTCGCCCAATGCTGGATAAAATATCCTGGAAGTTTTGAAATGTTGATACACAATTTTAAAATTTTAATATTTTATTCATATGAAAGGACTTAGGGTAAAAAATATGTTTTGTGATGTTTTTGACTTGTTTTTATTAAAGAATAGCATGCATTTTGGAACGATGCTCGAGTTTCGACTAGGGTTGAACAATCTTCCATAACCCGTGTTTCCAGCATTGCCCAATGATGCTGTGCTACCTGTGTATATGGTTATTGTTTTTTTTCATCCATATATGGTGTATGGCTTTTATTATGAAAATGCAATATAATTTCAATGTCCATGGAGAGTGGTTTTCTTGCTGTAGTAATTGCTTAATATAACGAGTTTTAAGAATATTGATATTTCTCTTTTTAGTTATACTCATGAAAAAATAATTTATAGTTATTAGATTCTATCCCAGTATCACAACAACCCTGGATGATATTGATCGACATTGGCCAATCCCGATGTGGACCGTATTAAACTAGTCGTTGTTTCCAATATTGGCGAACCTCGCCCAATGCTGGATAAAATATCCTGGAAGTTTTGAAATGTTGATACACAGTTTTAAAATTTTAATATTTTATTCATTTGAAAGGAATTATGGTAAAAAAATGTGTTTTTGTGATGTTTTTGACTTGTTTTTATTTAAGAATATCATGCATTTTGGAACGATGATCGAGTTTCGGCTAGGATTGAACAATCTGCCATAATTTAGTGTTTCCAGCATTGCCCAATGCTGATGGCCTACCTGGGTATATGGTTATTATTTTTTTTCACCCATGTATGGTTGTTAAATTTTGAACTAAGCAAAAATATATTTATGATTTCGTGAAATATTAGTATTAACTAAAGCTGCTTAGAAATCTAAACACTGCGAACAATAGTAATTTAAAATTTCATTCACTAAACTATTTAGGTCTCATTCCAAACGACACTAGAAAGAAACAATAAAAAAATTTAAAGATGCCTGGTATAAAAATGAAAAAGGTGCTGGCTTCAATCAGATGAAATATATCTTATTTAGTTTCCTAAATGAACTTCAATTCGAAAATAATTATTTTTATTAAAGAAAAAGGATACTGAAATAGATCAATATGATACCGCGAATGGGGAGTACTTTGGCCCTAGGGTCCTTCTTTGACCCAAGCTAAGAAAAAAACATAACGTTCTCTGCTAACCTTCAAGAAGCAGTTTTTAAATTTATATCAACAGTTTCCGCTATGGATGCTGCTCCATAGCGGAAACTGTCGAAATTAATTTAAAAACTGCTTCCTGAAGGTTAGCAGAGAACGTTATTTTTCTTTTCAGTTTGGGCCAAATAAAGACCCCAGGGTAAAAGCAGCCCGCATTCACGGTACTGGAATAATCCATGCTTATTTAAGTTATTACGGCTGCCGATAGATGACAATAACGTTCCTATGATAATAGGCAAGTAATAGATTACCTGCTAGTTATTTCTTGTTTATAATATAAAAAGTAGTTGGTCTAATAAGCTTTTACGGGCTTATTAACAACAAAATTTAAATCAAAACAATTTATTATTTAATTCATTAAAATTGAAAAAATGTATCATCAACTTTCTTTAGCTAATGTATATGTTATAGTGAAAGACCAAAATTGAAGAATGTCAAAATTATCCGAAGAATATCGACACATAACAAATATGTCGGTGTAAGACCGAATATTTTGTTATAGTCTTATGCATTCGCCCCATAACCGGTGTATGTCGTCAAGCACAGATATGCTTGGGTGGAGGTAGAAAGGAGAAGCTGAGAAGATAGACAGAGAACAACAGACTAACTTCAAATACATGACTTACATCATTACAGAAGAACTGTGTAATAAGGGAAAGTAGAGACAATAACAAAGTTGAGTATTTTAATTTACAGGTCTAGGATATCTAAAGATAATGAAATATTTACAACTAAAAAAGCATGCATAGAAGCAAAGTCTTTAGGTCTAATAGAGAAAGTAAAATTATGTTTCATTAACATGATTTAAGTTGAAGATTACTTTTGTTAATGACATTCTACTCATATCGTCACTGCATAGAAATCAGTTTTTAAAATAAACAACTACGTAATTTTTCAGTAATTACATAATTTTTTAAGTAAATTATCATAAGTCATACGTTTCAAGATTGTGTACCTGTTTTGGGGTATTTTTGTATTTCTGCTGATTCCCAATATATAATCTAGAAATAAAACATTACTTGCTCTTGGGGGAGTATATTTTCATATTAAATGAAGAAACTCTTAATATAATGATATTAAATTAGTTTACAAGCGAAAGGAACTAATTTTGTTTTTTGTGTTTTTTAATGAAAACTGCATTACATAATTTTTACCATTTTTAATTTTTATCATTGCTAGATTTAAGTTTTATCTCACTTAATTTGCATTCTGATGAAAACAATGATATTTAATTAAATACTAACATAGTTTGTTAAATTGTTATATTCATTACGCTGAATCTTCTTTTGCATTTTAACAGTAGACACCAGGTTTCACAGCATTCTATAGGATCTTTTCTAGACTATAACGTTCAGCTCCACCTGTCTGCAGTATTTGTAACTAATTTAAAAATTATGTATATATTTTTTTATGGCTTTCCAAATAAAAAAGTCACTTATTTAATTTTTTTTGTCGAAAATGGCTTCTGAGTTGATTTCATTTCTAAGTTTGGAAGTCCTTTTTTAAATACTTTGTAATAAATCTATGGCTACGCCTAAAAAACATTATTTAATGCATAACTGAAACGCAACTCTACAACGTCGGAAAACAAAGTTAATAAAATTTAAAGCTTAGAAAAAGTATAAAAAGAAACTTCACTCAATGCTAAAAATGCCATGCTGAAGATAATCAGGATTTTATTTAAAACTAAAGTATGCATAAATAAACACATTCCACACACCCTTAAAATGAATCAGAAAGACAGAATATCCAACACTAACACTCTTTATTCAATTTCGACACAAATCAGATAAATATGCATTTATCCATTATCAATTTCCTTAGCATCCTGTAGATAATGGAATCAAGTAAAATGGGTAGTCGCGATGCTACAAGTTTTTCTTCATCTTTTGAGCTTTCCTTTCGTCTGCTGTAATGTGTACTCAAATGCTTGCAGAAAATTCAATTTCAGGTTGATTAGTTTAATTAACTAAAATGAGTATAGCCGCAAATCCGTCTTTAGTAAAGTAATTTCGAACATACGATTAGTTATCTGTGATGAATATATTAAGCAATTAATAAAGGTGTTTCTGTAACGAAAATTATTGTTTTAATGTTGAAAGTGAGTGCGGTTTTCCCCTTTTATTTATGTTTATAAATATTATTAAATCATTTTCAACAAGGTTATATAAATGTTTAAATGCACAACTATTAGCTATTTATCAGATTACAAGAAATGAAATGATTGTTGAATGTTCTGCGGAATTGCGTCGTTTACACATGTAATCATGAAATGAAAAAGTATAATTACCGTTACATAAGCTAAATTAGATTCAACCTTATGATTGAACACTTATATTTTATGAAAAGTTAGCAATTGCATTTAGCATAACTTATGCTCATTAATGATTCTCCAACAGTTTAAAATTTTGATTATTAAGGGGATTTGGTACCCTTCAAATTTAATTTTTTCATTTAGACCTTTAAAATTATAGTTTTTGCATATTTGGAAGTTTTACTAATTCAAAACTAAATTTTATTAAAAAAAGTTCACAAAGTGCTCTAAATTTTCAAAATTTTAAGATTTTTTTTAAAAAATGCATCAAATTTAAAATTCTATCTTTTTCATTTTTCAACATTTTTTTTTTTTTTTTTTTTTTTTAAATGCATCAAATTTCAAATTCTATCTTCTTTTTTATTTTTCAATATTTTTTCTGTTTCTTTTTTTTCTTTAAATGCATCAAATTTCAAATTCTATCTTCTTTTTCCTTTTTCAACATTTTTTTCTGTTTTTTTTTTTAAAGGTTCCTAGTAATATACTCTAAACTTTTTGGGCATTGTATTTCGAATAAGCAAAATAGTTTTCAAGAAAAACGATGATTGATGTACCTATATGTAAAAAGAGCGAAAAAAAGAGTATTTTTCAACATTTAAATGTGTAAAAAAAAGGTTTTTATTTTATTCAAATATCCATGCCTATTTTTATCAAATAGATATTAAGAATGACACCAAAAAAAATTAAAATAATTTCATTCATATTTGCTGAAGTTTTAGCATTTTGAGTAAGAAGGGAATTTCAAAAATCACGAACTGAGAAAAATGAGTTCGAAACATCGAAGGAGCTATTGCAGAAATCCTAAATTCTCCATCAAAATATAGTTTTTCCACAATTTCAATTATCGGATGAGCTTAAAAACTTGCCAGAATAAGGAGAAGGTTTCAAGGCCAGAATAAGGAGAAGGTCAAGATTATAAACACGCCAAAAATAGAAAATTTATATTTTTATTATTTTTTGTGAAAACAAGGGGTACCAAGTTCCCTTAAATCCCTACATTCATAAAATCACTAAAATTTTATTATATCTTTATATTCCAATGACCCAGCACGTACTCTTTAAAAAGTATTTTAATAAGCTAGATAAAAATGGTATAATTTTGAGTTACTTTTATCTCACAAAGGGATGCAGTTTCAAATTAGTTTTTAAAAGCTGCGTGTAAAAACAAGTCTTCTTAAGAAACTGTGTTTTTATCAGTATCTTTTTTATTTCCAAACCGTATTACATTAAATAGCATCAGAAAAATCTGTTTCATTAAATCACAGAAGTATACACCAGCTCACTTTTGGGAAATATCAGTGTAATTGAACACTTAAGTTTTGGAAAAAAAAAATAAGCATGATTCTCCAAACAAGGAACACTCAAATAATTTTTCATAAAATAAATCCTTTCCAAAAGCATTCGGTCTTTTGATACATTTAAAAGTCGTAAAAGGGGATTCTGCCCATATGAAAAATTTTCATATTATTAATTTCGAGTTTATTATTGTTTATTAAAATTTAAATTATTTTCTTTAAAATGATGTTTCATTTGTAATTATATCTTATTTTGAAGTATTTTAATAGTTTTTTTAATTAAACAAAATGTACGTATTTAATTCATGTTTTTTAACTTCAAAGCCGAATTTCTCAAAATGTCTTTTTTTCGTGTTTGGGGGAACATAGCATAAAATCTATGTGACATAAATGCTTGAAATTTTATATATATATATTTCTCTAATGTATTTAAATACTTTAACTCGAGGAATAATTGATAAGTAGCATACTTTAAAAAATAATAATTAGTCTAAAATTTTAACATAACATATTTTTAGAAAGTCGTAATTATTTAATTTTCAAAAAATAATAAAAATCTCAGGTTAAAATATCTAAATATTATATTTTGAAAGTTTCATAATGATTACAGAATTGGTTATAAAATGAGATGCACCCAAAGTTGTTGGATTTAACATGGGCTTCTATAGAGGTGCCGGACTCCCTCAATCCGTTATATTTTCTCATTTCTTAATAAGTTGTACAATTTCAAAATTAAATTTTTTAAAAAATCATAGTCATGCAAAAAAATCACGACATGTTATATGAGTTTTTAAATTTAGATAATTACAGTTTTTGAACATCGAATTTCTTTTAATAATTTTTAAAGTTCTATATATTTATTCAGGTATGGAAATAAATATAAAAGGAGGTAAATGTTTGTTGTTATTTATAGAACACATAATTATACTTTTTTCAAATTTCAAATTTTTTTCTATACAAGGTTAGTAAAACAATTGCTTTTTGTTAGTTTAATCAAAACTAAGCTACAACAATTTTAATTTTCAGCACGTGTTTTCTTTGTGTTTTATAACGCTTCAGTCTGTAAGCATAGATGAAATGTGCTTTATTTTTATAGAAATAAAACTTTTCACTATAAATATGCTACCTTTTAATTGCTTACGCTTCAAAAAGTCTTTTAATATAAAAGAGAATTATTTCATTAAAAAAGATGGAAATTTACATAAAATGAAATTGCTGAGAATATTAGTATGTGTTCGTAGAATTATTCTGTTTGGCCTTCGTTACGTAGAAGTCTACATTTTGAGATGGTTGGTTGCTGTTCTAATTTAACTTAAAGGGGGTCCAGGACTCAAAATTTTAAAATCTTTATTTTTAAAACTATTTTCTGAATTCTTTTTGCACTACTGTACTATGCTTTGAAACTCAAAAAAACTATTTTAAATTTTCAAATTTAAAAAATATTTTTTTAATTAAAAAACTTCATAATTTTGACAATTCTTAAATTTGTAAATCTAAAAATCTTTTTTGAAAAATCACTTCATTTTTTATTAAATTACTTCTTATAATTTATATCATAAATTGTCTTCAGGATTTTTCAATAAAGTATTTAGAAAAAATTCAAAAGCCATATAATAACCATAGTATACTAAGTTCCCAAACCTCTTTTAAGAAAAGTTAAATCAAAATAGAAAATTCCCGAGACAAGTTAAAAAATTATACATGAAAAATAATTTTAGAGATTGTCATATATTTATAACAAGTAGTTTTTAAGGGGACTTGGTACCCTTCAAACTTTTTTTTCATATTTATCGCACTAATCACTAATCGGATAAAGCCTTTAAAATTATAATTTTTGCATATTTAGAAGTATTACTAAGTAAAAAGTAAAATTTGATTTAAAAAAAAAAAAAATTCACATAGTGTTCTAAATTTTAAAAATTTTAAAACTTGTAAATTAATTCATCAAATTTCAAATGTTATCTTCTTTTTCATTTTTCAATATTTTTTCCTGATTGTTTAAACAAATTTTCCTAGTAATATACTCTATCTTTTTAGGCTTCGAATTTAGAATAAGTAAAATAGTTTTCGAGAAAAGCGATGAATAATGTACCTATAGGTAAAAAAAGCATAAAAAATGGATATTTTTCAACATTTAAATTTTTAAAAGAGAAAGTTTTTATTTTATTCAAAAATCCATGTGTGATGAAGCTATGTATCATCACACTAGAAATTCATGGAGGGATTCCGAAAGTTTACGACTTTTCCTCCCCCCCCCCCCCTTCTCCTTCTTGTGTCAATTCAGAGCTACTACGAGTAGACTCGGTGTCTCACTGATCAAAAGAAACATCTCTCCTCAGAAGAATGGATAATAAATCCAGTTGTCTTAGAAGCCAGACATAGCTGGACATTGGCGCAACTTTTGGACACTTCAGACGGATTTTAAGAATTTAGGGTCCCCCTCGCCAGTCTCAAAAAAGACCTACCGACCTACCAACCAGAAAACAAGGGCGTGTTTTTGTGTCACCTTCGCTCTTGGAAATCACCAATAGAGGGAATATAACACACCTCTCGATGATGCCACCAATGCTGGACCTTTAGAGTAATTTTAAAAAGCAATGAGGAGAATTGAATTTTCAGATTTTAAACCACTTCGCTCCCAGCTCTCTTAGTTCCAACACTCTCTTTAGACTGAGGGACATAGTCCTGCTTCTTAGTAAAATCAAACTTAATTTGATCTACTTCCGACCATGTTGGGTCGTGTAGCTGTGACCACTATCTGGGTAAGTCCGAATTACTTGTAATCTGTGACCCATTTGTTGATTAAATGAATTGTATTTAACTCGTGTTCAAGCTGCTGTCATTCCTTTGACTTTAATTTATGGCAAATTTGGATGGTATTATATCTGGTATTTTTAAATACTTCAAAATCCACTATACGAACTAATTTATCACTGTGCCTTTACCACACCATGCCTATTTTTGTGAAATAGATATTTAAAATGACACAAAAAAATCATTTAATTAATATTTGCTGAAGTTTTAGCATTTTAAGTAAGGTGGGAATTTCAAAAATCTCGAACTGAGAAAAATGTGTTTGCAACATCAAAGAAGCTATTGCAGCAATTCTAAATTCTACATACAAATATAGTTTTTCTGTAATTGCAGCTATCGGATCAGCTCAAAAATTTGCCAGAATAACGAGAAGGTTTCAAAGGTTAGAAACATGCAAAAAATGGAAAATTGATATTGTTATTATTTTTAGTGAAAATGAGGGGTACCAAGCCCCTTTAAGTAATATTCATTTAAACTCAAAAACAAAGGGGAAAAGGGACAAAAAGCCATCTCCGAGAAAAACAGTTTCAAAGTTTCAAGATAGCACGTCCGAGGTACAGTTGTCATGTAACAAAAACTTAAATATATCAAGTTCTACTAATGATAGAAACAAAACTTTTATGGTATTTTATTTAGAAATATTTTCTTACTTTTTAAAATAATAAAAAAAAAATTGAGAATTTTTTAAATGTGGAAGCCCAGCCTCATTTACTTCTTTATAGAAACATTATTTTCTCCGTTTATCTTTACGTGTAGATGCGATTCCTGCAGAATGAAATCGAAAATTTTCTTGTGAAGATGTAAGGGATATTGGAACATATTTAGACAATTATTGCTGAAACAAATCATACAAATTTGTCTTACTATTATATTTTAAACTATTATAAATTACAGTTGGGCCCATAAAGTATTAACAGAATAGCAGAACTTTCTAAACAAAACTTGGCAATGCGTCGTGTAAAATGAACATATTCGAATTAAAAGAGTGACACACGTTATTCAAGAATTTTCAAAACGATTTTCAACAAATACAAAGTTATTGTTTTAACAAAATAAGGGTCGTTAACACAGTTAAAAATTATGTTGATTTTTTTTACGGTTCAAAAAATTATAATAATCAATTCAGCAGACAAAATATTTGTGTATCAGTTAATTTATAGATTGCGTCAAGTATAAAGCTTGGCGCTCTGAAAATCTTACGTTAGTCTTTTGTTTAAAATGAGTCGTCAATGTGATATTTCTGAAACAACAAAATCGTGTATTTTAAAATTATTTAAAGCTAGAAAGAAACAACAATTTATCTCGGATCAAATGAATGTTTCGCAATCTACGGTTTTGAAGATTTTTAAAGGAATATAGAAGAACCGGCTAACTAAAAAGTAACTAAAGTAAATGTGGTAGAAAAATTGTATCAGCTACCAGAGATGGACGCAAATTAAAACGAATCGTCCAAAATAATCGATTTGAAACTGTTTTTACATCAATAAGTGTTGGAAAGAATCTGGAGCTGTCATGCTAAAGTCAACTACACTTATGCTATTGCATAAATTTGAGTTTCAATTGCATGTCCGCAAAGTAAAACCAAAGATGAACATGAAGCAGAGACGTACACGACTCTCCTGGTGCAAAGTGAAGCTCGTCTGGGAGCAACAAGACTGGGAAAGTGTTTTATTTAGAGATGAATCTTTATTTCAAATATCTCTTGACGAAGGAAGTGTTCGGATTTTCCGTTTAAAACGGGATGTCTTTGATAGAACCTGTTTAAAACTCCAGATGAGCTTCTCTTTGCACCAGGAGAGTCTTGCTCGTTTCTGTTTCATGTTCATCTTTAGTTTTATTTTGGGGACCCACGATGGAAACTCGAATTTAAGCAATCGCCTAAGTGTAGTTGACTTTGATACGACAACTCTAGGTTTTTTTTCCAACACTTCTTGATGTAAAAAAAAGTTTTAAAGCGATTATTTTGGACGATTCGTTTGAATTTGCGTTCACCTCTAGCAGTTGTTACAAGCTTTCTACCACATTTACTTTGGTTACTTTTTAGTTGAAACCGTAGATAGTGAAACATTCATTTGATTCGGCATAAATTGTTGTTTCTTTCCAACCTTAAACAATGATAAAATACACGATTTCGTTGTTTCTAAAATATCTCGTTGAGCACCCATTTGCAGCAAAAGACTAGAGTGTGATTTTTCGAGCACCAAGCTTTATACTTGTCGGTTAACAGATATGCAAATAATTTGTCAGCAAATATTATGTCTATATATATAAATATATATATAATAATTTCATTTAAATTAAATAGTTCATATATTTTTCAGGTAAGAATTCTAAAACTATATAATTTTTGACTCTTTCTTACTAAGTTAAACGCATTTAAATGGGACAAAAGTATATTAAAAGTGCTTTACTTTCATTAAATAAAAATGAAAGTAAAGCAGTAAACTCTGACATCTTCAAATCTAGTAAATCTGTTAATCTTCTTGTTTTTAAATTGAAAGCACGAACATGTCAAATTGGATTTGCATAGTCGTCACTTCTTGCATTTTTTTTTTTTTAACTGAAGTTCAATTTTCACTTTTCATTTTATGCACTGATGTTTCTTAGAAAATTTTCATGATCTAAGTTTAGATATTTTTACTTTTTTACTATACTGTAGTATCGGAAATTTGTAATAATTAGTTTGTTAAATTAGATTAAGTTTGTCTTTTTCATAACTTTTTCATTAATTATTGAAGCGTTTATTGATTATTATTTATTAACTATAAAATCTGAAAGATCAAAAAAACATTACAGGATTCGGAATCTCGGTTATAGTACAAATGAAAATATCTCATCAGTTTGTAGTGTTTACTTATCCTAGTTCATTCTAAAACTTATTCAGATTTGAATATTTTGAAAAAACATAACTTAGTTTTTTGTAAGTTTTCCTTTCTTAAAAAGTGATAGTTTTTAGATAACGCAAGTTTCGAAATTAGCAACAAAACTGAACATCAAGTACCTCTCCGTTTTGTAAGGCATTTCAAAGTAGACTATTTGATGGCAAAAAGTTTGCCTTTGTTGAATTATTTCATATTTTATATTTAATAAGGGTAATTTCTTTAATTATATTCGTAATTAGTAAGTTTATGAATGTGTTAGTTTGAAATATATATGATTTCCAATATGCTTTTTAATCAAATTTTCTTATTCCTACAATTTAGAGGCGGCAAATATCGATCAAAATAAATATCGATACTATATGGTTGCATAGAAAAAAAAATTCCATAAAATATCGATATATCGATACCTGATTTTTTTTTTTTTTTTTTTTTATTTGATTTTAATTTTTGCCAGAAACGAAGTTTTACGGGGCAAATTTCTACTTTTCATGAATTTATGCCAAAATTGTTTCAATAAATATATTATAAAAATTGCTTTTATGAATAAATTATATTTTCCATCAGGGGGGGGGGGGGGATAAACAAAATACATTCGGATGTCAATCATAAACTCACATTTATTTTTTAAGAAGAAATTTTGAAAAGTAGTTTACCTCATATTTTGCTGATAGATGTGTTTTTAATATTTAAAATTAGATGCAAATTCCAGTCACACATTGGCAACAGAAACGATGCTATGTTAATGACTACTAATAAATAATCTTACCTTTCCATTACATTATGTTTTCTTTTTAGTTAGGATGCCATTTTAACTGTCTCTCAGCCATGTCCAAACTTTAGTTTTAAGTTTTTGAAAAGGGAATAAAGAAAATCAAAAAGCACATGGAACTGCAAAACGATCATCAAAAAACTAAAAATGTTTAGAAATATAGATATATCGGAGACTTGTATCGATATTTTTACTGTCGATATTTTTTTTAAAAAATATCGTCGTATCGATATATCGCCGACCTCTACTATAATTCCTTTAAGTGTCTTATTTATGTATAGAATAAAATGGCTAAATAGCTAATAAATCCCTTTAGGGAGATTGAACGTTGTTATCTCGTCCAACATTGAGTTAAACAGCCTTGAATACACGCCTAGAATATGATAGAGTTGAGAAAAGTTTCTTTCAAGTAAAATTTTTTTTTACAAATTCAGTCTCAGAAAAGGACTTGTGTAGACAATTAAAAGAATATGCATTGAAAAATGAATTTCAATAACATCTCAACCTGGAATGTGAAAACAGAGGTAGTAAAATAATACGAAGATTTATATTTTAGTATAAACAACACATAATAGTCATTATGTTGTTAATTATACAATATGCATGATTATTTACTTTTTTTGTATAAATGACCAACAGTATTCCTTCCATTTTAAAATATGTTATTTAAGTGAAAATTTGCTTTTTGGTATGATCCATCCATTATGAATCAGACATTATGAACGAAGTTTTTTTATACATAAAAGCAGCAACGGTGTAATCAATCCCCCTATAAAATAATCGTTTCGTTAAAAATTATCAGGTAGTGTATGAGTTTCTAGATTTGATAAGTTTTTGATCATTTACTCTAATCAATACATTTTTATAACTTAGAATACAACTGTAAATTAAAATGATTAAACATCTTATTAACATAATTAAAACAACAAAGTGCATATATTTCTGCAAACACGATTATTATAAATCTCCAAATGACATATTGCCCATCTGATGGCTGTGAGGTTAGCGCTCTGGCCTCGTATGCTAAAGGTGCAGGGTTTGAATCCCGGGATAGGCATGAATGTTCGTTGTGGTTCGGAATCCTCGTAAAGCTGTAGGTTCCGACCTGATTAGCAGTCATTGTGCATAAAAATAGGTCGTTGAGAGTACAAACCAACCAAATGACATATTTATACAAGCATTCTTTAAAAGATAAACCACTTTCGAAAAAGCAATGTTTAGTCAAAAAATAAATCCATGTTTTACAAAAAGTTAAATTAAGTTGGTGGAATTTCTTTGAAATCATGGCAGCTAGTTTTAAAAGGCATTTCCTAAACTACTTTCAGCGAGTAGAATCGTGGCACAAAAGAAAACAAATTCAACGATGAAATTGTGTGGAATGGGGACGATGTTTCTTTAAACATTTCCTTACATTTCGTGGGTTGTTTCCTAGCCTATAAATTTGACTTAAATTGAAAAATCCAGAGCACATACTCCCTACAAAAAATTAGTTCTCTTTGTATTAAATTACATTTTTTTTATCTAATAAGGCATACACACCGGTTTTGTTAAAAAAAAAAAGCATTGAAGAAGTATTTTGTTGTTCTATAAATTTGAAAGCTAATTTAATAGTAACAAGTCTCAAAGTTTCATTTAATTAATATATACCATATTTTCTTTCATGTGTATTAAAAAGACCACCAAAAAATCAAAAACAAAAGCAACTATAAGAAGAAATAAAATATATGGAAAAAAATATCTAATTAAAATATACTTATTATTTTAAATACTTTTACTTCCCTGGAGAATACAACTGTTTCTACTTAAATTAGTTTCTAGAGTTTCACTTTTCTTCAATATACCACTGAAAAAGAAAGTTTTTCTTCAAAAGAATAAAGAAATTACTTGAAAAAATTCAATTGAAGTTCACTTTATAAAGTTGAAAGCTTATAGATAACATCAAGCCTTTATTATTAAATAAAATATCTAACCTTGATTATTAAATAAAATATCAAACCTTGATTATTAAATAAAACCCTCCTGAGACAAGACGTTTTGGTACAGAGGTGAAGTACAGTAAATATTCAATTTACCTTGAAAAATATTTTAATTGCGGAACTTATAGAAAATAGGAAGTTTTAACCGATTTTATGTGCAAGATTTATATAGATTTTAATAAATGCGAGTATAAGGAACTCAACATCTCAATTTATTTTTATACAAGTATTCATTGATTCGAATATAAAATGTACACGCAATATATTTTGATATTATTTTCTTAAATTCCAATCAATTATAATGTGTCTTAATATATAATTTGATAAATCTTAATCACTACCAAACTTACTTTTAAAAACATGCTATTTTTTAAACTACATTAATATTTTAATTGTATGATACCATATATGCTGCTGCTTCTTAAGAAATCATGCATAAAAATGTACAAACATTTTCAGATTATTTATTTTTTAAAGTTCAAACTAAGAAATTATTTTTTTAAAGTTCAAACTAAGAAATTATTTTTTTTAAGTATTTTTTTTAAATTAATTTTAACAGAGGATTTAAGTCAAAATCCAAAAAGAAACACGTATGTTAACATTGAGATGATATAAAACTTTTTTAAACAGTTTGACAAAAGGCAAAAATACAATTGTTCATTTGATGCCAATGAATTTTCTTAAAAACAATTCAAATAATTATCTTAATTAGGTTGTGAAAAAAGAAATATTGGCAACCAAGATTATGCGTCGACCAGTACCTGAAACTCCTATAGCAAGTTGAATGCTTATAGAAAGTTCTTGATGTGATGAAGATATAAAACTGAAGAACAATCAGACGTAGAGGAAAGTTATTGAGAAAGTCAAGTTTCACCCGGGCTTTAAAAGAAGGGGCCAATAATGAATAATGTTTACAAATAGCTCTCCCCCCCCCCCCAAATTCCAAAATTCCAAAACAGAGAATGAAAGTTAAAAATAAAACAAAAATATATTAATTAGAAGACAATGACTGATTTTGGATATTTACTATATATTCTTGGTCTTTTTTCTCACACTCAAGGGTTCTGCTACATTTTCTTTTATTCTTTCTTTTGGAATATGTTTTTCAAATACTTCATGGCAAATTATAGTAACTAGACCAAGGTGTTGACCTATATCTGAAACTCCTATAGCAAGTTGACTGCCTGTAAAAAGTTCTTGATGTGATGAAGATATAAAACTGAAAAATAATAGAAGAAAATTATCGAGAAAGTAAAGTTTCACCCGGGCTATAAAAGAAGTAGTCAATAAATAATAATGTTTACAAATACCCCACTCCCTCTATCATAAATTTCAAAAAATAAAAGTAAAAAATAAAAATATATATATTAGAAGACAATGACTGACTTTGGATACTTATTATCTATTCTTTGTCTTTTTTCTTACATCTAAGTCTTCTGCTCAATTTTCTTTTACTCTTTCTTTTGGAATATGCTCTTGAAATACGTCATGGTAAATCGGGAATGCATCAACCATCGAAGAGAGTTATATAGGTTTGGTTTGTATGCTCAATGACCTATTTTTGTGCACAATAACGGCTAATCAGGCCGGTACCTACAGTTTAACGTGGATTCCGAACTACAACGAACATCCATGCCTAATCCAGGATTTGAACCCGGCACCTTTGGTGTGCGAGGCTAGAGCGCCCATAACCACCAGGTTGGAGAGAGTTATATAGGTCACTAGAGATCCAGAAAACCTTACCAATTGATTTCAATTACAAAATTCCCCTAAATATTTTTAAAGCTGAATAGACAATTTGGGCAAATGTGTGTGTTTTTTAACGTTCATGAGTATTCTAAATAATTGAATGGGAATTAATTTCAAAATTCAAGTAACTGAATGCAAAAATAGTTGTTTGTTATATAAATTCATGAAATATCTTTTCTCTGCTTTATAATGGTAAATGAATCAATATAATTTTTTTCGGATGTATTACAACAATTTAAATACTTAAATAAATACCTTTTAAAACACAAATGTCAAATAAATCAAAACTTACATAGTATAGAGGAAAGTTTGATAAAAATAAGTATTATCCTATGCTGAACTAAAGTACGATCCAAATCTGAGTTTTATCTCAAGAAAAAAATTAATATGAATGCATAATTACCCAATATTAATGTGTAGTAGTTTACAAAATAAAAACTAACAACAAATTAGGAAATCATAAATATTATGTGAACCTCATTCAAAAAAAATGTACAAAGATGCTGAAAATAAAAGTATTCTAAGTATTCAATAACATAAATTTTAGTCAAACGGAAAAACTAGACAGGACACTGCAAAACCATAATGCCATTTTTATTGGGCTATTATTTATTCTACTAATCAAGCCTTACAGGGACAAATGTTACAGGCATTTCCAAGATAAGATGAATGCTCAACACATAGATAAGGATTTCCTTTAGAAAATAGTCTTTGTGTCATAAGAAAAGAGCCTATATATTATTTTATTGAAAAGAAGTTTTTATTATTACCATACCCTAGCAGTACTTCTGTAGAAAACCACTTACATAAATTAAGATCGATTTTTTAACTATAAATCTTATTCTTAAGCGCAACTCAAAGCGATAAAATTTTTATGAAAGTTTGCAATAAATATTTAATTTATTGACTATGAAGATAATATATGGTTAAATATTAACGTTAATATCTCTAAATGGAATCGGTACTCCATTAACCAGGTTAAATTCGATAATATAAGATATTTCTGTGATGTCAAAGAGAGGTTATAAAGGTTCATTCAGAAAGGAATCCATAACTTTGAAATGAAATAATTGCGAAAAAGTGTGAGACAGAAATAAGAGACAACTGATATAATGAATAGACATGCATGGAATTTTTAATACATCAGTTTTCAAAATTGATTGATGGAAATAAATTGGAGGACGACTGCATACAATGGTTTACCAATGAGGCCCATTTTCATTTGGATGGATTTGTAAATAAACAAAACTGGGTAATAAACGGTATTGAAAGCCTGTCTAGAAAAACCATGGCATTCTTCAAAAGTGACCGTTTGGAATGCACTATCCAGTAAAAGGATCATAGGTCCCTTTTTTATGAGGGAACTCATTCCGCTAAATTTAGCTTTTACAAAAAAAATATTGCTAGATTTCAATATTGTAACTATTTGGAAAATCACTGTATTTAAAATTCCATACTTTTCTATTTAACATACCAATTATCTCTTCTTTCTTTACAATTATGGCTTCTTCATATTCTGAGCATAGCAACAAATAAGGACAATTGTACTGTGGTGGTCTCGTGTACATTTAACAGATACAACACCTAGACTCTAGAGATTTCTTTTGTATAGTGGTTAACGTAACTGTATAATGAAATAGGAGTCCCTTGGTTCGAGTCCCCGTTAGCGCACATTGCTACATTGGTGACTGCCGAACAATGACAACTTATCGGTGCCTTCTGAAAATACTGCACGACTTCCTCACTATCACCTCAGAAAGCAATCTAAGTTGACACAGCAAGCAACCTCTAGTGACTCACTGCCTCACGCAACGCACTCAACTCACACCCAAGCAACTCAATCGTTCGCCCCTTCGCGACTCACTAGGAAGAGGCTATGTGATGGTCTCTTGTACAAATAACAAATACAACAACTAAACACTAGATATCTCTTTTGTCTAGTGGTTAACGTACCTGTTTACTGATCTAGGAGTCCCTGTTTTAACTCCTCGTTACCGCATATTGCTACAACACTTTTGAGAAAAGTAATTTCTGAGAAGCGGTTTAGTTTGATAACATTCTACCATTACCTTAAGTTCAACGAGAAAGCTTGGAGACAACGAAGCCCAATCTCAATAACGCTCCAATCCTGTCTGGATGTTGAGCAATCCTCTGTAAGCTTATTTACATTTCAGATCCCCTTTGTAAAGTGTAGTTATTGATTATAAATACGACTTCTAAATTGGTTGTCAACTGGATAAACGAAAGGAAATGCTGTTTGAAGGATCTTATGGAGTTGTAAATTCCAAAGGACAATCAAGATCTATTGAATAAATAGACATTTCTTTAATGAGAAGATGTCATACGCGTATTTGATTTCCATTATCTAACTGTCCAACCACTATGCGATCACTAATTAATCAACCCAATTATGACCGTCATTCGTGTCATATATTTCATACGTAAAACAAAATCAATATAAATTCTATAACTATGCCGCCTGTTAAATTTATTTTAGAATAACGTGTATATATTTCAGAAGATTTTATGAAGTACAAATCATATTTTACATAAAGTGAAATGCAATATATGTGTTTTACATAAAAATCTGAAGTAAATAACAAATGTTAATTATTCATAAAAAGATAACATGTTTTCCTGAAACTAAGTTAATATCCCTTTTTAAATTTATTCAGGTTTATTTTGGTGATTAAATCTTAAACCAAGAAGTGTGTAAAGTTTATTTTATGTGTACTAAATATAAATTCATTTTTTATTTAAAACATCGTATTCATCAATTAACAGAACATAAAAATATTGCTATACAATTTTATTTGGTTGTTTGGGTTTGGCTGTATCAAGTTTAACTTGATAAATGGAATTTAATAAGTACAAATATGACCTCAAATCATTACGGCAACCATTGATTTGCGAATAATTTGCAATTCATTTTATTCTCTAACTATATTTAATTTACAAAATGAACTATTTTTTGCGGATCTAAATTTTACTCATCAGATCCGATGAGGGTGTATGATACACAAATGAATAAAGATATTTTAAAAGATTCAAATTAATTATTCTTTAATAAAAGTTATAACAATATGATATATTGTATCAATTATGAGTTTCAAATAATGATATATATATATATATATATATATATATATATATATATATATATATATATATATATATATATATATATATATATATATATATATATATATATATATATATATATATATATATATATATATATATATATATATATATATATATATATATATATATATATATATATATATATATATATATATATATATATATATATATATATATATATATATATATATATATATATATATATATATATATATATATATATATATATATATATATATATATATATATATATATATATATATATATATATATATATATATATATATATATATATATATATATATATATATATATATATATATATATATAGATATATATATATATATATATATATATATTATTTGAAATATGTATATATACATATATATATATATATGTAACAAATAATTGTAAAAAAATAATAAACTAGGTTTCCAAATAATTTTTTAAAAGAGTAGTAGATTAATAAGTTCCTTTAGAGTTATTAATCAGTTACGCGTTCTAAGCAGTAATGTAATTCATTACAAACATGAGTAAATTTAATTTTTTATCTTAACTTTTATGCAAAGAGGTTTTAAAAACTTATAAATACCTTAATCAAAGCCATGTACTTAGAAAATTTAATTTATTCCCATGAATATTGTCTCTCTCATTCTTGACAAACGTTTAAAAAATTGATCTAACTGAAATGTTGGATACAAAACTAAAAAAAAAATTAAAATTAATGAAAACACCGTAATATTTCAAAATTTTCTTTTAATATATATTTGAATAATTTGATATCGTAACATTTATTTGATAATTTTGAAACGGATTATTAATGTATTCTTTTATAATGTGTGTGTTTTTCAATCATGTGTTTTTCATTTCTCAAACTGTCCCACAACTACAGAAATTAAAAAGCTTAAGAAAGATTTGTAAATATTTTTTTTTTTTTTAATATTTTAAGTTTTAGTTGTGTATGTACTGATTAAGTTAAAGCTTAAAATTAAAACTGTCCCACACATTGAGACTTCAGATTGCAAAGTATCATTAAAAAAACATAAATAGATGTCCTTGTAGTACTGAAAACATAAATCCTTTTGAAGCTGAGAAAAATAAGCAATCAAAATGCAAAGTAAATAAATGAATAACAAGTGATACTTTTCTACATCGAAATTAAATATATTTCTACTTGTCACTAGTGGTGTTAACAAACATTTTTTAACAATTAAATAAAACTTTAGAATTTATTAAAATGAATTAGTAAAATACAATAATCTTGGGAAACATTCTGACAGCAGTCTACAAATTAGATATATAAAAATATAACATATTATACATACATATTATGTGTACAGCTTTTTAAATAATGAAAAATCATTAATAAATGTTGTGTTATATAGAAAATATAACACAATATTTTTCAATAGTTTTTCATGATTTTAAAAGCTGTATATATAACATGTTACTATGTTAAAGAACTCACGTTTCAGATCAAAAGAAACGAAATTTAAGTTGAAGAAAACATATTTTGCTGACCTTTATATTTTATTAAAAATTAAAAAAAAAGAGTATTCAAAACCCCATTTTCAATATTAAATATATATTTAATTTTTCTAATTATTAAACATTTTCGTCAATTTGTTATGCTGTGAATTAAGGTGAAAGTTTAAGCAATGATAGTAGATTATTATAATTATATATGCAATTGGGAATATATGCTTTTACAAAATCAAATAATGGTGATGATGGTTCTTAAATTCCTTTGACTGACAAAGAGGATTACTTCATTATAAGTCACAGTTATTTTTCGGGGTTGACAAGAGATGGCGCTAACAACTTTGAAATAACTGCGAATCTTATAAAATTTCAAATGGATTTACTCTGCAAAATTATCAAATCAAAACAAATTAATAGTACTTCCAATAAAAAATAACTTTTTTTTTTATCTTTAGATGTTTTAATAAAAATAAAATTAAAAATATGTATATTTCGAATCAATTTCCATAATAACGAAAAAGGCAAAACCACACTTAAATAACCGCAAATTTATATTGAAAATTGTAAAACATTCTAACTAATTTGATTTCGTTGAACAGGAACTAGGTGATTTGTGAGAGAAAATCTTTTTGTAAATTAGAGACGGATAGAGCATTTTCCATCGTAAAAACTCTTTAAACAAATAGATTTGTACATAAACATTTTAAAAATTAAAATTTATTTACTTCATTTTAAAAATTAGTATTTTGACCAGAATGAGAACAGAACTGAATTTAGAAAACAGAGAAAATATCCTCTCCCACCCCTTTTAAAAAAGCATTATAGGCATAAAATTTTTCAAAATAAGGTCGATGAATATGATTAATTATAATAACTCTTAAGTTGTAATCCAAACTCTATGGCTTCTAATTGTAGAACATCTGGAAAAATTATTAGTTGTGGTGAAGTAACTTTGGGATAATTCTCCCATAACTCGGTATAAGTCAGCGTTATCTACTATGCGGCCCGAGGGCCGGATTTGGCCCGCGACAGACTTTTCTGCGGCCCGCGGGTACCACAGAAGATAAAAAGGGAAAAAAAATCAAATTTCACCGTATGAATTTTTTTTACATTATTGTAATTTTTCCGAAATAATATGTGTTAACTATGTAGAAGAGAGTTCTCCACTGTGTGCCTGAAGAAACTAAACGAAGAAGCTTTCAGCAAAGTGTTTTTCATCATGGATAAACACAGGAATAACTTATATCAATCTCATTTGGATAATTTATTAAAATTGACTATAGAAAATACTCCGAAAGACACCGACTCTATCATAAAATAAACTGAAAGATTTCGACAGTCATTGTCTCAAAAGTCATATTGACTGAAACGGAGTAATCTGGAAGTACAGTTTAAATACTTTTATTAAAAGTTAGGTCAAGTCGCATTGTCCCCTTAAAACAATAGATTCACTCTTTTTGATTTACTTTTAATGAACACTTTTATTTTTTCAATTATTTGAAGAAAAAAAGAATCAAATATCAATTGTAGTTTTATAAATATAAAAAAATTAATATTTTTTCCAATTTTCAGAAATGCTATATATTATTAATCGATGAAAAAAGACACATATTTTGGTGTATCCGGCACGCTAAAAGCTCCAACATAGGTCATACTGCCCGACTCTAAAAGTTAGTGGCGAACGCTGGTATAAGTTAACTTAGTCCAAAATTAAAAAAAGATGTGGAATCCTAAAATACAAGGAAATGTTGTCCGTTCTCCATTATAATCATGTAGGATACTTCAATATATTTTTCATAGAGAGTAAAAATTAGAATTTCATGTTTAACGTTACAATTCTTTAAGAGAGTGAAACTACTGACTATTTTACACTACTGACGAAAATATTTTTCAATATATGCTTTGAGAATTAACTGGTTTACCTTACAAGATTAGTATTTCAGGAGAAAAGAATGACTCATAAAACAAAGTTTTTAATGTTAATCCTTTTTGTATATTGAAAACTTTTAATAGTGCTTGACCACCACGAAAAAAATCATCCATTCCGTGCCATGGACTAACTCTTTTTTACCCCAAAACTTGATAGAGTGTATTGTCAACGACACCTAACCTGCCTGTCGTGTTTTGGCTCGATGGATGAAGACAAGTTTGTTAATTACCTCACCGAAATATCAATAAAAATGTGAGTAAAAGCGGCATCTTAATGACAGGCCCCAAAACTTGGTAGAATGCATTGTAATCGACAACGAATTTATCAGCAAAGTTTCAGTTTTACTGGATGAGGACAAGTAGATAAAGGAGGGGGTCGGAAGGCAAAATTTTTTCTCGGAATCCATTTTGAGGTTTTTAGCGCATCGCAATATTTGAAATGTAATCTACAAAATGGTTTAACTTGGTGGGCAATGCATTCTTCAGAAGTATTTTTAAATATTTCTTTACAAAATAACATCACTGAAAAAAAAAAAAAAAAACGTCTGCTTTGTACTTTAAAAGCTGTTTTCTCAAAATGCTGTTTTTTCATACAAATGTACTTTTTTCTCAGGATCTACTAGATATTTTGCATGAATGTTTTTTCTTGAAACATATGTATTTTTTCACAAACAGACTTATGATTTTACAGAAATGTTGATAGTTTTTTTTTTTTTTTTTTTAATTCTAAACTTCTAAACTTGTTGGGTTTTTTGGAAAATTTGATAAAAAAATTTCAAAACATCAAAAATCCTAAAAAGAAATACATTATTACAAAATCATATGTCAGTCTATGTAAAAGTGTTTTAATATTGGCTGTACAAAATTTTAAACCAATGCTATGAGTAGTTTCTAAGAAAAAGGTAAAAAAAAGGCCTTTTTACATGGACGAGATAAAGCCTTCCAACCCCCCTTAATTAATCTTCCGCAGATTTTCCTGTCAGAAACAAACCCACACATTAAGAAAAACGAAGTTACTATAAAGGAATTAAAAATGGAAGAAAGCCAGGATGGAAGTCAGGATGTTATAAAACGTAAAAAAAAAAAAAAAAAGTCTGAAAACAATATACTTTAATAATCCTTTATATTTTGATCAATTTTTCATTTCTAAACATTTAATATGTCTATTCTGGAAAAAAAAATTAAATTGAATTAGGATACTCAAGCTCATTCTTATAAAAGTTTCGCTGTGCGTCTAAAATTAACGTAAAATTGGTTCACATATTAAAATAAAAGTTTTTTGTTCTCCATTCAGCTACTTCATAATTTTTTTATTATTTTCTGACTTATAATTTATTTAAATCAATTTATGTCTGTGGTGAAATACTGGCATAAATCAAATTTTTCAACATGGCAAAAACAACTTAATAAAAAAAATATTTTATTTTCTAAAGATAAAATGTTAGTTAAAAATCATTATTTGACTAAGTATAGAACATATTTAT
Organism: Linyphia triangularis; assembly: GCA_963978545.1. Taxonomy (NCBI): domain Eukaryota; kingdom Metazoa; phylum Arthropoda; class Arachnida; order Araneae; family Linyphiidae; genus Linyphia; species Linyphia triangularis. Next base: position 101,962,971 of record OZ021721.1, read on the forward strand.
AATTTTAAGTGTCATGATAAAAGTACAAAGTATAAATTTAATTTATTTAAAATCGATAAATATTTTTTATTGTTTTTGGATGAACAACTTTTTTGCAAATAAAACATAACACGAATATCACACTCAAATCTGTCTTTCATGTTAATAACTTCAGAATTAATTAAAGTATTTAAACACAGATATTTATAGAGATTAATTACTACAAGTATTCATATTTTGAAGTCGTTGTCATGCTTGCGAATATCCTTTTAATTTTGATGACCTCTAAATTTTAATTTTGATGACCTCTAAATTTTAATTTTTTTCATACGTAACGAGCCTTTTACAATAAAGACTTCAAATTTAGCACAGGAGTGCATTATTGTTCTTATTATAATACACGTTACATATGTTTATTCGTGTACGACGTACAATTATAAGAATTAAGCGATTGATTTAATTGATAATTAATTGAGTAATTAATTTAAAATGAATCCACACATCTGAAATGCTATAATTTCTCCATTATCTCGAGGTTAAATGCTAAAGAACAGAGACATATTTTTAGTAGTTATCTTGTCTGAAAAAATACTCTTTTATATCTCTATTATTGTTAAAAGTTGTGTTTTTAAGACGGCGAAACAGCCGAAGTTGATTCGTGTAAATAAGCGTTTGATCGTTTTTTTCTTTTAATGTTCTAGTAAAACCTCTTTGAAACTAAACTAAATTTTTCCCTAATTTATGAGTAATTCATATATTTTTATTCTTATGTTTGATTTTTTTTGTTTAATAAATTACTAACATATGTACCTTTTACGTTAAAATTGAATGCAAAACATTCATAAAACATAAAAACGATAAAACTACGGAAGATATTTTAAAATAATTATTGTTTTTGATTCATCTGATTAATCAGACAGCATTTAAATTATTAACACTAAAAAAGTACATAAGAGAATAATTAAAAACGTTAATAAGCTCGTGAATTGCATACTTGACGAAGCAAAATTTGGGATTTTTAAATTAATATTAAGTATTTCCATAAAAAATACTTAATATTAATTAAAATTTCTTAAAGAAATTTCAATGTTTTCGAAACGATCTACAACCTTTATTTTAAACACGACAATCACTTTGTGATTTCCCTGCATTTTAAATTATAACATCTACCTTGTATAAATAAATTATAACATACACCTTGTAGAAATTTCAATTTTTTCGAAACGATCTACAAGCTTTATTTTAAACACGACAATCACTTTGTGATTTCTCTGCATTTTAAATTATAACATCTACCTTGTATAAATAAATTATAACATACACCTTGTATAAATTTCAATTTTTTCGAAACGATCTACAAGCTTTATTTTAAACACGGCAATCACTTTGTGATTTCTCTGCATTTTAAATTATAACATCTACCTTGTATAAATAAATTATAACATACACCTTGTAGAAATTTCAATTTTTTCGAAACGATCTACAAGCTTTATTCTAAACACGACAATCTTGGTAATTTCCCTGAATTTTAAATTTTAACATATAACTTGTATAACTAAATTATGACATGTACCTTGTAGATGTTTCAATATTTTCGAAACCATCAACAAGCTTTATTCTAAAAACAACAATCTCTTGGTAATTTTCCCTGCATTTTAAATTATAACACATACATATTTGTAAATGTCAAATTATTTATCTTGTCAAAAAAGTTGGAAAATAAAAAGAATTTAGAGAAATTTTCAAACTTTTTAACTTATAATTAAAATGATCAGAATACGTTCCAAACCGTTTTAGTGAATCATTGCGATGCTTTAACATAAAAAAATGTAATGGCGGGGCCATTCCCAGTAGGGGGTCCGGCACATGAAAAAATTTCATGTTATTGATTTCGAGTTTATTATTGTTTATCAAAATATGCATTTTTTTCTTTAAAATGATGCCACATTTGTATTTATATCTTATTTCAAAGTATTTTTAATAATTTTTTGAAGTAAACAAAATGTAGGTATTTAATGCATGTTTTTTAACGTCAAAGTCGAATATCTCAAAATGCCATTTTTTCGTGTTTGGGGCACATAGCTTAAAATCTATGACATAAATGCTTGAAATTTTTTATATATGTTTCTCTAATATATTTAAGTACTTTAACACGAGGAATTATTGATAAATAGCATACTTTCTTTATTAAAAAATAATTAGTCTAAAATTTTAAAAAATTTCTTAAACATATTTTTAGAAAATCATAATTATTTTAATTTTTAAAAAATAACAAAAATCTTGTGTTAAAGTATTCAAAAGTATCTAAATATTATACTGTGAGAGTTTCATAATGATTGAAGAATCGGTTATTAAATGAGATGCCCCCAAAGTTGTTGAATTTAACATGGACTCCTATGGAGGTGCCGGACCCCCTTAAATATTCAGAATGAGATATATATAAAGTTCCACCGTCATGTCCGATGTCAACACGGTAAAACCAGCAATCCAATAGCAGAATCTAACCCGTAACTCTCAACTATAATAACGCATATATGCTTTATTATAGTTGAGAGTTAAGGGTAGCATATATGTTAAAAGAGTTTCTCGAGCACCACCTGTTAACTCTGGAAGGTTTCACATAGCCAACAAATGTATCCTTAACGTGCTATCGTGAGTTACATAAGAAACACCATCATTCTAAAATTTGACTTTGAAAGCGTTTCTGCAAATGTGCGTTTTGAAACCAGTCATTAACGCAATAAAGACAACCACTTTGTTAAACTTCCTTTCGAATGAAAAATACTAAAGTGAAAGAAATTTACGGATGTGCTCCCTTTTGGTAAAAGCAATTAACTCTACATTGTGATTTCTGCCACGCATAGTACGACAGAGATCCTAATAGAAGCAGCAGAAACGGTTAAGAGGTTAATTTAAAAAATGTTAGAAGAGTTTTTTTTTTAAATAAGCTCCTCAGATATATATATATATATTTAATTGGTAAAGTTACCCCCATTGGACAAAGTAACCCTAGTTTACCAGTTAACGGTATTTAAAAGAAAATTTTATCTATTTTTCTTTTCGAAACTATTTTTACATCAAATCCTGATAAAAAAAACTAATTATAAGATACATTATATTGTTTTTTCGAATTTGTGTCTTGCTCCGAACGATACCTTAACAGGAAATTAAAATTTAAAGAAAATAGCTAAAATGCAACTCAATTAAAACTCAAGCAAGTCAAGACTGGAGATTAATTTCCTGGATATTTTTAGATAATTTAATCTTCTCTAAAGAATAAAAAACTTAAACTATTATTTTTATGAAAACAATCTTTTCATTCTTTATAAAAAAAGCTTACACCACTTCAGTCCTAAATTTTTCCCAAACTGTATTTTCAATTAATTGTTACTTTGAAATGTTGCCGTAAGCCCAGATTTATTATTACGAAAGAGACAAGCTTGTTATCGATTTTTTTCTGAGCTTTATTGTACTTTTAATAAATTTCCTTGAAACTTCTCAGATAAAGCGCAGTCCGTCTAGAGAAAATTAAATAAAGTTTTTAATGATAGCGCACTTGATTTTAATGAGAGTTTATCGAAGCGCGAAATTCACTGTCTTTTATTATTATATCAAGTTTAATTTAAAATTTAAATGTTGACTTTTTTTGAGATAATAAAAGATAAAACAATAAAGTGCACAGAATGAAACTAGCAAATAAAGAATTCAATTATGAGACGAATCACTGTTGTAGAAAAAAAAATTTACTTTAAAAATTATATTTCCGAAGTAGAGTGCACTGAAGTTTACTAGAAATAGTTAATTAATTTCAATTTTAATAAGTTGTTTTATAATAATTATTATTAGAGTATAATTGTTTATCATATTTAAAGATTTCTTGGGATTGTCAAATAAATTCAATTTAATTATGAGAAGATTTATTGTTGAGAGAAACCATTGTTACTTTAAAAGTAAGCATCCAAAGTAGAGTACATTGAAATTTACTAGTAATAATTAGTTAATTTAAAAATTAATAAACTAATTTATAATGATTATAATTGTTGTACTATTGTTTACCTTTTGTAAAGATTGCTTGGGATTGTCAAACGAATTCAGTCCAATATTTGTTGTGAGAAAATATTGTTGGGACATTCAAACGTCACAAGCACAATGTTCTAACTGACCGCACATTTGGGTTGTGTTCATAGGGAAGAAAAGATTGAAGGTAATGATAACTTTTAACTTCCACTTTTGTACAGAAAAACAATTTTACAAAAAAAAAAATCGTTTAGCTATCAACAAACTGAAGTATAACTAGAGGTGTGAAACATCACACAACCTTTCAATTACCCTATAATATCTGTCACTAAATTAAAATGTATGGTGTTATTTACCGTTTTCCTATGTTCATTCATTTAAATAAAAATGCCAGTTTGGCGATGTTTTTGGCAATAATTTTTGAATGGGTAACCCCGTCAAGATGGTGACGTTGGCGGTGCTACTCGATAGACATTACATTGTCCTTTCTTGTGCGTAAAACAGAAAAAAATTAATCGTTGATAGGCGATGCTCAAGGGCAGAGAGCTCTGTGTTAAAGGCACTCGTTTTTCAACGTTTTGCGCTTTTACCCAATTTCTACTGAAATTTCGATGGTGGGGACGATTAGAATACCTTAAGAAGCATTAGCAATTAAAAATTTTAATCTAAATCATTTGAGTCGTTTTTTTAGAAATTGCTGAAAAACAGGACTTTTCATGATTTCAACATCATGCGCGTGCGCTATTTTGACTAAAATCTTAATAGTAGGTCCCATGAAAACCACCAACCCGCTCACCAAATTTGAACATCACAGATCAATTTTTTCGTGAGTTATGCTGACCACGTACACAGACAGACATTTTTACTAGACCGCTTTTTTGAAATCAAGATGTTCCAAAACGTGGAGAAATGCAAAAGAAAAAAAATATATTTGAATGCTATATTATCATTACCCTACTAAACATATGGGTAATTGAAAGTAAAAGGCATTTTTAAAAGGCAAAGAAGGACTGCCAAATATTTAAAGCTAGGTATTTTAATTTTGTTTATCTGATTTTAGATATTTTGAACAAGTTCCATTTCAAATTACTCTATTATCAAATTGGCATTAAAGTTATTGAAAATATGTAAATGTCGAACAGATATACAGGAAAGTTATGGTTTTGATCAATAATTTTACTTTTACAAACGAAGCAAAATTTTTCAAGATAGTCTTTTTGTATATGGCAATAACAAAGTTTAACCTACATAATAATTTAAGTTTAAGTATTTCAAATTTGAAACTTGAGGAGAATTATTCACTAAAGGTATTTAATTACTATTTTAAAATAGTTTAATTTTTAAATTTATTAATAATGATTGTTAATTTCTATTTTTACTTCCAATAATAACGTATCTCCAAACTATATGATATCTTGAACAAGCCAGTAGGTGTCAATAATCTAATTATTTTCAATTCAAAGCCGAATCTTTCATTTTTTTCAAAAATCAAAATATTATTGCTACTATTTCATCACACCACTAGACTTAATATATTAAACTCTACTAATATAAAAAACTGTCTAGATAATTTATAAGAAAATCAGACTTAAAAATGGCGCAGATAAATACATTAATATATATGTATTTATTATTACAGCCATCTTATTTAAAATAAACATAAATTTAAAAAGTCAAACATAGAGTACATGATCTTACCATAATAATATTAATATATGAGTTTCTTAATCATAGCATTATTGTAAAGCACTTAATTTCAAACACAATTTTGAAACTGGTCTGTAATAAATACGTTATGAACAAAACTGTTTTTCTTAAATGCCGTGGTTTAATTATAAAAGAAAGCTAAACTTGTCCATCAATGATGATAGAATCATTTTTACTTGTTTACATAGTTTAGTTTACGTCATTTACGGTTCGGTTTGGTTTGCGCGCTCAACAACCTATACGTGTGCACGATAACGGCTAATAAGGCTATCTACAGCTTAAAGTGGATTCCGAACCACAAACAAACGTCCATGCCTAAACCAGGATTCAAACCTGGCACCTTTGGCATGCGAAGCCAGAGTGCTAACCCCACAGTCATTAGGTGGGCTACGTCATTTAAATATCCTAAGATTCAACGTACGTATTTTAAGATTTAACGTAGACATATTAATTAATTGAATATTTAAGATAAATTGGTAATCTAATTTAATATCTTAAATAAGAGTCAAAGCCATTCAGATTTTGATTTACCTTTCCTATGTACCAAGAAAAGTTTTGATAATAATATTCAATGTACAGCGTGTCCCCGTATAACCTGGCCGACCTTTATTTTCGACACCGTTGGTCCTAGGTACATAGTTCCAATTGAAGAAATGTTTTATATCGTTAAAATATTTTTACTGAATAGTTTTTAAGTTCGGAAAGAGGTTTGTATAAAAATTACGGATTGTAAATTTTTATATGGTCCCCAGTTCCCTCTACTCATGTTTAGAAAAATATTGCCCATGAAAAAACATTTCAAATAAAAAAGAATCGAAATGTGTACGACCAATATTCATGGAAATAGGAAAAATGGAGTTTAGTGACTTATACCACTTTACACCCGTGGTCATTAACATATTTTAAGGACATGTACACAAAATGAAATACAGGGAAAGAGTAATTGCGTTTAGAAAATTATTTTCTAATATTACTAAGTAATCGAAATGGGCGAGAGGCTGCAAGACAATATGCAATTAAATTTCCAAATGCTTAATCTCCAATGGTAAATTTCTAAAAATTTCCAAATTTTTAAATGTTGTAAAGCGTTTGCGAGAAACGGGTAGCATAAGAAGACGTCCACGATCCGAAAATTCAAGAGTGGTATTTTGGGCTATGCTGTTGCTTTTCCTTATTCAGTGTCAAGGACATTAGTGAAGCATGTGGATACTCAAAAACCCATGTGTGGAGTCTTAAATCGACACGGTGCACATCCCTATCGCCCGCGATTGGTGCAAGAGTTTTTGCCCGGGGAAGAAAATAGACGATTTGATTTCTGCAATTTTCTCATGAGCAAGCTACAATTGGATTCATTATTTGTGAATAACATTCTAGTTTCTGATAAGTGCACGTTTTTAAAAACTGGGGTAGTAAATATTCAAAACACACACTTTTGGTCCCTGCAAAATCCCCATGTAATCCGTCCAAACAAGCGTCAACTGCAATGGTCCGTTAATGTTTGGTGTGGCATATGGAAGGAAGCGTTAGTAGGACCTTTCTTTTTGCTGATATATTAACAGGTAAAAAGTATGCGAACCTGTTACTGGGACCATTATCTGACTTTCTGGATGACCATGTCGTGTTAGCAGACCTTCAGACCTTATAAAGATGTGGTTTTAACAGGATGAGGCACCACCACACAAGCAGCTTCCTGCCCAACAATACTACACAACACGTTTCAAGACAACATAATAGGCTACGGAAGTCCGGTAGAATGGCCTCCTAGATCTTCAGATCTAAATCCTTTAGATTTCTTTCTTTGGGAATTTTTGAAAAGCAAGGTCTATGAAAAAAAAAGTCGATGAATCTATTAGATAATCGAACTTTATCCGCTGCCAGGTATATTACGCCTGTAATGCTGAAAAATTTTGAAGATGAATTTGAATCACGTGTGCGCTTAGGTATTTTAGTCGAAGGAAAACATTTCGAGCATTTAAGCGATGAACAACAACTTGTTTGCAGTAATCAAACTAAGTCTAGCAGCTCACTCTTATTCCGATAAGACGATATTTTCTCATTTCAATTTATATACGGGCCCCCCAAATAGCGTTAAAACTTTAAACTCCAATAACACCGTGGCTATTGGTCGAAAAAAATTTCAATTTTTTTTTTTTTTATTTGAAATGTTTTTTCATGGGCAACATTTTTCTAAATATGAGTTGGGGGAAATGGGGACCGTATAAAAATTTACAATCCGTAATTTTTATACCAATCCCTTTGCTAACTTAAAAACTATTCAGTTAAAATATTTTAACGATTTAAAACATTTCTTCAATTGGGACTGTGCATCTAGGACCAACTGTGTCGAAAATAAAGGTCGATCAGGTTATAAGGGACACGATGTAGAATTGAAGACTAGAAATGGAAAACGACCTAAGTATAAAAAAAATCGAAAATCTTTTCTTTTTTTTTACGGAAAAATGTCCTATAGACCCAGCTAAACAAACTGGAGAACTCCCAAAGTGCGAACTCCAGTAGTAATAGTTCAAATTCAATCTTATACTTAGACATTGCCTTAAGTACCAATACGAATATTTTTGATTTTTCGGCTCTCCTGAACATTTTTCTTTTTTAAACTTAGGTCGTTTTCTATTTCTAGTCCTCAATTCATTTAATTGATTTTTCTACGTTACATGCAAAAATACTTAAATAACGTAAACGAAATTGCACAAAGAAAGTAAACAAAACTACTTCAATGAATAAAGATAACACTGGCATCATTCGGCGAAAGCACTTCCATTAATTTTATTAAATTTCCAGACAACAAATTCTCAATATTAAATTATTCACTATTTTAGTTCTAACCTCTCAGCCAGTTCGAGTGGTTTACTTGGAGGATATTAAATTTTTACTACTGGAATACGTTGAATTATTCGGTACCACTTTAAAAGATTGGTCAAACCGTAAAACGTGTATTTTGATCACGTCAAATTTAATGTTTAGTATTTTTATTCAACCAAAGAAACATTTCGTTTCGATTACATCACCTTTGACGGCTCATTTGATTTTATTGGATTTTCCTATTCAGACTTTACATTCATTCGTTAATAGAATCGTAACTAGGTTAAGATGCGTAAATTTTTAAAGGTTTGTTACCGGCTTTATAGAAATCGTTAATCCCTGTGCTAAATTTAATTTACTGCCTACTCCAATTCATCTGATTAAGTTCAAAACGCTGCATATTTGTATATTTTTTTCATTTAGACAACTTTTTTTGTGAATTCCAGGTAAGCACTGTACTACGTATTTCTTTGTAGAAAACTCGCCTTTGTTTATATAGTCGCAAATGAGGATCAAATTGAAAAATCATCTTAACAACATGAATCATCGATATCAAAACCGCGTGGGTTTTAACACACAGGTGAAATAGATGTTTTATCCTATTGTAAATATTTTGAATATAAGATGTTAATTTTAGAAGAATAGTTTTTATTTTCATTTTAAAGTTTCCTTTGTAAAAAACGAAATTTAAAAGCAAATTTAATCAACTTTAGAAGTGGCTAAAAAGTAATGAACATCTTAATAAAAACCTGACAAATACAAACTATTTTAAGGATATACCAAAGAAATTATTAAATTCAAAACCAAACAAACATTATTTGCACGAATAAAAATATAAATAGAAATCTGTACAAATCTGGCTCGCAGCTCCTGTTCGACTGAACGAATCCGAATAAAACTTGAACTGTATGTTATGTAAATCATGCGGCCAAGTTTTCCATCGAAAAAAAAATTAGTTTGAAATGTTGCCAATAGATGACGCTGTACTGGTAAAACCATATGTAGATGAGTCTATCCAGTTGTTTATGTAATTTCGTTATAAAAGCGATAGGTATAGTCGAAGGAAGCAATTACCCTCAGTGAATATGCCGCTGAAAGGAAAGAATGGTCATTAATTGTAAAACTTTTTTATTTGAATGAGAGCAATGCTTCAGCAGTACTCCGTGCTTATCGACGGAGGACAAACTTGAGGACCCATGTCCACAAATGCAGTTAAAGCATGATTCATAAGTTTGAAAAAACCTGTTCTCTAGATGATGCACCGGGAAGAAGACGACATGCAATGAAGAACTTGCACAAGTGAGGAAAATAAATATTTTGTGTAGTTTCTAGTGTTATCCAACAAATATATTTGAGCATATTTTAGTGCATATATTTTTTATCTTTATCCTTTCAATTAATTAAAAATCGAGTTTGAAATTAGATGAAATCAAAGCAAAAGTCACTTGACCAAAAACGCAGAAATATATATATATATATATATATATATATATATATATATATATATATATATATATATATATATATATATATATATATATATATATATATATATATATATATATATATATATATATATATATATATATATATATATATATATATATATATATATATATATATATATATATATATATATATATATATATATATATATATATATATATATATATATATATATATATATATATATATATATATATATATATATATATTTTTATATACATATATATATTTATATACATATATATATTTATATACATATATATATTTATATACATATATATATTTATATACATATATATATATATATTTATATACATATATATATATATTTATATACATATATATATTTATATACATATATATAAAATATATATATACATATAAAGAAAAAAGGAGAAATTTTTTTACAGATGTGATAATCTATCTACACAGACATGCATCTCTTTTGAAGTGTTGTGAATGTTCAGCGAGCATGACACAAAATTGTTGTTCTTGCCGCCCAACAGAGCACACATATTACCCAGTCACTCGATGTGGCAGTTTTTGGATTGATGAAAAGGTTATGAAAGGAAATCCTGTTGGAGTTGCTTCGAGAAGAAAAAGTAGAACACTGCATAAGAAACATGTCCCTCCTTTATTGAAATTGTTAATGAAAGTCTCTCGGAAAAAAGCAGAAAATAACTCGAAGAATCGCTTTGAAAAACTCGGCATTCAACCCGTTTCAGTAAATCTATTTCTTGACCGACTTAAATTGGAGGGTTAATCAAGATATGATCAATGAATCATTTGTTCAAATGAACAAACAAAAGAGATCAGAATGGTTTAAAGTTCATAAAGGCAACAAAGAGGACTAAGGTTAATATTCTCCCAGGTAAAAGTTATAAGAGATTAATAACCAGTCACTCTAGTGTAGAGCACTTCTTCCCAAAAGAAGAGGTCGAAGAAGAAACACCAAACACAAAAGGAAAAAAATGATGAACAACAGGATTTTAGTGATAACTCTTAAAAAGATAAAGGCCGATCAAACGGTATAGTGGTTAGCGTGCTAACTTCTAGACCGCGAGGTTGCGGGTTCCAGTCCCGTGTAAGGCATGGGTGTTTGTAAATGTATGTTGGCTTGTCTAATGACGAATGTTTCGGAGTATTATAGCCCTCGTGTTGCTGACGGTGCCAGATAATCTGAAAACAACCAACCTAAAAAGATGAAGGAGACATTTCTACAGATGATACCATCGGTGATAAATGTGATACGATTGCAGCTAGAAATGAAGAAGAAGAATGGGCGGAAGCACGTTTTACTGCTGTTCTCAAATGTCAACCAGCTGTGCAAGTAGCATAAATGTAAAGATATCGAAAACCAAAATGTCACTTTCAAACACGAAGGTGAGTTATTCTCTGGCGATTTAACAAGACGTGAAATGTATTCAGATTTCTTCAGAGATGAAGTCCCTGAAATCCTGGAAGTAATGTAGAAGGTTGAGATGTTCTAGAAATGGAATGAAATTGAAGTTCTTCTATCTAATATTCAAACTCCGAAAGTTATGCCAGAGTTTGCTTCAGAATACCGGAGATTAAAGTTTATTTGGGTCTAGGATTGTGTCAATTATGTCAACCTCTGTGATAGGCAAGCTGTGTTTATTGGATTTTTTGTAGTTTTGCAATTTTCGTATGTTTTGTATTTTGTACAATTTTTTTGTTCACTATGATACCAAGAAAAAATGCTGGTAGCTACTACTTATGCGAGGCCATATTTAGTCATTGCCTAATTTGCTGGCATGTTTTATAACACCCTGGTGTCTTTCTAATTTACTAGGAAAGTAAACAAATGCAAGTTACAAGCCTTGACAAGATGTTCACTGGGTTGAAAAAAAATTTGCCATAAGAGGAAATTTATTTAGTAAAATACACTTTAATTTTTCTATAAAATTTTTACTTCATAGATTTTAAATTACCTTTCTGAAGTATTGAAACAAAAATTGGATAACGGTCAAATAAATCCATATTTGCCATGTGTTTCGAAAAGACAACTTTCGAAATCACTATAAAAATTTCTGGTCTTTAAATGCATTTTTGGCAATGAAATTTGAATAAAAAGAAATCAAAATTCCATTTTAAATAGTGTTTATTCAAGAAACAAATGGTTTACTTTAGTCCAAGTAAGTTTTAATATTAAAAAAATATTCTTGCATTGGAGTAAAGTTTCCCGCCTCCGTTCATATTTTACCCACAAAGTAGAAACTAAAGTGTTATTTTCTTCTTTGTGAGTATTATTTTCTTCTTTGTGAGTATTATTTTCTTCTTTGTGGGCATTTAAAAAAAATTGTAGGTGATATAAACTGCAGGTTTAGCAGACAATATTAATACCATAAATATAATGTAAGCTGTATAACATATTAACAAAAAAACTTCCCGCAAACTGATACATGCAAAAAAATTGGGTAAAGCAACCCTCATTAACAGTATTAATTCAATAAATTGAAAATTACGATTTTGCCGGATGCATCCAGTGAGTTTTGAATAAACTGAAAATTACAATTTTGCCGGATGCAACCAGTGAGTTTTGAATAAATCAAAAATTGCAATTTGTTAGATTTTCCGGATATTTTAGGAAAATGTATTTGATAAATAATTGACTTTTGCTACACAACACAGCTTTTGATTTACTCTTTCCTCTTTTTTTCACAATTACCGTCAGGTATGAAGTTTTTAAATCTGAGATCCAGACATGCCGACAAACTAAGAATCGAACCCGAGTACTCGCTTTAGCTACACGCTCATTCTACTCAGCCTGCGAGACATGAGTTCGGGTACATTTCTTTTGTATAGAGTAGAAAATATGGTTCCAAAATTAAAAAAAAAAGATTAAGTTGTATTTTCAATGAATAATAACTTAAATAAACTTAGTATTTCCCAATATTTGCAAATGAATGAGAAAAAAACATATGCAATTGCATTTCTATTTTCTAATTTTTAAGCTAAGAAAATTCACAGCTGTTTGCAATCCTCCCGATTTTCACCCGGAAATTTTTTCCTTAAAAAACAAAACAAAACAAAAAAAAAAGCATCCTCAGGGAGGGGGGTCTAACGAGGGGCAAGAATCCCACGCTTTTCAATCCCACTCATCTCCCTTCATCGACCAAATCGTCGCACTGTCTGCGCGCGCGCAGAAATCGATCCCCAATTTGTTTTGGTAAAGTAAGGGGCAAAGGCAAAAGTCGGATCCATCGTAGTCAGCCATGTTCACCACAATCACTATCTAAAAGCAACAATCATTCTCTTTTCCGAGAATGTAATTAATAACCACTGCTAACAAATACGTATTCCTTTTCCAAAGTACGGCTGACTTTCAGAGCCAAAAGGTAAGGTAATCCTTCCTCCCATCTATTTAATCTCTTCCTTCTGTTGTTGCATCTCCACAATTAAGTTTAGTTTCCTGGATAAGATTCTATTTTTAAACCAATAATCTCAGAGTTTGCTTCAGATCATTCAATTTGTGTTGTCAGTGGAGTACTTTACTGTTTCCGTTATGGTTGAGACACTCTGATTGTTAACCAATCGACTTGGGTTACAAGTCGTTCATGAGATACCTGTTGAGCAACGCAACTGTTGTTTCTGTTGTTACTTCATTTATTAATCTAGCAGATGAGCTTAATATCTTTGCTTAATTTATGCATGCTTTCTGGTTACTAGTAACATCAAATAAGCACTTTGTTGCTGTTGCGGTACCTGCATGCATATCATATGTATACAAATACTTATTTACATCTTTATGTATTTTTAAAATATAAATTAAATTGCATGATTATTTAATTTTCCGCTATTTTAAGAACGTATGACTTAGACACTAATTTAAATTAATTTTAGAGTAACAGAAATTAATTTGTTTGGCTAAACTTGCGTGGCTATTTTTTGGAAGTATTTATTTAATAAAAATTTCCAAAGTGAATTTAACATTAATCTCAATCAAAGCTAAGTAAGTATAACGGTGACAGACATTGTGCGATTTGTTAATAATATAAGTTTAGATTAAGTATATTTGTTTGAATTTTTACTATAATATGTGTTTACATTTCTTTGTGGATGGAAAATAAAACAATCAATCAAACATATACAACACAATTTATCATTTCGCATCAGTTATTTTACTTAGTAAAATCTAAATATAAAGAGTATTGTATGAAAAATAAAAGATGTTAAATAAATAAAAAGGTTGCATGTCCACAAATCCTAATTTAATAGAATCACATTGTTTAGCATGGTTAAGGATTAAATTTTATTTATTTTTATCATTATTGGTATTTCATGAATATTATGTAGTATTGTAAATTTTCTTATTATTTAAACCTTGTCATAGATCTCAAATATAAGCAATCTATTTAGGACTTAATTTATATTGAGAACACAGTATTTATAGTATAAAACTCATAGAAAATTTTTGTATTGTTTTTTTCTATTACTTATTTTATTTTACAGCTAAATTGTTCACAGTGGCAATTTAGAATTGACAACATTATGAGAAAGTACAAATTGCAAACTTCTTTTCCTAAAATATCATATACAATTTTTTTGCTGTATTGAGACTTCATATTTAAAGTGAACTAAATATGCATTTAAGAAAGAGGTGGGGCATATTTGAAGATATTTTAATTTACAATTTTGTAATAAATGCAGGTAATTTTGTTTAAAATGTCTGCTCTATTCATTGTATTTGAATACAATGTTGGACTGTTTGATATTTTTTACCACTGCCCCTAATTGTAACCAGATGGTCAAACTCTGCATTTCAGCCTATTTTGATTGAATTTCACCCCTACACTTTTCAATGGGATATTTGGTACCTCGGAACGAATGAATAATCTAATTTTTTTTTTTTTTTGTTATATTAAACTAAGTAAACTTACATTTATTAAAAACAAATGTTCAAACACAAAATGCAGAAAAATAAAGTGATAAACTCTAAAAGATTGAAAAACTGAATTGATTTTAATCAACTTATTCATTAATACCATAAAACATTGAATAATTTTTGATACATTACAATTTATCTTTTACTGAGGAAAAGCACAGAATTTTCCATAGAAGATATGATTCGATCAGTTTTTCCTATCATATTTATCTGAGGTTGTCTTGGTTTGTTATTATCCTCTTAAGACAATCTTTTCCAAATAAAAAAAATTCTCATAAATACTTCTTTCTTCGTCGGAATTTCGCTTTCTTTATCATTTCAATTTACCCAACAAATAGAACTTTGTTCTTCGTTCCTTCAAATTCTACAAGTTCAAAATTATTATAATTGATATTCAAATAAAATAAATCAAAGTCCATAATTTCTTCAGTCTATAATGTTACTCAAAAGTTGTTTTAAAACTAAACTTACAGATTCGTCCACTAAATGAACTTTTTCTTCATACTCACTATCAGAATATTCAACAAATAAAAATGTTCGGCAGTATTTCATTTTTTTTCTTCATTCTCCGATTTTATATTTTTAAGATATAATTTTATATTATTCTACACTTTTAAAGGGAATTCTTTTTCTACTCATATTTCGAATTACTGGTGCTATAAAGATTTTTTGTCAGATTGAGATCTTCACATGCAGATTGATCCTGTAAGGGAATTTATTTGCAATTTTACCATCACTATCGTAATATTCGTCAAATAAAACATATTTGCTGTATTTCGCTTATTATTTTTAGCTACTTTCAAAGATTATGTATCTTAGTATCTAATTGTGTCTAATTTTTCACTTCAAAGTATGCAGATACAATTGAGATGATTCTCTTTAATTTTTATATTAGAATTTCGAAATTTTTGGTAGTATATCAGAATTAAAAATCATGCATTTTTATAAACTTTTTTCCGTTAATTTTTTAATTAGTTAATTGCAATTAAAATGACTAATTAGGACGTCATTCGAACAGACATAAATAAACTTGTAATTAACTTAGAGGTAAGATTTTTTTGCAAATAAAAGATATTATATTGACGCATGTTTCCATAAAGAATTGTGAATTTGGCTTCGATATTTATTTAATTATAAGTTTTTAAATAAAAAGTTTGAAAAAATACATAGTGTTAAACAAAAAAAAAAATTAAGATTAGAATATGTATAAAAAATGTGTTTATAACAATATATATTAGATTTTAGACCGAAACACATTCACAACTATTGTCTACAAAACAAAATTACAATTTTGTAATTCGTACCATTTATAAGGAAGTTATAACAGTTGGAGTAAAGTCATATAACACCAAAATGTCATTCTTCAGAAATGGCGTTTAAAGTTTACAAAGCTAATTAATGCGATACAAAACAGGTTCCCAAAACTCTGAAATTTAAAATGTAATTTGAATATCAGAAAGAGTATGCTATCATTTTAAAGGTAATGAATTTGACAATATTTTGAAACAAAAAATCAAAAACGCATACTTAAGTCTAATATGTATACCTTAAAGTATTTCGTGTTCTACTCGTATTTTACAAATAAATGTAATGGTCTAGTACTATTGTGATCTGCATATGCAGATTAGTCCTGTACCGTATATTTGACCTACCTATTATAAGCTGAAAACTGTAGAAAGTGAAGTTTAATGCTTCCTATTAAAAATCCAGTTTAAGCTCATTTTTTGTTCATTTAGTGTAAGCTACATCTAGTAAAGTAGGGCATTTAGGTTCATACTATACTGTTTGGCCTACCGGAGTAAATATAAAAAAGTCCTCTACAAATAATTCCTAGTTATATTTTTCAAAAAATAACATTTAAAATATCTTATAACAAAGCTACTGAAATTCATTGAAATATATCCCCACTGTGTTCTATTACGGTTACGTAATATAATTTCCCTTAGAAAAGAAGTTTCAAGCTTTTTATTTTATATTCATACGATATAATTGTTTGATTAATTAGATGAATAAGTCTGAGGTTTCTCAATAAATTCCACGTTTGTTGAAATTAAAACAGAATTCATTGCATAGCAAGCATTTATGGTGAGAAATGAAGGGAAGCCTATTTTCAGATGTTGCATCTTGTTTTAGTTAGAACTCGATTGTTTTCCAATAAAATATGATTGTCAGGGTGAGGAAATTCAAACTCTTGAAATATAACTCACGTTGAATTGTGCCCTCCTCTATGTTTTGAAACGAATTTGTCTTAGTGAACACACATTAGGGCATTTTTCTGAAGGACGCAACGGTACATTTTGCACTATTTTTCTACTCGAAAACAAATCAGAATTACAAAATTATGATGAATATAGTCGCTACGTTTTTGTTTTATAGTATTAAGCGGTTGAAAAGTTATTTAGAAAAATAATTATTTTAACTATGTCAAATTGGCATTTATAACGTCCGTGTCTCGTGCATTATAGTTTTAGAGAACATTAATAAAAATTGATATTTAAACGTGTATCCTATTATAACATCAGAAATCCTATATTACAGAATACAGCAGAAACATATAAATGGTAAAACGTAAGATTCTATCGTGTAAAAATTTATCTTGGGTGAGTTATTAATTTTAAATCTAAAGCCTAGCTATAATTTTTAAAATTCTTTTTGAGAAATTATTTTGGATATTATTCCATGATTTTTCGAAAATGGAAAGAAGTGTATTGTTTTAAGTTCCTTGACATTAACATAGATATTGAATACTGTTTTCATTAACAAAAGGCCAACCTGATGGCTGTGGGGTTAGCGCTCTGGCCTCGCATGCCAAAGGTGACGGGTTCGAATCCTGAGTTAGGCATAGATGTTCGTTGTGGTTCAGAATACACGTTAAGCTGTAGGTCCTGGGCTGATTAGCCGTTAATGTGCACAAAAATAGGTCGTTTAACGTACAAACTAACCAACCAACAAACAAACCATTAACAAAAATCGTGTAAGTCATTGCAACTTTTTATAATAATTTTGGTACATTTTAAGACAATGTAAAATAAGCTGTAAAATGAAAAGCCATCACAAATACAAATTTTAAGACCAACAACAGGCTCAAGGCCCAATAGGGTTGGGCAAATAAAAAATTATGCGTATAAAAAAAATAGAATTTGCATACATAAAGCAAAATACAGAAATTGATGAAAAACATAATAGAAGATACATATTAAGTAGAACACAATATAGAAGTACCAAAATTGCATATTATATAATATGACAAGATAACTAATTTTACAAAATTAACATAATTACACCACATAAAATTTATATTTCAACAAGTTTCAGGAACCGTAATAATTTTTATTATTTTTTTTTTAAATTGTGAGAAGTATTCCCACAGAAGCTAGTTGCTTTGTACCATCAAAATAAAAATTATTATAGAAATAATAATAACTTGGAATGAAGTACATCACGAATAAAATAGTATTACAATAAAACAACATGGAGACACACGTGTAATTATTTTTTTTGTATTGAAGCCGTAAGAAAAAGAAAAATCTACAAAAATTCAACTCATTGAATTTAATATGTTAAAAAGCAACTTTTATTATTACAACTCATTATTATTTTATTAACGAACAAAAGCCACAATTTCCTTTATTATTGTAGAAGATATTCAAAAATACCAACGACTCTATGTCAAGAATATATTTCCACATATCTATCACCAACAGAAAACTCTGATAAAGAGAAAATGTTTCTTTTGCTTAGAATTTCATAGAGACACCTATTTGTACAGAAGTTCATTTTTATGCATAGGCCATATCCAATTATTCAAAGAGTTTTTCACTACACTCATTGATGCTCAATTCTTATCAATCAAAACTTTTAAATTCCCCTAAACATTATTCATCTTCAAAATTTACACCAAGCATTCTCCAATCACTGATTAGGTTTCTTAGTTTTCATTATATTTTTGGTGAAAACTTAGCACTACTTTTATTAATTTTAAGTGGCTCAAAATAGCCCATACTCTCTTCAGAACATGATAACCAAGTTACTATCAATTACTATGATGAAGAATCAGTTGATAAAAATTTTATCGGTATGAATTTTTAAAGAATAATTTCTTACACATAAGTAAAATACAATTCCTTTCTAATTCTAACAATACACTTAGATATTAAACATACTTTGAGGTGACATCTTTTTAATACTTTTTGATGTTTTTATTCAATATCTACCTTAAAATGTGATGGTTTGATTTCATACCTAATACACGCACATTATCGATACACAGTCCTTGACAAAACCAGAAACATTTGAACAATACAAAAATATCTGAAACAGAAAAAACTATACGAGTGAAAGTTAAGGTAATTTTTACAAGATATATCATTGTGTGGTGCCAAAAAAAAAAAAAAAAAAAAAAATAATCAGTCAAACAAAATGTGACCGCCATTTAAATTATAATTTCTCTTTGCATTTTACACAAGGAAAAGGTAATACGACCATTTCAGTTTGTTGTCATACTCTACAAGGTGTCTTAAAAAGAATGAAGTGCTCTTTAATCTTTCCCATTTAGAAGAAAATGGGCATTGTAAATTGCAAAAGTGTTCAAAATAAGGTACGAAATATGACAACTTTAATAAAAATATCCTTCAATTAATTTTTTTTAAATTACGTTTTTAAATTTTGATACGATCCCTTATGCAAATTTGGCCAATTAGAAAGCTTTTATTTTCCAAAAAAAAAAAATTAGTAAAACTGAACTACATTATCTTCAAAATCAACTGAATTATGATGCAGAAAAAAAGGACTTAAGTCATTTTCCCGTATCAATTAAAAGGCTGCTTCTTCGGTGAAAATCAGAATCACATGCAAATTGATAAAGGACATTTTTACCTAAAAAAATAACTCATGCCAAAAAAAAAATCCCAAAACAGTGGTACTACTTATGCCAGCCCCCTTGGTCCTTAATTTCATTTTATGCAGTCACGCATTTGGAGTACATAATTAAAATATTATGCAAACAAATGTCTATTTCATAAAGAATTCGCGAATGCTTTTAAAATCTGATACAGTGTTAATTAAAATAGATAATTATACAGAACATACATTTAGAACTTAAAATATGTTTCGAATTCAACATCTTGTGTAAAAAAATATTTTCAAACATTTAGATCAACAATTTTAACTGAAGTCGATACAA
The DNA here is from genome assembly GCA_963978545.1 of Linyphia triangularis. NCBI lineage: Eukaryota > Metazoa > Arthropoda > Arachnida > Araneae > Linyphiidae > Linyphia > Linyphia triangularis. Next base: position 101,983,088 of record OZ021721.1, read on the forward strand.
AATAATTAAAAGTCTCAACATGAAAAAAACGATTAAGAATACGTTAATCGCAAATCTACCCTAAACATACAAAAATAATTTTAAAAAACATTATCATACATTTATATTTTTGTAATAAGTCACAAATTTACATTTCTATTTTGGCATATAATCCTGCTCAATTTCCAGTTATGTATAGCTCACTTAATTTTAAAGATACATGTATGCAGATTTTTGTAATGATGTTGTTGTATTAAAAATTAAAAAGTTTCTAAGTGAGCAAATTTGTCAAAAGAGTTTATATTAAAGTTTTTTTTTTAAAAGATAACTTTTTGTAAATTAACGGGAATAATGTGGTTTTATTTCGCAACTCATTTTGAACACTTTTGCAGTTTACATTGCCCACTTACCTCTTAAAATTAAAAAATCAAAGCTCGTTTCAATCTTTTTGCGACACCCTGTATGTTAATCAACAATTGAATTTTAACGCTTTTCTATTACTTTTACCAATCTGGGTATCATCGAGGATGAAAGTTTTTTAAGGGACTTAGATTTTATATATATATATGTGTGTGTAGTTTTTTTTTATTGACGTATCACTCGTTACTTTCACAATTTTCACGAATGGAATGCAACATATGCTTTCGATAAACCCAAGACATAGGTTGACTGGCAAGAAGAGGTCGATTCTTATTGTCAGCCAACCTATGACTATTTATTGTTCTTTCTTAATTTCCTTCCCTTTCGATGTAAAATGGGACTTACCTTTAGACTAATGCCCTATCTCATAACAGAAAAAGCATTTTGTCTTGACATTGCGGCTGATTGTGCCCTTCCCCCACCCCTTCCCCGATGAAGTGATTGGTATCTTCTTTATGGTTGTAAAGGAATGGTACAACGTCACTTCATTAGTCACTATATCCCACTGTTCGACGATATGTTTAAAAAGCTACATTCAAAATAACAGATGCATCAGTAACATAGAGGCGAGAGTTAGCTATATATTGGTTTAAAAAGTATTGTATTTGTACGTTTTTATAATTCTAGTCATTCAGCATATTTCTTGAAAATGTATTACTCTCCACGTTTTGTTCATATACTGTAAAACAAGATAATGTAACTGTGTTTCACTTTTTGAGGCTTTTATGTAATATTTACCTTAATATTTGATGGATTTTATAGAACAGCTATTGCAACATTGATACATATCTCAGCTTCTAGTTTTCAATAAAGAAGGGCCACAATTTTTTCGATTGCATAATTTTACACTAGTAAGTGGGGTGATTTAAGGCCACCTCTCTTTTCTTCCTCTAAACATATATATAATTCATTGTAGAAAATAGTTTTATCTTCGTAGTGTTACATTCTACAAAACCAAGAAAAATTTTTATACCTGTAAAAACTAAACTCCATTGTAACTCTATAGCTTTATGTAGGATTGACGGTCAGTACAATTGCAATAGAAACGACATCTCAAAAAATCATTTAAAACTAATAGGAAAGATTCATAATATGAGAAAAAGAAGGAAAAAACTACGAAACTCATCTCCGTCTCTTTTTTTTTTTATTTATTATTATTATTATTATTATTGCTGCATAATTCATAAGCGAACTAACATATGATACAGTATTTTGTGAGGCAAATTCTTCAATGATATAGTAATAAAAAAGAAACCTACCTTTGTCCACAAACAATTTGAATTCGGCTCTTATATGAGGTTTTACACAATCTTTGAAAACATTAGTAAAAGCACACACTCCCAAAACCCAGAATATTACTTAATAAGTTTTCATAGAAACCGTAGAGACTATTGCAGTATGAGGACTTTTATTTTATACAATTTTTCACTTTATTTCACTAATTTAAATTTGGATTTTTGAAAAAATATACCCCACTCTCTCTTTCTTTAATTTCTAAAAAACTCAATAGACTTTAAACTGTTTAAGGAAACTTGAAGTTAATTTTCTATCTTTCTTTTGGAATGGAAATTACATTTGAAAGGGTACATGCTCATCTTATTTTATTTATGCCGCCTTTTTTCAGTTGTATTAAAGATGTAATTAACATTTTGCTATGAATTAGTTTGTATTTTAGATAAGGTATTTAGTTTATAGTTTAATTATATATAAGAAGATTAGTTTGTAAGATTGACTAATGACTGTTAAAAGTAAAAAGTAATTAATTAAAATGGTTTTTTGCTGAAACCATCTTGAAGTATATTTTACACCAGTTTATTTGCTAATAAGATATTTATTGATGACATTTTTTTTTATGTTCTTTACATAAATTCATTGCTGTTTTTCAAGCTTTTATATTAACTTTAATTCTGTTTGTGTGTGCTTGTGGCTGGCATAAAACTCGAAGGGCTAATTGCCGTCAATCGAGCTGAAACTTGGCAGATAGACTCGTTGTCAATGGTAATGAATTTTATTAAGTTTTTTGAGCAAACAAAAATGTTAGTCAATGGCACTGAATGGATGTTTTTTCGTAGCGATCAAACACTAAGAAAACTCGATCTGAGGTCAAAATCGCTTAAATAATTTGTAATTGCATATAAAATGTGGCAATGCATATAATGTATTTATGAAAAAAAAAACTGTTTTTTATGGTTTAGTTTTTTAAAGGATAAAAAAAACTTTGTATTCGTACTATTGCGAACACTGGCTAATGATTTTTTAAATGTAGTTATAATTTTGGCTAATGGCGCTTCGAGAACTATTATGAATAAACATATAGTTTAAAACTATTATATTGTTTTGGTTTTTTTCAAAAATTTCATTCCAAACTTTTCTTCTTTTTTCTTCAATACATCAATCAGTAAAGCTAACTTCCACAAACAAGTAAAGTGACTGCCATCTGCTGGTGAAAATTTAACCTGACGTATCTTTTTTTTTTTTTTTTTTTTCAAAATCAAATACATTTTCCCTGTAAACTAAATAGTATTTTGTGAAGATATTGTTCACTAGATATCTTCATAAAATATAATCAGTTTATATATCTTTATGAAATACATTCAAGTAAAGTACCATGCTGGTATTTGGTGGGGAAAATTCAATCTGATGCCGGTTTCTTTTCAAATATCACTTCGCTATGGCCAAAAAATTGCATTTACGTGAGCTATGAGATAAGATCGTGGCTTCAGAAAATGTAGCGCTCTAATCGCACTCTTATTATTATGTGTTTACTTTATTATTATCTGTGGCAACACTCGTCAAATTTTCAGACGATATTTCAAATGATTTGTTTTTTATCGGACTCAAAAGCAGATAGATAATAGTTCGAGAGGCGACTGCAATTTTTGGACCCCATCGAACGTCATTCTGAATTTTTTATAGAAATTGGAGAAAAGTGAGTAGCGATTACGAATCCACTTGTCTGCAGTGACAAAAATGGCCGAAACTGATCAAAAATCGACTTGGAATGAGTTGAACTAAAATCCGATTGCCAAATATGTCATAACTTTCCAAAAAGAGAACAAACTTTTTCGTCTGGCAACCCACTGCATTTTGATTTTCAATGAGAAAAAGCGCAAACGATTCTTGATCTCTGGCTCGGGAAACTTTTATCTTTTAAAAGTAAGCCAAATTGGTGACTTCAGTTACGTCATCAGTGACGCAATGTTTATTGCCAATTTGGCTCATTTGTGAAAGATGCAAGTAAGCCAAAACCACACATCCGAATCGTCTGCAACCTTCTTAATTGAAAATTAAAGAGTGAGGGTTACCAAATAAAAAAATATGCTAATTATTTGGCAAGTTATGGCGCATTTGGCAACTGGATTTAGTTCAACTTATTAAAAGTCAATTTTTGACCAGTTTCGGCCGAATTCGTAATCTACTCCCTTCTCTCCAACTTCTATTAAAAATTCAGAATGATGTTTGATGGGGTGCAAAAATTGCAGTCGCCTCTCAGTCTATAACGTGTTTGTTTTGATTGGCGAAAAGAGAATTGCGGGTGTTAAAAAAAAGATACATTTTGCATGGGAGAGTAATTTACGAGAATGAAAAAAAAAAAGCTAAATAAAATTTACATTGACATGATCATATGGCATGGTTCACAATTTGTTCAAACGGAATTTTTGGGTTGCTGTACGAACGCAACAGACTCAGTAAGAAAATGGTTGGGAAACGTGTATTAAGTTAAAAGGATGATATATCAAGAAATAAAATCCTTTTTGGTATTTATCAATATATTTTCATTTAAAAGTCACTGACTTTTCAAACAGCCCTCGTATATAAAAAATTATAAAGATATTGTTCATTACGTCAGGCTGTATGCGGTTCTAAAAGAGTGCTGTTTACTTTTTAGTCTCTGTGTATTTAAAACTATATTTAACAATGGATTATAAATGCATGCTTCTAATTATATCATGGAAATAGCCCGAGGAGTATTTTATTCATGATAAGTCAATCCCTTCAAAAGTATCACTGTGAAAAGAAAGTCTAAAATCAGCATTTCTTATATTGATCAGGCATTAAAAGGATGGATATTAAGTGCTAAGTTCAACTTGGTACAATATGTTTTAATATTACTTTCAATTACTCTAAAAAGATACCGTAACATATGTGCACCATGAAACTACTTTTGATTAAGTTATAAATCTATTCTATACCTATTTTTAAAAAAATATTTTTAATCTACTTGGTCAGCTGCTGAAGATGTGATAAATTAGAGTTATAAAGTTTAAAAAACTGGAAAATGAAATATAAATGAGTTATTTAGATGAATATAATATTTTAAAACACTTATGTGCTTCTAAGTTTTGGTCTTTGCATAATACTACATTTTTAGGTTTCGACCATTTTTAATTTTTATTTTGATGATAAAATTTTTGTACGATTTTTTTTTACTTAAAATGCCATTTTAAAGCGTTTTTAACTTATATTATACTGAGGTAAGAAGATTAAATATTTGTATGCTACAATATTATGTTTCTGTGATTGTTAGAAAAGAAGCTATAAGGATAGTACAACAGCTGAAATTTTTTTGTTAGGTTGCAGCAGCATACTGGAAAAATATTTTTCCATCGGCCTCTTTAGATGCATTTCATTAAAATGTGTGGTTTCATGACATGGACAATACTTTGAACAAAAATTATCAAATGCTTCGTTTATTTATCCGTAACATACTACACATGGATACAATCAACATTGAACAAATTTGATGCTTTGATATGCCCTCAACGTATTAAACATGGATACAACCATCATTTAACAAATTTAAATGTATAATTGATTGTTAAACATCTTAAATTCAATCTATAAATGTTTATAAATGTTTTGTATATGTATGGATAAACTGTAGGCTCTTTTGAAAATTTATATTCAAATGTAACGAAATATATATATATATATATATATATATATATATTTTTTATTTATTTTTTAGAATCAAGGTTCCGTTTCCAACTTTCAACAAAATAAAACACGTTCAGTAATTTATTTGCGGAAATTCATTTGAAATCATCTGTCCTTTCAGTTTCCTAAAAATACGATTAACTTCGTCCTTTTGAACATATTATTCGTTGTATAGCATGTATTTATTTTTCGTTTAATGAAACTAATTTCTTCCTTTCAATGCGATTTTAAGTATTAGTTTTTATTATCCTATTATTTTACTTCATTAGTTTATTTTAGTTCAACAAATTTAAAAAAATAAAAAATTCTCGTTTTTAATTGGTAATCAAATTCTTGCTATTAATGAAGAAAAGGAAGATTGTTGAAATATGAAGAAAGTAATATTTATACGAAAAAAATTTTATTAAAAATTTAAATACACCAAATTTAAATATATTTTACTTACTTTGATTGTGTCAAATTAAGTTAAACTATTGATTATCCTTCATTGTGTAATCATCTTATTAGTTAGTTTTTCATGTATTAATTATTTCTTATTTATGGACAAAATAATGCACTATTTCTATAGCGTGCTAGGAAAAAGGGACTAAACATCAGAAACTCATTTTGTAGAGGCTCCCTATTTGCTCTCTTATTTACAATATTTTACCCATATATCACACATCCTCCCAGGGAGGTTCCTAGAAAGACCCCAGGCATCCCCGGGACTGCTAATAACTTCCTAAGGACCTCCCTGGGAGGAGTGCGCTTTATAATAGCACATAAACTAATCAACTAATTTTCTAATTATGAAAAATTTTCTTGTAAAATTCACCATTATAATTGCATTATATTGTATAATGTTACAATATCGTGTATAAGTAAGCAAAGAGAATTAAGAGAATATTAAAAATTTTGAACTTTGGACAAAGGAGTTTCTAATTAGACACAATGTCGGAAAATGTTAGTGCGCTTTAAAAAATGAAAAAATTCGGCCTAAGTTAAACTAATTTTTGTAGAATATTTTCTAATATATATATATATATATATATATATATATATATATATATATATATATATATATATATATATATATATATATATATATATATATATATATATATATATATATATATGTATGTATGTATAAATCTGATTTCCAATTGCAGTGGATCTGCAATTGGGATCTTCTGACAATGAGATTTCTTATTGAGGATGGCTGGTTTATATATGTATTTTTGTACAAATAATTTATCTAGTTCTTTATGTTGCGTTTATAAAAACTACATTAGATTGTGCATGTTCAACTGAAACATGAAGAACTGCACATTTTCCCATTAATAATGTGTTCCCCACACTTGGATTATGTTGTGTCTCATACTATACTCAATCGTACTTAAAATTCTAGTTGAAAACTCAGAAAATATAAGACAATTCCAGTATGAGAAAAGCATATTTAGTATTTATAATTATGCAGCATTAATATATCATTCTTTTTGTCACCAGAGCCATTGACAAAATTTTAACTTTTCCAATATTTACCATATTTGCGACTGAAGGAATGTTTAGAATAGCAACAATACGAGATAAAATCTTAAATGTTTATGTATTATTTTTTGTTTTAAAGTATGACTTACCATGATGAACAGCTACCTGCACTTTCACGCACAACACAGTTACTTTTTACTGATAAACAGTCTGTTAGTTTTATTATATTGTAAAATGTAACATTCTTCCTTGATTTATTTTCGTTTAGATAAAAAAAAATGTTTATTATTGATCATAAAATAATTTTTCTAAAAAAGTATAAATCATTTGGTTTTCAAATAAACATATTTACTTTTCAAAGTAATATTTGAAAATCCAATCAAGGTATTTTCCGATATCGTGCCTTAATGATTTTTAATCCATGCTCGATTACTTCTAGATCTGTAGTAATGCCATTGCTAGAAGTTTTGTTTTATATTCAAATATTTGAATTAGCATATATTTTTACCTATAATTTTTAACCAGTCAGTTTATAAATCCATTTACAATTTTAAGTAAAAAATATATTTTATATACCTTCTAGTAACTGTATGCAGTCAATTTAAAGACGTTCACTCTGGTTATTAACGACATAATGGTAGTTGATGTCAGAAATAAATTGTGCACTACAAATACTCACATGAATAAGATACAAGTAATCACAAAATATTTTTGTGATGAATTTAAAAACTTTATACAAAATTAACGATAAACTGCAGGTTCAATGCTCATCTAGGTTATAGAAATCTAATACCACCTCTATTCAATGCAGAATTTCAAATCGATATTTTTAAATTAGACTTTGATTTATATAATTTTAACCATTCCTTACTATACCTACAGTTAATTTTAAATCATTTACGTCACATTGTTTAACATGTTTAAATTACTAAAAAAAGATTATGTTATTGTTCTCCCATGCTAAAAGAAATTGGGGTACTCAATCTTGAATCTTAAATTCCCCGGTTCCTAGTATTGTCTTTGTAGCTTGACGCTAAACGCCTGCAACATTTTTTAAGAAAAAAAAATGGATTGTACTGCGTACTCAAGATGAGAATAAACCAAAATAAACTAAAAACCAAAACAAATAAAAATCCAAATAACATATCTAAATTTAGATAAGGTTTCATATTAATCGTAATATATCGTTTGTTTTTCCACTTGCCACCCACCAACCTCGATAATTGATAATTAACAACCCAAAGATAATGATAACTAAACAGACAGCCTCTTATAGATATTAGGTTAACATTTCTATTTTTGCATACCATGTGTATGATTTGATGAATTGCCAATATCAATGACTTCATTTGATATCCCAACCAGTTTTCTAATAAACTTGCATTTTTCCTATTTACGCGTTATAATTATGTGTGCCAACATACCTATAATTATTAAATTATCTAAATATATATTCATATATATTCGAAGTATTTTGAATTTTCTTACCTCAAAGTAAATTAAATACTAAGTGGTCAATAATTATTTAATCATGAGATTGAATTGATTGCATACCATAATTATATCATAATTATTTTTAGATTATGGTTGATTTCAAGACAATGGAGACAGGAAGGGAAAGAAATGGAGAAAAAGAATCTAGTGCTGAGACATCATCAGGGGGCAAAGATAAACTTCCTACGTCCCGTACAGCTCGTGCTAATTGGAATGTCATGGCTGTTCGAGGTAAAGTCACAGATAGATGTCTATGGTCTGCCTGCAAAGCCATGACCGCTGGTATCCTTTTCATTCTAATTGGAGCAGGAATGGCTACTTTAGGATTCTATTCTGATTATTTATCCAGAGTACAAGAAACTAAAGGTAATACTACAGTATGGGTAAAAAATGAGGCCAAAGATTCACATTTGGGAAGCCTTACATACTTAGGTCCTGTTGTTATGGGAATAGGAGGTTTTACAATAGTCGCCGCATGTGTAATGACATTTGAGGCTCGAGATACGGCTGCTAAAATTGTGCCAATATGGTTTAAAAGAACTAGGATTCATGTAGTTTCTGGTGGCAGTGGTAGCACACCATCAGGAAGATCCAGTAAAGCTTCGTGGGAAAGATTTCTCTCACAACAAAGGTCTAGTGAAGATGCAGCTGATAATAGAACCGCTGTAACAGAAGAATTAGTAAACTTCAGTAAATATCTTCAAAATAGTGTCGATACCAATAAGTTTCCATTTCAAAAACCTTCAATTAATAACCAACAAATAATCGGCATTCGTAAGTGCCCTTCCGAGCCTAGTCTCGTCAAATCTCAGAGAGATGCAAATGGAAACAATCTTCCTGAGGCAATGACAGTATTTGAAACAAGTACGCCTCAACCATCTCAGCGCACAACTTATGGAGGTGGACTTAAAACTATAACTGGGGCGTCAAAACCTCAATTACTTTCAGTTGCTCCAGATACGTATCGTCAAGCTGTTTCAATGGATTGCCCGAGATCCAATAGATATGACAAAGATAATAAAGAAGATCCCATCGAGGTATCGGTAGTTAATGCAACTCTGCACTCATCAGACAAAAGTAGAATGCCAAACTTACCCTTTCAAACATCATGCGCAACAAGTTCAAGTGGATCAATGTCAGTTGATATTTATCTTCCCCAAGGAGCTGTTACTTTAAAGGTTCACGATGATATGAAAGATAACAAGAGATCTCCACTGAAACCAGCTGATTCCGATGAAAGCCGATACGCTAAATTTAGTCAGCACAGTGGAATTCAATCCTTTGACAATGATGAAGAGTTCTTATCCGCTGATTTGGATGACAGTGTTTTCATTAATCAAGATCCTTGCATTTCGACGCCTCAGATTGTTCTGGATACTTTAAGTTCAATACACCGAGGTTCGGCAAGCTATATAAGTCAACCTAACAATCATTCCTCTTTAGCAATTAATAACGAGAAAACAACCGCCGAACAGTGGGCAATGACATATCATTCCGCATTTCCTCATACCGAAAATAAATCAGAATCTCTTGAAGTTCAAACCCCAGAAAGAAGTCCATTGTCCCCTATTTCAACAAATTTCTCTTTCGATTGTTCTGAAGCTAATTCAGCTGGAATAAGCATGGATTCCGTTATATCCAATCCCCGATTATCTCAAATTTGTGGCCAACCTTCACTGTCACAGACAGACACAAGTTTTTTCAACGTCAGCTCCTTGAATTCAATGGGATCGTCGCAAGACATCAGCTCACCCCTGGTATTCTGTGGAAGTCCCAAGAGCTTTGATTACGATCAAGAATCATCTTCCGGAAATCAAAAAGTGGAGGACTATCTAACTTCAGTCAAATTATTGCGTGGAAATGAAATTTCAAGAAAGAATACTTATTCACTTTCAGAATCGACAAGAAGACATGTTTCCATAACGTTGGAACCCGATTTTAGTGAAAAAGGTCATAAGAACAGTCCACGCAAGCACAGTTCATTGGAATCTGCCCAGATACAATCCTCCAAAACTCACCCTCACAGTTCTGGAAGTCCGAAAAGACACCAGCTGTCTTTAGAAGGTTCTGGAAGAGCTGAAGATGTAATGCTCATTCCTCCTCTATCTCCAAGATTCCTGAGTCCCAAACCACTCTCACCAACTACCTCTCCATCCGCTTTAACTTTCTCACCAAGAAAAGCTCGTTCCGAAAGTCTGCCAGAGAGACGGCAAGCACCTTCTTTGAAGAGATTCCCTCTCATGAGACAGGGAGCCCTTGATGCCTTTGTTGAAGAAGGTGGTTCTGTTCATCGATTAGATCGCTCTCTAACTCAAATTTCTCCCAAAGAGCCTTAAATTAGACTTAGATCCATTTCTTTACAGCAGTGATTTCCAATCTAGTAGATGGATTCTTTTACTCCCAACTGTGCTACAAATTTATGTGCCAAGTGTATCCTAAGCACATTTTTTCTGAAAAACTTAAAACCCATTTAAACTCTTTGATGTTTAAAAAGTTGCGCTTCAGTCAAAGAACATATATATATAAAATTTTATTGATTTTATTGATATTTTCAATAGATCGCAATTGTCAGATTTGCTTGTTTTCGCTTGGAAATCATTTAGGTTCTTTTTGAATATGGGACTTATCCTTGTCGGATAAATGAAATCCCAAGCACGATAAAAATTGCAAAAAAAAAATATGAAGATGTGATAAATTATAGCCTGAAATTTCAAAAGAACACAAATTAATGTCCAATTAAAGATACTGAGAAACTTCTTCATTTGAAGTTGGCAAAATGAATTTTAATCTTTTCAGAAGATTAACTAATTTAATAACTAAGGAATTTAGTTACTATAATTATTGGAAACCACTGCTTTGAAGTAAATTTTTATTGTATTTCTACGAATGGTAACTGAATCTGTGATAACTGAAATGGTAAAACACAGTAGTGTATGACAGAAGCCACGAAAGTTACTTTTTCGCAAACAGTTCATTTCAACCAAGTGTGCTATTTTGTAACTTATGCTCGGAATGAATTGCTAGCCCTCTATTCTTCTGGCTCTTTAAATGATGCCATTAAACGAGTAAGAAATGCATTTAAATTTGTAACTATATGTAGGAAAATAGAGTAAGTAAGTAAAAATAGTAACATATCACAAAACAACTAATATAGAGACCAAACTTCGAGAAAATTATCTAAACAGTATTTGGAAGAGATAGAGCTGGTCAAATCACTATTTTCTTTATATATTATGCATGTATTTTTATATTTTATTTTGGGGAAAAAATTAGGTTACAAAGAAATTCTGTAAATCGCATTTCAACTTTTAGTTTATTCTGGGAAATATAACAGTGCTTTTGTATCATAGCTTTTCAAAATGTGTATGAGAATATTAATTTGTACAATATTACTTAAACCGTGTGTAAAGGAGATGCGGAAAAAATTGGCCAAATACTAGTTAAAAATATTTAGAATTAACTGTTAGTTTTTCTAAAGCTTTACAAGCATTAAATATAAACTTTTGTCAATAAAACATGATGTAATTTTTTTCATGCATTTCACTAAGAATAATACTTTTTCCCAACTTGCAGCAAATGTTCATACTATTATTTTCTATCAATGTCCTCCTAAATAATGAAATATTACCTTGAAATATATGCTAAATTTTTAATATAAATAATGTGATTTTTAAAATCCAGTTTAAGTGTATAACTAATTTTTTCATTAATACGAACAAATACATAACTTTTGAAACATTTATATTGTATTTCGATCTTCAATATTAAGTTGTTCTTATATGTGAAATATGTCAAAATATAATTTTATTCAATTATAATTATCTAAATGTTATAATCTTAAACCATCTATACAGTCATCAAATCTAATGTTCTTTTGATAAACTCCTGCTTTTAATACTTATAAATGTGTTATAAGATATAGACTGTTTAATATAAGTGTTAACGTATAAATAATTATGTATTAAATAAATGCATACATTTGTATATAATCTGTAATCTGCATATCAATAGTTTATAATCCCTAACTAAACATAAAACTATTCGCAAATATCTTTGAAACTTGCAAGTGAAATTCGTATTGTATATTTTCATTACTTACAATGAAAATCGTATAATATGTTTCAATAATACAGATTTATTAATCTTATTTATTTATAGTGCATTGAAATTGTAAGTATATAAAATAACTTGATACCGTTCAGTGTTCTTCATACACTGGTTCTCATACATTAAATCCAAAAAGACATTACTTTCATATTTAGTATCGTTTCAAAGGTCCATATATGTATATAACTTTCTTTTTTTAAGATCAGTGAAATAGTTCGATATTCACTAAATAATAGCTTTCGTATAATTATTCTATCGTCTAGGAAAGCGGCAGTGTTCTGCTGCTAAGTCCAGTGTCAAAGCAGCAGACGTGCTAGTGTATATGAAGAATTATAATTTTAAAATCAAATATGACCGAAAGGAGAACGATTATTATCTATAACCCTGCTTTTGTTGCTGGATGTCCTTAACCTTCCAACGGGTGCATATGATCTCACAAGCACAGCACGACTATTTGGTCACCTTACCCCTCCGACTATTTGGTCACCTTACCCCTCCGACTATTTGGTCACCTTACCCCGCCGACTAGTTGTAGATCAAATATATGATATTTATTTCTTCTTTTGATATATCTTATGATGTTGTTCATCACTTGTCAGTTGAATAAATGAACTTAATTATATGTTTAGTAGGTTTTTTTAATGTATATCCATCAAGCACGTTGCGCCCAAACTCAACGATGGTCATGTTAACGCCCAACGGTTGGTTAAAATCGTTTTCTATCTATCCCCAAGGTCGAGTCCCAGTGTAAACTAAGTCCTCTTAAAATTTCTTGTTAAATTAATGTCAAAATTTTAAGAAGCATATGAGGGAAATATTATAAGACTGTTGTACAAACTCTTCATATAAATATAATCGTGTTTTCTGAGAATATTTGAATAACAAATAGTTATTACATAAACTCATTGCTTAAGCTCTATGAGTAAAAGAGAGCTCTTACTATATTGATATATTTGAGTGATAAGTGAAGTGTTATTTTTGTAAAAGCATGATTTGTTAATATAGTTTTTATGTTTCATTCAAACATGTAATCGGAAGCTCTGAACATGCTACTCATGCTGTATGTAGACAAGCGACTTCTTACCTCTAGGAAAACATTTAATTTAATTCACCTCCTTTGATCCTCTTCCTCAAATCAAATCATTCCTACAACACTCATTTCTATTAAAATAATAAGTTAAATGTATAATATAAAATCCATGGCCAAAAGTTTCGTAATTCGACTAGCCAATCTGGCTGGGAAATGGCGTGAATGAGGAATTCCTTTTTAAATCCCTAACATTAACTTCGATTTTGCATCATTATCGATGGTGGGCAAATCTGCAATAAGGCTGAAACTTGGTAGATAGATTCGATGACGATGACACTGCATTCGATCAAATTTAGGGCTGTAACTGTTACTAAAAGGTCGCTTTTACGGAATACTAATAAATAAACTTGCTGTCATCCCATCGCGCTAGAATAGCATTTAACCGACCATTGAAGAAACTCTTTCTGTTGCCAAAAGTTTTTTAAATAAATAAATGAATTATTTTAAGAATAAATATAAGATATTTGTATGATGGGGCATAAATTCATGTTCATTTTTAATAAATAAATTTTGAGACGTAGTTTGCCACACATTTTGCTAATCGAAATGTTTTGTTTTTTTTAATTTAAAATTAGATGCAAACACCAAGCCCAAGCTGTTTATAGAATCCGCGCTGCGTTAATGAATATAAAAATTGGCAATGCATATAAAGGATTGGTATTAAAAACTTTGTTTTTATGGTTATAATACTTTTTTTTTCTTCGATTATAATTTGGATCGTTGTGTCTTCAAATATCTGTCAATTCTTTATAATTAAAACATCCAATGATCATTCAGAAAATCCAAATATAAATCATATTTGGATTTACTGAATGATCTTTGGATGTTTTAATAAACAACTTTTAAATATAACAACTTCCTACACCTGTTGCAAGTTAACGAATGAAACTTGTTTGCGATTAAATGGATTATAAATTGCGTGTCTCACAATCACTAGTACATTTGTGAAAAAATTAAAATATTAGTTATAGTAGAAATCATTTATTTAAGAAAAAGGATAAACTATCGGAGAGAGAAAGGGTGGCTAAAGGATGCGAAGAATGTATTAATTCCGCATAAACCAGTTGAAGTCGACTTTGAAATGAATAAACAGTCATTTTTTCATTTTTAATCCAGATAATTTCTTCTTATTTTTTTTTCTATTTAAGGAATAGTGCCTTTAATTGCCCAGTTGTAGTGAAACAAAAGAAATCAGAAATAATTATAAAAATCAATTTGATAATTAATCGGATTCCATCCAATATTAGTGTTAAGACCATGCACTTGTCCTAAAAATCAATTTCAACCAAAAAATATTTAATTATTCAACTATATATGTAGCTGTTTAGCAAATATATTATTTTCAGTATCTTAATAATCATGTCAATGTGTAACGGAATATTTTATGCCTTCCCGGATACCTACTGTATGAAATATTACAGTCTGTCTATTCTATCTAGCAAAGAATGCAGCCAAATTCGCTTCTTAACATTAAATTCGTTCAGATTATGAGGTAAAAACCTGAAGTAGCACCTTATTCTCCACATTCGAATTACATAGAATGGCCTTGATGTATTTTATCCAATTTTCAACATTCCAGTGTTTCGGATGAGACATGTCTCAAACACGAGATCTCCCTATAACAGATAAACAGTTTAAATGGAACTCATTTAGAAAGCAAATTAATATTTTTAAAAACCAAGCTTCAAGCTTTAAAAATATTATTTTCATAGTTATCAGACAAATTTTTATTAGTAATATCAGACAAATGCAAAATAAAGTGAACTATTTAGTTAATTATGTTACATTTTACAAAAAAAAAAAAAAATCCAATTCATTTAAAAAATAAATATTTACCGAAGAATAAATTAATACAATAAATTAAAAACATTTTTTAAACAACATTGAAGTAAAAGAAATTCTAATAATGAAATTTGTATATTATGACAGCCTAACATTCTTAAGGCATTGAAATAAATCGCAAATATGTATAGATGAATTTTTACTTAAAATATAGGGGAATTATAAGTAAAGTTTAGATTTTAAAAAGCTGTAAAAAAAAAGAACTCAAAGATTCTCTCGTTTAAAAATTGACCCGGATATACACGAAGAAAGGGGAAATGGCATTAGAAAAAAAAAGTCCGAAATATGTTTTCCTTATGCCATGGCTTTTACCCCTTCTTTGCGTATATTCAGGTAAAATTTCAGGTCATTCAGACCAATGTTTCCTTTTCAACAGCTTTTTGAGAGTTGAACTTCAGTTATAATCACCCTGTACATAAATGAGAACTGAAAAAGTATTGTAAGGTATTGGAATACTTAAAACTAGATTCTTCGATTTTCATTACCATCTACCAAAATAGTGCTTAATTTACACCCCACCGAATAAATAAACATAATTTTGAATAATTGGAAAACAGATACAGAAAGTTTCAAGAAGAGGTGGTAAAGCATAATACATTTCTCAGGCCATGATCAGAGCTTCTTTATTTGTAGATACTTGTTAACAGCCTGTAACACAATCTTTTCAGATAGGCCTTACCAATCTTGAGATATTATGCACGAATAGCTATTGTCGTGAAATGTGAATATGCCATATTTATGTATTTTCAGCACAATATCTATATATTTGCACTAATGTGAATTTATTACATGTTTCCTTCAAATCTATCTTTTGTACTGTGATTTTCTATGTTTGATGGGAATTGTTGAGTGTAGAATTATATAGAAGTATAGATGTGTAAATATTTTAAATTGATCCAGTGAGTTATGTAATATCGGCACTAGCCATGTTTAAAACACTTAGATAAACACTACTACTCCTGTTATTAAATACTGTGTGTAACAGTGTCTTAAGAAACTCTAAGAGTAATTACATTTTTATCTATACTGTTAATTCTATAAGATGTTGTATAGAGAACTAATATTGAAACCCTGGCAAACATAGCAAATCTTAAATGGTGATATTTAAATGTTTCAGAGGGTTGGACTCAATTATTCTTCAACGTTTTAGTTGAAATCTTTGCAGAGAATAAACTTTCAAATACTCTAAATATATTACCGAAAAAACAAAAAAATATACAAATTGGGAAAAAATGTAAATTAACTGAAAAAACAACAACAACAAAAATTTGACAGTAAAATTGGTGCTATACAACATGCGGAATGAAAAAAATAAACTATATTCAATTTATTTCAAATGAGATTCGAAACCTAAGGCTAATTTATTTTTTGAAAATACTAAAAAATCGATATATGTTCTAATATATACAAAATAATGGTGATAAATTCGCAATATTTCAATTAAATATTTAGCTGCAAAAATATAATGTACCTATAACTATTACATAGTGTTGCATTAGAGGATATCGATGAATTGAAACTATACTACATGTTTATCACAAGAATAGATTCCGCCACACTGTCTAGCGTTGTCTGTTGCCATTAAAACAGGTTTAGTCCCATTTTCCACAGGGGATTTCAATGAGAAACACATCTACTTTGTAGGCTGTGGACATCAATTTTTATCATGAATCACTCTTATTCTAAATCAACGAATCTTCTTTCTATGGCAACCGTCATAATGCAAACTATTTGGCGGGAGATATTCTCTTTATAGACATCCATTAATTTTCACCGACTTTCCATTGGTAAGAAATCTACAGGAAAATAATTATACACACTCTACAAAAAAGAATAAATATTATGATATTCTTCATATTATTTTCCATTCATACTTAATTCAACTCAAATAAATAAATAACTTGTTTAGAGCAGTTTCATTTCTACCCCCCCCCCCTCCCCTCCCCTCCCGTCTCCCATATAGCACACAACTTACCAGGGAGGTCCCTAGGAGGTCATTCGGAGTCTCGGGGATGCCTTTCCTATGGACCTCCCTGGGAGGATGTGTGTTATATGGGGCTTTTTCTTCCATTTCATAACGGTCCTTGTAGACAGGGGATGGAAGTAATGATCCCATTGCTAATTGGATGATTTTGATTATCAGTTCAAAATAAAATTCTAATAGGAATACGAAATTTCTCCGAGTGCTTACATACACTGCATCCCATTAAATATGCTTTAAATTCTAAGGGCTTTCATTCAGCTATCTTGTGTTAATTACTAGCTATAGAATAATGGTGGTATAAAAGCCATAGAAACATACAATTTTCATTAAGAAAGTTTTTTTACCTTTGTTATCCCTAAGGAGTCGTGGAGAGAGAAAGATCTTAAGTTTTTTTTTGTTTCCCCCCCCCCCCTTCCCCCTTTTTTTCTTCTTTTTTTTTTCTTCTTTTTTTTTTTCTTTTTTTTTTTTTTTTCTTCTTCAAATTCAAAATATATGTTTGGCTAATTTGTACTGATATATTGGGTGGAAGATATTTTGACTTTATATAAATAAAAGTCACAATATATTTGCACAGTAATTTATTTTAATGTAGTCCAGTTGGTAACAACACCATTTGATTGAAGGAATAAAGTTTGCGTTGTCTTTGTATCAGGACTTACCATAAGTTTATTGTTTGTCCACTAAAATAAATATTTAAAAAAACTGATGTTTTAAGTTTAAAAAAATACTATGTTGGTTAGACCAGGGAACTTAAATGTAAACAAGTGATATAATATTTTTAATTTTTGGAACTGTTTATCTAAATGGTGAAATTATAGCTTTATACTCTTTTAGAAAAAAAAGTATTTATATTTGAAATTGTGCTGCTACAATTTATTTGTATTACATTTGTAAACTAAAAAATAGCAAAAATGGTTGATGCTTAGAACAGTTATGTTTAAGCATTAAATTTTTTAGCACACGATCAAATAGCGGATAACGATGGGGATTACAATCATGATATGACATTAGACTACTGCCAGGCCATAAAGACAAATTATATGAATGATTGTAGTGATATAAAAGTAGATACACTTGTAATTATATCTCATTATTTCTGCTCCTATATAAAATAAAAACATCATTATTTAAATTATAGGACATTTTAAATTAAAAATATTTTAGCAAAATGCCTTATGACTTCCCTACGGCAATGAAAGTGATGCTAGTGGAATAATATAATTTTAAGGCAAATTTTAGAAATCAATAACTTTACATACCAACCACATTTACTTGGAAATTAAGTGTGAAAAGCATAATTCAAGTAAAATGAAAAATACTCATTAACCAGTTATTAAGAATTCTTCGATTTCGCACAATTAAATTTATACACAAGTTGCAATAATAATGAACAGAAAAAGGACATTTCCCTTTTGATTACAGTTCTCTTTTATTCGCTCGTTCTCACAAAGGGGACCAACCAAACAAAAAGACACTTTATCCAACAAAATTATTTTAAAATATCCTATATTTAAGGAAATTGCTTTTTACTTTGATGCAGACATATTGCGATGTAATTGAAAATGTGCCTATCTTTACATTTTAAACTAATTCATGCTTTAAATAAGTGTAAGAACTAAAACAAGGTATTAGTATCAAAATATCAAGATATTAGTACAAATGCCCGCTACTCCACCACAAACACTCATAAAAACAAATATAGATATATATTATAGCAGATCAGATTCACTGATGAAATGTTGGTTGAAATTTACGACAAGAGACCAAAATCTCGCCAACGCGTTGTGTGCCAAGTTGGGGCAGTCAGTTAAAATTGTTTACTAATATCAGCTTGTTTTTTTCACTTCTTTCTGGCTGAAAAGGGATTTTTTTTTTTAATAAATAAACCTATTGCGCAACAACCATCACCCAGCTAGATTAGCAAGCTAAAATCACCTTTCGAGATGCTGATCGCAGCAAGCAAATATTTAACGAAATTTTTACTTAACACTAGTAGTTTAATCAAATACTTGTATACGTATTTTTAGCGAAATAGCTAAATTCGGAAAAAGAAGGGAGATTGTTTTATATGGTTTGAAATTATATTACTTAGATAATAAGAGCAGTATAGCATGCCGTGTGAAAAAATTAACAGTTGACTGCAAAATTTAAAAAAAAAAAAAAAAATACTAATATCTTGGAATGTTAGAAATAACATAACTCTACTAATTGGCTCATTTAAATCCTTATGGATTACCTTGCAAATAACTACATATTATTCTGAATGCATTTGCCAAAAACATGAGCTAATGAAGGGAGTATATTAATTTTTTTGAGAGACGTTGTTTAAATAATTCCGCTTAAGGCGTTATACTTGGTCAGTGGTTTTGGTATAAACCCTTTTTACTGATTACTCAAATCTTGTTTAATTATGAGGGTCACCAAATAGCCACATAGATAGAAATTCCAAACCACAGATATTATTGAAAGAAGTAAGAAATGGAAACAATCTTAAAGTCTTTTTTGGAATACTTTTTATCCTAAGAATTATCAGCATAAAACGAACAATATTAATTATTTGAATCTATTTGATCATGAAATTGATGTAGAAAATGTTAAGTTTGTTGAAGTCTTTGATTAAATTTGTATTTCAATAAGCAGAAAAAAGTGTGTTAACATATACTAACTGCTATTGTATGGAACTAACAGAATTTTCTGTGAAAATATTTGAGTGTTTACTATTTATATTAACTAAATAAAATATGTGTACATTAAGATACTCTGTTACTTGCTATCATTTACATAAGGTGTAGAATATAAACTTTTTTGTAATGTTTCTTGTTTTAATAAAACTATGGAACGTCGTATTGTCTAGAATTTTTTCCGATTTTGAAATTTCATTAGTGCACGCATATTTTAAAAGAATATTTTGAAATTAAAAAGGTATGGATGAGTGTGGATGCTAACTTGATTGTTTTGACTATTAGCGATGCAAGTCAAATATAATTTATGCGCGTCGCTAGGTAGGTAGAGTACGCACAAAAAAAATAAAAATAATAAAATAAAAAAAATACGAACGATGGCTATATCTTGTATTCTAATTGATGAAATAATAAATGTCAAGTACCGTTGTAAATCGTGGAAGGTCTTTATTAATTGTATATTAGTTTTTTTATCGTGAGGGGTCGTTTACATATTAAAACTAAACCAAACTTTAAAAAGTTCTATGGCAACCCCATAATAATATACTATATTTAGATTTAGAATCCAAAAAACGTTTAAATACCAAATTTCACAATTTTCCAATGAGTGGTTAGTAATTTAAATGATGTAAAAAAAAATGGCAAATTAATATTAAAAAGGAAATTTATTTTTTTAGCCATAAATTCTTAAATAGTTAATATATTTTAGCAATTGTTGTGTCAAACGATAGTTTATAAAAGGCCAAACATAAATAACATGCAACTTTTGTATTAAACAGTTTTTTAATAATTATTATAAAAAAATTTAATTTTTTTTTAATAGAAACTTTTTTTTTTTTTGCTTCCATTACAATTATCATAGTCGGAAACCTCTCCAGAATTTTTTTTCATTCCATTTTGACTTTTGGTTCGTAGTATTCTAGCAAAAATTTAAAAAAATCTCACTTTAAGGGACCGTGTAATAGATTACGTCTTGAAGCACGCAAACGTTCGTATTTGTCCCCGCTCTAAAGAAATTTGCCCTCAAGATCGTCCAAAACATTTTCGCTCATAAGTGACGTGTTTCTCAACAAAATGAACTGAAATTTGGTATCTAGGATAAACGAGGTATTCTAAATCGAATGAAAACATACAAAATAGGGGTTCGCATTGAAATTTTTAAAGATAGAGTTAAATTTTCTTAGTATACAGCCCCTAAGAAAAAAAATTGCATCAGACATATAGAAAATCGTAAACAAAACATGTTGCTGCAAACTGTAAGATTCTACGATAATTCGAAGTATCCGTGGTGCTGTTTAATGCAGAATTTAAATCTTAATTTTGAACAGAACATTTGTATAAACTATTAATTAACCTATCATTAAAACTTCCAATTAATATTTTAGAAAACGAAAACAGTTTAAATGTCTTGCATCCCCCTCCAAAAAAAATCCTACCTTCGTACCGTACCTTTTAGCAAGTTTATACAAGTAGGTTAAACCATACAAATCGAAGCTTCGATTTACATACGTTTGTTCACTTTAAATAAATGTGTTTGAATTATATATTTCGTCAAGGCCCGAAGAAACTGAAACGTGGTGTACCCTCCCAAGTTGTATCATAGTGTTTCTAAATTTACCACGGCCGACTACTTTTTATTACAAGATTAATTTTATTTATTGTGCAATATGAACACAATTAAGTTATGATTAGAGGCCTTTTTAAATTCTTTTATAAGTAAATAAGTAAATTTAAACAGTGTCACATCAGAAAGGGGATCGCTAAAAAAGTGGAAGTAAATTGGATTGTCTTTAATATATCGCAATCAAAAATACCAAGTTACAAAAATTGAGAGGAATCTCCTGTCCCCTTAATAACCGCCATTAATTGTAAGCCTGGAGAGAGGGGAAATGCGGAAACCCTTTCAAGTGTTAGTTTTCCATTAATGTTTTCAATTTCATACTTTTCCTTTCGTAAAAACAAATAAAAATCTGTTTAATAAAGTGTGTTTGCATTAAGTTTAATACGTTAAAACTTGTTACAGAGTTCATTCTACTAGCTAAATTATTTTGAATGTTTATTTTCCTACTGGTAGAGCCACACAACTTTACCAAGTATATACACTTACCTCAGTGCTCTGCTTAATAATCTTCTATCTTATCTCATTTGCATCTGGACCTACAGAAGCTAACTTCCAGAATTCGGAGAACTATATTTCAAAAGATAAATAGTATTTGACCTCTTATTTTGCTTCTGACAGCCAGATTATTAAAATTTTAATAGCTTTTTTTATTTAAATGTTTAATGTAGGAAAAAAATTCGACCATCAATTCTGAAAACTCTTGCCAAATGGTCACCCTACAGGCTACAACATTGGTTTTAGTTGTAATAACTGAAAAAAGGATTAAAAATTGTTGTTAAGAGTGAAAGGGGGGGGGGGGGGGCCGCATATTGTATACCATTGTATTTTACTTGGAAAGGGTTTTTTTTTCTCATGAGGAAAGGGTACAAAACTACCTTGTCAAAGTTATTTTTATGTTGTATTGAGGCTGAAAAAGTTTTTAAAAAATCTCTACCAGGGGGAATGCGGAAGGTTGTATTATTGTACTATAATGAGAGTAGAGTATTTGTTTCTGAAATGATAGGGGTTTATATTATAATATGTGTTTGTATAGCACCTTTCAGTGAGCCCATGCTTGCAAAGTAATGAAGCTTTCAGAGAGCATGGCTCGTGAAAACGTCAAAAAGCTAGGATCTACGTACATTGACGCGTCTTCGCAAGACGGAGTACCACAACAAGACGATATACATTACTATCGTCATTGCATAATCACGCTCCTATTCATAAAATAACTATAGAATAAAAGCCTTTCAGAACATTTGGATAACAATTTTGTACTTACCGATGAGAACTTGGCAAATAGTTCATCCATAACAAGTTCCATTATGAACAATGAAGATGCCCACCAATTTGACGAAGTCAACATTAGAAATAACGAAACATACACTTTCCAGTGAATACAGATGTCATATTAATAGGTGGCTTTGATTCCACTCAAAAGTTTCTGTCGGCACGTTTTTTGTCTTTGCATTGCTATTAGAGCAATCACTTAAATTTCTTTTAGTACATAAAGAGGATGTAAATTAGGCATCACAAGATGGCCACCACGACCAAAATAAAAGGCAAAACTAAATTAAACTAGATTCTAACTCACATATTTCCTGCCCGAACTCTGTAGTCTATAACCATGGGACTCTATTAGCAACACTAGGAAAGAAAATGCGGGATAGTTGCCAAAGTGCATTGAAAATACTAATTAAAAAAAATTAGAAATGAAATAATTTATTAATAATTAGAGTATAAGGGATGGTAGGCGAACTAATAACACGAACTGTTCTGTACTCCTTTAAAACTAACTCCTTCATATTTGGTGGCTTTTTAAGGTACAATACAATGACGGGTGTGATGCTCACTTCCTTTAATTATAGAAGGTTAATATGGAGGAGGTAATAAAGGTCCTTACACAGTGGACCCGGGATGGGTGCTTACTCGTATAGTGCGAGGTAAAAATTAAACAGTAAACCGACCAGTCTCCACTGTGAGCATCCCCATAGAGAAGCACAATTTAATTTTACCTCGCACTATGCGATTAAACACCTATCCCGGCTCCCCTGTGTAAGTACCCTAAGGATCACACATTTATTAGATTTAGATGATCTAGTTATAACTGCTAAATTGTTATGCTCATTAAAAATTAGATAGTCAGGCCATTATTTAGGTATAAGACAATTAGATCAGATAAATTTTTATTGCAGGAAAGAATAATACCGCCGATCATACATCAGACCGATTACGAAATTTCTTGCCGTATTCGCTGATGTTATGGGGTCGTGGATGAACAGGTAGACAAATGGAGATTTTACAATGATTTTTAATTATTTTCCCTTTGGTGTATAAAACAATTAAAAGAAAGCAGTTAATGCTTGATTAAATAAAATATTTCAGCTGTTGTGTAGTAGAGGGTTTTGTATATATTTTTTGTAATGGATACATTTTTTAGTTTGGTTTGTATGCTCAATGGTCTATTTTTATGCACAATAACAGCTAATCAGGCTGGGACCAACAGCTTAAAGTGGATTCTGAACAAAAACAACCATTCCTAACCCAGGATAATCTTTATTTACAAATGGAATGGAGTTTTCTATAATTTATCGTCTGTATGAAGTAGTTTTTTAAACAAGAGAACCTCAATTACCAAACTTTAAACACTTAATGTTTTTGACTATCAGTTTTGAGTAACAATGTTACTTCTACTTCAACGCATATGACTCATATTATATTAAGTTTTTTAACTGTAATTGTTGGTTGATAACTCAAACACTATAACTTGAGTCTAGCACTCCAATTAGAAGTCTAATGTACTATCTCCAAAACACTTACTTCAATCATCCCTCTATTGAAGAAACCTGCAAGTTCAGAAGTCATTTAAAAGTATACTAACTATGGTTCTCATTATTAAAAAGTATATGCAAATCAGATACATTCTTATCCTCTACAACTTCAAGAATAACCAGGATACTTAAGCTTATTAACAGTGTACAATGACACCCAACATCATTTTTGTGCTAAGAGCTTCCTGTAGCATGCAAAAGCAAATACAACTTTGTTCTCATGTTTACTTTTGGCCCTTTGTAATGCATTATTTGTGATGACACCTTGTCATAAAAATTTCAGAAAATAGTACATCTAACAAGTATAATAATCAACATAAGTTTGGGTAATGTAACCAGCCACCCTGATTTTGGCGGGACAGTCCTGCCTTTCATCTTGATGTCCCTCCAAACTGTCCCGCTTTTCGGTTACATAGAATGTGCTCCTTAAATATAATACACCAAAAAAAAGACTCCTTCTCCATTGGTAGAGACATGCCCTGATTTTTAGTCAGAAAAATCTGGTCACGTTAAGATTGGGAAACAATAAGCATTTATGAACTTTCCTTAGCCCATTATCCAGCTCATTGAATGGAACACTTGAGGGCCCAGGCAGACAATAAAGAGTAAATTTGAGATAAAGAGTTAGAACAAAGAGACATAGTATTTCCAAACAAGTGAGGTCATGCTCTAATTTTGTAAGGCCAAAAAAAAAATAACCTTGGTTTTAAAAAAAATAAGTAAATGTTATCTTTCCCTGGTAGTCTGCCTAAGCAAATTCCACATATTGGAAAATCACAGAGTAGTATAGCTTCAAAGAAGAAATGAGATTTTTGTACAATCATTAAAAGAGTACACCCCAACTCCAGAAATAAAATAAAATTTCCCTTTAAGGTAATATAACGTTTTCCTTTAATATTTTCTTTAAGGTAGGATATTTTAAGCAAAACAGTAAATGTAATAAACTAGTAAAAGAACTTATCATAAGCATACCTGACAGGACTCAGACTTATTCAAAAAATTGGTCTTCATAAAAACCTTCAATTTTCAAAAAAAATGGATGCATAATAGGCGTGTATTCAAGAGCCAGAGTACAATAACACAAAATAGTAAAATGAAACCTGCAAAATATTGATCGAAGGCAGTTTTCACAACACAGATCAAAAATCTTATTTTGTATGCACTTCATTTATAAAGTGTGAATCCCCAATTCAAGCACTAAATATAAAAAGAAAATACAAAGCATAATGCAGAAAAAAATTTATTTCACATTTTTGTTTACATTCACATTTGTTACAAAACAAGGATTCATACAAATTAACATATTGCAAAATACACAGACAACTACTTAAACTTTAATTGTTCAAACTATTTCAATGTAGTAGATATTAAGTAAGTCTACTTCATTTATATGAATTTGTTCGTTAAGCAATTTAATTTTTTCAGCATGAATACATACTCATAATAGTTTTAACACTTAGGTTATAACTCAACCTGCACTTTTTAATGAAAGGAATCATTTATATTATAATACATTATGTTGTTGATTGAAAATAGTAGCATTGGTAATTATAAACATTTATAGTTTTATCATGATTTTAGAAATTGAAATATTTAGTAAACAAACAGAAATTTTTTATAGCATAAAAGGATGTGTTTAAAAATTGTAATGTTGATTTTTGCCATCAAAAACCCGATCTTGTCAATTTAATATTGAAATATAAGTAAAATTATCTAAAAACATATCCTTTAAAATGTTTGACAAGTATAACATGAAAATAGTAAGATTTGATAGACTATTGTATTAAAAAATAATGCTATTGATCAATAATATAGACTATGTTTAAACTTAATTGCATAATTTACTTCTGTTTTTGTTTTGGTGTAAAAGTTTGTCAACAAGGAAGTCTCAGAGAATTGACATTGCTTTTTAATTTAATTTTCTAGTTAAAAAGTTATGAAGTTTTAACTAAATTTTAATGCCTATACTACTGCTTTTTAGGTTTTGAATTAGTTTTTCAGTTCACACTTCATCTAAAAAACTACTATTGAAATTTTTGTTAAGTACCTTTCTAGAAGTTGTATGCATCTAAAATTTAACTTTTTTTCCAATCTCTGGCTTGTCTAAGAAGGCATAGCATTCTCACCTACACATAATATATTAAGATATAATTTGATAATGGATATAATTTTTGGTAACAAAGTAGTAATTTTTAAAAAGTTATTGGCAAATTTATTATTTCATAACAACAAATAACAAAATCTAGTGAAATCTAATTATAAATTTTCGAAATCATCAAAAAATTTCAGGTTACTCATACAAAAAGAGTTGCATGTTATTTGTCATTGATATAAAAATTTACTATAATATTTATTTTTTTGCTAGTTAACAATCACTTGCTTAATCATTAAAATTACCAAGAGAAAGTTGAAGTTATTGAGCCATATTGCAAGGTAAAAAGATGCTACACGTTTTTCTTTATAAATCTTAACCTAAACACATTACAAGAAGAAATTATTGGTTATTTTAACAGATTCTGAAAAATTGTGAATCCAAAAATTTTCATTTCCAATTTGTGTAGCAACATTGAATTATATTCAACATTGAAGATTAAAAATATTCTATCAAGTTAATCATGATTTATGAAAAAATGGACCATTTAAAGGTTATTGTTATTTAAAATACTAAGTACTTATACTATGGAAGTTAATTTTTTATAAGGATTTTGATGCATCACAATTAATGTTTTCTACTAAATACAAGTAAACTAGCAAATTTTAAAAGGGAAAAAAATCACCCTTTATGTTTTTTTTAGAGAAAATAAACAGTATTTTATTTAAGATATATCATTTTTTAAATTTGATATTTTTGTTAAAAAAGATAAAAAAAAACTTTTCTAAATCAAAATTTCTCCAAAACTTTTACATGTTTAGCATAGATTACTTAACAAATCTCAAAAACATATAGAAATAGAAGCAAATTGGTATTTCATATAAACATTTTCTTAAATTTAAAAGCCAAATAACACTAAATCAAACACATCAATTATCAGTAAATTGAGCATTATATTTAATGCAATGCAAGATAATAGATTTTGTTGAATTGTATCAAATTAGGAAAAAAAACACATCTAATATTACTGTTGAAGTAGAACCAAAATGATTAAATAAAAATCAAATGAATGTATAAAAAGGATTGATAATTTTTTATTAAAAAATTAATACTCAAAAGCAAAGACTAAAGATAAAATAAAAAATAAGAAGTTGTGCATTTTTTAAAAGCACACAATCACTTTTTATGTATAAAAATGAGGAAACATTTCACATGTAGAATATTTTGAAATATATCCTTTCAACTGTACTCAGGATAAATTGTGTCAAATTATGATACTAATGAGCAACTTTATATTTATAGTTTTTTTTTTCTTCTACTTTTTCAGCAAAAAAATACAATTTTTTTCTTTTCATTTATTCTAATAACTTGAAAAATCTGAATAAAAGTAATAAATAGGGAAATAGACATTAAAACATAATTGAAATATTATCATTTTTAAATCAAATAAAAATTTTGAAAGCAATAATAAGAATTCGTAAACTCTTATAAAAAAATATCACTGCAGTATTCTAAACCATGTCAACATGTTCTCTTCATTAAAAGTTTACAGAACTGCCTTTCCTTGCCTTTAAAAAAAATATTAAGTAGCTTATTTAATGAACACTTCATAGCTGCATAATAAAATAATCATCGTTACTGACTTAGTGTTTCTGTAACTATGAAGAGAATACATTGCTTTGAAGATTTCTAATTTCAATATAAGCTTCTAAAATAATGTTTGAAAATAACTTATATAGATAAACAATATATATTCTGGATCAAATGCAAATAAATAGTGTAAGCTACAACTGGTGCAAAAGTTTGGATCACATAGAAACTTTCAAAAACAAACATTGACAATATTTACAGATGAATTTACAACCACAGTTAACTTATGTAGACATATATATACAAAAATAAATAAACCAGATCTTTAAAATAATTTTGTAAAAAATGGCACCGCTTAAGCAAATGCAGAATACTGAATTAATGATTGATGCACAACAATTGATGTATATAATATGAACTATAAAATGAGGAAAACAAAATTTATAAACAATCAAATACATTAAACATTAGATAATTTGATAAAAAATAGTTAGAAATTTGAACATAAATTAAAAATGTCAATAAACTAAGGTATACATAAATCAAACTTTCAAATAAAATAAACAAGCATACTTCAAACATTTACAAGCAACAAAACTATTTCAAACAGTGAACAACAACATTTAAAGCTATTGAATAAATATCTCACAAATATACATATAAGTAACAGAAATAGAGATCCATCGATTCACTAACAAATAAATACTGTTAAACAAAAGGAAGTTCCACTTAACAGCTATTTCAGTAAACTTCAAAAAGTCCCCCATTTATCAAGTAAGCTATTAGAAAACAAATAGTTTACATCTGCACAATATCTACAGACAAAGACAGAATAAATAACATCAAACTAGTTACTTAAATGGGTCACATTTTCTACATATACATCTTAAGGAATTGAACCAAAATATCCGAAATACATTGGCCCTCAGGATGGCATTCCATCATCAGTGATGAAAGTATTTATATATATATTATATCACACAGATATAGAAACATGTAACAAATATCACCATAGAAACCCAACAAATATAACAGAAAATCTTTTATGACTTCATACCTTCTATTAGAGTCATTGGTCCAGAGGCTTACAAAAAAAGTTTCATTGGTCCTTTTCCAAAAAGTATACATCTTAAAAGAAAAGCTTTATAGCTGTTGCTGCAATACAATCAGAAAACTTAAAAATTAAATACAAATTATTCAGCTCATAAACAACAAATGAGCGCCAATAGTTTAATTCAGAATAGATATTTCAGTATAATGAAAAAATAAAATTAAGTTCCAGTAAGAACAACCTTTAAATATCAATTTAACAGAGACAATATTTTTCTACCATCACATTGAACTTTTGATTGCTAAATTCAATGAAAACCTACCTCAATAAGCCATTATGAATCCAAATGAATTATAAATCATATTGGATACATGTTATAGAGTACTTGATACCATACAGTTTAGTTGATACAGTAGTTTCAATTTAGAGCAATATTGAAATACAACAAAATACATCATACTCATTAAGAAAATTTTCCACATCCTTAATCTGATAACTTTATGCAGGAATATATTTCATTTCTACTTTTTCTTTGCAAATACATAAAGAGTACATAAAAAAATCTGATAACTTTATGCAGGAATATATTTCATTTCTACTTTTTCTTTGCAAATACATAAAGAGTACATAAAAAAATCTTAAGACGAAATAGCTAGAATACATTACTGATTTTTTCAAATAAAAGAAAAGCTGTTGATAAAAATATTAGTTTAAATTATACATTGAAGATCCTGTCAAAAATATTTAAAAATTTTATTTCTTGGTTATTTTCAAACTTCATTTGAAACCTCATCAATAAAGTTATAATTACATACTATTTGTGCTAACATATATACACATATAGAATAAATTATAAGGTAGGTATTCATAAGAAACTTAATTTCATTTGTAACACTCAATATCAAGTATGAATTTTCAGGTAACTTTACCAGCACTCTTTATTTTCAATTTATGAAAAAAAAATCAATGTTTTAGTCAATAAAGATTTTTTACATGCACATTTCATGTACTTCTTTCAATTGTAAATTTAACAATTATTAATTTAACTATACATTTGATCGATAAAATTAATCAGTAAATAATAAACGTTCATTGTAAGAATATTTTTATAATAAAACATAATATTCCATAGTAAATATAAGAGAGAAAAACACATGTTTAGAAAAGATATACTAAAAATAAATTAAACTTTATACAAAATTCAATTTAGTGCCATACGTATTACCAATATTTTTAGAAGTTTTAGTAATTTGATTATCACATGAACCTTTATTAGCTTGTATTAACTATTATTAACCATTTCAGTAGATCTTTTCTAATAAAAAGTACAAATACTTATGTAGTATAAAACTAATTAAAAAACAGTATCAAACTATATACATTGATTTGGGCTTATGTCGGCATTATTTTTTTTCTTTTAACTGATTAACTAAAACAATCTTAGTACAAATGATTTACAACCGACATTAATGGCACCATAACATACTTTTCTGTTCAGTTAGTTATTGTCAAACATCACAGTATAACAGTTGTTCAGTTAAATATGTCACTAACTAGGTAAAAAATCTTAATCCGCACACTGCTAAAAATTTTTCAATAAATAATTCAGAGTCTAAGACGGCAATGTGGGCAGCACGGCCTATCAGAGAATTGGCACTACTAGGCAGGGCATGATGGACATCATACCTCAGGAGGGAAACATCTGGATTTTGGATGATGGGTTGTATAAGGTTTGTTACCATTTCACGATAAATCATACCTACAAATATTTTAAGTAATGCATACATTAAAATATTGTTTCATTATAATCCTTTTTTAATTCTTCAAAGTCTTACTTTAATTCTCCCAATAGAAAAATAGTATATATACTAACATATTTCACATAAAGCAAGTATAAAAAAAAATTTAATATAAATATAATTATAAAGATGCAGAGAAAAAATTTCAAGTATTTAGATAGTTTCGGATGTAAATTAGTTTTTAGCAAAGGTGGTTTATGTTATAAAATTAAGTAGAGATCCTACAATAGCCCAGAATATATGCACAGAAGACTTTCCACAGTGGTACTTGTCATTTGAAAGAGATGAAGTTAGTGGGAATATAAAGTGGAGGGCGATTGGTGCAGTATATCTCAAATTATAAGTACATTCCCTTTCAATTCTTTTCCCCGATTTTCAATCTTTTAATTACAAAATTGAAATAAAATTGTATTCCTGAAAGTTCAGATTTATCAAGATACTTTAGAAAAAACCCTGCTTTAAATTCGTTCAGAATATCTGAAGTTAAGAAAATATTGCGAATACTCCTTTTCAGAAATTTCATCCCTCTAGTAAAAAAAAATATTGTAAAGATATTGTATTCCTGATAATCTGGATTGGTCAAGATACCTATAGGAAAAAACCTGGTTTAAATCGGTTTAGTAGATCTCATGCAATGAACATAAACTGATTTCCCCCCCTTAACCCCTTGAACTGCAATGGTGAGTCTAGTTCATCATGAACTTTTTTGATCAAGCTCACAATGACAAGTTGCACTCACCAGAAAGTATTGAGAATTGATGCTTTATATGAGAGAAGTATATATAAACCATAGCGAGGCAATTTCTTTCATAACTTGTGTGCTAGCAGCCGTTACAAGGTAATTTGTATACATTTACACAATCAGTATCTCATAAAATAAATGCACAGCATACTAATGAGGGATTTGTGTACATTTATGCAACCAGTATTGCATAAAATAAATGTACTGCATAGCAATGAAGAGCAATAGGGGTTATTTTATTAAAAAGTTATATCCGTGTGTGATAATATATATATATATATATATATATATATATATATATATATATATATCAAATGCTAGTTCTCAAGCTTTATGGAAAATGTGACAATTAGTAAACAGTGGGATCAGTCAAGGCTAGAATGATTCATTTTTTTTAACCTTTGATTTTTTACGGGGCACTCCCTCAAAAGTTGCTATGTAATAAAATATTAAGCCATGCAAATTTTTATTAGAACATTTAGAGGTGGCGTATAGCAGTCAAATATTGCAAATTTTGCAATCAATCTAAAATCATTAATTTACAAGCTATAATGTTTTTTGCATATTACAGCATCATATAAACAAAACAATTCAGTGTTTGTATGTCATAAAATGACACGGTGACGCTAGAGAGACATTGAGATTTGTAGTCGTTAGCGCACACGTATAGGAAAGGAATCTGCAATCGAATTGTTTTTACAGTAATGGTCAGTTGCTCTGTGTCATTTCAAAGATCGTATATTTCTTATGTTTAATGTAAATTTAATCGAATTGTGAAGATAAATGTTAAGATACGAAAATATACTGGTGTGATTGGTTGGACCGTTAGCCGAGACAATTCCTGTATGCAAACTTTTCTCAAAACGCAAAGTTGCTGAACATTTTTTTTATCATCTGATTTGAAATATAAAATTGTTCATGAAGTACTACAGAATTTACTGAAGTTGTTTTGTCAAAATCTGAGTCAGCTAAATTTAACGTATGTTTTAGCTCTATATGATGAGCTAGAAACAATCAGCTTAAAAATTCAGCTTTAGGCATCACCCAAAATTTTTCTTCAACAGTGCCACTAGGACGGCAAGCCTTTTCAATATATAACCAGATAAGACATAGTTGGCAGAATATTAGTTATGGTCATGTGAAAAGACCTAGAGCAGTTGTTTACGAAGTTGAATAGATGAGGTGCCAAAGATTTCTTTGGACCATGCAACAAGTACAGTCTATGAACCTTTAGAGCACTGGAAATTAACCGACAATATGAAAATTATGTGTTTGGACACAGAGGCATGCATTCTGATTGAGCAAAAAGTAGGTTAAGAGCTTTCTGTATCAAGCATGCAGACTGCATATCAGTGAAATTGTGTTAGATGCAGTTTTCACAACACGATGTTTCTTCCGATTCCGATACTTATCTTTTCAAGCACTTTAAATCTATTTGGAAATCCATTGGCAAGAACAAATACAGTGCATTTATCACTGATGCATTCACTGTTCAATCTGTAGCAGACAGAAAGGATGATAACATTGTTTGCTAGATAAATGTTCCTCTCTCTCTGAACAATTACTTTGAGCTCTTGGAATTGGTATTAATGTTCTTAGGTAGCTTTTCTCCTGACGTACCATAGGCCACCAAGGTATGGATATTCAAAGAGCAATTAAGAGAGAAGAAAAAATACTAAGAGCCATTGCTATATTTGTTTCCTGTATCAACTTAGAGTTGTTTTTTCTTGCTACTTTTCCAATTTAGTAATAAGATGTTTTACTTAATGAAGAGAATAAGGCAAATTGCAGCAATATATAAAACAATTTGTTTAAAAAAGAACAAAACCTTGTGTTGGTCATTAATTGAATCGGTTGTTTGAGAAACCCCATAGGTCATTTTTTTGATGAAATCGAGTTTTTGGAAAAAATCAATTCTACAGAGGCAGATACATTTTTTGGAAGCAGAGCCTAACAAGACAGGTAATTCAATACGAATTTGGCTTGTATGAAAGTTTTCGTTTATTTGGGAAAGCACATAAGTCAGTGACTTGTGGGATTTCTCAAATACACGATTGCATCTGTGGAGCCGAGAAGGTGCTCATAGTTTCACTTTCACTATCAGCATAGGCTTATTACTGGTACTTATTCTTCTTACTTAATAAGTCTTGATATTTATTCATTTTATCGTATAGTTCAGCATTGTATAATAGATTCTAGACTCAAAATAAGTGATGATAAAACACACAAAAAAAGTATGGGCTTAAAAGACTCTTTGCTCACAAGTGCAATATTATCAAGAAAACTAGGGTAAAGACTCAGCATACACAAACTGGAAAGGAAAAAGCATCCATACCCAGAGGAGTAAACTGCAAATAAGTGTTTCAAGCAACATATACTAATATTTAAAAAAAAATTATAAGTATAAAAAACAGTGCTTTCTATTAAGTCAAATAGGCAGAGTACAGTTTTCATACTCTTTTAAAT
Source organism: Linyphia triangularis (assembly GCA_963978545.1). Lineage (NCBI taxonomy): Eukaryota > Metazoa > Arthropoda > Arachnida > Araneae > Linyphiidae > Linyphia > Linyphia triangularis. The sequence continues at coordinate 102,017,261 of OZ021721.1, forward strand.
ATAAGGATGTTGTAATCATCAAGCCTTTTATTGATGGGTCATGCAGTCACACTTTTGGGTTAAAGAAGAAGAAAGCTGCTTCTATCACTCCCAAGTGAACCAGTACATACAAGTGGAAAAAAAACCATCAATAAGTAAATTGAAGACATAAATAATCTGATGAATTACCATCCCACATACAAAAAACATTCAAGCATTCTACAAAGAATTAGTTCATCAGTGGCCTACATTTGATTCTGAACAACACTGGTGGATAAATTTTATTTCACCATTAGTACCATTCTTATTCATAAAACAAAATAATCTTATTAGAGTTTCATATTTAGTTAATGTTTCTACTCATTTCAGAATACATTTTTGAGGTATAGTAGATCTCATGTATTAAGGATATTTTCATTTTATACAGTTTAGAATGCAACTATTTTTTGATAATGTATATGTATTAGAGAAACCCCATAAATCAACTGACTTTAAAAATTCATAATAATTTAAATAATTATCTTTTGAGACCTCTATTGAGCACAAAGATTATAAGCTCCATAGAATACATTTTATTTTGAAAAAATTGCATAGAGCTTTGTTGTTTAACGTAGAAACAGTTTTTTCGATTTTACAAAAGTTGCTCTCACCTGACTTACAGGGTTTCTCAAGCAACAGATTCAATTGCACTTGTCTCCATTTTCAAATATAGCTACAACTGCATAACTTATTTTTTAAAATGAAATCATATCTATAAAATTAATATGCTAAAAAAGATCTATTTTAAAACGTAATTTAAAATTAATACTAATAAAAGTGACAGGAGTCCAGGAGAAATAAATATGATACCTACTTTTACATTACAATATCCAAGCAAATTTGAATTTGTTTCCACACATTTAGTATCTTTGCATTTATTTCATACTATTTACTAAGATATGAAAGATTGTTTTCCATAAGTAGAAAACAAAAAGGAAAATTTTGATAACATAGAGAATTTTTTTTTAATCAAATAAAACTGAATTGGCATTTAAAAAGAAGTTTGATAGAAAAATAATTAAGATTTGACTGTTTGTGTTTTGGTTGTTTCAAATCATACCTTAAAAAACAAGTTAATAAAGGATTTTTTAACTAAAAAATAGTGGTGTAATTTAAAAAAGATTTCATTCAGCAAGTGTTATCAATATAAATTCTTCCAAAAGAACTAATCACTGCAAAGTGACGATTTTAAGACATTGTACAATATGAATTGCGATTTTTATTGAAAGTTTCTTTTGTGCCATTTAAAAAGTTTTTCTGTGAGGTAGCCTGGTACTTCATATAGTAGGTAACATACTACATAAAATACCAGGCTATCTCAAACTTGCAATGATGATGGGTCATTTTCAAATGAATTGGCCTTTTGATGTCCTGAACTTTGAACCCATATTTCATGAGGTTAAAATAATTTTTTTTAACTTTTAGAACATATAATGGTACATAATCTTATAGTTAACACAAAGTATTCTTTAAATTATAAGTATCTCCTTAAAATATTTACATTTTCTATTATTTTAGTTCTCAGGTAATGGAAATTTGCTTGTCCCCAAGACAATATTCTAAACCTAACTGTGTCTTTTTTTATGATGCAGGATTGTTTTTTCTTTTAGTATACAAATGTGGTTTGATGAAAGTCTGGTAGCAGTTTGCTTTTTCTGACTGGAGAGATTTGTTGCTTTTTTGATCTTATAAATGGAAGTAAATCTTTAAATATTTATATAACTTTCTGTCTTGCAGTGGGATGTGTCGGAGTTCGAGGCCCGAAAGCAGAAAGTGCCTAAAACTGCGACGTACGTCGCAGAACAATTTTAAGTTTGGAACAAATGCCAGCGAGAGGGGACCTGGACACAAAACTTTAAGAAAACATCTTAAAGCAGCCCTTATTTCTTTGCATGCACCAACTTACCACAAACATTTTATACATAGCGGTTCTGTGTCAATGTCTAAATATTTAACTTCCAAAGTCATTGATAAAGTTATAAATTTTTAATGTATGCCTTGGAAAAATAGTTTTTTTCGTCATTATCATTTTGTAATAAATGTGTAGTTTTAATTTTATGGGTTTTTTCTTTTATATCATACTGGAAATTTTGAAAAAATGTCTGCAGAACATTTGCAACTGTCAAAAGTCCCGTTGCAGAACATTATATATTATTCTGCTTCTGGGGTTCGAGGATGGATTGGTATTTATTACTGATCCATCCTCCAGAAACACATTCCCGAAATCCCGGCTGGATTCGAGCCCCTTAAAAACGAGATTCAGTCAGAATTTCTTAATTTAATCTTTTATTTAATGAAAATGTACAATTATCTAATTTTAAATTTGATATTCTGTATTTTTTTCTATTATTTATTTAAGATTAATGATTTTTTATTTAAGAATGATGTATCTTTTGTTTAAGAACAATTAGACCTACATTTAACTTCTAAGCATGGTAAAAAAAAGTTCTGTGTAGAAATTCTTCCTGAAATCTCATGAGTGTTTTTTTATACACATTTGTATATATACATTTCACATATTTTAATTTAATGGGTACCTGTGCCTCACGAGTGGTACCACCTGTAAATATCAAGTTAAAGATCTTGCATATGTTAATTAATTTAATTAAATTGTGTTTTATTTTAAAACTTTTTATCTATTCATAGCAACTGCAGCAAAAAAATTTAACTAAAAATTTAATTTTTTAAAGAGAAATTAAAACTCTTGTTTAAGAAACAAAGTAACATTCATAAGAAAAAAATATATAAGGAAATTATAATATAATTATAAGATAAAATTAGGTTTATAAGTTCCAATAGTAACAATGTGTTTAATTTATAATTACCAATAAAAAATTACAACACTTTAAAAAAAAAAAAAGTAACATTCATGAGAAAAATTGGGACTTACCATTAATTTTTCTTAAAGTTTTTAAATATTAAATAATTAACTCACAAATGAATACCTATTTCAACTATATCATATATCTGCTGAATAGTTTTACAAATTATATTGATTATTTGTATTCCAAAGATAAAAAATTTAAAAACGTTTCCACCCTTTTGGGACATCAAGCATAAAGTATATACCTTGTAAGGACGTATCTTTCAGGGCAGGCTTACATAACTCTATTCGAGCAGAATGAAGAGGTACATATCGATCTTGAGAAGACCCAAACAGCAAGATATTACGAAAATGTTCAAGGCCTAAAAAATGATAATCCATATATTATGCAGCTAATGAATAAACAATACTACAAAAAAAACAGGGTTGAAATGTTAACTCACCAGACTTTTGACTTAGCTTATACAAGAAAGTTTGTCGCAGATCCGATGCATCTTTCATTGACAGCTGAAGAAGAGATCCAGACTTTTTAAATTTTTGCATAAACCACATACCTAAACACAATTTAAAAAGCATATTACTTCACAAAACCAAATGATTTAAATAATTTTATTTTATGGGAAAATTTAAATAGAAAAAGTTTTTGGTTCTACCATAAATTAAAAATTTTAATATACTTACCCATATTTACTAAACCACTGCTATTATACAAAGTTCCTAAATGTGGGCCAGACAGAGACAGAAAGGTGTGTAGTTTACTTAAATATGGTTTCATTTCAGGTCGAGTGATAGCAGAGCGTATAATGATATTGCCCAATGAATGGCCAATGAAACTAAAATTAAATGTATTTATATAATTTCATCACAACATAAATATTGTTCAAAAGAGTAACACATACCTTCAATTACTTTTAAAAGCAGGTCAATAATATATTTATTCTATTTTATTTAACCTCAATAGATAGGTTACCATAAAACAATCATTAAATAATCAAAACTAAACTGATGTATCGAAAAAGATTCAATGAACTATTACTCAAAGATAGGTGAATACATAATTTAAACCAAGGTCATGCGCCATGATACTTCAAATATAATACCAGTTTACTTGGACACAAATGAATAATAAAAGATGCCTTCTTTGCAATAAATAAAAAGAAACTGAGGAGCATTTTCAAGATCAAGCTACATAAGTGAAAATTTTATATAAGTGATTTAAATAATTACTAAACTAGAAAAATATTAATAACTAAAATATTAGATTACCTTCATAAACATTTGAAAAAAAAATTGAAAGGGAATTGTTAAAGATGTATATGGGTTAGGTTTGACTGTAACTAGATACCAGTACTCAGCTCAAAAAATTAGATGGTAGGCATATATGAATCACTCAATGCAAAAAAGGATCATGACTTAATGAACCTATAGATTATGACCCATTTTTACATTTAGCACTACATCTAGAGTGAAGAAAGTAACACTCTAATTATAATTTTCTCCATCAGTTGGTTAAATTATTTATCTTAAAATTTTATAAGGGGGTGGGCAGCATTATTAGATATCAGTTTCAAAATACTTAGGAAGGCAATATTTCACAATGCATTTTAAAAATTGTAAATTTTATGATACTTTTATATATTGTTCGTAAATTGTACATTACAATTAAAGATATGCTATACATTAAAAAACACTAAAACAAGAGCTCTATTTTAAAATATTCCAATCAGAAAACTCCAGAATGGTATTCAATTGATGGGAGTTGGTAACATGTTTCTTATATCAAAATCACAATATTGCTTTATTAATAAAATCAAATTACATCCTTTTATAAAAACAATTATATATAATAAGTAGATAGAAAATAAAATATCAAATTTAAAATTAGATGATTGTACAATTTCATTAAATAAAAGATTAAATTAAGAAATCCCGACTGGATCTCGTTATTAAGGGGCTTGAACCAAGCCGGGATTTCGGGGATGAGTTTCTGATGGACGGATCAGTAATAAATACCAATCCATCCTCGAACCCTGACGCATCCCACTGCAAGGCAGAAAGTCATATAAATATTTAAAGATTTACTTCCATTTATAAGATCAAAAAAGCAACAAATCTCTCCAGTCAGAAATAGCAAACTGCTACCAGACTTTCATCAAACCACATTTATATATCAAAAGAAAAACAACTGCAAATATCAATACGATTAAAATACGGAATACTGGTGATTAAATTTTCAAAGTCGAAAGTATGGACAAAATCAATTTTATTATTTCTAGCAAAGTCCAAAACATCTTTATTGTTGTTAATCACAAAATGTCTTTCAGATCCCTTCATTTTATTCAAAACAATCTTAAGAAATCCAAAAAATTTCTTACTTAAAATATTGTTATAACAAGTAGTACTGAATGTAACAAATCTAAATTTTGTAGGCATCCTAAGAAATTTAATCGTTGGAAAGAGATATGGATATTTTAAGCTATTAATCTTGGTTATAATGTACCTGATGTAATCGCATAGGATTATTGTGTAATCGCATGTCTCTATTTCATCATTATGTAGCTTTCTTATAAGTTCGCTATTCTGCATAAATATGAGAAACTCATTTTTCATCTCGCTCTTTCTTATCAAATAAATTGCTTTCGATCACACAGTGTCTCGCCTGCTATTTGTAATACAACAATCTTAAACTCGTGTTTTTAACTGAAAGCCAAAAGTCTATTGCCAAGTTCTCTTCTGGTAATAACAATTTTATAATAAGTATTGTTACCATTATATTCATCTAACATTAGCCGTTTGAAAAAAACTTTTACAAATAAATAATTGGAGTAAAAAAAACTAACGATTATAATAAAAGAGCACATTATCTGGACTTGGATATCAAAATTGAAGAAGATTGTGTTAAAAATTTTTGTCCATGATAAAAGATCTGATTTTAAATTTGATGTAATTGGTCTATCCAATTTTGATAGTACATAATTCAAGTAACAAAATCTTTAGAAATATCTTTTTTCTCAACTTCATAGAATAATTGGCATTTGCAATAATAGGAAAGATTTGGATAGTGCTTTGAAAATATTTAAAAACATCTTAAGATTAAACGGATTTCCAAGATGCTTTTGTAATTTCAACATTTTTTAGGTCTTTTTATCCATATTTCAGGCAATATTGAAACTCCCAGTTAAATAGCCCTAACGGGTACCTGTTTTTTTATCATAGATGACAGTGTTATCGTTTTTGGTTTTTCTTTTAAGTGTGAGGTTATTTTTGGGTTTTTAAAAGTGCAGGATTCTTTTTCTTTTAGTATATAAATGTGATTTGATAAAAATCTGGTCTTTCAAGACTTTCTGTCATTCAAGACTTTCTGTCTTGCAATGGGATGCGTTGGGGTTCGAGGATGGATTGGTATTTATTACTGATCCATCCTTCAGAAACGCATCCCCGAAATCCAGGCTAGGTTTGAGCCTCTTGATAACGAGAACCAGTTGGGATTTCTTAATTTAATCTTTTATTTAATGAAATTGTACAATCATTTAATTTTAAATTTGATATTTCACATTTGATTATTCCAGGGTGGCTACAGAATTTGAGAAACAAAATTCCCTGACATTTCCCTGATTTCCTGAAGATTTCTTCAAAAATTCCCTGATGTGCGTAATAATAGAAAAAAAATAATAATGGAGAATTTAAAAATACAAAAATTTAACAGGTAAATTTAATTCTAAATAGTCAAAGTATTATTGTGCCATAATAAATTTACGGTAAAAATCAAAACAAGCATCATTAGAGCTAGAGCACGAAAAAGAATGGAAAACATTAATTAAAAAATACAAAATTCACCAACTACAGCCATATTTACTAACTTCAAGGTAAAGCAAAATCAGCATAACACTTTTCTTTTTAGTTTTAAAAATAACATAAATTAAACAAGTTATTTTCTTAAATATATGTGACATGCTGTTTCCTGTTCATTAAATTTAAAATACTGTCCTACCTATTTACTGAACTTGAGCTTGCATGAGCATAAAACTAAAATAATCAGCATTTTGCTATTCTGTCACAAATTTCACTAGGTACATATCTTTCATGAAAAATTATGTCTTTTGAAGTTGACTAAAGATAAACAACAAATAATGTATGGAAGAATAGGCCTGAAATTAACAGCTTCCTATAAAATTAATTACTCATAGATGTATAGAAATAAAATTTTATACAATAAAAATATTATCTGAAACTGCAAAAGTACATATTAAATGAGGCAAAAAATCGTTTCCATAAATCACGACTAGTAAAGGGTTCATACTGTTTGGGCAGAAAAAAAAGCAATGATTTTTTTAAAAAATTCCACTGCCCCTTTACTTGGATGCATTAGCGCATTCAGATATTTTTTTTGGAGAAGGATGTTTCAATTCTTTATTTGATTTATATTAAATATATAAATCAGAAACATATATCACTTGCAGTTAATTGTGTTTAATAAAATGTCAAAATGAAAATAAAAATCAAATACAGGATCAAAACTTTCTCAGTTATAGATGCCTATAGATTTGTTGCACATCTGTAACACGGCACTGTAAAGGTTAATAAAAACGAAAAAATCTGATGGAATCAATTTGAAATATTAAGGAATTTAGGGTTCAAGTATAGTCTGTTGACAAAAAACGCAAGGCAAGAAGAAAAACAATCATTTCTTTAAAGGATGCAGTCAGATTGAAGTTTGAGGATTTTCTTTTAACAATAAGGCTACAGGCGGCCGTGCTTCTAAGCTATAGGATAACTAAAAAGTTTACAGAAATAATACATAAATAATTAGGGTTCAAATATATTGTGTTGGGGAAAAAAACGCAAGATAAGAAGAAAAACATTAATGTCTGTAAAGGATGCAATCAGATTGAAGATTTTTTTAACAATAAGTCACCGGACGGAAGCCGCGCTGCTAAGTTATAGGATCATCAGAAATCTAACAGAAATAATTGCCGTGAGTATAGTGGTTAGTAAATAAATGCCAGAATTAATCTGAATAAACCTAATTTTGTGCATATGATAAAGCGTCGCAATAACTCAAATTCATAACTTGAAAAGATATTTATTCAGTGAACAATAGGTATTAGACAACACATTTCTTCAAAGCACGCTTAGTTAAGTCAGTGCTGACATCCATAGTTAAAAGCAAAATATAATATATCATAAAGATATTTCTGGATAACTAATAAATCATATTGACACTTTTGATTACTATACAGTATAAAAACTGGCTGAGCATTGGAATCAAGAAATTTCACTTACTGGCATATCAGGGTCAGGAAAATGGCCGATCTTATGTGCGCGTCATTGCGTCCGCTAAAAATGCATCTCTCTTTTAGGACACCACCGCTCGACCCTTGCTATCTCCAGAATCCTCTTCTCCTCTGTATTACGATTCCCCTCATAACTACATCAAAACTTCCCTCTCTACACCATTGGAGCGGCTCCAATCCTTTATGGAATCGCCAACTCTTATTTGACAACTTGGCCAAACCCCTGTTTAAATATTCCCCCAAAAGCTTCGGAATTGAAACTTAAGGGGCTATGCACTTGTTGCAGTTTAAACTGATCCCTTAATAAAATTGCAAAATGTCTGTGGATAAGTATACCGCATGACAATAATAAGTAAATAATTGTTCCAGGCATAATAATGATCCCAGATAAAAAAAAAAAATTTTAAAAAAAGGCGGAGCATCAACAGGCGGTTGTGGGCGGGATACCGATGGTTCTATCTTCTATCTTCATGCAGCATTGCGCTGAGGATGAATTTTTAAAGTTTTTTTTTACAATTTTTTCAGTATGAGAATAGTTTTTGTATTTCACTTTTATATTTGTTAGATAGAAAATAAGTTATACAATAGCAGGTTTTTAAAGATGAAGAAATATTGATAAAACCTTAAAAATAATTTTACTAACACTCAATATCAATAAAGAAAAAAGTCATGTTACAATATTAAAAATATATTAGTTTTTATAAATACGATACATTTTATAACTAACCTGTGATTTAAAGTCATACTATTGCTGTGAGATATAAAAAGTAATGAGTATTTCTATTGCTAAAACAAATTTTTGGTATGAAGAGTACTATTAAAGTAAAAAACATATAAAATAACTAATGTGTAAGTGAAAGCAACACTTAAAATGAATAACACTTACCTAATTTTAACAGGTTTTAATCCATATACTTCAATAAAATAACTTATTTCAGAAACTAAACGATCAGTCATGGTATCAAAATCATCAAAAGTTTCACCCTAATAACACAAATCATGGCATCTTACAATTTTTAAACAGGTTTACAGAGTAAACAAAGATATTTCATAGATAATTAACAATATATATTAAGACAATACCTGATTCCTTTCTGACATCAGAAACTCAAAATTAACTGTTGGCAATCCTAATTCCAAATAAGTTTTAACTAATCTTAAATCTCCACTGTTCCCTAGAAAATGGAAGACACTAAATATTTTGATGATGATCAAACATAAAGAATTACTAATAACATTTTACAAAAATAACATTAACCTAAAAGTATTTTACGTAAATAATTCAGTATTTTTTATTTCACAAATGCATAATTAAAATCAACATTTTAAGTAAGAGGTAATAATGTTTCATTTCTTAAAAACAAAATTTCTTTTCATTTAAATTATATGTACATAATATGTTAAGATCTTTTAGAATAAGAAACGACACAAGTACTATAAGTAAAACTATGTTTTACTTATACTTGTTTTACTTAGAATATTTAGTGATTAAAGGAAAAAGATTAAAATATTGAATTAGAAGAAGAATAGTTAGGGAAATATCTTATTCTTTTTTTTAGTTTGACAACTGCAATATTAACCAATAGGAACAAGGGGTTGCCCATTAATGTGAAATATACCAAGATTCTTGATGCTTTTATGACCATTTCTATTCACCCATACTTTTACAATAACATGAAAATAAATTTAAAAAAAAAAAATAAAAAAAAAAAAAAAAAAATAAAAAAAAAAAAAAAAAAAATTTAAGGAAATTTTTTGCAAAAAAAAAACTGTACTTAATTTATTGAAAATACTAAAGTTGTTTATGGAAAATAAGATTTCTTGCTTTTGAGAAATTTCCTTTATATTGTTTAACAAATAAAAAAAAATCCCTCACTTGAAAGGCCAGTTTTACTGTTTCCCAAATTTTCCCTGTTGTTTGACACTGTTCAATCAACTATTAATGTTTCAGGTGGATAGTGAAATGAATTACATAAGTGTCAATTCTTCACCTTTAAAGTACATAATACTAAAATGTCTTTACAAAATTACACACAGTTAAAACTAATTTCTTTTCCATAAAAATGTTAGACATGCAGATTTACTTTTTGAATTCAACTTACCATTTAAACCATGGACGCAGACAACTAAATGCATACCTTCAGGACTGAAAGCTCTGAGGTCACTGTCACATTGAAAGTAAGGTAAATCAGATGCTAAGTTAGGAAAATCACTAAAAAAGGAAAACATTTCTATTAAATACATAAAAGAGTAAAGATTTTAATTTTAAAGTATTAGTATTTCCTAATTAGCTCACTACTATATTTTAAGACAAAGAGTAAGAATGATTGATGTTTGGACAAAACATATTTTAATTCAAGATTAATATATTTGGTACATTATTTTGGTATTTGATAATGTTAATATGAAAATTTATATATTTTGCATACTATCAAAGATGTTTTAAAATTTGAAGTCAATATAAAAACGCATAAGTGATCAAAATTTAATAAATTTATAATGGCAAACTACAATGAATGAATATGTCATCAAATCAAAATTTTGGAAAATATATTTCTGGGATAGAATTTAAAATACTTCGATTGCACTTTAAAATACTGTCTCAGAAAACACTTTTTATATATACTATAAAACAACATAAGCTAAAAATAATTTTGTGGTTGTTCTAAGAAATAAAAATGTTAGTGATTAAGTCTGATTCTTTCATCTGCAAAATATTACTATTTTTTTTATTATAGCAGTAAAACTTACCTATACCACAACCAAGGATATTGCAATTGTTTCCTAAATTCTTCTTTGGCTTTTACAAAACTAAAAAGAAATTAAATGTTTCAATTCATTCATATCACTTAATAATAAGGTATATAAAATGCTGTCATGACAGTCACAAGCCAACAAAATTGTAGAAGCATAAAAATTAAACAAATTTGAATGTAATGAAGTTAATGATACAAAGTAAGAAGCAGAATAAACAAATTAGACTGTTTAATTTCTTTTTTGTTTTTTTACAAATGTTCAGTTTTATTAGTCTAGGGAGTTAGCAAGAAATATTTTAAGCCAAGTTTAAGATAGATACATCTGCAGCTCTTTTTATGGTGAATCCCAAGATGCCAATCCCTCAAAATTTAATTTTTGGTCGAGTACCTGGTTTTATATTTGGGCTGCTCATACATTTGAGCTACATATAATGCAAGACTATTTGAGACAAAATTTATAGTTGTATAACATGCTGTCAGTTTATGGCAATCACAAATCAATATTCAAATTTTTAAAAAGAAGGATAATTACCTCCAGAGAATTAAAAAGTAAAGGGAAGGAGAAGATTCAGCATCAATTTTTCATAGAAAAATGAAAGAAGAGGTCTTTTTGTTTCAGAGAATAAGAAGAAGACAAGCAACAATTGTAAAGAGAATAGTAAGGTAATTCCATGTTAAATCAACACGACTCCCAATCTGACCCCTTCAGAATTTAATAACATTTTGCTCACTTGTTGCAATCAAGGAGAAAAGAAAAAAACAGCCAATATTAGGGTAGAGTATAGTTTTGTTTCTGAATTAATTACTTAAATTATTAAATCTTAATTCACTACAAAATTTGTTGGCTTTATTTTAGGACCACAATGGGATGCCAAGTTATAAATTTGAATGCAAACCCTTACCCTTAACTACGTGTGATAATCGCCTTTAGTTATGAACTGAATATTTCCATATTCGCAATACCTAATGCAAAAGAACGCTCAGGGAACTAAATGTAAACTATCAAGTTTCTTAATTAAATTAAATGATGAATATTTCGTTCTTGGATCTTTTTTTAAATGTGTGGACAGGTTTACATATTTTATAATTGGGTTTTCCAAGTTTGCTGGAATGCGACAAAAAAAGTGACTTGACAAGGGGAAGTGGAACACTCACTGTTTGTTTGTCATATTTAAAAATGGTAAATTAATGCTGATAGGATATCATTTGAAGGAATTAAGTAAAGAAATTGAAAATCTATTAGATTAAGCCAGAATATTTATAATTGTTTGTAATTCTCCTAAAATTATATGTTACCTATGACACTGTCCGAAATTCGAGAAATTTACGAATTGTATGGAAAAGCTTTTGGATGAAAATGGGTTTACAAGAGTATACAAGCAGTGAAATAATTTTACAGATATACATTTCAAACTTTGTAGATCCTTTATAATGACATATGGATAAATTGCTGAAGAAACTTAGAATATTTTAAAGGCAATAATTTATTGCTAAAAAGCAGTCATCTTTTTGTAAAAAAATCTAAAACCAGATGATTTACTGACTTTACTGAAAATTACTTTTTAATTATTCAAGATGAGGTTCAAGGATTCCATTGGAACAATTTACTTTCATCATTAAATTCTTTAAAAAAACTAGATAATTTACATTCAGTTTCTTGGAACAGTCTTTTGCATTATGTATTGCAAATATGGGAATCTTCAGTTATTATTGTGCAAAGTTAAGGATAAGGGTTTGCATTGAAATTTATAACTTGGCATCTTATTGTGGTATCAAAATGAAACCTACAGATTTTCATAGAGAATTAATGTATGAAAAAAATAAAAATATCCCTTTTTGAGATATTGAAGGTCAAAGATAAAATTGTTTTAAGTTAAAATAAAATTTTTTAAATATAGGTGCAAATGATACATCGTAAGAATGTTCAAATATTCACCTTTTTTACACCCAAAGCAATGTTGTATGATAATTAGGGGAAAAATTATGTAATAATTTGTAAAGCAGGAAATGCACAATTTTAACCTTTTGGCCTCTTTTTGAAACTTCGGTATTTCAGAAACCAAATGATATTCAAACCTCATATTGGCCATTTTTTCTTTTCTCTATGAATCCAACAAGTGAGCAAAATGTTATTAAATTCAGAAGGGGTTGGGTTGAAAATGCCACTTTTCTGTGTTCATTTGACATGGAATGAACCAGTAGTTGGTTTTAAATGAGGAAGAAAAAGTTTTATATAATTATTACATCGTCAATGACACTACTGAAGAAAGGAGCAGAGGTTTAGGGTACAAATCAATATTTTCCTATCAGCAAACTTGATATCTAATTTTTTACTGATGATCTTGTTCCACATTCCTTTTGCTTAAACCTAAAACTTGGTGACAGTCTTAGACTACCTTAAATATAGTACACATCAATGTGCACAGTAATATATGTCACACAGTTGATAAGCATAACATTCAAAATTGTTTTACTAATGTGCAGAAGAAAAGATATTCTATACTTGGCTTTAAATGCCAGTTTAAAATTTTGAAAATTTTTATAAAAAATTTTGAGTTGATAAACTATTTTTAACAATAATTATGATTTTAAAGCGTATGTGGCTCAAAAGCACATTTATTTAAAGAAAATAATTTTCATAAAAAGAAATATATTTACATTTTCATATTTACTATTTACTTTCTTTGATTATGGCTAAATATTTTTTTTAATTAAAAAACAACTTTCTAACAATTAATATCATGAAAAACATGAATAGATAAAAATGCACCTTATCATTTCAGTTCCAATAACAGATGCTCTCCGTACACTAGGGACATCATCTCCAGATGAATTTGCAGTAATAAGGCTATAACTTCTTTGCCTTTCACCACCAGAAGTTGTAGATGTAGTGTCATTGGCACATGCTTCAGAAGATTCAGATAAATCATTTAACATTTCAAGTATAGTGCATTTAGTATCAAAAAATGAAATGCTATTTTCTACTTGTATTCTATCAGCTTCCTCAGATGACTCAATATTATCATTGGGACCATCCTCATTAGAAAGATTGTTACGTTCATCAACTTTACTTAATGTATTAGAATCTATTTCATCATTTGCTTGAACAGTTTCTCCAGGAAGTTCAGAAACATCATCCCCAAATTGAGCAGGTGGTTTTGGAAAAAAAAGTGTACCTTGGCAAATAATGCTTGTCAGGCAACTATCATTAGACCATGATGTTTTGGAAACAGTACCATTGGTATGCTTTTTTTTCTTAATTTTCAGTGGTTTATCACTATTGGAAATGCAAACATTGCTTTGTACATTTGCTGATGGGGGATCTTTGAATTGTACTGGAGGTGATGGAGGGCATACTTCACAAACATTGGAATTAGCTTTAGTTTCAACCACGGTTCCTAACTCAGATGAATTAATGCATAATGGAGGGGGAGGATCAATCTTATTACCTCGTTTTATATCTGGATTTAAAGGACACTTTACATCTAATTGAACTGTTTTCCCAGGTTGATTAGAAATTACATCAGAATGCTTCTTTGTAACATTTTTTGCAAAGATGTGATTAAGCACTTCATCGTTAGTATCTTCGTTAGCAACTTTTGACGATTTATTAATATCCATTCCATTTTCATGGGCTATTTCTTTAACATTTTTTAATGCACGCATCTTGTTTGAAGTTATTTCTGGATCTGCATGAGAAGTTTTATTTAACATATTAATATGATTAGGTGAAAATGTTTTATCTACGTTACAGCTTTCTGCAACCATATTAATTGGATGAAGAGATGATTTGTCTAAAGAACCAGTGGGTAAATTAATAAAATTTTCAGCTCCATTTAAAATTGATGACTTTTGTGACATTGATGGAGGTGGGGGAGGTGGGGGTGGAACAAACCCACCAGTCAAATCTGGCATTGATTCACTATTTGGGATGGAAGAATTTCCTTCTGCAAAAAGTGTACTCATGACTGAAAGTGTACTTTGTGAATGACGAATACCTTTATCAAAAGCAAATGGTATTCTTGATGATTTCGCTATACCACATGCAACAGAATGGCATGTATCTAGTTTTTTTACACCTAACAAAACAACAGTATTCGGACTTTGACCAAACTGAGGTTTCTTTAATTGACGAAGAAAATTTACTGTTCTTGACCTGAGTTTCATTTTAGATCGTACAGCAATCTTTTGATTTATTCTGGAAAATGGTCCTGAGGTTGCAGTATACTCATCACATTCATTTTCATTATCTCCTTTGTGATTATGTAACATTTTATCTTTTAAATGTTTTTTAGATGGCAGGCAACTTGATTTCAGAGAAACCGGTGAAGAAACTGTTTCAGGACACCAGGAATATGCAGACGGACTAGTTGGAGTGGCAGAAATGTCTGGAGACCTATAATTTTGTCCAAGAGAACCTTGAGATGTTCTTCTGTTCGCTTCAAGATTTTCTTCCCCATTTTCCTCCACAAGAAAATTAACATCAGTTAAGCTTACAGTGGAATCAGACTCTGTAAATACAAATGAAACAAAAGTTGACCATAAGTATAAATAGCACAGACAGAAAATAAATTAATATGTATTAGTCAAATTGAACATAAAATGCACTACAAGGCCAAAAAAAAAAAAAAGAGTGGTTGTGTGAAATAAATACATAAGCGACCCTTATTGGTCTGGTAGGACTGTGATTTACATGTTGATGCTGTTAATTTAACCATTAAATAGTGTTGAAGCACTGGGCAATTGATAATTTCTGTAACAAGTTTTCTGAAGTTGTTTAATTATTAAAACCTGGAAAGATTAGTGTTGAACCATCAAAATCTTGGAATAAATGTGGTCGAAAATGACTATAAAACTCTTGAGACCGTAGACCTTTAAAGCAACTGGTGAAGAAGAATCATCAAAAAATTAACTATTGAATACACTGCAATGTTTGGCAACAATAATCATAGGGTCATTTCAATACACACAATAGGACAAGAACTTAAAAAATTCAAACAGTTGTGATGCCACAAGGAAACCACTTGTTTTGCTGATTAACAGACAAAAAAACCAGCTCTAATTCACTAAGGATCATAACAATTGGACTGCTGAGAAATGGAGAAATGTTATGTACTTTGATAAGTTAAGAATCAGGCTATTACAAAATGATAGGAGTACTAGGGTAAGAAGGGAATGTAATGAAATGATGGACCCTTCATGCGTAGTGCTCACTGTGCAGTCAAATCGAGTCATTATAATCTGAGGTTATGACAATAAAGTCTGATCTGGAATCAGCAAAATTATGTGTCCATAAAATAAAATTGCTTTATAACTTAAACATGCTTAACCCTTTAAATTCCAAGAAGTCAGTTCATTGTGGGTTTCTCAAATTCTCAAAACCCTAATGTTTTTTCATTTGGAAGAAAAAACTCGAAATGGACTTGCTCAACTCTTTCTCCTGTGGGCCACACCTGGGTTTCCAGTGGGAAGAGGGGGTAGCTGATGACCATTAAAAAATTGACAACTTTTAAAGATTGCAATTACAATCAGTGTTCATTAATAATAAAATAGGATGTAAATTGAGCATAACTTTCAACCATGTCAGTATAAATAAAATTAAAGTATAAAATATAAATCTATTACATTTGTAATCATAACGGTAGACAATTTTTACATAAAAGTTTAATTCATTCTGGTTATAACTTAATATTTGTTTAAATATTGTGATGATGAAACAGTAAGGAATCATTTTATAACACTTTCAAATTTTAACACAGCATATTCTTAATGAGCAATAAACAGTAAATTAACACATAACCCTAATTTTCCATAATTTCTTTAGAAAAAGGAAGTTAATATCAATCAAATACATTCTCAACGAGAAAGGTAAACAATTTTACATAAAGATGAGATTCACTTTAGTTTAATTGTAAATTTTACGATAATTAAAAAGTAAGTCAAAATTCAGCACAATTTAAAATTTTTAACACAATTACATGTAATTAACACATTACACAATAACATAAACTCATAACTTTAATTTTCTATATTTTCTGTAGGAAAAGGCTAACATAGATACATATTCTTTATTTTCTATAATTTTTGTAGGAAAAGACAAATAATAATAATAATCTAATACACTGTCAATTAAAACATAGTATTTATTATTATTTTTTTTTTACAGGAAGTTACATTTGTTACAATAAGTATTTCTGTTAAATTTTACTATAATTATATAGTGAGGACTAATTTTAAAACAATTTCAAATGTTTAACATAAAATACCCTTAACAACCATTAAACAATTTCGAAAGCACATACAATTAAACTGTTACAATTTCAAAAGGAAAAATTGTTGCATAAAAGAAGTACAAATCAAAATAACTTATTCAAAGTAAGAAAATATTAAATTCAAACAATAAAAAAAAGGAGAGAACTTAAAAAAATTAATCATATTCAGACCTAAATTTATCTATTTTAAAAGGAGAATATTTTAATAGCTTTACACTAAAATATATCAACATTGTTTATATTATGATAGGGACCAAAACAAGTATATGAGCTTTGCAAGCAATAATTTCCAGCAGTAAGACTTTTTAATTTGCTACAGTGTTTGCAGACACTTTTTCTACTTTGTATTTATTCGTTCACGGTGAGAGTGCAAGAGAAACTGATGGACTTTTGGTTGACAAGTTGTTGTGTGTGATGGCTATAAATATATATTTTATTATTTCTAGATTAAAATCTAATTGAGATTTGTAACATTTGTTATTGGGTCTATTTGTTAAAGAGAACACAGTAAATGCATTATTTAAAGATGTGTCAAATTAAAAACTAAATAAATACCTCCACTATTTGCGAGATTTTATCGTAATAATGTAAAACTTTCTCTATTGATCAGCTTGATCAACTCCGCCCACATGCTTGTTAAATTTAACAATCAGCACAGCACATGAGATATTACTTGTTTGTGCTTCTTTCCTTTGAATGACTTCTGATTTTGAATTTGTAGACAAGACAAACAACTGTTTTTTTATCCCATCATGTGCTCCAAAGAATGTTTGGATGTTCGACACACTGAAACTTATTGGTTTGGCCGCTTTCTTTTAGCTTCAGACTCTTCAAGGCAGTTGGCAAAAACTTTCAAGTGATGTTGACAGTTTCACTTTTCCGATATTAATCCCGCTCCAATTTCAGTAAAAGAGGAACACTCGTAAAAACCCTGTTATAGTAAGTGTGATGACTGGTTGTGTTTAATGAATGAGTGAAGGAGATAAGTCACTACATCACAGCCAAATCCTTTACCAGATTTTGGGGATCTTATCTTTTTTCCCTGCATGGGGATCAAAATTCAGTACAAAACCATTTTGTGCAGTGCATTGCATCCATACTTTCAAACCCCATTTTGCTGGTTTCAGAAGCATGTACTGAAGGATACTCAACTTTCCCTTATACTTTACAAGGGCTTTGTCAATGGAACGTTCATTATATGGCCTAAAATGCTTTAGAAAGCATTCTTTCATGTCGCCAATAATTGGCTGCACTTTTTGAGAAAAGTTGTAATTCTTGCCTTCTTTTTCCACTACTGTCTCTCTATCATACACATGAAAATACTGCAGACATTTTTTAAAATGGTTTCTTCTCATTAAGGACTTCCCGATACTGTTTCCAAGCACAGAATTTGTTGACCAATAGTCTTAGATCCTTGGCAGATGAACAATTCCAAACACCATAATGAGTACATGCATAAAAATCCCCAAATATCAAGTATGTTTTCAATGGGTCTCCAATGACCATCAGGTTTTTTCTAATTTTTTTGCATGAATTTGGTATTTTTGTTTGTATTCATCATTATCAATTCACACAATTAATCTGAGAAGTATTACTTAAAATAGTTCCATAAAGATGATCAAATGGTAGAATGTGGACTGATCCTGGTACTTACTTCTCCAGAACATTTTGAACCTTCAGTTATAAGTCCGTTTTCATTTAACCAATCCAGGTAAGAAGTTGTAGTATCTGTGAATCGCTAGATTTCTACAAGATTTCAAATTACTACAAACGAAATAATCTTTGTTGCTCTCGTCTGGAGAATCTTCATCAAAAGAATATTCTATAAGAACTGCCTCTTGCAAATTCATTTCAGCCTGATCTGGAATTTCATCTTCCATTTCTTCATCCGATAGATCAAGATCACTTTCTCCACTGCTGATGGTTAATAATAAAAGTTCAATTTCTTTCCTTATCAGGTATCATCGTTTTGGAGCCACATTTAAATTTGCATGTAATTTGAAAAATAAAATTTTTACATAAAATGCCAGCAAAATTAAAGAATTTGGCAATTTCCTTCACAGTAGGTGTAGTGTTTTCAAAATTGAAAATTAAAACGGAGCCAAGGAACAATGACAAATGTCAGTACATTTCATAGCTTGAAATGGGGTGGTACGAGTCATCTTGTATTTATACGATTCCAGTTTTCCAGTACAAATTTAAGGGTTTTCTACATACAAAGGTTGTAGAATGTATACGTACCAGAACATCAAACGTACATATTAAGGCGACAATTTTATAAATAATCCACGGTGAATAGTTTCTTCAACCTACAATTGGGTTGTGTCCTTTACTTGATGTGTTGGAGCATTTAGTCAGCATCTTATAAATGAAAGAAGCCCATGCTTAAATAGCAGAAAAGACACTTTCACACTTTGTTGCACTTTAGTTGTTGGTAATAGCACTAAATAGATAAGCATAGCAAATATAGTAAATGCTTAAATAATGGCATTTACACTGTCAAGAAAATAATCCTGCAGATGCCTAAATATATATTTTTTAAATAATGATAAAATCTTTAAATAAAACTATAATTTATAAATTATTTTAAGAAAGCAAAATTTATATAATTTTGAATCACTAATAAAAGGTAAGAAAAGAACTTACGGGAGCTTTGACTATTGCCGGAACCTCTTCGAGCCATTTCTTGATAATGTTCTTCATAAACGATAGGTAGAGAATTTAAATCTCCATCAAATTCAACACATTCTACTTCTAAAGGAGGTAGTAAATTCAAGTATGATGATTTTCTTAAACCCTCAGAAACTTCTAGATAAGCTTCAACACTAAAAAGTGAGAATTAGGTTTTATTAATATTTAAAACATATTGACAGATTGTTTAAACAACAGGTTACACATAAGAAAAATTGGCAAATCTAAAAAAATTATTTCACCATATAAATATTAGAGTATGACATTTGATAACTGATAACCAATTTAAATATAAAATAATTATCGGACATATAATAATATTGGTATAAAAAATATTTCGAGAGTTTTTGAAGCTGTGAATTCCGAATCACTACAACAAGAAATCAGTTCAGAAGAAAATTCTAGTTAAAATGGTTAGTTGCTTAGTACAATCAATGACATATTTTTGTATTCAATGACCATTGCAGATGAATAAAAATTGTTAATTTACTACATTATCTGATAATGATGAAAGGTTTTATATAAATAATTCCATCCCAATCCCTCCTTAAGTTTTTGAATCTTTCCGAAATGTCCCTATATTTCTTGGTGATTTTCAAGGTAAATTTTTTTAATCATATTATGGTTTCGAACACAATCTGGTTGCATCATTATTTTTCATGATATGGAGCAAAAAGATCTAAATAAAGCCTATACTGCACCAAAATTTGATAACATCTAAACTATGCATTAAATTAGTACTGATTTCAACAGAGAATGTCTTGGAACAAAGCCTAAGAATGGTTTTCTTAGAAGCATTTTTAAAAAATCTGTATTTCAAGTATGGAATGGGAGAAGCCTCGAAACATGAAATAAATCTACTTAGAAAGCACAATTTCCACAGAATCTACTTATTTTTGAAAGCAGAAATTATGCAACCCAAATGCTGGGTATTGAACTGGAGTCATCTCATATGCTAGAGGGAGTGGTGCCTCTGATCCAGAAGTTTGGTTCGATCACTGGATAGAACTTACAAAGAATTTCATTTCATTCACTCCTGCCAAAACTTCCGAGTTGCAAAATGTATAGCACATCTCAATATTCATTTATGACTATCTGAATCTACTAGTGAAAAATATAAAAGTTTGTCACCGATAGTAAAATTGAATTGTCATCATTTAAATTACTAACCACTACATGGGAAATTATGAAAATTGGCATTTAACTTTTTTTCCAGATGCTGAATCTAAATAGAGCATAATATTATAAAATTGTCTTTGAATTTTTTAAAGTTAGAATTAGTTTTAATATGTAGAAAACTATATACAATCATAAAAAACCTTCCACAAATTACAATGGTACTTTTCTTTTTTTGTTTTATCAATTAGAACACAAGATATAGCCATCGTTTGGATTTTCTCGTGTACGATACAATAAAAACCTTAACTTACTCAGTTCCCACAAAGCTAAAAGGCTGAGATTTGTACATGCATTCTACATAATTTAGTTTAAAAAATTATTAAACTAAAAACCCCTTCAGAACCACTTATGTCATTGCATTTTTTTTTTTTTTGGAATACAATTTATATTGAGAAAAAGAGTTTCAAGTATATTCTAAATCATAACAAAGAATTTCAAAGGACAACTGTGACCTGCTAATTTCAAATCACGTACACTTGTGGTCACCGAAATTTGATACCAAAACCTGCATTTTCTGCAAAAACTGCAGAGCTGATGAAACTGTTACTTTCTATTCTCTTCTATTGCTACTATCATATTTTTTTTTAAATTAATATCTCCAATATAAAGCCTTGCATGAGATGTTTTTCCATACCCCTAAAATATAAATAATTAAAGTACTACACCTTATTTAATGCACATACAGATTTGGCTAAGTCACTATTTATTTTCAAATTGGTAAAGAGGAATTTTGTTTCCTGCAACAGATAAGCTAGCAGCTTATCTGTTGATTTTATAAGGGAGAGATTTTATAAAGTTGATTTTATAAGGGAGAGTCATATTAGCCCCATATCTAGACACATTGAATAATTTAAAAACTTTCCTTCCTTTTCCCCCTACTTTCAGATACTCTAATGATACTTCAGATAAGACAGAAATGTTAACCGTTAATTAAATTTTAACATCACTGTCATCAATGATGAGGCAAGCCAGTTTTTATTTAATGATTTTTTCAGTTCTTAGAATTTAAGGTTTAAATTCCAAAATGATAATTTATTTTTATACTTTTCAAAGAGCTTCAGACACATTTTGATTATGATCTAAAATTTTTAGCATAAAGAAAATACTGTAATACAAAATGGCTGAAAAAATAGTTTTACCAGGTTTATCAATTTTGCCAACTCATAACTATTTGATTTTCAATTTCAAAAATATTTATCACATCCTATCCTAACACTTAGGGACAGAGGGACTCTTCATCATTACAGTTCTATGCAAGTTATATATAAAAGGGGAAAAGTAAATCTAAGTTTATTGGTTGATTTAGGCATTTTTTGGTGCAAGAGCTACATTAGGGATACTTAGGGGCAAAATGCCTTCAGACAGAAAGCATCAAGACATTTTCACACAAACACAGGCCTGTCTACTAATGTTTTTAAAAAGTAGATCTTACAGGGCTATGATCTCAATAGTAATTTATTCCTGTGACTTATCGCATGCAAAGTAAATTCTCAGCACTCCAGGGTCATGAATTTAAGAGACTATAATGAGGACATAAGGGAAGTACATTCAAAGTAGGAAAATATATTTATAAGAAAATATATGAATAATTCAACTGCAAAGCCTTTTACCACTTTTTTTAGACATGCACTTCAGTTTATGTTGGACTAATATGAAATTTTTTTTGGTTTACCTGCTATCACAAGGAGCTAATGCAGAATCTCTAGTTCTTTCAATTATAAAAAAAGCCTCCGAGAATCGTTTCACACGTTGAAAATGTCTTTGGCGAGATAAATGTTGTCGTACTTTCTCTCTCCCAATAACTATCTCCAAAAACTTTTGCCAAAGGAGAATGAGAGCACCACAAATTTGAGCAATATCACTATTAGCTTTCATTAAAAAGTCATCTTCACTACTCATCCCCTAAAACAAAGAAATTTTTTCTATTATTCATTAAAGGTAAAGAAATATAATTTTTTGTGAATTATAAGCATCATTCACTATTCTATAAAATTAATTGCATCTCTCCAAATTTTTAATTGTAGAAAAAACTCCATGAAATACCTCATAAGGACCAAAAAGTTGCTCTTTGGTAGGAATCAGACCACTCTTTACATGCTTATGACATTCCTAAAACAATGTTTGTGTTATGTTATGAAAACTTCAATTAATAACTGTAAAATGAAAGATGTCTAATCAATAAAATGTATAAAAGGGCTAAGTAGGGAACAAGTAACAGGTGCAGTCATGTAAAACTAGTATTTCAGATAGTTAAACCTAAATACAAACCTTTCGATCATTACTGGTACATTACAGTACAAGTACAATATCTGGACTGAAACTTAAGAGCATTATTACATTCTCGTCAGCAGATTTTTGCTATGCTATATAGTTGCACAAACTAAATAATTGATTAAAATTAATTTAAAGTTCAATTTAAACTAGTTTTTTTTTTTTTTTTTTATATATATATATATTCTACGAATAGAGTATAAGTTTTAAAATATAGGCCATAACTAAGTCAAATAAATATTTTTATACAAATATTTTATATGAATCAAATTCCTTATTATTTAAATTTCTTATTAAGTTATTTTCCAATTGAATTGTAAGGGTAAAAGGTAATGGTATTTTTTAAATTTTTTTTTAAAACATCAAACTTTCTTTAGATTCAAGCAGCATGGAACAATTTTAAACAAAATACATATTATTTCAATGCAATGCAATTCAGGATTAATATTTGAAATATTACAAAGAAAACAAGTCACATAACATTCCCTTCCTAAAAATTAAAAGATTTTTTTTTACTACACATAATTGATAGAAGGAAAAAAATATTATCTCGTTAATTTCAACTTCGAGCTTTATGTACTATTCTTGAAATTTTAAATATATTTTGATGATTATATTAATACTTCATATTTTTTTAAGTAAAACACAAAATTATGTTTCATAAACTAACTTAGCATTAAAATGTTTTACTTTCATGTAGAGACTTAAATTATTCACAATAATTGTAATGCATACAAAAATAGTGTTTCAGAAAAAAAATTGAAAAGACACTATACAGACTTTTAATTAAAGATAAATTGCTTATTAAAATTACAGCAAAGGATTAGGTTTGAGTTTCTTTAACCTTTCATTCTCTAAAAGAGTGGTGTTGCTTTTTCTTCTTTGTTTTTGACCATTTTGGTTTTGAAGCTTATTGTTATTTTGAAACAATTGAGTTTCCGGGCAATGCAAAGATTGTTCTTGTGCTATATAGTTGCAGTTCCTCAAAATTTTTAAATAAGACTAGCATTTCAGCTATAAATTTGTTTCTAACTGTATATCCATCTCGCAGATGCATATTAATACTGGAATGATGATTGGATGAATATTGGAATTCTGTGTTCATTGAAGTACAAATACCAAACAGAATTTTTGCAACACATGTTGACATCATTGTATATTGGTTCAAATCTAACAAGTTTGGGGGAGATATTCAGCATGAAAAAGGCCGTTGGAGCACCTTCAAAGCATGGATGGACAGTCTCATAAGCACGTTAAAAAATACTTGGCATTATTTATTGGATTTTGTTTTATGACGATACGAGTCAAAATGCAGGTTTTGAAGGCCTTTAAAAACAATCAAATTCTCAAATTAATGGAAATTGTACAAACATTGAAAAGACACATTTGAAAGAATATATTACAGAAGAGCTTAATTAGATTGATAAAATACAGACTATCTGTCAATTTTAAGATGGCAAAATTAGCTAAATTGTACTGAATCCATAAAATACTGCAATAGAAAGCAGTGACGAAGTATTCAAAAATATAAAGTTCATATTGATGATTTGGCTGGGATTTTTTTACTAGGCAATAGAAGGACTGGAACCAAAAGGACATTACAAACTGATCAAGAAATAATGTCCATATGTAATATTAAGATGAAACTACGGGTGAGAATAAAAAGTCTAAATTCTCCAAGCAACTTGCTAAAAAAATACCTAATAAATAAAAATAAAATTGAGTTTTAAAATGTCACTGTTAGATAATTTAAATAATCACTTGTATATTTCACATTTAAATTTGAGCCTGCAGGCATACCCATTTAATATTGATGATTTAACATTGCAAAATTTCTGGATTCTGGTTGTGAAACTTTAAACTTTTTCAAACGCAAAACATCTTTAGAAACAAAAAGAAGGAAAAATATTATAACTAAACCTTTTCAAACGAAAAAGTTAATGGTTATACAGATATTTCAATGTATGCAAACCTTAGCAAAATCACTTAAGTTTTCTAAGCAAGGAGAATTCTCGATGGAATCTAGAAGAAAAGAAAATATTAGTATGAAAATTTTACAGCAGATTTGGCATTAAAGTAAAATATTATAAACATTTAAAAAAAAAGTTTTTCATTAAATTCTCTATTCCTAGAAATATTTTGTCATTTTTCCTGTATCCTTTATTAAATAACTCCCTTTAATATTAAAATTATACAACATACAATGAAATCTCTCTGAGAGGCCATCCCACTGTGCCAAGAAAAGTTGTTCTTTATGAAGAGTTTTCGTTACAATTATAAGATAATTGATATCATACATAATAGAAACAAGTCTGACACATATTTTAAGGACCTTTGAAAATTTGTTTTCAGGCATCATGTCTACATATAAGTTTTTAATAAAGTATATTCTGCTAAAAGAATTACAAATTGGTGGATGTGCAATACAAATATGTCGGAAAATTCTGATATGAAGCAGATACGTGGCGGTTACGCGGGGATAGCAAGTCTGAGTTGTATTTTTATAAATTTTGCAGTTGGAGGCACAACATCTGCAAAAAATAAGGACTTTTAAGGACCACTAAGCATTTTCAAGGACTTTCAAGGCGTTGAAAACAAGTTCAAAAATATTAAGCACTTTTAATGACTTTCAATGACCGTGGGAACCCTGATGTCATTGTCATGTCAAACATGTGGAAAGCGCTCTGCCAATTTTCACATGAATTACGGTTGACAACCGCCCCTTCACCACACAGTGATCGTAGAAATTTTCCCAAATCAAGCGCTAGTTATTTTGCTTTGTGTTGAACATAGGTCCATTGAAGGAAATTTTCTTTGCCCAAACAGCCTTAGCTATTCCAAACCAGCCAAGTTTATGTCTACATGATTTTCATGTCTCATCCGTTTGGCACCATGAAATTTGAAATTGTCATATTTCTTCAAAACCACATCCTTTCCTTTGAAGACTTTGTTGATTTTTCAAAGAGTTAAATGATGCAATTAACTTTCTGCCGATTTGATGTTACCATATTTATGCAGAATTTGCTGTGCTGCTTGAGATTTAGAAAAATATGCTTCAACATCATTGTAACTTAGACCACTGACCAATTAAAGTAATAAGTGTGAATGATAATTTTGCTTAAAGAATGTTGGAATCCGCTAACAGCCAATAGGATGCAAGATTGTGCTAACTTGACATTTCTTATTCTAAGACATGCTCCTCTCTCCCTTAACAAAAGGCTCAAGATCAGAAAAAAGAAAAGAATTGATTTTCCTGAAAAAGGAGAAGGGTAGGGCAAACCCATCCTGCAACCATTTAAAGAAAATTGGATGATCTTTGCTAAGGGTTATTTAAAAATTAGGTATATGGACCGAAAAATATGTGGCACGAAAAATTGGCCAATAAGAGTGGTAGCCTTTCAAAGAGGTTTCCCTGAGCACAAACCAATGAACATTTTAAAAATGAATGTTACTAAGCTATTGTCAAATTCAGTGTATATTTCATAAAGTTTGACCATTAACAAACAATTCTTCAAATTCAGAGGTTGAAATATGATTATTATGAGTTATTGCCATTTTTAGAATAAAGAAATTTTAATGATTCTCTAAACTATTCAAAAGCATCTAAAATTTTTAAAGATAATCTAATTAAAAGTATCCTTCATTGTAATTTTTAGGTCTCATTTCCAATAGTACTTTACCCAATTTCAGTGGTGATATTGAAATTCCAAAGTATAGTCACTATAGGTGAAGATAATGATTTTCGGTTTCGATTTCAGTGCTAGTTATATAAAATATTTTTTTTAACCTATAGATGGAGCCATAATAATAAATAAATCATTTATTTTTGCTACATACTGTTCTTGCTGCTGATTTGAAATACATTGGGTGTTTCTGCATATTTTTAATTTAGTTTCTAAAGTAACTCTTATATTAAGTGTATTATGTGAGCATTAGTTATCATTGCTTAAACGTTCATGTGATATGTGTCACTTTCATTCAGTAATAAAAACACCATTTTTGATATCAAAGAAAAAAGGTGCATTACTAAGAGTTTGTATTTCTTAAATTTTTCTTGCACCTTACATAGAGCATTTGAAAAATTTTTCATCTTTAAGAATGATTTTATCCATTTTGGTACAAAAATATTAATAGTGTAACTAATGCTAGAATAATTTTGTGAGAAGTGTTGCAGAGAAGAGTGGGCAAAATACCAAATTAAAACATTTATACATTTATAATTGTACCAATACAAATATTTTAGGAAATTTTTTCCTACCTAACCATACTGAAACATACACTTGTGTTAATCTAGCAATAATTACCTGTACATACATGAAATTATGAAATTTCTCAGAAGAATGTGTCTGCATTCAATATTAATGTAATTGCCATTATGTACTTGAAAACATTTTGTAAAAGTTCAAAAATTGTATGAAGGTTAATTTCAACAAAGAGGAAGGAGAGGATTGTCTTAAAAAAATGTTCAAAACCAGTGATTCCCAGTCATAAACCACTTGAGATACCTTTTCTACCTCACTTACCTAGTTTTAATTGCTGCCACGGGGGTAATAATGTCATATATTCCAACAGTTTCCTGCATAAGCAATTATAAGCAGAAAGTAAAATGCTAACAAGTTCCCAGTGTACTAAATGTGCACGGTACATACGAGAAGATGATGGTACAGAACGTCCCACCTATTTGAATTAAATAAAACAAAATCATATATTAAATATTTGATTTAAATAAAAAAAATTGTCTTAAAAAGGACATAGAAACAAGTTAAAAAATAAAGTTGTTGAAAGTAAACACATAAAATAATCAAGTTTGCAAGAACATAGGTTTTAATTTTCCATCACTTTTTCAAGCAATTTAACCTGTGAGAACGCATGCTACTGTGATAATATATTTTACAACTGGGACACTAAGATCCACCATGCATGCTCATGGGTTAACATAAAAATGCTACTATTTATACAATATTTACCCCTTTAAAAAAAAACCTTTAAAGAAATTCAGTATGATTTACATACATTTTTTTATATTAAAGCATGTTTTCCAAAGTGCAATTCTTAACTCAAAAATGCCGGTTAACAAATAAAATGTTACAGGAGGTATACACCCAGATGCATAAGTTTAGACAAAGAACAAAATCATGTAAAAATCTAAATATATTTAATGAATTATTTTAACACTGCCTTAGTATGATGTATTACAGATATTAAACTATATTAATGACAAAAACAAATTTTGTACATAGTACAAATAGTTAGAAGATAGCAAAATACAATTTAGCATTGTTGCAAAAGTATAGACAAACATCAAAATAAATTAAAAGTAACAGGTTTTAATATCTAGTTGTACCTCCATTTTTGTTTATTAACTCATAAATACGAGTTTCCATAGACAAAATTAAATCTTGCATAGTTTCTGATTCAAGTTCGTACAGAACTATATTGTTTACAATTTCTGTAAACTTTGAGTGTTAGGATGCTCCAAAGGTTCTCGATAGGATTAAGATCTGGGCTATATGCCGGCCAGTCAAGAACTTGTACATTTTTAGACTAAAACCAGGCTTTTGTATGGCCCGAGGTGTGAATAGAAGCATTATCCTGCTGAAATTTCCATTCAGGGCCACCTAATAGTTCAGCATATGGCAGTAAATTGTCTTCCAAAGTCTGTACATAATCATTTGATGTTTGGCGACCACTGGTAAAGTGAAGCGACACTTATCCAGTGAAGCAAAAAGCTGCCCAAACCATCACTGATCCACCACCTGCGACTGAAAAACATGCGAAGTTCCTTGCGCAAGTCATGCCAATATGATGCCCAACCATCAGGGCCATCGAGATCGCACTTTTTTTCGTCGCTGAATATAACTAAGCGCCATTTTCCTCCATATGACATATGATTGCAGGCCCACACCATTCTTTTCGATTTGTGAAGTGCTGTCAGCCTGGCTTAATTTTCATTCTTGAGTACACCACTAAGCCAGTTTCCAGAATTCTTCTACGAATCATATCCCGTGAAACAGAGAGTCCAGATGATCTTTGAATTTCCCCAACAGTCATTTGTTGCGTTCTTGCTAGTCTTTGAATTTGACGATCATCACATTTTATCGTTAATCGTGGCCTCTCAGATCGATGTTTTGCTTTATATACACCTCTACTTAATAAAACTCTGTATATAGACTTCTTTGATCTATTAATAATCGTTGAAATATCTGAAACAGACTTTCCTTCAGATCTCAACTTCCAAATTTCTATTACTTCTTCCACTTGAATTTCTGTAGCTCGAGGCATCTCGAATGAAAGTGCTACCGCATCCCGAGCCCCTTTATTCATTGTCTGTGACGTCACGTAATTCAAATTTGCATACGGATACAAAAACTCGCAGGAACATGCAAATTTGTCTAAACTTTTGCAACTGGTAAATTTCTTTTTTATCTATAAATTAAATACTAATGCAAATATTTTAAATGTTTTTGAGTTGTGTAATTTTGAAAGAGATTTTAATAATTTATTTTTAGGTTCTGAAGTTCAACTAATGCAATTCTAAATTTAAAAAGCAAATTACGCCATTGTCTAAACTTTTGCATCGGGGTGTATTAAAATCCTCTTTGATAGGTTAAACACTGAAAACAAACTTTGGAGAGGGAAGATTTGGAAGGCCTAATATATTATGGATAATTATACCATTTGTATTGTTTTTGTTTTTTGTGGTTTTTATTTTAAGTACAAATCAAAATTGAGATATTTGGAAATAATTAAAAAATAAAAATTGCCTTGTATTAAAATAGTTATAGATTAGAAATCCAATGTGAGAGAAAGTATTTGAATTTATAAAATGATACCATTTGGGATATATAAAGTTAAGAGAAAAATGATTTGAATTTTAAAATTGGAAATTACCTGAATTCCAAAAAATACGGCCTCCAAACTGGATTGGGACTTTTTGTTTGAAAGACGTGGACTTCCAGTAAGGAAAGTTTGCTTAGGAGGTTTCTGAATGCTAGGTAAAAATTTTCAAAAAGATCACTCAATTAGTATAAAATATCTTTAAACACAGTTAATCAGATGTTCTTGGGATATATGTTTTAAAGACTTTATGATTATTTTCAAGTATAAGGTTAAATAAAAAAAAAAATTTTAAAAAAAAAAAAAAAAAAAAAAAAAAAAACATTTAGGAAAAAAATGCTACAGCAAATTTTTTTAAACCGAGACATAAAATACCTCATGTTTAATTTCTAATTTGAAGTTTATAAAAATTTTATAAGAAAGAAGTTTTGGAAAATTTAAAAATAACTTTAGACGGAAAGACAACAAATATCTTAAAGATACTTTTAAAAATTATTTTTTAGCAAAATTTTAAAAAAAAGCAAAATCATGTGCAATAGAAGCTGTCATAATACTGAGTATAATGAGATGAAGAGACAGAGGCACAAATGAGGACATGAATTGATTGCTGTTGGTTGTTCTTTCTTTTCTAAAAATTCCTAATTTTGATTCTTAACTAATACTAAAATTCCTGACAAACAATACAAGAATTGAAAAAGCCATATTTAAATGTTATGCTTTATTTTATATTTTAAGTAAATCAGGCCATTAAATTTTCCTAGTTACCAAAGTAGAGCTATTACAGTCAAATCCCACAAACGAGAAGTCAATGTTGCCGCCAAAATTGTTCATGTTAACCAAATAAATTAACTTTAAGTAGGGAGTACTGCTTTTACTTCATGTTAAATGGGATTTCATGTTAAACCATTTTGCGTTATTGGGGTTTGACTGTAAAATAAAATTTTCAGAAAAAGCTCCAGAATATTACTTACCTTGTTTGATGGAAAGAGGCAACCATGCCTTTTCTAATATGGCAGGTAAAGAAAATTTAATGGAAAATTAAAATCAATCAATATAGTCTTAATTAATTTGAAAACTCTTGAAGTCAATGTTGCATTGTACAATACTTTCTGAAATTCCACTCACTTTGTTTAAATACGAATTGATATTAACATTAATGATAATTTAATTTGAATATCAAGATGAGAAAAAGGTGTTACTAAATTTCATATAATAAATAGGAAAATTTAAAATTCAAGTACCAGCCAAAGTTTTTAGGTGTTTGTAGGCAATAGCTATTTACAATGGAATTTCAAACTATTTTCTTACCCAAATCAGGGTACACAGTACAGTTAAGAGCATTAACTGGAAAAAAAGCTGTCCACAGTAATTTTTTCGACTACAAATTGTGAATGACTATGCAAAACCTCTTTATTTACAATAGTTACAAAACACAATTAACCATGGAAAATCCTATAACAAAGCCCACATTTCAGTTAATAATTTATGGGATTTCAGTTTTAATTTATGGGATACAAATAAATTTGGAAAAAAGGGAAAGTATTGAGACATATGGGTCATTCCATGAGAAGTGGACCAACTTCAAACAGTCTCACTCAACCAACTTCGATTTAAATTAAACTTTCATCCAACTCTTTAGTAAAGTTTTGAGAGTTGTCAGCTAATTACATAGAGACTCTGTAGTTACAGTTTCAAGCGATAATCATGCAATTCTTAAAGGAAGTTTGGGAAGTGCCCAATTACCGTATTTCACAATTAATTCTTTTTAATAAAACAAGTTCTTACATCTGCCTATTCCTCGTTATTGGTTGTGACAATATTAAAAACAGATAGAAGTCACTGTCGTGAGCAGTATAATGAGCCCCATTCCTAATACTCCCCTACCTACCCCCTCCCTCCGCCATCCTACCCAAGTAGTAGCATGACGTGATATATGACATGATTTTTAGGGCATCTTTTCTCGAATGACGTTATTCAGTAAAAAATCACGTCAGTTCTGACGTCATCTAATGGTCATACAAACTGAAGTTTCTAAAATCACGTACATTTTTTGGTCATCATACGACGCAAATTTTTTTGGTCATGAAATGACGTCTTTTTGTACACATTAAATGACTCAAATATTTTCGGGTCACAATATGACATCATTTTTTAGTCATAATATGACGCGAATTTAACCTTTTTTTTTACTCACGAGAGAACACACTTCTACTTGTGAAGCCTACTTATATTTATAAACTTGTAGCTTGTAGTATTTCGAGTATTTACTAGAAAAAGAAGCCACACAATAAATAAAAATAATAGTATAACAAATAGGTGAGTAATCTTTATGTAAGTAATTGATTTGTATTTAGTGTTTTCTAGTAAAGAAAATCTCGTGTTAATAGCTTGAAATTATAAAGTGTAGTGATTCTAAAGTGAATGTAAAATAATTCTATTCTGTGATTTGGTAGAAATAAAAAATGGGATGCATATTTGTAATTCAATATAGTTTCAAGAAACGCACACAAGAAATTATTTTTAGTTGAGTTTCACTTATTATGCTCTTTTGTTTACTTTTCAATTATCACACATTGTAATGTTTACAATTTAATGTTCATTTTTAGACATGGTTAGTCAGTGTTAAAGCCTAGTGTGCTGATAATGTAAACAAACTGACTCTTCTTTAACATCACAAACTTAATGTTAATATTTATCCGTTACTCTATCTCTATTAGTAAATACATATGCAGTCGCCTCTTTCATAACTTATTCGAAATGATTTTGCTATGTTTTTTTACCTTGGGCCTTAAGCCCAAGGATATTGTTTATGTTTGGTCATAAGTGTGGTCCGCATTATTCAAGGTATGGCAAAAAAAGGCTTCAAACAATGTTAGCCACGGCCGGTTCTCAATGGCAGATATTGAATGAACAGTTCTATCGTTATAATTATTATTATTTTTTTTTTTTGCTTGTAATCTTTTTTATGTAAATGAGCCAAGAAGAGATGCTTTGTTACTCTTCGGTTAGCTAAATAGGTTGACAGTTTTCGCCAAATCCAAATGTTACCATGTTTAAAAGACGTCTAAATGTATCCCTAACCCTAAATGTTTACTGTTTGTTATAGAAATTATAAATGATTTGAAAGTTGTCAGTTTGTATTAGTTAGGTCTGCAATTTAGCGGTTTTTATCTGGTATCCGACTAACAGAATAGTACTGATGCTTAGTAAACTGTATGTTGTATGATGATCAGCCATTCTGATGCTAAATTATATTAGTTTTTGATTGTATGTTATATTCAAGTTCATACTTTCAATAATGGATATTTTTTGGTTGGAATAATAACTTCAAGGAATACAATGTAATTTCAAAATATTATCATAAACAATTGTTTTCATAGAATGTGTCTTTTTAATGCTGTTTTGATATGTATTATTAAAAAGGTTAATTATTGATGTTTTTAGGAAAACACTAAAAGTTATTGTAATGGAGCAGAAAAAACTTAGTTTTAAAAAAGAATGTAGTTTTTTAGAAGGTTATAAGCCCTCCTTTCCTGTTAGAAGTCGAAGAATACACCTTAGTTTTTCTAGTTCAGCAATGATCTTAAAATTTGTCACTAACCTATAAGAATGAAAAAAAACTTAAAACAAAAAAAGGACTTGTTGGTATATGGTATAAAATAGCCTTTTAAAAGTTTGTAATAATTTTAGCATTAAAAGTTTCTTTTTATTAAATTATAATAGTGATGCAGCTTGTAATCAATTTAGTTCTGTAATTCAAGTGGACAATTTGCTCATGAAAGATGATACTTATGGTGTTGGTACCAAATTCACAGAAAAAAGTACTTTTATAAATAGCCATTTTTATTTTGAACAATGAATGTGTTTCTTGTAAGATTTATTAGAGAATGTATACACAGAAATATCTTGAAGGAACTTCCAAACATGGGTTTTTGCCTTTTCTCAATAGCTATTTTGAGTGTTTACTATTGTTTTATTGTCAATAAGTTCCTTGTTTTGCAAAACCATATCAACAGTAATCGCAAACCATAAAATGACTGTCATCAAAAAACAAAAATATAAATTTTCAAAATTGCTATAAGAATTATGCTTATCACTGACTGTAACGCTGTAAGTGAAAGAAGTTGCCAAAATTGTGTTAATCAGAATAAATAAAAGATAATTCGATATGAATGCATACATTTATTATGCAATGTGGTTCAATCAATTCAATGTTGTGTTTTGGGGTAATGACTCCAGAGACTTTATGGAAACCAAACACCATGTAAACAAATAGTTTGTGTGAAGTGTTTGTTCGATTCATCATTTTTATATGGACGCCTTGTAATTTTCTACTCTATAATAAAGTTATTTCTCTGTAAACATTTTCTGATCTGAATTTGCAAAATCGGTACTCTTCCGTTAGCCGGGTATGATTACTCACCAAGCCTTAAATTCATGCGCTATTAAATGTTTACATGTTTAAACAACGTATCACCAAGCCTATGCTATAGCATCCCTATAACAGTTTGTTATAGGAATTATAAATGATTTGAAGGTTTTTAGTTCTGCAATTGTACAGAAAAATGCTATTTTTCACAACGTTTTTTATTTACAGTGTTATACTTTAATTTTATTATTTATATTTTAACTTAATTTGGTACTGTTCTGTTAGCTGGGTACCAGATAAAAACTGCCCAATTGTAGACCTAACTAATCCAAACTAACAACATTCAAATAATTTATACTTAATATATTTAGAATTGGTGATACATTTACGAGTCATTTAACTGTTAGGCTTGGCGCCAACTCGTAAATGCCTAACGGAAGAATACCCTTAATAATTTATATTTTGACTTAATTTTATGATTATTAACGTTTTAATTTTCTTTTAGTTACCCTGTTTTTGATTTTTGCTATTTTTCTTATATTTAAATGAAAAAATAGCCAAATGCCTTATACTATATCTGCTCCACTTTTTCTTAAATGTAAACAACTATGTCTTTCAACGGGTCCCCATCAGCACGGGGCCAAACTGCTAGCTATATTATAAAAAAGCCAACATTGAAAGCATTTCTTATCTTCCCTGCAAAATAATTTGAAGTTCTATTGAGCATATGATGTACATATCTTTTGTATTTGAACTAATTAAAATATTTGTGTAGTGTATTGATATTTGTTTTCTTGCGTACTTTGAGTGTTCTTATACTGGAATAACTTGTTACTTGATGAATTTTAATAAAATATTCTTAGCTATACAATTTGTTGTTTTACTACTTTTATTTAAATCTGTTTAGTAAATATATTAAAAAATGTATATCCTTGTTTAAAATTACAAATTGATTTTATTTTTCAAACTAATTCTTTGATGGGAATTCTGCAATTTAACTTATGATTTGTTTGTTTTCTTGTAAACTTTGAGTGTTATTATACTGGAATAACTTGTTACTTGATGAATTTTAATAAAATATTCTTAACTGTACAATTTGTTGTTTTATTAATTTTATTTCAATCTGTTTAGTAAATATATATATATATATATATATATATAAATGCGTATCCTTGTTAAAAATTACGAATTGATTTTATTTTTAAAACTAATACTTTGAATTGAGTTCTGCAATTTAGCTTATGATTTAAAATAAAAGGAGTTAACGTTGAATTAAATGGGAGTCTAGTAGTACGGAAATAAGAAAAATAAAGAGAAATAATCGCCCTATAATGACAAATAATAAAAATATATATATATAAAATAAACCTTTATAATAAACAAAACAAAAAAGCGTCATTAATTGCCGTTCAGGTGACCATTTGGGTGACGTCAATAATAGGGCATTGAACACATTATCTAAACAGCGGCATAGTGATTAGGGCGTCATTGAATCACATCATTTTTAACGTTGTTAATGATGTCCAGATATCGTTTCTAAAATGGACAAAGTGACCAATTTTATGACCTCAGATGACGTCATTTATTACGTCATGCTACTACTAGGGTATATGTCTCAGTTTATGTATATTTGAGCCAAACATTCTTTCAACAATGATATAAAATATTTTCCAAAAAAGTAAACACCAAACTTATTTTTGCAAAAAGCAGAAAATCAAGGATATGGTGAGAAGTGAAGAGTTAACATTTACCAAAAAGTGATTATTTTGAATTTAGTAAAGAAAATAAAAAAATTAGACCAATGAGAAAGTTTTTTGATAAATAATGAGTTACTCATAATTGAAAGTAGTTATGATAAATATTAAGTTATTGTTAAACGTCAAATAAACGTAACAAAAACAACAAATTTAAACTAAATTATGCACAAATACAAACAATTTACTATCCAAAAATTTCATTTAAGGTCGATAATGTTTTCTACATGCAGCACGCACCAAAGTAAACAAAATATTGGTTCACTTAATTTCATAAAAATGTCTTTCTAAAGCCAACGAGTTTCTAAAGTCTAGTTTCCGAAATCAGGAAAATGCTATATTTTTATTGACCAAAAATAAATGCAAGGAGAACAGTTTTTTGCTCCACCTTTATAAACTTGATTTGAAGTTACAGTCAGGTGATCGGATTTTGCCTATAATCTTCCTAAAAAGCCTCATGGTGCTCATGCTACAGTGATTTAAAAAGTAAAAGTTTTTTAAAATTAAAAAATCCCAGAATTCCGGGATATACCCAGAAAAGTGTCACCCCTGTATACAACAAAATAGGAGAAAAAAAATAATATTTTGAAAACTTCATACTTAAGATATGGTTGACAAATAGTTATGAGTGATGCATGGATGGTAATAGTCACTGCACATAAATGGAAGTAATCAAACAGCAAAGGTACATGATGATGTAAACCTCTAGCTGGGTCAAAGTGTAGCAGTAAAGTTCTTGTGCTCACACAATGGATGGAATTATGTTGGTCAGGTCTGAAAATAAACATTTAAGAAATAGTATATAGGATTACTGCAAGTGTTTAGTCACCAAGGCACAAAATAGGCAGTGAAACCTGCAAGTGTATAACAATGTTTAATATACTTAGTCTTTTTCTTTTATGAACCCTAGATAACTAATCTTACATCAATGTTACTCTGTAACTAATCATTCAACTCATAGACTATGAATTAAAACCAAGTACACTTTCATATTTTGTTATTTCAAACAAGTTAGTGTACATTAAGAAAAGCATTTAAACAATTTAATTAATAAATAGAAGTGTGCACAAACTAAGATTTTGGTGAGTGTGACGGAGTTAATGCAAAGGGAACATCAGTAATCCACTAAACTGAAAGTCTATTAGTGTTAGATACTAGAAAAATGTTTAGTAATCTAGGGTTAAAACCATTATTATCTCACTATTGAGTTGACTCAGACAAGTAGACAAAAATGCCTTCATACTTAAGAATTTTATTAATACACTTATTTCAACATTAAACAAGAAAAAATTAAGAGAAATTTATTTTTACTGGCTCTTGGAAACCAGAGGAGTTTCCTTCTTTTGTTTCTATTATATTCAAAACTTTAACTTGGTTCACATCAAAACTTTTCTAGAACAGTTTTGATAGTATTTAATTTTTTTTCTCCAACTAAATAACATGTGATGCCTTTTGTTTGTTTTATTGAGAATGAGGATCTTGATCACTAGGAAATGAAAATAAAAGTTGAGACATTTATCTTACCTTTTGGGCATTTTAAAAGAAATTCTGTTTTTAAAGTGACTGTAAATTAGACAATTATTACCTAATGTTTTAAGAAAGGTCTTCTGTGCCCCTGAGAATAATAAGAAAATATCATAAAAGTTTTGACAAGAAGCTTAGATTTTAGCTCAATAACATATTCTGGTGCATATAATTCCAGATTATATGTGGAATATGCTGAATATCTAAAAAGTTAGTGCATGAATAACAATGTTTATGCATATGTTATCATAATAAGGAATGGAAACAGTTTAGAATGTTATGGCTCATGAAATATG
The DNA here is from genome assembly GCA_963978545.1 of Linyphia triangularis. Taxonomy (NCBI): domain Eukaryota; kingdom Metazoa; phylum Arthropoda; class Arachnida; order Araneae; family Linyphiidae; genus Linyphia; species Linyphia triangularis. The sequence goes on from OZ021721.1 coordinate 102,055,346, forward strand.
AATTAGTAAAATATAGCTTAAATATATATTTCACCTAAAGCTAGAAAATTTTACACAATGAATTCAGAAGATCAAGTTAGGGGTCGTTCAAGCACCATGTAATAAATTATTCAGCAAAATACTTTCCCCATGTAACAAACAAAGTCTTCCTTGCAAACTTTTGTTATGTAATGCTTCAGAAAATAGACACACCTATAAATGAATATACTATAAATAGTAGTACTTTTTAAGCTGCGATTTGGTGTCAAAAGAAGGTATAAGTGTGTATGGGTAGGGCAGACATCAAAATTATTGCAATTATTAGAGTAACACTTAATAGTTCATATGGTGTCGCTCCCAATCTTCACAACTGTATATAACAATAAAACTCTACCACTAACTAAGATTCCAATTTAGTTAGGATTTTTTGTTATTCAAAAGATTTAAATTGAAGATCAAATATTAATTGCTACATATTGAGAATTTAAGATAGTAATTAGAACAAGGAATTCAAATCTTCCAAAATAAAAATTCCTAGGAAAAATACTTTTTTGTCAATTTACTATTAGCTAACACAATAAAACAAATCCAGCAAGAAAATTGCCAGCATAACTCTGATATTCTGACTATAATCTCAAGTTCTACAGGCTGTGGTACAAGGTCATCCTCCCCCAATAATATTCATACCATTTCTGAATCACTAAAAAATACTCAAAAACACTTTCAAATAAGTTGGATTGTCAAACTTGTACCAGTAATAAAAATTACTACTGGTAACTTTGGTTTAATATATTAAAATTATGTTATTCTATTAGTACACATACTAACTAAACAATACTTATTGTTCTTGCAAATGTTAAAATGTATCCATGATTTCTAAACCTGAAATAGTTCTTCTGGTTTTGAAGATGTTGATGGAAAATGCTACTCTCCCCTTGGAAAACACTTTAATTTCTCAAAAAGGTACACACTAGTAAGTATTGAAAGCATTTGTGACTAATATCTACAAAATAAAATTTAGTCTTCAATAATGAAAAAAATAAAAAAAATTGCAATTATTTCTTAACATTGAAAAATCATGAGCATTCAGAAAAATTATAAAAACAGTACATAATCTGCATTGTTTCATTGAAGTAGTTTTTACCAAATTAGTACAAAATGTACGTTATTTTAACTTAATACTTCAGGTTTAGCTCTTAATACTTTCATTTCTACACAGAGATGTATGCTTTATTTATATATATATATATATATATATATATATATATATATATATGCAGGGCAAATTTACAACTAGTTTTAAGAATAACATCAAATATCCAATAAATGATTAAAAAATTGATTTCTATAAAATTCTTACCCAAATGATTGGTCCGTGAACCACAACTCAACAATGATCTGAAAATCAGACTTCAAAAGGGTTTCTCTAACCTGTAAAAAAAAAAATAATAATAAATAAATAAAAATGTACTGGTAGTTAGGTAAAATTCCAATGCATATGGTAAATAGGACATCAATTTTATGGCCAGATTACATTTTTAAGAATATAATTTTTTTCAGAAATTGATATCACAAAGTTGAAACTATTTAATAAAATATCAAAAGACAATATTTTTAGTATTTAGAGGATATATATTCTCTAGAGACCAGGCGTCCACTTAAATGGACACACTTTTGAATTTTTTGCACAATATTTTATTTTAAGGTAAATTATTTTTACGTTATTTAATCCTCAAAAAAGAAAACAACACAAAAAACTTTTGAAAAAAGTCTCCTAGCAAGCTCAGATCTCTAGAGAATATGGTGAATAGCAGAATTTAGGAATTTGTGGAATATCTAAAAACTTAAATATTTCTGTATTTTAAGATAATTCATTTACAAATACAAATGAGATTATTGTTATTTTTTCTATATTAAATTGAATTTTGGACACCTAACAAATTTCAGTCTTTGGTTTAAAACAATCTTACCATACAAATATAAAATATTGTCATATGGTTTTAAATGATTTGAAAATGCATCATAAACAGCTTTATCAAGAAATTTTTATACCCATATCATTTACTAATCTTAAAAGTTAATCCTTTGAAACAATTGAATTTCAACAAAATTATCTGCCACTGTAAATGTGATTTACCATAAATATTTCATTTTAAGCATAAAGTTACCCTTTTAATTTAAAGTATATTTTAGAAAAATGTGTAAAAAATTGAAACAAAAAATTATGCTTTAATTTTGTACATCATAATATCACCAAAAATTAAAAAAAAATTATTTTGTAAAAATATAAATTTTTATATGAAATAAATATTATATTTAATATTTTGACATACATGTGGAAAAGTAAAGGGTTATAGTCATATTTTATTCAAAATTGTTTAATTATAGCAAAATAAATTATATCTTGCAGCAAATAAATCAAATAGTAAGATCAATGGAATTGTTTGGTTTATTAGAATTTACTGGCACAAGAGCAACTATAGAGCTATGCTGCGCCAAACAACAGAGAGAAACACTGATTTTTTCCAGCATGAAATTAGTTCGGGCATACCAAATTTTTGTTTTGAAAACACTGACCTTTGTATTAAAGTAATTCATTGATGTTCAGACCTGAAGTATTTTAGGTTCGGTAAGTTGAAGATTATTAGCGCGAAGACCCATGAGATCAAGCTGAGCTTCTAAAGTGTTTTAGAAGTATGTTATTTAGAAATAATTAATGTTAGTTACATAAATATTAATAAATAATTGTCTTATTCCCAAATCTTTCTTTTAGCATAAAAAATTATAATAACTGTGATGACCTCGTTACTGTAATCATCCTAGAATAAGATGTTTGTATATGTGTGGAGCTAAACCATGTACATGTACCTGATTTGAGTTGCATTTACTATTTTCACTAGTTTAAATACATCAGGCTAAAATGTACACAGGTAATGTTAACAAAACAAGCATTAAATTACTTTACTAATCCCTCATCCTTTGTGGTAATTTCAAGATTTTCAATAGGAGAAATTATGCAATCACTGTCACTTAAAAGTAATCTCTTATTGTTTTAGGAGGTCAAATAAAGCAAAACGACAATTACAAAAGTATATTTGGGAAATGTTACTGGTTACAAGTCATAAAGCTGCAAAAAGTTCTTTAAATGTTTCATTTTTCTTTTATATACAAACATATTACATTATATATATATATATATATATATATATATATATATATAAACGATTTTATTTATTTTTCATTTGAATTGACCCCTCTTCAAGTTTTCAACAATAGAGCATTTTTATATTAAAAGTTTACACAATCTACACATACTGTTCCATTATATTAAATTAGGAAAAAAACTTACCCTATCACCTTCAACAAGAGCATGTACTTTAAAAATAATTATGTCATCCAGAATAACTTCTTCATTTTTATAAAGAATTTGAAAGGTTTTACTAACAGCTGTTCCATTTACTATACAGGCAGGAAATACAAGGGTACAAGCTAAAAAAAAAAACACAGTTATTATCGAAAAAGTGTCTTATATTGTAAAAGTATTTAACCTAAGAATAGAAGTAATAAAATTAAAACTATACAGCATTTTTATGCAACAACTTAAGCAAAGTTTGCAAACTTTTTAATACAATAAGAAAAAAGACGATTTCTGATGATGCTTTCACGCTTTTCAAACAGTACAAATGTAGATGTGTCACAGCAATAACCCTACATTTTTTCTCATCCTGCATTGCATAGCAGAGATAGAATCAAAACAAAATATCAATATCCTTGAAGTCATTTCAGTCAGTATATTTATGCAAACAAAACTTTTTAATTATAAAAGAATAAATTTAACTTAACTAAGCATACTTATGGCAATTTCACGTTCATTACAAATTCATAAATTTCATTCTTATCAGCTAAAGGTAAAAAACAACAAGAATTTTATACTTGGTGTATACTGTTAGATATTGGTAGATATAGGAAACAAATGTTTAGACAAAAATGGCCATGTTTATAGATAAAAAATGATGATTATGTGTGAAATACTAGCCTTAGATTAACAAAATATACACATGCTTCACAAACAAATATTAAATTATATATTTCTGCAACGATCAACCACCTCACACCACAAAATACAGCTGTTCCGAGTCAGCAGTTGTTTCTCACCTACAAATTTCAATGTTTTTTCAGACAGTTTTTTTCTAACAGAATTTGAAATGCTCTCTAACTTTGATGACTCTCACTAAGTAGGTTGTGTTAGTACTCAATTTCTGGTTATTGCTTTGATAAGGTGTGTTACAAACAATTGCTTGCTTAATTTTTATAATAGACAATAGGATATATATACTCTAAGTGTAAGATATTCTAAGTTTGAAACAGTAAAAGTAATCTATAAGAAAATAAAAACTTACATGAATTTTTTGGCAGATTCACTTCAACCTTTACTGGAAGCTTTGGTGAGGTTTTCAAAGTACTTCTTACTTGATAAAAACTTTAATGAAAATGTGATTATTAAATAAAAAGTTGAAATAAATTAAAATAAAACAAATTGGGTCATGACAATTACCTACTTTAATGAGTTTTAGACGAATTTTAGGATAAAATTCTACTGCACAAATGAAAATTTCCATACTTCGTTTTTAGAAATAAATGTAAATAGCTTTTACTGCATGCATAACTATTAATAAGTATAGATATCAAACCTTGTAACATTTAGGAATAATTAGGCATATATTTGGCAAAATTTAATTAAAAAAAATTAGCAAAGCTTTGCAACTAAATAAGTTGTGTCCAAACAATAAGCAAATATTTTACTTTGAATGTAAGATACAAATTTTCCAAAGTTAGTACAGGAAATTTTTCCACTTGAAATCTTAGCCAGTCCCAGTAGGATTTCAGTAAACTTGCTAATGAATAAGCCTACAATTTAGTAGAAAGTGCATGTCAATAGCATTTTTTGTTTATAAGATGCATGTGAACTATCAATTCAAATTTCCTGCACTTTCAATTACAACTTCCAGGTTATTATGGAAGTTTGTCTCACAGATACCCTTGATTGGATGAAGAGCACTTGTATGTAGTATTTATAGTTGTGGCTATTAATGTTGATTTTAAACAGACAATCATAATTTATGTAAATTGTGCACAGAAATTCATGGGAAAATAATCTCAACACAGGAATGTTATGCTGAAATACCATCTTTCAATACTTATCAAACATCCAATATAAATGAACAATTGTGAAATCATTAATACAAAGAAATAAAATATAGAGTATTAATAAGTACTTAGTCCAAAATAAAAATATAAAAAATAAGTACATACATCACAAAAATTAAGTTTTCCAGAATTTTTTTTTTATTATTCAGAGGAAGCACATGCAAGAGAGTGTTTCACACCTCATGGAAAGGGATTGAAGAAATTTTTGAAAATCCTTAATTTCAAAATGAGTCAAACCCGGTGTAGTTAAATTAAATAATCTAGGCAAAGAAATAAAAAACAGGAATTATTGAGTAATTCATTTTACGGATAAGGCCTATAAAGTTTTGAAAATACCAAAGATTTTCATTAATAATCATTTTTATTTACCTCTAAAGAAATGTACCAAGATTTCTGTGGCTTTTATATGTGGAAAGATTTTAAGGGATTTAATGTGCAACTATAATTTTTTTAATCATAATTAAAATTAAATTTCTAGAGTTGATTACCAGTGTTTTCTTTATGAATATGCAGGTTTTGTGGACAGCAGTCATGGTTATGTGATTACTGTTAACCTAGATATGTGGAAAATTTAGAGCTTAACCCACTGACGGTCATGCACGTATATATACGACATTTGATCCCCAGTTTTTCCAGCAATACACAACATTTTTAAATTTATAAATAAAATTTAAAATAAAATATTTTTTAAATATTGTTATAAGGATGATATTTTATAACCTATCTAAAACAAAATAAATAAAAAATAATTTCAAAAAAATTATGTATTTGAATTAGAAATATAATTTAAAAATTATTGCAGGGCAAACAACTATAGAATTTCGTCCATTCCCATAACCGTCAGTGGGTTACAAAAATAATAAAATTGGGTTCAAAATTCTGATGTAAGAAATACCTAAATTTCAATTATATCACTTTTTTCATTTAATGCCGATATTGGAATTTTTTTGAATAAAAGAATTTTTTTCAAAATTAAGGATATAAAAACAAATTTATTATTACTGTAGTGGATAAAACAGCAAATAATTTTAGTTTTATGTGTAAATTTTATTTCAAACAATTAATGATCAAAGAATACAGTGGAAATTATACGTTTGAAAGACAGTGGAATGAATCTAAAAAAGAATAAGATAATGGAATTAAAGCTTTTAGTAAAAAAACATAAATTTAAACTCTTTATATTACAGTACCCATTTTTCCTACAATAAAATCTCATGAAAAACCAATTAAAATTAGATTTTTCACTAGTAGTAATAATTGATATAGTAGTAATTTTAGTAAAAAAAATATTTGGATATCTTAAAGTTATTTTGAATAAAATAAAGGACAGGGAAAATTATTTTATAATTAATAACAATATGAAAGTTTTAAATTTGCTAAAAAATGATTTTTCACACTTTTGATTTCAAAAATTTATTTACAAGTGTATTGTAATTTAATGGATATCTGTCCAGTACTTTTTGATTCTTACTTGAGTGATTTATCTTTCAAAGAGAACAAGATTGGAGATTTGTAAATTTAACATTTTGAAACTTTTTTATTAAATAGTATTTTTATAAACAAATTAAAAGTATAGTACACATATAGTGGTGGGAAATAGTTTTTTAGTACATTTGCTAATTTCTTTTGAAGTAAAATTTGCAGGAGTTTTGGTGTCGGTATTTAATGTGAAACTTAATAAAAACCCAGTAGAATGATTGTCAGAAGGTTGCTTTTTATATTATGGTGTAAATAATAGGATGGCTTTTGATAACAAAAAAAATAATTTAATTACACTATTAACTTTTCTACATTATATTTCTAAACTAGTAAATTAAATCATACTAATACTAGAGTACAAATGCTGAGATCTTCATTGAGGGAGCACTGTATTCATTGAGGCAGCATGTCTGATGCACATGAATTTTCGTAGCCGAGTGCAAAACCGAGATGTTACTTCGACCAGAATCAAATTAGAATGAGGAAAAGGCTATTGATAGATTTGGTATCACAAATGGGGTAAAGATCTTTTGCGATAGGATGAGACAAATCTCAAGTTGGGTGGTTTGGATGACCTAGAATGGAATGTCTTCTGAGAAAAGAAACTCACGAAAACACCATATATTGATGGTTGAGATTTCCCATTGCTACTGCCTTTGTATGAATGCACCAGAACATGCCAGCCACAAATTCTTGAAAAATAATATAATTAATTGTTACAGATATATTTACGAAATTTTAATATTTTATGTACAAGATTTGAGTCTTTTAAAAATATTTATCCAAAGGAGCTTGTACTAAATAAAACAAATAAGGACAACAATTCTGCATAATATTTGGATTAAAATTGAAAATTCGAAAATTTTAATTGGCATATATGATAAAAGAAACAATTTCAAGTTTGATGCTATTAGCATAATTTTGATAGCAATTTAAATTATAAAAAATTTTACAATAGCTTCTAATACCAATAGAATCAAGAAAATTTGTAATAATCCAGTTGATTTTTTAAAGCTTGTATAACATTTCAACATAATTTATAGGAAAATAATTTTCCACACAATGTCTGTGATTTTAATTTCCAATACTAATTTTTTTCCATTTTTGGTGGTGATATTAAAGTCAAAAATGGTAGCCATTAGTATGCAAACTTAGTTTGCATTAGTTACATTATACTTCTTGAGGTTGGTAACAATTTAATCGCTAACTTTTAAAATCCTCCTCACAGGAAAAACTTACTAAAATGTATATATTAACCACACAAAAGCTTAATATAAACACTACAGGTTCCTACAGTTAAAATACCCTTAATAAAGATTCAAATGCTTGTACAGCTTCTCTATGTTAAAAATATTTGGAAAATTAAATCTACACAAACATGAAACTTTATGCAACTATGGATATCCCACCCATCCTATTGAAATAAGCAAAACACAGCCAAGAGCCATGATCAGAGATTGGCCTTGTTTGATATCACTGTCTTTGTAGATACAACTTTTCGTGATTATGATTTTTTTTTTAATTGCAATAATGTTTTTTGTGTTTTGGAGATTTGTGTGTTATTTTACTTTACAAAAGTTCTTTTTGGAGGGTGACACATTTAGTGAAAGAAATATGCCTTATTTAAATTGCAAAAAGTGGCATTTGTTATTATGAAACAAATTTGAATACTGAAGTGTAGATCACCTCCATGTATGCACTCGTGTTCGCTTGAGAAATATGTATATGTGCTTCTACAAGGTGAGACCGAAAAGTAAGGTGACTGATGTCATAATAATCACTGTATTATATATTTGCAGATAAATACATCACTGTTCTTCAAAGTAGTTCCTGCTGTCTACAATACACTTCTGACAACGTTCATACAAGTTCTTGAAACTTCTGAAAAAGTCATCCTTTGAGACTGTCTTAAGTTCCTTGGTAACAGCAGCTTGAATGTCTGAGATGCTTGAAAATCGGTTTCCTTTCAGTGCCAATTTCAGTAGTGGAAAGAGGAAAAAATCCTTATTCCCCTGATCTAGCGCCAGCAGATTTTTTCCTCTTTCCACGACTGAAATGGGCACTGAAAGGAAACCAATTTTCAAGCATCTCGGACATTCAAGCTGCTGTTGCCAAGGAACTTAAGACAGTCTCAAAGGATGACTTTTTCAGAAGTTTCAAGAACTTGTATGAACGTTGTCAGAAGAGTATTGTAGACGTCGGGAACTACTTTGAAGAACAGTGATGTATTTATCTGCAAATATATAATACAGTGATTATTATGACATCAGTCACCTTACTTTTCGGTCTCACCTTGTAGGTCAAAGAAATATTTTAAGGAATAGTAAATATTAAATATATTTTTTAGATTGAAAATTATTAAATAGTATACTGATTGAAAACTCCCATTGGACATCTTTTCCTTTTTATTTTCATACTTTTTTCTTTTAGTTAATTAACTCGTATGCTTAATTTATTCAGGCATAATACTAAAAGCAGTTAATATTTCTTACCCTCGTTGGAATAAGTCCACATTAATGAATTTATGAAGCTCAATTGAAAACTCCAAAGTACACTGCAGTTCACCCATTTTCCTTCCACTTGGCTCTGATGCTACACATTGATAACTACAGATTTGAGAAAAACTGGAAAGGGAATAAGAGAAAAGAAAATTAGAAGTGCATACTAAAGTATTTTTTACATTAACATTTTTATAGTAGATATACACAACTTGTTGTTTATTGATAAATATTTATGTCCAAAATAAAAATGCAATACATATGTAAGACATATAAAATAATACAAACTCAGTAAAAAAAATAATATTTTAGTTTTACTATGGATAAAGTACTCAACTCTTGCTAGTGCAGACAATACATTAACTACCTACTGCAGCCAATACATTAAAAAAAATCTTATCAAAATAACAATACTAACTTGAACAGACATTACACAAGTTTCTATGCAGTTGAGCCAAATCAAACTCTAAAGCCTACAAAAGAAAATTAAATAATGTTTTAGCAGTATACCTAATGTTCATTTAAAAATACAAGATTGGACAAAGCACCACATGCTGATTGATGATTTGGAAATGATTGAAGCAAAAATTTCAAATGAGATTAATGAAACTTTAAATCATGTTCATACAAAATATACACTAAATTTTGAATGAAATATTTTAAATAAAAATACTATTGTTGGCATAATGTGTAATTCATCTTTGTTTTGCAAATAATGGTATTAAACCGGAAATGTAAAAATAAATTTCAATACATAGCTAAATTATATAAACTTTTTAATAATTTCAAATAATAACAACAACACTAGAAGTTCAATTCAATATTATTTAAACTTTTTTGAAACTTTTTCAAAAACCTCCAGCAATAATACACATTTAATTAGTAAATATAAATAAGTTTGGTGACATATTTGGAGTTAAGTAAGATAATACCAAAGAGGATTATATGACATGTCTTCTCTTTTTTGCATGATCACAACATGTACATGATCTATACGAAATGTAAAACCATTCATTTAAAAATTAAGACTTTAAAACTTATTAATGTGAGGTTACCTAGCAGCAAACGCATTATTCAATTTCAAAAAGAAAGTGGGAATAACATTGAGGGAAATCCATGCAATGTGATTCATAGAAGCTATTTTCTTCCAAATTTGACTGCTGAAACACACCATTTTTTTTATTTATTTTTTTGATATCAAAGGTTTGTGATAAGGTGGGATATCAGCAGCATCAGTAATGCGATTGAACTTATGTGCACCGTTATTTGCGTAGATAAGTTGGAAAAACGTATATTTCTCTTGCCCAAAACACGCAAAGAAGACATTTATTACTTATTTTAATAAAATGAAAATCCCACCAAATGTCAAGTAACTTTGTTACACTTCATCATCTTTAATTTAGAGGGTAAGCTGCATGCAAGGTAGGTGGCCAGGGCAAAAAAAGGAAGCTTGACAGTTCAAATTCATAGAAAATAATATAACACACAAAACCAAAGTTTTTAATATAAATCCTTTATATACATTGCCAATATTTATATTCATTAACATCGCACTAATTTTGTTGTCAGCGTGTGCTTGATGCTGAGTATTTTCATCTAATTTTAAACATTAAAAACATCACGATCATTAAAATATGCAATAAACTATTTTTCAAAATTTATTTATAAAAGATGAAGGCAAATTATGCCTTCACATCCAAATATCTTTTATTTAATCTGATTAAACCAATTTTATTACTTAAAACAATTTTGACAACAGGAAAGAGTTTTAAAAATGATCGGTTAAATTTCTTTCACTTAAAGTATTACTACGCAACCCAAAGTTGAATTGACTGGACTTCACTCCATAAAGAATTTATGAATACATGTCCAATTATCTTTTATTTATTCTGATTAAAATTATTTTGGCAACAGAAAAAAATTTCTTCAATCATCGGTTAAATGCGATTTCAGTGAGATTGGATGACAGCAAGTTGATTTATTAGTATTCCATCAAAACGACCTTTTAGTGACAGCCGCCAAAATTTGATAGAATGCATTGCCATTGACTTTGAATCTACCTGCCAAGTTTCAGCTCCATTGGATGAGGGCAAGAGGGATCCACAGATTTACCTGGCAGCGACATATACACCCACACAAACAAAATTGAAATTAATAGAAAGGATTTAAAAAGTGACCATGGAGAGATGAACTTTTCTTTTTCCTGTAAAGGATTATGATAAAAATCCTTCAGCCAATAGGTTGCAGAAAAAATTTTAAGTTCCTAAAATGGATCAACATGTTTTGTGAAAACCTAATACCAACCTTCTTTGCTCACTGATTTAACACATTCTGTTACATAATCCTTTTTGATTGTTGCTATTGTTTTTTCAAATTGATTAAAGAGACTTTTATAATGAGTTACTAGTTTTCATTATTTTACTAGCTAGCTAATTTTCTGAATTCTAGGTTTCTACTGAAAAGTAGAGTAAGAAAATTGTCTCAAAATGAATGTTTTTAACCATGGCTCTCTAACTGAGACTACATTTAATGCTCCTGTTACATGAGAGCGGCTAAGATGTGTGGTTACAGTGGCGGATCCAGAAATTCACCCGGGGGGGGGGGGGGGGGCACACAACAATCGTGTTAAATACTCACAAGAGGAGAGAAGGGTCATCATCAAAAGCTGAAAATCATATTTACACTATTGGGCACTTAAAATAAACAGAAAAATTGGCACCTTACTTACTGATGTTTTTAAAAATTATATATATATTTTTTTAATAAACTTGCCAAATTTAAAATATAATTAATTGCACTTGGCAGAGTGATTAATACTGCTTTAGAATAAAATGTTGAAATTATATTTAAAAAATAAAAATCAATTTTAAAAGCCAGTATGTTTATTTTTAAAATTAATGATCTAGTTTCAAACGCAGTCTTCTCTTTTGTTTCAAAGCAAAAACATCCAATACTTGTAAAGGAGATAGATTAGTTGCTGCTTCTTTATGAATGTGAAAACTGGCCAACCCACTTAAAAGTTCTTCCGTCATCGTAGTCCTTAAAAATGTATTTATCCGACGGAGAGTAGAAAGGGACCTTTCCGCAGTACTGCTTATAACTGGAAGAGTGCATATTAATTGAAGAAGTGTTGATATGTTGGGCCAATCTTTAGCGTATTTGATTGCTTCCGCTGGAGATTAGGGTAACTTCTCCTTCTGTTTATCCCACATATGCTTCCATATTTCTAATTCACCTTCCAGTGCTTGGAAACAGGGTAAATCGGACTTATGCATTTTACTACCTTCTATGACAGAAGTTTCGAAATCATCATTGAAATGTGAATTAACTGGTAATAACTTTTGCAAGTTCCCGACATTAATCATTTGTGATTTTGGGAATCTTGTTGAAAGCTCGTGGATGAGGAAGTCCATGAATGGAATATAAATGCTGATTCTGAAGTAATCTTCCATAGGTTTGCATTGCACATTGGCTCTGTTTTTTTGATTGCCTGTTAGTCTTGGCTTCTTTATTTCAGTCCCCATCTGATCAGCTAAATTTTCAGCTTTTAAATATAATTTATTAAAATGTTCGCTTCTACTTTCTCTGCGACTTTGTAAGCTTTTCAGTGTGGCATCAACTAACTTCATTGCTTTGAGCACATCCATGTACTCTGCTTGGAGTCTTGTGGCTAAGGGGAGAGTCAGTGCAAACACATCTGCTAAAACTACCAAGCTAATGATAAATTCAGATGACATAATACTGTACATAAATGAAAAGGCATTACTTCCTTTTCCGTCCTCTGAGTTGGCAATAGATTCCAACACTTGGGGTAAGAAGGGTAGGGTATGCAAAAAAGTTAGTACCGTATCATGGTAATCGATCCATCTCGTTTCACACAACTTTTTCACTGCATTTCCTTTGTTCAGAGTATCGTGCATTCCTTCATTTAGTTTGTGCAGCCTCTTAGCAGATTCTCGAAAAAAAAATTGCGACTGACGATATTACCCCAACAGCATTTCTTATTGATGGAGTTGAGCAGGCCTTACTAATAACTAAATTTAATCTGTGATTTGCCAGGTGGCTATAAATGGCAAGAGGTTGTATTTTGGCTATTCTAGCTTGAAGTCCTTGATATTTTCCACTCATATTGGAACCTCCGTCGAAAGCTTGACCACGGCAGTTGGATATATCTAAACCTAGGTTCTGCAGTTCTTCCAATACTACTTTACACAAACCTTCACCAGTGAGATCTTCAACTTCTAAAAATTTGATAAAATCTTCATTTATAGTAAAAGTGCTTTTATTATAATAACGGATACAGATCGACAGTTTCTCTTTTAAAGCCATATCAGTGGTTTCATCAACAATCAATGACGTCATTCAGAATGAGAAATGTATGTTTTCTCACCAAAAATTATGAAAGAAATAGACTTTATCAATTATTTGGGGAGGAAATTCAATAATATCCAGTGTAACTTTACATTTTCTGGGGGGGGGGGGCACGTGCCCCCTGTGCCCCACCCTGGATCCGCCAATGTGTGGTTACCATTATAAAACATTTTAAACTTCAATTAATGCTGATGAGAAACCAAAATACAATCAAATCCAGAAAAACTATCACAAAGTAGCTGCACCCTACAGTCAAAAACAAGAGAATGCAAAAATTTCACTGATCAAGTTTATTATTAAACGCAGTTAAAATTTACAAAACTTCAAAATGAGAAAAAATAAATTGTTTAAAAATCATGAAACTTTAAAAACAACAATGTTGTATTAGAAAGGATCCAAAGCTAGTTTTTTTTCTTAAATTGTGAGAATTGTAAAACAAAACTGTACCCAATTTATTAGGTACTTCAGTATCATAAGAAATCAAAAGCATGACTATGAAAAAAAAAACGAATTTTAACAAAAAGTATTAAATATTGCATAAAAAAATTTGCAGGCAAAATATCAATGAAATTATAACCTATTGAGTTCTAAATATTAAATCTTTTTTTTTTTTTTTCAAAAATATTTATTTTGCCTTTTGAAATTGGTGATACAAGTTTTATTCCCACTTAGAAACTAGCTAATAGATTTTTAAGAAACTGTACAGTATTTTAGATGTAGTGTAATAAGGCTACAAGGACTATCTTTAATCCTTTAAAATAGGTTAAAATATAAAATACAAACTAGAGTAATAGAAAACAAAAATAATAGATAAAAAAAAAAAAAACAGTGCAAAGGCATCCATAGCTATAATTTTTTTACAAGAGCATGCTAGAGTAAAATAAAGCACTCAACAAACATCTAAGCAACATAAAAAATCAATAAACTAGATAAGAAAATTAAAGAATGAGAAGCATGGGCATCACCAGGGCTGCGTTACAAGTAGGGGAAAGTAGGATTAAAAATTATTAATTTGAACAGAAAAAAAACATAACTTAATGTTAGGGAATCAAAGTAGCATTTTTAAAAATCAAGATGATTTGAACAACTTACACTTTGATGTGTTCCATATTTGCATTCCCAAACAAAAATCCAATAAAAGTATAAAACTTTTACTTAAGAAGTATATAATTGTATTATAGATGCATTATATAGAACCAGGTATTCTTAGGTAATTTATCTTGGCTTCATTTTAAAAATAGTTCAAATCGTAACTTTTCGATTTCACGTTACCAATGTTATAAAAACCATATAAATTACGTTCAGTTTATTTATTTTAGCTCTACATGAAGTTACCAAAAATAACCAGGCCCCAATAGCGCATCTGTATCGTAATTATTCAACAAAAAAACAAAATATTGAGCAAATGTAGTCTTCAAAGAAAAGAAAATCGTTTAACTTCGAAATCGTATAACAGTTGAAGCTGCTGCCTCCTCCACTGAATAAAATGAGTTAAAACTAATCTAAAATTACAAGAAACATTGAGAGTGCAACTATTTTAAGATTAAAGAAAACTAAAAATCGTGCATTTTACCATTGATCATCGATCGTGCTTTTAGCTCTTTGCATATATCTTAAGATGTTACATCTGAAATCAGAAGCAAACAAGCAGTTTCATGATGCAATTTTTCTCTTTGTGTTGCATTATGCAAAAATCTATTGCATTGCATTCATTACACTCATGCATAACAAGATGCACACTAAAACTTTTCCCAATTGTCCGAAACTTTGATTTGACAAGTCACCAGCACTCAACTCAAAACCTTGTCTGCTTGTTTTTCTGCAAGCAAGGTACTTGAATCGATTAAGATTACGATAGATTCAAAAATTAAACTTTAAGTAACAAAAAAATATAGGAAATGCCATTCTCAAGAATAATGCTATAGGTATAATTCACAATATAAAAATGAAGTACGTTCTTTTAATACTACTACGTAGACAATGTATAGATGTATATCTTCAGTTTCACTCAAGTTTACATTTGTCTGTTGATTCAGTTGAAACTGGTCGAAACAGTTCATTTCTACGAAAAAATGTGTAAAACCAGTTAAGAAAGAATCTGGTAACACTAACAGAATGTAATTCTTGTCACTAATGATATTTATTTTATATTTAAACAATAGGTAAACAATAACGTATTATACTTTTTAAATGTAGGTTCCCATAGTGTTGAAAACAGATTAACAGCCTTTGTAAACCTTATATGTCTAACGTCACAAGTTATTGTATATATTCCTTCAGTTGTAAATTTTGTATTTACTTTTTGAGAATGGCAATGACGGTTGAGTTTTAGTTTCGATTCGAATAATAATTAAGCCGGATTTACACGCTACCAGTCAGGCCTCTTTAGATCGCCAGTTCTGTGACGTCAGCTAAGCGACCGTTGCGCCGTCTATCGGTGATCACGGGAGAGCGTACGTGATTGGTTGATCGGAGTCACCGGCGCCAGTAAATAGAAAATGTTTGGTTTACTGGAACCAGTAGCCTGGTGACGTCAAATCACGTCACTGACTGGCGATCTAAACTGGAACCTCGACTGGAAGCGTGTAAATCCGGCTTAACATGAAATAGCGTGAGTTAATGAGTTGTGTGAAGTTATTTTCATTTCGTAAAATGAGAGTATTTTATGGAGTCATATAAATATTATGAAAAAGGAAGATGAGTACGTCTGGATGAACTGACGACATTAAGGGAGATACTATCGATACATAGTGCAACGCTTCCCAAACTTTACAAACCACGGATACCTTTTTGGACCAAAAGTTTCTTGTGAATCCACAAGAAATGTTAAAAGGGATTTTTTTTTTTTTTTAAATCTACAAATTATGTAATTAATTCATATATTTGAAAACTATCATTAAAACAACCAAAGTCAATGTGAACAATGCATTTGTTTCTTTTGCCATCTTTAAGAGTCGATGTACCTATCCCTCCCATGCAAGGGAAAACGCAACTCCCAATTCCTTAGTTACGTCTTTATTAGTACATATCTAACACTCTACTGAATGATACAAAACAGTTATATTCTGATTACACAAAAGCGCCATCTATCGGGCGTATATTGCAAAACAATTCTTAACACTCCCCACCTGATTTTAGCAAAAAAATCAAAATACAATTCAAACAATATTCAAAATTAAAGTTAAAGCAAAAATATGTAAATAATTAATATGCTGAAAATAAAAATAGATTGATTAAGCATGTTTAAAGGTAAACTAATAAGGGATATATAACTACAATAGAGAATTTAAAGTTCAAGAGGATATAATAGTTGTATAGGTCTCTTGTACTGTCCCTTAGCAGTTTGAACTATACATGAACGAACAAGTCCGTCGCGACCCATTATAATCTCTTCGACTCTCCCAGGAGTCCACAGAAACTTCGATTTGTTGGTTCCTGCTATTAAGACGACGTCACCCCTTTTTAAGTCTTTGTGAGGCGTAGGAGTTGAAAGTTTGTGGGCATTGTTCAGCTGAAGAACATACTCTTCCTTCCACCTTCTCCAAAATTGACGTAGCAGAGTAGTCTGGTACAACTTCCTTCGAGCCAAACTTTCCTTGGTGGAACGTCCATTGCTCAGAATTTCAGCGAAATGTAACGGGTATTCGTTTAACTCCATTGATGGGAACAGGAAATGAGCTGGAGTCAATGGCTGTAGATCTGCTACATCATTTGACACGTAAGTGAGTGGTCTGTTGTTTACCACTGTTTCGACTTCGGTTAACACTGTACACATTTCTTCAAAAGTCAACAGTGCTCGTCCGAGGATCTTTCTAAGAGGCTCCTTAATAGTTTTCATCAATCGTTCATAAAAGCCTCCCCACCATGGCACAAGTTCTACAATGTATGTCCACGTTATTCCTTCAGATGTTATGAAGTATTTTAATTCATGATCAACAATGATTTCAGTCAAACTTTTTAGTGCATCGTTTGTTCTTTTAAATGTTGATTTACATGGAAGAAGAATAGGATGTTTTTCTTCTATAGTACAGGAACTCTCTTTTAAACGTCCTTTGACGTAAAGATTATCCCTTTCATCCAAGTAAGGGGCTAAACTGTATAGACTAGAGTCCTTTGGCAGCAGTTTACCCTTTTTGAGATTGTCAACTTCAAGAGCGTATGTACTGTTTTGACTAGTCTTTATCCAGAACTCTTCTGCCTTTTGGAGTTCATCTGCTGTAATGGGATCGATTTGAGTAGGACATTTTTTGAATTTAGAGATTAATCGCATCAACCAAACAGTCACTCGCAACAGTCGTTTAACATTGCTGAATGAACCAACATTAATTATAGTTTGTGCTATAGTTGAAACGCATGTGGTAACGATGGATCTCCGTTCCAGTTGATCTTCTTTTAATGTCGTTGAGTGTTGAGTAGGCCAAAGTTCAGGAGAACACCTCAGCCATGGTGGACCAGAAAACCAGATGTTGTCGATGAGAAGAGATGCTGCTGGTATTCCACGTGTCAGTTTGTCTGCCGGATTCTCTAGTCCTGGACAATGTCCCCAATTTTCAGGACTAGTTGAACCCTGAATTTCCAACACTCGGTTTGAGACAAATTGCTTCCAATCCCTAGCAGAACCCTTAATCCAATGCAAACAAATTTCCGAATCGGACCAAAAGAAAACCTCTTCTAATAAATTCTCAAACAACCCTACTAAAAACTTCCACATTCTTGCCGCTACCACTGCTCCCATCAACTCAAGCCTTGGAAGTGATAATTTCTTTAACGGCGACACCCTACTTTTCGACATGATGAAGGACGTAATCAACTCACCTCTATCATTCCGAAACCTAAAATACGAAACTGCACCATATGCTATAGGAGACGCGTCACAAAATATATGCACTTGAACCTTCAATTTATCCGTATTTACACAATTCGAAAAATACCTCCTCGATATTCCCAGATTTCTCAAACACTGGACCTCCCTACACCAATCACTCCACTTATTTTCAAGATCATCCGGTAATTCTTGATCCCATTCTAGACCCCTTTGCCAAATTTGTTGTAACAGACACTTAATCCTAATTATAAATGGAGCTATAAACCCGACAGGATCAAAAACCATTGCAGCAAAATGTAAGACAAGTCTTTTGGTTGGTCTTCCACAACTCAAACCCTCTATCAACGAACCCAACTCCAACGACAAAATATCCCTTTCCGGATTCCAATTCAAGCCCAAAACCTTTGATTGAAGTTTTGAGTTATCATCAGCTGAACCAATTCCTTTTTCTAACCATAATGAGTTTAACTCCTCCGAATTAGTTGTAAATTTTCTCAAATAACCTCCATCTTTCAAAATAGAAACTGCATCCATGGACAACTGAAAGGCCTCTTCGACAGATTGTCCTCCAAAGTACAAATCATCAACATAAAGAGAAGAATTTAGCATTTCTACAGCTTTAGGTTTAATTTCCTCATATTGCTTAATGTGTTTCTTAATTGTCGCGCTCAAAATAAAAGGCGATGTCGTACACCCGAATGGTAAACGAGTCATTTGCATAACCTTATAATTTTCATTTTCTTTATCGGAAACCCATAAAAATTTTAAGAATTTTCTGTCTTCCTCAGCGATACCTATCATTACGAATGCCTTTTCTATATCACTACTAAAAGCAATATCAAATTTCCTAAACTTTAAAATAACATTCAATATGTTGGGATTTAAATTCGGACCCGTTTCTAAACAATCATTTAACGACAAATTATCCTTCGTTTTAGAACTACAATTAAAAACACAACGAACGCGTGTAGTAGTCTTATTTTCTCTTACGACAGGTTTATGGGGCATAAAATAACCTTCACTACCGCTAGTAGCTTCTTCAATTATACCCGTATCAAACTGTTCTTTAATAATTTCCTTATATTTAGAAGCTACCCATTTATTATTTTTAAAACCTTCTATCAAATTATCAAACTGTCTTTTGGCCAATACAAAATTATTCATTAAATGAATTGGCGCAGATTTCCACAATAGTTTTGTTTGATATTTTCCATTTTAGAAATTTAGCCCATTTTCAAAATCGGTGATGAATTCTTTATCTGCGATACTTAAACCCTCGTCGTCTTTCAAACCCAAGGTTTCCAAATCCCACAAAACTTCCATACTTTTTCCAATACTTAAGTTTGTTGATACTATCCCAACGCTAGTCTCATTAAAACTGCGATCTTGCTTTCCTTGAAGTGTAAACCCAAATAAAGTTGGAATGCAACTCAAAGTATCAGTTAGAGAAACCACTCCGTCCGCACTTACGATTTTCCAAAACATATCTCCACCGATTAGACACTGCACATTCAAATCTGATGAATTGCAGGCGTCAGCCAACATCCATTCCTTTTCTTTAACGATGTTTTGACTTATTGCGTTTGGAATCGAGATTGGAGCAGCTGTTATAGTATCTGTAATTAATGCCTCTATTTCAATTGATTTCTCAGGGTTATGCCTATTCCTCAATTTCAGTTTCGCAACGCAATGTAGTTTTTCTGCGGGCTTTATGTTCCCAAAGGAGAAAATAGATAATCTTTCTTTACGAATTGGTTTAACTTTTAGAGCTTCTGCTAAACTTTGTGTTATCCACGTTCTTTCAGATCCATTGTCGAGAAGAATTCTAACTAATTTTGATCTTTCCCCCGAACAAGCAATTACACTACACGTTTGCAATAAAATACTATTTGACTTACCAGTTGAGGAATTGCATTGGGTTACTGCATTTGTTTCCTCTTCAACTGACTCCTTAGCAGCTACATCATTACTTTTATAACATAATGAATAATGATGAAACTTAGAATTACAATGTTTGCAAGGATCTATTTTAGCCTTGCAAAATCTAGCCATGTGAAACCCGAAACATATAAAACATTTTTTATCCATTTTAATTTTGTTTTTTCTTTCCGACACATTAAGACTTTCACAAAACTCATGGTCTGGACTATTACAAAAGACGCAATTGTTTTTTACGTTAGTAGCGAAACTTGCGGTAGACTGCGGTTCATTAAATTTATTTCCAAACCGTTTATTACCTTCGAACCTTCTAGGACTACCCTTATATTCGTAACTACTATATTGAAAATTACCAGACTTATAACTATATATTTGTGTCCTTTCCCTTGACTGAATTTCCTTATCTAAATATTCCATCAAATCCCTAAAATTCCACGTTTCATAGGAATATGTTCTATTAAATTCTAACACTAGTTCCCTGGGAATTCTCTCTAACAAAATAGGACTTAACAAGTTTCCAAATGTTTCTGTTTTCACCCCCAATGACTCCAAATTTCTAATTTGTACTTCTGCACGATCAAACAATTTTCTTAACCCAATCGTATCATTTATGTTACGAACAACTTGAATTTTTAACAGATGATTTAAGTGAGCTTGAATTAATGCATTTTTATTACCAAATCTATTTTTTAGCAAAGCCAAAGCAGCATCATAATTTTCTCCTGTCAGTGCAAATCCATTAATACAATGGGCTGCAGCTCCACCCAGATAAGACTTCAAATAATTAAATTTATCTATCTTAGATAAAGTTTCATTATGGTGTATAGCACTTTCAAATTGATTTATAAATTCTAAGTAATAAGCAGAATCTCCATAAAATGTTTTTAATACTAATTTCGGAAGTTTAACCGTTTTTCTTTCCCTACGGATATTACTAGCCAATTCAAAACCGCCTTCGGCATTCGCAATATTGTTATCAATCATTGTAACATTTAAACTATTACTTAACTTTTCTATAGCATTAATTATTCTTTGTTTCCAAATAATTATCTTTTCTGAATATTCTTCAGATGTAATAACTTCCGATTCTAACTTATCGAGTTCTACGAGTTGTTCAATTTCTAAATTTAATTGTTTAATATTATTTTCTTTTACAGTTTTGTTCATGATATTCTTTTAAAGAATTTAATTTCCCCTCTACATCTAGTTCATTAGAAATAAATTCTTCTATTTTGTTGATTAGTTTGGTTGTACTAGATCTCGAAACAGTTCGTTTGGTGATTGCTCTCTGTAAAGTTGCCATTTTTATATAATTCAACAATGCCACAATAATTATATAACACTACAACTTAAACAAATCAAAACAAAACCCCCAACAAGTTAGTCACAAATACAACAATTGCCAACTATTACCACACAATTATTGAATGCATATACCAACAAGAAACCAAAACTAACTTTTGATACAACTTAAATCAACACTATCAATTAAATCAAATCCCATAATAATCATCAACATAAATCATATACTACATATTCTCAAAATGAAACTTCTAATTTTCAAGCAAAACAAAATTCGAAAATTTACCACAACAAAACAAACAATAAACACCCTGCCTCACTAAATGCCAGACCTTAACACCCAGCACAACACATTCTCAACACGAAACTTTCAATTTTCTAATTCTCAAACAAAACTTAATTCGAAAGTTTACTACAACAAAACCAAAACAATAAACATCCTACCTCACTAAATGCCATACCTTAAATACATCACACGACGTCCGGAGACTTTCAACATTGTCTCAATCAAAGCTTGCGGTGGTTCCTTTTTCATTGGCCATTACTTTTCGGTCGTTGCACCATATTTGTGCCATCTTTTAGAGTCGATGTACCTATCCCTCCCATGCAAGGGGAAACGCAACTCCCAATTTCTTAGTTACGTCTTTATTGGTACATATCTAATACTCTACTCAATGATACAAAACAGTTATATTCTGATTACACAAAAGCGCCATCTATCGGGCGTATATTGCAAAACAATTCTTAACAGTTTCTTCTGCAGAGTTTGTCAATGTTCGTTATCTGTGAACCTAAAAAAGCTGTTTCAAAGAGGTGGGCATCTGAAAGGTAACGAAAATAATTTAGCTTTTGAGCATAATATCAAAAGATTCTTCCACTGAGCCCAAAATTCGTCAAGTGGTATGAGTATCCCTTGAAATGAATGAATTAATTTCTTGATAAAAATTGTTAAAGAAGTATTTTATTATTGCTGCCAATGATTCATTCAGCGTGGCAATTTCGGCATTAGCATTGATTATAATCTTCAATTTCCCTTGAATAGACGTGCTCATCAATTTGTTCATTTTCGAAAAAATGCCTGCCAAGTAACATAATTTGTACATCAACCATTCCTCATCATGCAAATTGTCTGGAAGAAGTTTTTATCTTTAATAAATGAAGAAACTTCTGCTCGAAGTTCAAGTCAAGAAAGCAATGTTTTACTTCGAGACAACTTGGATATTGGTATTACACAAATGTCATTAACTCAGCTAATCTAGTAACATCCGTTGAGTCTAAGGCGATCTTTCATTTCGAAGGGAGAGGGGAAGGGGAGGGGGGGATGAAGGGTGAAAAAATATTTTACCCTTCTAGAAGACGTACATAAATACCGTCACAAAAAATTTGATTTTTTTGACATCCCTCCAACGCCTCCTGTCCTTGTCACGCGCAGTCCCGTTTGAACGATCCCCTCTCTAAAATTACTCCCCCTCCTTTCTTAAAAAATAATTTCATCATATTTAATGCAGTAGTTTTTAAATGAAATCAGATAAAATAAAGTCCTACTCACGGCAGTTTAGCTTCTATTAATGTGCCTAATTGCCAAATAATCTAATCAAATGAATTAATTTAATTTTTTTATAAACTTCAAATTAAAAAAAAAAAAGCTTTGTAAAAATGTTCCCCGCAAAAGTGAAATTTTTACGTCTTGCAAGTGATCACCCCTCCTTCCCTCTACATATATCACGGTCCATCACTTTGGGCCAACCCCCCTTCCTCTTTTCTCTGCGAGTGACATAATTTCTTTACTTCCTCCTACGCGAAAATGGGAAAAGTTGTAAAGACCAATTGTTAACCCATTATTTTTATTAAGAAGTTCAAAATTATATACCTGAATTTATTTATTTAAAAAAAAATTTAAAACCGAGAAAAATCCACAATAATTGATGTTTGCATTTTTTTAATTCAAGAAAAAATATATATATATTTTTTTCTTTTTTTTTCTCAAAGTGAAAGCTTTCTGTAATACATAATTATATAAAGAAAATTTTGTCGTTGCAGAATTTTTATGGGTGAACTAGAAAAAATTCCAAAAATTCTCAAAGGTAAAAAGCATTGACATTTTTGCTTTTTTTTTATGTTATCCTTTACGCTAAATGTTATATTTTAAAACAGAAATGGAAAAATAAAATTTTGTGAAGGACAAACTATTTAAAACTGTAGAAATTAAGTACTCCAAAAATTTGAATAGCCAATTGTTAATGGTTCTGGAGATATATCGATTTGAATTTGCAACTTCTGTGAAACGCACTACTGCTCAATAAACGCACTTTAACAGACGCTTCTAGGCTTCACGCCCATTAGTGATGTTTAAATAACAGGTAATTTCGTGGCGTTCTATTCACCAGCGGAATAAGAAAAACATATCATTCTCTTCAGGAATGTATGAACTATCTTTTAAAATCAGAAAAAAATGGGATTTTTGACAAAATTTCGGTACTGGACCCCCTTAATTTGATGTGTAATAGGTTATTTTAATGAGTAGTAGTTTAATTTAATGTATACAGTTTAATGTATAATATATGATGAAATATATTTCGGAGGTAGGGGATATAAACCCCTTCCCTGAATAAGGCCCTGGTAGAGTCGTCCAATTGTAGCAAAAATTTTGTTTGACTGATGCTTGATAAGAGCAGCCAAACTCAAGATCGGTGGATTTTACCTATCTTTTTTGAAATTATGAATATAGCTGTACAGTGCTAGAAGTGTGGGCCGCGTCACCCCACTTAAGGAAGTTTAAACCTTTTGACGACAGCAAAAAAAACTTTTCTTACGTAATTTTCGATATGCTTTAAAATAAAAAGTATTTGGTATTTTTAATTGATATTTTTTATGCAGAATAATGTTTATTTCTTTCTTGAAAAACATTAATTATTTTAAGTATAATAATGTTTTTTTAAAAGTTATCAAGCGAAATTTAATGACGGAAAATGAAGAAAAAAAATTATGAATATAAGTTACCCACAATATTAAAAAAAAAAGTTATTGTCCTATCCCTTTAAAAAAATGTATGAATATACATGTGATAGTTTTACATCATCTGAAGCAGGAATTAAGAATATAGGTGACAAGTTTTTTATAAAACGTCATTAATAGTTAGAAAAAAAATTTTAAATTTAAATTTTAAAGTTCCTTTTTAGATAAAAATATTTTTATATTATATAAAAGAATAATTCTGCTTTAGAGAATAAACCCATAAAGGAGCTTTAATTTTCAATATTAATCTTGAGTTTATTCTAGAAACTTAATAAAATGTCTTGTGGGTAACTTAAGTTCAAAATTTTTTTTTCTAAATTTTTCAAAGTTACGTTTCATTTTAGCACATTTTATTTTAAAGCATATTGAACATTACGCTAAAAAAGCTGTTTTTGTTAGCGTCAAAAGGTTTAATGTAACACTTGGCCAACTTTCAACTTTGGAGGAACTTTCTTTTAAGTTAAATTTCTATTCTTGTTTCATCTATCTATCTATCTATCTATATATACAATACATTTATATTGTTACGAATTTTTGTATATTTGTAAATATTTCGTAGTGTTAATTTTGTAAATAGATAAATTTCTGTACACTTCGCATAAGGCAATGCAATGGTTTGTTTCCCTGCAGTGAGCATATCAACGCTTGATAACGAGTTTTGCAGAGGTAACTCTGGGAAGCGAGTTTCAAGGGGCAGGGCATTTAACATTATGGTAATGGGAATCTCGCCAAATTGGTCAAGAAGAGATGAAGAAAGAGATTTTCTCTGGTCAAGAGGAAATGCAGAGGGATATTGCTGTGATCTCTGCCAGACAGGAAGATTTAAAGGAGTCTTCGAACGCGACACCAACTTGGCAGGACATTTCCATCTATAGTCCTACGACAAAGCGATATTGGGCCCTCTGGGACTCCGACCATATTCTAAACGACCTGTTGTACTGGAAGATCGAATCTAATTATGGAAAGACATCCCGATGGCAGCTATTGCTTCCAAGATCCCGAGTCCCAGACGTTCTTAAAGAACTTCATAGTTGTCCAGCTGGAGGCCACTATGGAATAATGAAGAGATTACCAAGAGTTCGAGAGCAGTACTATTGGAGTAAGGCGAGGGCTGACGTGGAGAAGTGGTGCCGATCAGCCTGGAAAGGACCGAAGAAACGGAGTCGAGGCAACGTAGCAACTCCTTTTGAACCGATTGCGTTTGACATCTTGAGACCACTACCACGATCTGCTGACGGCAACAGATACATCCTTGTTGTCATGGATTATTTTATGAAGTGGCCCGAAGCGTATCCTATCCCTGATCAAGAGGCTACCACCGTTGCAGAGGTAATGGTTCAGAGCCGGATTTCGAGATTTGGAGTGCCTCTTCAGTTACACTCTGATCAAGGAAGAAATTTTACCTCTTCTGTAATGAAAGGACTTTGTGATCTACTTGGCATTGACAAAACACAGACGACGCCTTTACACCCACAGTCGGATGGCATGGTGGAGAGGTTTAACAGAACCATCCTCAATAACCTCTCACTGATGGTTTCGAGAAACCAACAGGACTGGGATCAGAAGTTACCTTTGTTTCTTCTGGCCTATCGCAGTGCTGTCCACGAGACTACCGGCTATTCCCCATCCCAGATGCTCTTCGGTCGTAACCTTCGTCTGCCTTGCGATCTGTTGTTTGGCAGCCCTCCAGATGCACCATCATCGCCAGAGGAGTACGTCGAGGATCTTCAGGCACGGTTTGAAGATGTGCACAATTTTGCCCGAGAGCGAATCAACTTGGCAACGGACAAGATGAAGACCAGATACGACACGAAGGCTACAGGACATCAATTCCATGCAGGTGACAAGGTTTGGTTCTGGAACCCGAAACGACAGAAAGGACTCTCTCCCAAACTTCAGTCTCACTGGGATGGTCCTTACTCAGTTCTCAACCTGCTGAATGATGTCGTGGTCCGAATACGTAAGTCACCAAATTCTAAACCTAGAGTCGTTCATTACGACAGGTTAGCCCCTTACTGTGGCCATAGTGTGTAATTCCCATAGTTTGTAATCCCCCTTATGTACAAAGTGTAGATAGTTATTAAGACCATGGTCACATGTGTATATAAATTTTTAAGTTTATTGTTTATTTAATTGTTTATTTAATTATTTATTTATTTATTCAGTATTGTTTCTGTGTTTCTGTATATAAATTAGTAAGTTTAGTAAGCCTTTCTTTCCGGGAACTGTACTGCCAGGGACGTGCAGTCCTTGGGAGGGGGGCAATGTTACGAATTTTTGTATATTTGTAAATATTTCGTAGTGTTAATTTTGTAAATAGATAAATTTCTGTACATTTCGCATAAGGCAATGCAATGGTTTGTTTCCCTGCAGTGAGCATATCAACGCTTGATAACGAGTTTTGCAGAGGTAACTCTGGGAAGCGAGTTTCAAGGGGCAGGGCATTTAACATTATGGTAATGGGAATCTCGCCAAATTTGGCGAGAAATCGCCAAATGTCGCCAAACTTGGAGACCATTTGGCGACATTTTTGGTACATGTATCTATACATATACCCATATACCCATATACATGTATATGTATTTTCGACTACTCTCTGGAAGGTTCTCCAGACATCCATCTCTAGAAGGTTCGTGAAGATTCGCAGCCTCCCCTATATAAACCCGGCCGTGAGTGAGTCGGTTAGTTAGTAGTTGACTGATTTTGAGTCACGGAGCTAGTTGTTAGCTGAGTCCGATAGTTGACTGAAGTTAGTTAGTTGATTTTGAATCACTGAGTCAGTTGTCTCTCAACGTTCATTGTGAGAGCTGTATTCCTGACTTGAGTTAGTTCGCGGATTTTGAGTCACTGAATTAGTTGACTGGAGCATTCTAAGCGAACTGTATTGCATTGTCTTTTGCGACGATTTAGCAGTTGTTTGTCAAGCTTTTAACTGCTGTTTTGTGCTCTATTGAGGTGAAAAGAGCTGTATTGTGTCTACTAGAATTAGAAGTTCTGGAGCTGTAAGAGAACTGTGAAGAGATATTTTGGAATAAATTTCTGCAAGTTTTGATCTGCTTTGGCGTCAAATCTTTCGAACCCGTACAACGCAACAATATATATATATATATATATATATTTAAATAAAATACATTTTAGAGTTCTCCCTTAATTTAATTTCATGAAATTATGCACATGTGGAAGCACTATTTAAATCTAAGTAAACAGTTATGAATATAATGTTGAACTATTACTTCACTTTATCTCTTACTCTTCCAAGTAAAAAACTATACAGAATATTCACTAAAACAACAATACATTTTGGACCCTTGTGCAATGTGTTAGGAAGTATAAATTATTTCTTTACTATTTAATATTTTTATTATAAGATAAAAAGTTATATAATTTTTCGTTGGGAAAGGGAGAGGGGGGGGGGGGGCGTACTTGTCACCAACTTTTGGGCATCCTCCCACTTCTTATTCTCCACTTCTACAAATGTAGCTGTTGTTTTCCTCTACATGAGTGAGAATTTTATGGCTGCCTACTTTCAGGATCTTACAGTCCCCTACAGTTCATATCAGTTTTCTTTGCTCGGGTCTCTTCACAAGTCATAAAACCAAGAACGAAGCACCTGTGCCCGATGAAATTTTGTATTATCTGGCTGGAAATTTGCTGTCAAAATTCACTGACATGTGTTTCTCATATGTAAAAATAAATAAATTGTGTTCTATAAAAATATAAATAATATGTGTTACAACATTGTTATAAACATTATGTGTTAATTTAATTATTTTTAACTGAACAAAGAGTAAAATCATGATTATATCGATTGGAGCTTATATAATTATAGTTTGACAAGTGTTTCAATAAATTCCATGTTTTCTAATTATCAAGGGTGCTCCGCCTCGGATGTCCGTTACAAGTCTATGCCTATGTAGGTGTAAGGTGATTTTCATTTCATCCATAAATCGCTATCAGAGATAGAAAATGGAACTTACCACGGTCACTGGCAAAATTAATTTTAGGGGGTGCAGATGGTCTCCAAAAGGGGGGGGGGGGGTGAGGCAGAATTTTTTAAATTTTAACCTTGATTTTCAAATGTATGTTTCAATGAAATTTTAATTAATAGTTATATTTTAAATTTCTGTTGCAGTGAATACTTTAAAACATGCTTCTATTTTCAGTGAATCATTCTACTTTTCGCCACGTTATTTTTAATTTTTAAAATCTATTGGCTGGGAAAGTTGTTGTTGTTGTTGTTTCTTATTCTACTTGATCTAGAACAAGTCTAGACCAAGTCCAAGAGACCGTACGCCCAAAGAAGGTCTCGAACCAGCGCAGGGTTTTTAAAGAGATTGCTCCTCTCCAAATCCTAACAGGAAAGCAGATGGTCCGGTGAAGCTTGATGGGAAACACACTTGAGGCACACAGAGGGTACTCCTTTTGTCCCTGAACATATGCAAGTGTGCGAGTATGTCCGGTGATGAGTCTGGTGATTATGGTTTGTAATTTCCTGTCGCCCTTCAGCTACAGGGCAGCCCTAGTAGAGGACGTTTTTGTTGATACCAGTCATGAGTTGGTGGAATCCTTCATGTCTTGCTGTTGTCGGCTCTGACCTTCGAGAAAATTTTCCTAAACGTAAGATGACCACAATTTTCGGATGTTACAGCAGAGCCCTCCTTAGCCAATTCATCGGCCAAGTCATTAAAGAAGAGGTCTACATAAGAGGGTATCCACTGCAGATGAATGACATTATGCGAAGAGTAAATCTTTAGTTTGTTCACAATGTCCATGCCGAGTTTGTCGGTAATGTTTCGCCATTTGCTCAAGAATTGAATGGAGCTCTTACTGTCCGAGAAAATCCAGATATCACAGGAGAAATTATTGGAAATCATATAATGTAGAGCTTCGTCGATGGCTATCAATTCAGATTTAAAGACTGAACAAAAGTTTTGGGAAAGTACACTCCTTATTAACCCTTAGCACCTCTCTGGCGCTGCCTATGGAACGTGTTGACAGTAGTGTCATCAGGAAAAATATCATGAATTAAATCAAGGAGTCATATAGACATATCAAATCATATTTTTATAATATATAATTATATACCCTCATAATCAGTATGAACAAATATATAATTTTTTTGTGGAATTTTGTTTTAAGTTGAAAAGATTTCAACTGACACTGAGTTCCGAGAATGATGAATTTGACAAATTCCTTTTATTTAAAAATATTTTGAACTGGCATAGAAGATATGTAAAAAATAGATTACGTCATTTACAACCACAAGGAAAGGGTTCACATTGGTTTCCGTAAATTTACTAATTAAAGTTTAAATTCAATTAGTTTTTGAAGTATTTTTCCTCAGGTAAGTATAAATGAAGATATATTTTGTAACGACTGCCAAGCCAGTAAGTTTAAATAAAAAACAAAAACTAACCCATATGAACAACTAAATTTTTATTTCGGTTTTTCATGTTGTATTTGTGCAAAGAATAATTTTTTTAGTAAAAAGTAAAGAGTATTTAATGTAAGTATTTGAAACGACAATTTATTTTTCTCATATCTACGAAATAAATAAATAAATAAATAAATAAATAAATAAATAAATAAATAAATAAATAAATAAATAAATAAATAAATAAATAAATAAATAAATAAATAAATAAATAAATAAATAAATAAATAAATAAATAAATAAATAAATAAATAAATAAATAAATAAATAAATAAATAAATAAATAAATAAATAAATAAATAAATAAATAAAAAAAATAGTTAAGGAATTACTATAATAATTAAAATTTAAAACATGTGTTACCTTGCAGGTTGTTTGCAGACAGTTGCAAGTAAAAGCTGGGAAGTGAATTACAGAGGGTCTATTTGTGTAAAATCACATGAAAGAAAGTAGCGACTAATTGTGAAATTTTTTCGGGAAATCTTCAAAGAGAGATATCTTACCAAACAATAAAACTACCGAAATCAATTTCGATCAATAACAGCATATACACATCCTGGAAGTAGTTTCAGTATCATTAATACATTGCCAAGAGATCACGTAAGAAGAAAATTCCCAGAATTTTTGCTTTGTTTCAGCGTTTCGGCACGTTTCATATTCCTCATTAATAGAAATTCGATTTAGCCATTAAAAGGAAGGCCTCTTTCATAAGGTGCGGACGCGAATGTGAGTGCGGGCCCTCAGAAAGTTTTACTAATGTATTTTGAAGGGAGCATTTCACACGGTGCGGTGAGCACCCTGAGGGCCCGCACAAAGGTTTTAACCTTCTTGCGGACCCGCAGAAGTCGGTATATCTCTGCAATTTCCATCGGTAATTTCAGTTTGAATTATCTATTTTTTTTTTTTTTTTTTTTTTTTTTTTGTAATTTAAAGTGTATAATGCGGGACAAAACACCTACCGGGATCTAACTCATCTATGCAATAATTGAATTTTAGCTTAATTTTGAATCTTGACGTTTTTATAATAAGTTAGTAATTTCAAATACTTTCAAAACAAAATTATATAAAAAATATTTCAGTTAAGTTTTCAATTCTAGTCGGTTCCTTGTATCAAATCATTGTGTATCGTTTGTCGTTAAATTTAAAATGAATTACAAATTGAATTATGATTCATGCAGGGTTATACCCTTTAGTTAATTTTTAATTAATCAGTCGTCAAATGAATAATTTCTATGCAGATACGTTAGTTTTCTAACACTTGTTAAGTGTGAAAAAATGTGAATCTAATTAAAAAAGTTTCGGAATTTTTTTTTCAATATATACTAGTATTGAAACTTTTTTTCTAAGACTTTGTGTGAAAAGGTCCAAACTCCACTTTGAGTTTCAAATCACTTTTCGGTATTTTGGAAAGAGGAAAAGAATCCCCCATCGGTAAGTAAAAGCTGCCGACTATATATTAATACTGCTAATCAGTACTGGTATTATCTTAGCTGTTTGTTCAAGTACAATGCCGGCCTAAGAGTAAAATCCTGTGTGTGCAAGAATGAGTTTTGGCTCCTCTTACAATGAAAATGGGTATAGAAAAAACCCTCCGAAAATGGTATGGTTGCTCTATAACTAATATTTGCAGGAACTTAATACCTGACTTTGGCATTTTAAAGGTATTAAAAACTAAAACTAATAAGCAGTAATAAATAGTAAAATATTTAGTATCTTTTCATTATTTTTATTCTTTAAAATGATTTTTTTCTATTACTAATTCTTTTAACGGACTTTTACAAACTTCAATAGGCATGGTGTACAGTACTTCTGTAAAGAGCAAGCTCCTAAATTCTTTTGTTCTGTCTATAGTTTTGTCAGAAAATAAGACACATTTTTTTTAATTATTACTAAAGTTTTGATTTAATATTCATGAAAAAAAAATATATTACTCAAAACTGATTAAAATTACCTGTATTACATCACTTAGCAGTGGACCTTTCTAGCTTTAGTAGCGGAATTTTTTTTTATTAGTTTACAGTTTTACCATATTATAATATTATTTTTTAAAAATATTTTTATCATTTCGGTTCCCCTCTCAAAATCACATGTGTGCGATTGCACACTCCTTAGGCCCGCTCTGATTAATAGTATGATCCAACAAACGCCTATCTATCCGTTTCCTTCTAGAATAAAGGAGATATAATAACCGTAACCTTCTTTTACCAAAACTTAAATTTTACACTTATATTATAAAGCAAAACTTAAAAAATAACTAAATACTTTTACTCAATGCTTATCCAGATACTGCATTCACTGAGTGAAAATAATAATCAAACTCTTCAAAGATACGGGCAAAACGTCCGCAGATATGAGCTCGTGTGAAAAGGCTCGCGTCCGCACTCGCGTCCACGTCCGCACCGTGTGAAAGAGGCTGAATAGGGAACATTCATTAAAATAAAGTTTGAGTAATAATTAAGTTTATAATGGTTAAATGACTTGTGCGATCATTTATTCAAGGACACAACAAAAAAATAATCTTCCCAATTATCTAAATCAAATCGTATTAAATTATATCGCCACCCCAAAGCTACAACTAGATAACTGTAAAACCATAGTTTGGAGAAAAACGCTTTTGAACATTTTTCGAAGCAGCCGTGCCATGTCGAGTCCTGCTTTCCAAATAAAGTTTCTTTATATCTCTCAGCAATAGAATTCAATATCTAACTCTGATGAACTACCAAAAAGTAATTCCTCTAATCAATCTTAAATGCATAGGCTGCGCAAAAGTCTACTATACTTCACAAACACCTCAAAAAGTGAAGCGAAATCTCAAAGTTTGACTGTAACTTTTGGAAAATATTAGTTGCTCCTAATTCTAATAAACAAATATGTCTTCTATTCCTCATTCTGTAAATTTGCTTCTTAAAAAAAATCGGAATATGTAAGTCATATTTTCTATGGATGTTATACATGTTTAAATTATTGCTCCCGTACTTCTAGCAACAAGTATGGAGGTCTGATCGACTGTTTTGAACCGAGAATAGGCGAAAGCATAAGAATGAGTAATAAACAATAACAGGAAGAAGGAGAATGTATTCTCTATTTTTGTCTTGAACAATCGCAACGATAAATCCTACTAGCTAGCTGAACTAATAAATGAAATGAGCAAAGAAGCCTTATGAGAGGAGACACAATAGGACTCACATGGCTTCACGATTATTTTATTAGGACGTAAAGAATGTTTCGTCATCAGAAATTGAGTGGTTGGGTTTTATTTAGATTACCCTTTACCAAAAAAATTGATTAACGCAAGTACAGGTAACATACCTGCTTAACTAGACTGGAGCAAGAGTGAAAGTGAGTTGTGCAATTCAAATAAATTTAATTTAATCTGATCAGACGAATGATTAACGTTATTCATTTCAAAATGAAATAACTTTATCATATTTGAGTGCATGGACCCTCATATACCATACAGATTAAGAGGTATTCTGCACTCCCAAGAAAGAGTATAAGATCATCAGAAGTCTGTAGTACAGTGTTAGCCACTAACTTTTAGAGGCGGGCCGTATGCGTTGGAGCTTTTCTGGGGCCAAATACGCAAAAACATGTATCTTTAATTATTGTTGATTTAACAATATATAGCATTTCTGAAAACTGGAAAAAAATATTAATTTTTTTATCTTAATAAAATTAAAATTGATATTTGATTATATTTTCTCAAATAATTAAAAAATAATAGTTTTTATTATTAGTAAATTAAAGTCTAAAAAAGAAGTGACAATGGGACTTGACCTAACTTTTAATAAAAGTACATTCCTGTTTCCAGATTATTCCAATTTAGTCGATATCAATTGTCGGACGATGGTGGTCGAACTCCTTAACATTCCTTAACACGATTTACAACGTTACCTTTTGTTTGTTATTTCAACATTTAGAGCACAAGATATAGCCATCGTTCTGATTTTTTTTTGGGTACTGTACATACAGTATTGTTTACCTCTCGCTTGATTGGTTGCAAAAGACATTGGGCAAAATAATTTCTCTCGTTTCTTTGACTGCAACTATCACTAAAAAGTTAACTAGACGATAGGATAGTAAAAGCTCATTTAAAAAAAAAAAATGTTGGACAAAGTAGTTGATTTCTTGATTACAACACTGAACTGAATGTTAAAAACTTCAACTCATTTCTTACATTTCCGATTCCAAATGAAGACTAGGTAAGTTTTTCCTGATATTAATCCAGTTAATAGAATTTAACCGATGAAGTGATTTATAATAAAAAATCTTCTAATTAAATACTGGAAAGTAAAAAGAAACAAAAATATCGCAATAAACACAGTAACATATTTAACACGCTTTTATTAGCTTCGTATGTATCGAATTAATTGTTTAAAAAACTAAGAAACACTCTTTAATAGAAAGCATGTTTTTTTAGTCTCATTATCCCTACCAGGATCTTTAGGATTAGCGATTTTTCATATTCAGAGACATGGTAGTGTTTTGTGCCAAGTAATACGGCTTGTACTAAAGGCATACACATGACTTAAATTTGAGTCAAGCATGTGACTATTGGAGGAACAACTGAAGAGTTTTGTACACTTAACTAAAAAAATTAACTAAAAAAAAATGTATAGTTTACAACAAAAGTAATTAATAGTTTAAAAAACTAAAAAACACTCTTTAATAGAACACTAAACTAAAAAGTAGAAAATAAATAACAGTACAAAAAACTAAAAAATATGCTTTAATAGAAAACCAAACTAAAAAGTAGAAAACAAATAATAGTTAAAAGAACTAAAAAACTCGCTTTAATAGAAAAATAAACTAAAAAGTAGAAAATAATTTTAAATAAGTTTGAAATAAGAATACAGTGATTAACAAGAAATATTTATTTTATCGTAAAAAAAACGTAGGGTGCTTTTTAAGATATTTTCATAATGGCTTTACTTTTACCAATATCTGTCATTAACTATTTGCAACAAATGACATCAAGCACCCCACGCTTTTTTACGATGAAATAGATATTTCTTGTTAATCACTCTATTTTTATTTCAAACTTATATTTAAAACTATTTTCTACTTTTTAGTTCACTTTTCTATTAAAGCGTGTTTTTTATTAACTTAAATATTTAACCAAAATGTAACCTAAAAAATAAATTGTAGGTAGGAGCTTAGCGGCACATATTTTAGGATTCATAATTTTTTTTATGGCCGAATACGACTGTGCTACTCGGGGAGTTTTTTTCAACAAATTTCAAAATTATTTTGATTTTTAGCTTTTACTGGGCCTAAGATGGTCAATTAGTGAACCAACTAGGACCATTCAAAATGTGAAAACAATGAATAAAAACTTATTTCAATTCTTCTCCCATTTAGAGTATTTAAGATCAAAGTAACAACACTTAATATTCTACTGCCATAAGCATACTCAATTCTTGAAAGTATTTATAACTTTGATTTCGAATTCTAAATTGCGCAATTTCTTGCACAGCAAAGTTTAATGGACGATTTTTCTAAAACAACTTTTTTTTTATCTAAGTCCTCTTGATTGTAGAACAAAGTTATTGGTAAAAAAAAGTTGCGTTAATAAATAATTATTGCTGTAGAAAGTGGAGGATGTTCTGTACCAAAATATCGCCAACAAAAACATCTGAAAGCTCAAAAAGTGACGGAAAAACGAACTCCTAATCTCTATTACGGGTATTAGAACATATTAAATTTGTGGTTTTATAACGATAATGTAGCATAAGTAATTGCTTGAAGTTTTTATCATGAAACTTTGATCAAAGTGCTTTCTTGACTAAAATTATTCATTTTATGATTCGTAAATATAACACACAGTAACTTTATCTGTTTTAATTAGTAATTTTTATGTTACTATTTTTATGTATTTATAGTTATTTATTTAATAGTATTTTTTATCTATTAAATAGAGAATAAAATAATTTATTTGTTCGGCAACCGAATTTTCAAGCAAGGGGTTAAAAAAAACGAACATACTCTTAAGGTACTCATTCTTTTATACGTCGTGGCTCCATCTTTGGGGCAGATTTTATACTAAACTAAATGGAACGAACTTTATTAAAAATATGCAAGATAATAGTAATAGTAGTAATAGTAATAGTAGTAATAGTAGTAATAGTAATAATAGTAATAGTAGTAATAGTAATAATAGTAGTAATAGTAGTAATAGTAATAATAATAATAATGATGATGATGATGATGGTGATAATGATGATGATAATAATAATAATAATAATAATAATAATAATAATATTAATAATAATAATAATAATAATAATAATAATAATAAAACAATTGTTTTCTTAAGTAAAATTCCAAAATAAAAAAAAGTATTGGTATTGTATTCGTTTCAAGTGAGACAATTTTTTGCATTTGCCTCTTAAATCTGAAAAAAAAAAGAAGAAAAAAACCACCTTAAAAAGGGTTTATCCAATGCTTCGTGAGGAAATATGAAACATTTTAAACCAAAAGGAAAATTAAAATATAAATTATAAAATATTTTTTTAATTTTACGTAAGAAATTTTGGTTTTATTAAAAATTATTTTTAAATTTTGGCCTTTGCTCCTTATTCTAAATATAATTTTTTGTTTGCTAAGATACCGATTATCCTTCAGTATTATAAGAAAACTTAAAAATAAAAATCTACTATAGATTCTAGGCTGGAATATGCTTGTATGAATATACAAGGCTGGAATATGCTATATGCTAGTTCATCAGAGATCTGAAAAAATGCGAAAAGCGTAGATCAATTTTACATAATATCAACGTCAAGATCCGGTTTGCCTCAAAGAAATGAACTAAATAATTTATTATTTTAAAAACCTACTAATTTTCTCTAGTAAATTGTCAATAAAAATGATTTTTTATATGTTGGTATTTTTTTTTTTTAAAGTCAAATTAATATATTTTCAAATTACATTTTTTTTTTTTTTTTTTTTAAAGTCTTCATTTTTTATTTGCAACTCGTAGATAGGTTATTCTATGAAAAGTCAAGAATTTGATCAAATTAAAAAAAAGAAAAGACAAAAAAAATTCTTCAAAAATCTTGATATTTACTATAAAGGGATAGATACAAGCAAGAAGAAATGAACTAAATAATTTATTATAGAACCTCAAACCATAGCGGTTGAGAAAAAAATAAGATTTTTTTTTTCATTTTTTATAAACATTATAAAAATTAGTGTCAATGGATATGACATAAGCTTTAAAACCCTGCCGAGAACTATTTAATGAAGTTAAATTTAAAATAAAAATTAATAAAATTAATTTTACAACTACATTTTAAATAGAACTTTGACTATGTCTATTTCTGACAAATAACCTAAATAGTACTGAATATAACTGTGTGGGGCGTCACTTGATGCAGAACAAATTGTCGTATTTTTTTCAGTTCTAATATTACAAATAATTTATTTTAAATCATAATCCTCAAAAAATTGATGTACAAAAAATATATTTTAAAGGAGAAAATTGTCTTATTTCACCTCTTAATTGACTTCAATAAAAATTAGCATTAACCAAGAAAGTTGGTTGAAAACCAGTCACTTAAAAAAATTAAAATATATTGGGCAAAAATCCAGTTTTGAATCCAGTATAGAATCATATTTATATAAAAAAAAATTAAATTTACTGAATTTCAACTTCAAAGCATTTTAAATCAAATATAAAAGCAAAAATTACAAAAAAAGTGTCTTTAATTTGTATAGTTTATTGTTTTAAGATGCTTTTGCAATATATTAGCCTGTTTAATATGTTCAGGAATATACATATTAACAAAATTAATGTACCATTCTCTTTTACCCATGAACCACAAGTTACCCGGATGTGACATAACGATATAGTTTAAACTAACGGAGAATTCACCACTTGAATAGTTTTTTGTAAGTGGTGAATTCTCCATTAGATTTGATTTTATTATATTTGCAAATCAAAGCTATTTCATCATTATATTACTTATTCTAACAATTATCATATACATTTAATTGATAATTTAAATTCCGTTGAGTTCCACAGATGTGGCATCTCAACACAAAATTTTTTCTGTCAAAGTCAATAACTTGCTAAAACTATTCACAAATAATTTAGTCTGTGGTTTGTTCTTTGCATCTAAACAAAACATCCGCTTGACATTTGATTTCTCTATCAAAAAAGTATATTACTACCAATTGTATGGATTTAATGACACATTTTTGAATGCCCACGGATGTGACCTATTTCCCTGGTTACAGGCATAAAACTTGAAATAAAAATAACATAATACTTAACATGACTTATAAGTGTTAGAAATGTGTTCTAGAGTATTTTCTTAACCTTTTAAATGAATTCTTAAGAATTTTAAGTTTGTTTAATTTATAAAATATTACCCCGGTAAAAGTCAAAATGCTAAGTGGTGACTTTCTACGGATGTGACATTTAACTGTTTGAGAGTAAAATTTGAGTAATAATTAAAATATTTTATTGCAAATTTGAAATTGCAATTAATTATATCTGTCACACTAAGGTTGTTTATACCCAAAAATGTATTTTTATTAGTATTCTTTTTGTAATAAACACCAGTTACGCAAACTCCTGATATATACAAAAAAAAAAAAAAAAAAAAAAAAAAAAAAATATATATATATATATATATATATATATATATATATATATATATATATATATATATATATATATATATATATATATATATATATATATATATATATATATACAGTCACAAAGTTCACAATACACCAAAGGTAATTCAACAAGAAACAAAAACAAGAACAGCAAAAGAAAAATCATAAATAAAATAATACATTATCATGAAAAAACAATAAACTTCAAGGAGGAACTTATTAAACCATAAATAAAAATGCCTCTCGTTTATTCAGTTTTAAAAATCGATATCCTTGGTATTATATATGATTTGTTTAATAGATTTTTTAAAAACATGTTTGCTTTTAGTTTTATAAATGGTTAGAAGTACACTATTATAAAACTTATGACACAAAGTTATTATTTATAAAATATTTCCCTTTATTTTTTTGTTTGGGAATTTTCTACGTATGATTTGGTCTCGTATTAGAGTTGGTTGTTTTCAGATTATCTGGCGCCGTCAGCAACACGAGGGCTGTAATGCGCCGAATCATTCGTCATTAGACAAGCCAACATACATTTACAAACACCCATGTCCAATACGGGACTCGAACCCGCAACCTCGTGAATCTAGCACGCTAACCACTATACCGTTTGGTCGGCCTCGTATCAGAGATTATTTAGTAAATATGTAGAAAATATTTAAGTATTCATAATTAATTCAGATATTTCTTGTAAAAGATTCTGGAGATCGGTGAATTCCAATATGGGGATTATACCAAAATAGTAGTTTTTTAGAGTTAAAACACAGAGACCCGTATAACCTGATGAATAGGAGCATTTTTACTGAGAAGGTTGGTGCGTTATATAACTTAACCCTTATTCTCACCCATGAAGATAAAAATTATTCACCATTTACTGAAAATTTCGCTATCTGTGACGAGCGAGGTAGTTAATACATATGCACTGCTTATAAAGCCTTCTTACTATCACTGATAAGAGGAACTCCATTGCCAGATGTAGTCGCATGGTATTAGTCTGGAGATTTGACTTGACCTCATACAATTTCTTTCGTCTTTGAATCTGTAACTAATTTATTTAGCATGTTTCATCAGCTAATTTATTACAAATTTGTAATTTATGAGAATAACTTTTTAAACCAAATAGAAACATTGTTTCATTTTTACTTTCAATTTCCCATATGTTTGCATAGGGTAATGGAAGTTTACAATTCAGAAAGAAAAAAAAAAGTTGATTTCTTTTGCATTCCTCCAAGTTTTGGAACATCCTGATTTTAAAAAAGTGGTCTAGAAAATATGTCAGTCTGTGTGTAAGTGGTCAGCATAACTCCAGATTTTGTACGTTCAATGACCTATTTTTGTTCTCAATAACGGCTAATCAGGCCTCGATCTACAGCTTAACGTGGATTCCGAATCACAAAGAATATCCATGCCTAACCCAGGATTCGAACCCTGCACCTTTAGCATGTGACCTGATGGCCCCACAGCCATCAGGTAGGCAGCAAAACTCCCGAACAAATTGACTTACAATGTTCAATTTGGTGTGCTGGTTAGTGGTGGACATGAGACTAACCATTAAGGTTTTCGTTAAAATCCAGTATGCGCATAAGGTTAAAATCATGAAAAAATCATGTTTTTCAGCAATTGTTAAAAAAAACCTCCCCTAACGATTTTGATTAAAATTTCTGTGTTCCGTCCTCCGAAATTTCCGTAGAAATGCGATAAAAGCGTAAAAAGTTGAAAAACGGGTGCCATTAGCACAGAGAGTTCTGCACAGCGTCCATCCACTATCGATATTTTCCCGTTCCACGCACAAGAAAAAATAATGTCTATCGAATAACATAACCAATTATGCCATCTTGGCTAGATTTTTTCTTTTGCCCATGCAAAAATTGTTGTTAAAAATGTCGCCAAACTGATCATTTTTATTAGTATGAGTGAAAATATTAAAATGATAAACGCCTTATCAAATTTTAATACAATGATTAAAATTATAGTGTAATTTAAAGTTGTGTGATGTTCCACACCCCAAGTTTTATTTCTAAATCAGATAAAATACAAAGCTGGAGCCAACATTTTTATCGCATAAATTTGGAGAAGCGTCCAGCACCAATCGAACTTCATCGAGGGCATTGTTTCATACAAAAATATCAAAAGTATGTGAAATCTTTTATTTTATAGGTTTCTATTTATTTTTATATCTTAGAAATTTAGCAAAGCCAATTGTTAGTTTCAAAAATGGATTACATTGTTTTGTTATTCATTGATGTTTTGCCATTTTAAATGAAACGTACTTATTTAAGGTTGTAAATGCTTGTAAAGTTTTTATAAAAATAACTTAAAAACAGTTTTGTTATCCAATTTTCCTTTCTTCGGTTTTTTTATTGATGTTATTTTTAAGATTTTCTTTTTTGGAGGCCTTTGGTATTTAAAAAGATTATAATATCTTATCAATATATAGCTAGAGGCCAGGATCAACACAGAGTTAAAGACAGTGAATGCCTCAATTTATACAGACTTGGTGGTAAAAAGAAATAATAATTAAAATTTCTTGTTTTGCCCTCACAGTCAAAAATTTAAATTTGTGAACATTGAAGAAACGAAATTTAAGGGTTCTGTCTACTTTTGATGCATGCAAAAAAAGCTATTTTATTAATTTTTTTTAAGAATACTCTTATGTTTATTGATATAAAACTTGTTAGGCTTAACAAAAACATTCGTAAATTACAAAAAAAAAAAAAAAAAAAAAAATAATAATAATAATAATTATTATTTTAATCACTTTTTTAGTGGGAAAATGTCAAGTAAAAGGGAGTCTTCAAAAAGTAGGTAGGTGTGCGCTATTGAAAAAATCTCAGAAAATACTGAAATGATCCTTATGAAATTTTAACCACATATTCTGTATACTTATAGGCTATATCATGTACTAGAATTATTGCAAAATTTTAATTTTTACAATTTTTTTTGGCAAAAAACATGCAAAAAAACCCACGATTTTTAATTTTTTTTGCGTCCGCCATTTTGTTATTTTTGCATATAAATTAATATTAGAGGTACTGGATATAGCCACTGTCACACTAAAACCATTAAATGTGTTTGTTTCAGATATGCTGTTGTTCAGATTTTTTCAACGGCGCACACCTATCTACTTTTTGAGGACTCCTGTTCACCTGCCATTTTCACACTAAAAAAGTGATTAAAATCAATTTTTAAATTTTTTTTTTTTGTAATTTACGAAAGTTTTTGTTAAGCCTAACAAGTTTTATATTATAAAAATGACAATATTCTTAAAAAAAATTAATAAAAATAGCTTTTTTTTCCATGAATCTGAAGTAGACACAGCCCTTAAGGTATTATCATTTTAAGTGTACATGAAAAAGTCTAAATATTGCTTTGAAATTTAAAACTGTTTCCTTTCATCCAGTTTTTACAGCCACCTTCCTTAGATGTTGAATCATAAGAAAAAAAGAATTGGATTGACCCAAACATAATTTAGAAATATTGGACTAACACTCTTTTGATGATTATAGAATTTATATAGAATCAACATTCTTTTTAGTAAGATACTTGAATTTTCCATTTATGATTTCAATTTATTTGTAAATAAAAGTACTTTATTATATGAACTTTGCAAAAGGGTTTCAGGAGAGTTCATTTAAACTGCGAGTATTTTCGGAATACACAATATTAAAACTTGCAGTATTGGAAGTAATACATCTAAAACTGATATATTTAGTTTCATTTAATTTGAATATTGAGATGATTTTCAATAAACTATTTTTTTATTAGCAGCTTATCATTATTAATTCCATCTTCAAATATTCCAAAATACGAAAGTGAGCAAACATAGTGTAACAGTATAATTTGCATGGATAAAATTTTTCGATTTTTAAATTACTTGATATTTAAAAAAAAAAAAAAAAAAGAAAGAAAAAAAAAAAAAAATTCAATTACAATTTTTTTAAATTATAGAGTTCAAAAATATTCCAAATTTTTTAAAATTACATTAATAAAAAATAAAACAAATATTAATATTTAACCACGAAAAACTCCGGGATCAATATTTTGACTATTGCTCAAGTAGTTTTCAATCTCAATATATTGCTTTTGATTATCAAGAAAAGACCTTAAGGGATTATTGCTCATTTCCGAGAAACAATATTGTTAGAGTGTATATAATACAACGGTATATTTGAACTGTATAAAAAGCTTTCTCAATACCAAACATTACTATGGAATTTTAAATATCGTTAATACTTTATTACATTTCTTAATGTATTTAAATACTTGTTGAGATTGCTACTTGGTAAGAAACCGAATTAATTACTAAATATTAATTTATATTTATTTAGAAATAAAAGAAATCTAGTTTTTATTTAAATTTTTTTTTTTTTTTGAACAAATGATAGTATGGAGATTTGATGATACTAGGTTAGAAGGTTTGTAATCTCTTTTTCAAAAATTGGTGTTATTCTTGCTATTTTAAGGGGACTTCGTATCCCTTGTTATCACAAAAAATTATAAAAATACCAATTTTCTCTTTTTGCATGTTTATAATCTTTGAAACTTTTTCCTTATTCTGGCCAGTTTTTTGAGCAGGTCTGATAATTTCAATTGCAGAAACACTCAATTTTTATGGAGAATTTAGCATTGGCACAATAGCTCTTTCGATGTTTCAAACGCATTTTTCTCAATTCGCGATTTTTGAAATTCCTATTTCACTCAAGATGCTAAAACTTCAGCAAACACGAATGAAATGGCTTGAATTTTTTTTGTGTCATTCTTAATATCTTTTTGATAAAAGTAGGCATGGATTTCTTATAAAATATAAACTTTTTTTTTACAAATTTAAATGCGGAAAACTACAATTTTTTTACGCTTTTTTACCTAAGGGTACAGTATTTATCTTTTTTCTCGAAAACTATTTTACTTATTCTAAATCCGATGCCTAAAAAGTTAGAGTATATTACAAGGAAATTTTTTTTAAAAAAATCAGGAAAAAATTTGAAAAATGAAATAGAAGATAGAATTTGAAACCTTAGGAATTTTATTTACAAATTTTAAAATTTTGAAAACTTTGATCACTATGCGAATTTTTTTTAAAATAAAATTTTGTTTTTAATCAGTAAAACATCTAAATATGTAAAAATTATAACTTTAAAGGCTTATACAAAAAAGTTTGAAGGGTACCATATTCCCTTAAGGGAATTAGGAAAAATTCTACTTGAGAAAAAATAGGTAATTTATTACTATTTATAGATTTTATAACTTAGCTCATAAAAACATTTAAAAAAAAAATATTAAATTATTAGTTTTATTCCCTTCGAATTTTGTTAATGATCTTTTAGTACTGTAGTTATACATGGACAAAACAATGAGAATAAACAAAAGAATAAGCGTGAAATCCAACAGGAAAGCGGTCAAGTAGAAGATGTAGATAGATTCACATACCTTGATGCAACAATCAACAAAGATCTTGGAACTGATGCAGAGATAAAGATTAGAATAGCAAAACCACAAAATTGTTTTAAAAAATTTAATAAAATATGGCGACCAAATAATCTAATGTTGAAAACAAAAATTTGTATGTTTAACTCTTTGGTGAAAAGTATACTCTTATATACTCTTATACTTATATGAAAAGTATACTCTTATATATTCTTATACTTATATGAAAAGTATACTCTTATATACACTTATACTTATATGAAAAGTATACTCTTATATACACTTATACTTATATGAAAAGTAT
Organism: Linyphia triangularis; assembly: GCA_963978545.1. Lineage (NCBI taxonomy): Eukaryota > Metazoa > Arthropoda > Arachnida > Araneae > Linyphiidae > Linyphia > Linyphia triangularis. The sequence goes on from OZ021721.1 coordinate 102,099,754, forward strand.
ACTCTTATATACTCTTATACTTATATGAAAAGTATACTCTTATACTTATATGAAAAGTATACTCTTATATACTCTTATACTTATATGAAAAGTATACTCTTATATACTCTTATACTTATATGAAAAGTATACTCTTATATACTCTTATACTTATATGAAAAGTATTCATGTACTCATATACTCCTAAAGTTTACTCTTATACGGAGCAGAAACATGGAAAATAACTAAAACATAAAGCAAAAAGCTAAATAGTTGGCAAAACAGATGTTTTCAAAAATCATGAGAATTTTTAGACCAAAACCATATCAAACATCGAGCTCTGCAATAAGACCAAACAACATCAAAACAAGATGGAAATGGATTGGTCACGTGCTACGAATACCATCGGAAAGAATTCCAGCAGTAGTACTGACGTGGGCCCCCCCATGAGAGAGGAAAAAGGAGACGGCCCAAATTAATATGGAGAAACATGGTCGTAGACGAGAGGGACCAGGCTGGATGGGCGAGCTGGTCGGAACCAAGATCTGCTGCGCAAAACCATAAGAGATAGCGTAATAAGCTGAAGGCCTTATGTGCCACAGGGTACGAAGAGAATTAAGGTAAGGTTATACTTGAGGTAAAATTCATATGTTTCAACTCTTTATTAACTGACTGGAAGCGGCATAGCCAAGTCTTCTGCTGGAATCTTCTTCTTGGTATTGCCTCTAAATTACGAAGTTCTACATACGATCGGTAGTGCTGCCATCTACCGGGTAGCTACCGAAAAGAGGTAGAAATGAACTCTTCGGTGGTTATATAGGTAGACTAGCGTTCTCACGAGCGAGTGTGTGCTGACATCCTGTGTAGTACTACTCTCTACCGACCTTTAGGAAATGGGGTTGGTACAAAATGCTTGAAAAAGCAGAGGTGCCTTTGTCCTTTGTATGAACTTGATAAAAGAAGAACTGACCGGAAAATCCCGGCAGTTTTCTCATGGTATTATCAGGGCCCGATCAAGACTTCGAAGGAAGAGAATCCCATCCATTGAAAAGCGTTAGGATGACGCAAGAAATCATTGATTTACCCAACAAAATCACTTAAGGGGAGACTCTACCCTACAAATTGCAAAAATTTCCATTTTTTTTTATTTGCTATAATTATAGCTTGGAATCTTCTAAATACGCATAACAATTTTTTAAAACTGTATCTATGTTCTTTAATGAGATATGTGATATTTTATGCTGGATGATAGGATGATCTTCTTAGAAATAAAATTTTAGATCGATATTTCTCATTGTTTGTTTTTTGTTGATAGTAGACTTTTTGAAACGCTAAGATTTTTTTCTAATCAATGAACGAATCTTAAATTTTCAGAGCATGTTGCAAAATATGTCTATTTTATAAATTGGCATTCTAATTAACAAAATATGGAGTAGTTTTAATTTTTTAACACTAAAGTAAAATTATTGCAGATTCATAGAATTTTTTTACTATGAATAAACATTTATAATTAATTACTCAGAGAGTTCCATATCCATAAACCAAAGACACACTTGGAGACTCATAGTAAGTAACTACTCGTATATTACGATTTAAAATTACTGAGTAAAATGTAAATGGGGACATCAGAATTATGTATTATGAATTATACAATTCTTCCATATAAGTGGATACATTTCATATACTTAACTCTTTATTTGCTGAAATGATATATAAGTCCCGATAAGACTTTGCATGCAAACACATGCATGAATTTCAATCTCCTAGACATCCATCTTAGCCTTACATCATATTATGTACTTATCTGTAGCAATCTTCGAAAGAGAAAAAAATCGAGCTGCCATTTAACAATTGTAGAACGAACTTCATAGAAGTGGATTTAAAAGTCACAATGGGCCTCAAAGCTTTCAAATTAATACAGTACCATAACAAAACTGATGGCACTTTTAAGTACATTAATATTTAAAAAAGCCTTAGTATTTTAAATAATATGTGTAAAAATTTTTTAAACTCTTAAAAAATGAAAAAGAATGATTTAAAAAAAAATAATATTGTTCTTTCATAAAAATTTAAATAAGGGGCATCTATTTTTTTTTTATTTTTTATTTTAAATACAATAATAAAAAAAAAGTTAGATGGTAGAGTGTATCCTTAAAATCTTACTTTCTGAAAAAGAAAGCTACATTTTACGTAGTATTGAAAAACTTTATTGCATGATTTGTTTGTGGTGATGGCTGTGATGGATAACGATGGTTGATGGCTGTGTGGATAACGATCCGGATTCGCATACCAGAAGTGCTGGGTTCAATTCCTGCATAAAGCATGGTAAATAAAGGGTTAAAGTAAATACATCGGCAGATATTATAACTAAAACAATTAAGCGATAGGTTTATGAGGTGGATTTCAAAGTCCCAACGTTCCTCAAAGCATTCAAATTAATACAATACCATAACAAAACTGATTTCACTTTTAAGTCCCGCCAGTAAATAGAGGGTTAAAGTAATACATCGGCAGATAGTATAGTTACAAAATGAAACATTAGGTTTATGAGGCGGATTGCAAAGTCTCAATGGGCCTCAAAGCGTTCATATCAATACAGTATCGTAACAAAATTGATGGCACTTTTAAGTCCCGTCAGTAAATAAAGGATTAAGGTAATACATCGGCAGATATAACTAAAAAAAATGAAGCATTATGTCTGAGAGGCAGGAGCAGGTTGACGACCCCTCTTAATTACGATTAACAAAATAGTCGCCAGTCGTATGAAATGTACTTCAGGAAGTTCTACGGATTCATTGTCTCCGAATGTGTAAACACATCGAAAAGTTTCTTTCTAGAAATAGAATACGGGCTTCTAGAAGAAATCCCCAACTTCCACGAAAGCAAATCTTGTTACGTTCGCGGATGAGACGTTTGCCTTAAAACGTCAGTTGTCCTTCTTTTCATCGGCTTCCTTTTGTAAACGAAATTTCCATACATTGTTCCTCTAAGTTAAAAGCCAAAACCGTGTCTTTCGTGCTTTGGTTGGAGAAACATTTTTGTCGGTTTATTTGAGAACCATCATGCAGTTCAGGCTACTTTTGATTATTTTTCTTTTTAGCAAAAAGTCAATATCGTTCGAAAGTTTACTGTTTAAATTTGTCTTTACTGTGTTTCTTGAAAGCTTTATTTTACTTAGGTGCTTAAGAAATGTCCCTTAAAGAGAAAATACTTGTGCCGAAATTTCTTTAAAATAATAATTGTTTACATAATTCTTTAACTTGGTTAACTCTTTTCTCCTTTATGTATTTTCTCTCGCTAAAGTAAATTATCAATGTTTATTTATTTCAAAAGCTAAAGATTTAGGATCATAAATTTTGACTCACTTTTTAAGGAAATTGAACAAAAATAATGTTTTTGTTTTGTTAGAAGCGAACTATTAAACGACAAAAAGTATTTTTTTTTTATAAGAAAGATACATTTTTTTATCGTCCTTACTATTTTATAAAATTCCAGTAGAAACTAAATTGAGATTTTCTCTTGTAGACATACATTGAGTAAAAGCACAAGGCTATCACGAAATAGTCCACCTGATGGCTGTGTGGATAACGCTCCGGATTCGCATACCAGAAGTGCTGGGTTCAATTTCTCTCGGTGGTATGGTATAGTTGGAGAGAGGTATCCAACAAAAATCTATCTATAAAAAGGTCGGAAGTTCTTCATGCAATGACTGTGGCCATCAAAAGTATTGAGATCTAAAGCAGAGCCAAGTTTAAAGTTGTTGTAGAATATGAGCAATGAAAATTAGTAAAATTTGTATCTCAAAGTCAAAGTTCCCCTGCATAGGCTTAAATATCTAGCTGCAAAAATATTTGTGACACTTGGCCATTACGTATTCTGGTCCACTCACGCGTAATGGCCAAGTCACGCAAGCATTTTTGTAGCTAGATATTTAGGCATTTGCAGGCGAATTTTGACTTTGAGAAAAAAATTTACTAATTTTCATTGCCCATAATTTACAACAACTTTAAACTTGGCTCTACTTTAGATCTCAATATTTTTCACGGACATAATCATTGCATGAAGAACTTGGCGCATTTTTACAGAGATGCTTTTGTTGGGATTTCACTTCTTTTTTTAAGGTACTAATTTAAAATTAATATTTATTTGCACAACAACTAGTTTTGAAATGTGTTGTGTTCATTATTTTTAAATTTGCAAGAACACTTCCTGTGATTGAAAGGGTTAAGCATACATGTTTTTTTTCTTTTGTACTTATTATACAGTCGACCGTTGACAAACTTTTTGTTGATGGTCAACTACGAGAACTGTAAAATTAGCCGACGCCTTGATTATTTTAATTATTATTTGGTTTTGAGGAAATTTTAAGAAACGTTGTCAACAACACCCAATTAGCGGAGAATTACACGAGATTTTTCTAAGAAAGTTAAATTTACCGGATCACAGTCCATGGCGTACTAATGCATTCAATACGAATGATGATAATACAAAATTATTTTAAATAAATAGTTTATTCAGATATCTAAAAAAACGTTGTCAAAGGGGGAACAAATTTAACAATTATCGATCATTTTGTAGGCGATAAAATATCACAAATGGTCAAGTTTAAAATGCCAAGTACACTTTTTTTCTTTATTATTTCTTTATTTTAGATGCTTTGCGGCGTGAGATGAGTTTCTCCTTTATTTATATATATCAAGAGCTACTAGTATGCTATGTTTTATAATTCTATCCCCAATAGAAATGCATTAGAGTTGAGATTCAAATTTTTCGAACACTGCCCCTGTCAGGAGCTCAGTTAAGTTAATTTAAAGTAGTGGACTGTAGATTTTTTACTATTATTTATTAAAGACATACAAGGCACACACATAATACAGATTTACTTACACGTATAAACATTTATAATTCTTCAAAGTTAATTATTTATAGTTGAGCACTCGGCTCCAATTTTGAGACATGTGTCTCCTATCAAATTCAATTCAGTTCTGCTTCTTCTCTCGCGTATTCTCCACTAGGGGGAGACACCACGAGGATAATTGTTCTCGACCAATCAGGCGCAAACATCCCGCCCGGCGTTGCAATGTTAAAACATTCAACAAAATTAAATGAATAAAATTATCATATAAAAGATAAAATAAAGAACAAAAATAAGTTCAAATTAAAAACACATCTCACAATCAAACAACAACGATATATCAAACATAAAAATGTAAAATTACATTATACACATTAAAGTATTCACTTTACAACAAACTTGTTATCACTTATAGGAAGAATACATATTTTGCTAATGCTACGTTTAAATGAGCCAGTAGCGGTTTTAACAATTACAACTCGAACTTTCTTATCCTTACCAGGTATAACTTTAAGTATTCTACCTAAACGCCATTTACAACCCGGCAAGTTATCTTCCTTAATAACAACAAGTGTTCCTATCTTAACATTTTCCTTTTCAAACTGCCATTTAGATCTCTGTTGGAGGTTGTTTAGATAATCATGACTCCATCGTTTCCATATATTTTGGACTATTTTTGTTATTCTCTGCCACCTGGATAAACGATTTTCATTTAAATCAGTGTGGTCAGGTTCAGCCAAAGCATTAAGAGGACGGCCTATTAAGAAATGTCCCGGTGTCAAAGCCTCAAGATCAGATGGATCAGAAGAGAGCGGAGTAATAGGACGAGAATTTAATATTGCTTCAATTTGGTTAGTCATGGTTACGAATTCTTCATAAGTAAATCTAGCATTAGCCACAGTTTTTCGTAAAAGATTTTTAAAGCTTTTCACATTAGCTTCCCATAGACCTCCAAAATTTGGCGATTTTGCCGGAGTAAATTTCCACGAAATTTCTTCAGAAGTTAGATAACCAGCCAAGTTGTCATCAGGCTTACAAACTAAGGCATGGAGTCGTTTGATCTCCGATGCTGCTCCAACAAAATTCGTGCCCTTGTCCGAGAAGATGCAACAATTTTTCCCTCTCCTAGCAAAAAACCTTTTTAAAGTTGCTATAAAAGCAATAGAAGTGAGATCCGACACAATTTCTAAGTGTACGGCCTTTGTCACAAAGCAAACGAAAATTGCAACATATATTTTATGCAAAGCTCCAGATCTCTGTCCCTTATATTTAATATAAAAAGGTCCACAAAAATCTACCCCAACAACATTAAAGGGAAAAGTGGGTGTCACCCTCTCAGACGGAAGGTTTCCCAAGATTTGACAACTATTTATAGGTTTACTACGGAAACAAGTTACACACTCATGAACTACCTTTCTGCAGAGTCCCCTTCCACTAACTGGCCAAAACTGTTGTCGGACACTATACAACAGAGTCTGAGGACCGACATGGAAGTTTCTTTTATGAATATTTTCAATAATTAGTTTAGTCAATTTATGCTTAGGGGGCAAAATTATCTGGTGTTTTTTAGTATAATCCAAATCAGAATTTACTAATCTCCCACCAACACGTAGTACATTATTAGAATCTAAAAATGGATTTAATGATCTAAGTTTACTATTTTTACTAATGGGGTGACCCTTACTTAAATCATATATTTCTAGATTATATTCACTTCTTTGAATGTGCCGTATTATATAATTTGCGGCTTTTTTTACTTCCTCTTCAGAAAGCGGACCACTTATACGATTATCCTTTGATTGGACATTAATAACAAATCTCAAAACAAATGCAAGTATACGAACAATTTTCATATAATCATTACTTTTCTCAATTATATCATTTAAAACACTGTTATGTATTACTGTAACAAGATTTATATTCACATTTTTCCTTAACTCATTTAAGTAAGTACTATCCATGCAATATTCACTACCTGGATTACTGACAAATGCATTTGCATGTTTTAAAAACTGTGGTCCATGCCACCACATATCATTGTTTACTAAATCGCTAGGTTTGAGACCTCTAGAAATCAGATCTGCTGGATTATTATCAGAAGTCACATGGCACCACTGATAACCTGGTGTGAGTTTCTGAATTTGAGAAACTCTATTAGAAACGAAAGGTTTTAATTGATTAGGGGGAGTTTTAATCCATGCCAATACAATAGTGGAATCACACCACAATACAATTTTATCAATTTCAATTTTTAAAGCTGTAATAGTTTTCTTAACTAATTTAGCTAACAACAATGCACCACACAATTCAAGACGTGGTATGGTTAAGGTTTTCAGTGGAGCCACTCGAGACTTACTACACAATAAATTTACTTTAATATCATTACATTTATTAATACATTTTAAATATAAACAACATCCATAGGATAGCTTAGAAGCATCACAAAATGCATGCAATTCTATCAATTCAATATCATCAATGAAAATAAATCTCTCAACACAAATATTCTCAATAACTGACAGTTGGGAAATAATACTATCCCAAATTATACTGTCTTTTTCAGGTAACATATCATGCCAATCAATTTTTAAAAGCCATAAATTTTGCATAAAAATCTTTAATTTACATATCAAAGGACCTAATAGCCCCAATGGGTCAAATATTCTAGCAATGGTTGATAATACTGACCTTTTAGTATGCGGAGACTCACCTATGCTCACCCGAAAGGTGAAACTATCCTTTTTTGGGTTCCATATAACCCCTAAGGTTTTCACTATTTTGGTCTCAGCACTATCGTCGAACGAATATTCTAAACATTCACTTGGCACTCTTTCTAAAAGGGAAGAAGTGTTAGACACAAATTTATGCAATGTCATTCCACAAGTCTGCAACATATTGACAAGTTGATCTTGTAGTTCTATTGCTGTTTCTAATGTTGATCCACCGGTAAGAATGTCATCAATATAGTAATCAGTCAAAGTTGCTGCAGCCGCAAGAGGAAAATTAAACTGTTCATCTTCTGCCAATTGATTTAGGACTCTTGTACTCAAAAATGGACTACTGGTCATGCCATACGTGATGGTTTGCAGCTGGTAGATCTTGATCGGACTATCAGCATTTGTCTTCCAGAGAACACGTTGTAAGTTACGATGGCACTCATCAACTAACACTTGGCGAAACATTTTCTGTATATCTGCAGTGAAAGCATATTTATGAGTTCGGAATCTGGACATAATATCAAAAACATCTTCTTGTAAAACACCTCCGTACATTAGCAAGTCGTTAAGGGAGATCCCATTTGAACTTGAGGAAGAAGCGTTGAAAACAGTTCTCAATTTCGTAGAAGATTTTTCTGGTTTGTAGACTGCATGGTGTGGGATATAATAACAGTCTCTAGGATCAGATTCTTCAATTATTTCCTTCATATGACCAAGTCTTTCATACTCTTCCATGAATTCCACATATAAACTCTTTAATGTGAGATTTCTATTCAGACGTTTCCAAAGAGAGTTCAGTCGGACAGCGGCAATGTCTTTTGAAGACCCCAGCACTCCTTCTTTCATAGGTAGTTGGACCACGTAACGCCCATCTTCATTTCTGTAATGAGTAGAGAGAAAATGTTCTTCACAAGCTTTTTCTTCATCGTTTGCAAAACGCTCAGAATCATCAACATCTTCAATGTTCCAAAACCTTTCGAGGTTAGAGTTCAAATTACTTAATTGTTCTTCACAAGATAAATGACAGTGCACGGTAGATTTCGCATCATCTGGAAAAGACCCACTCACGATGTATCCAAAAACAGTCTCTTGTAGAATGATTGTATTGTTCTTAAGTCGTATTTGATTATTCCCTAAAAGTTCGAAAAAACACTCGGCGCCTAACAGGGCATCAATCCTTTTTGGCTTATTAAAGTCAGGATCAGCGTATAGAATGTTCGGTAATATCAAACCCGCAACATCTACGGCTCTGGAAGGCGATATGTCAGTAATTTTAGGGACAAGCAAAAACTGCAGACGTCTTTCATAAGTACTCTGCTGGTTGGAAATGAGGGTCTGAATTTTCTTCTTTATTGTAGAAACCGTCATTCCATTCAATCCACTGACTGGTACATATGTTTTTTCTTTTTTAATTCTCAAGAGATCTGCGCACTCAAAAGTCAGAAAATTACTCTGTGAACATGAATCAAGAATAGCTCTAACATTGAAGTAATTTCCTCGTTCATCTTTAACTTTAATTATAGCAGTTGCGAGTAAAACTACGTTTTTTCTCTCGGAAAATAAACAGCTGCTTCTCATAGTCGAAGAAGTTTCACTTCGAGTGGATTGGCCTTGAGTAGCATTTGAAGAATCCTCAAGATCTGATGGAATCGCCTGAGAACTCTCATCATTAACGAATGGTTTATCATTTCTTTCCACTGAATGTAATAGTGTGTTGTGGAATTTCGAACCACATTGGCAAGTAAATTTTGATCTGCAGCTGTCTACTTTATGGTTTCTTCGCAGACATCGAATACAAAATTTATATCTTTTAACGAGCTCAAATCTATCAACAACATTCATATTTCTAAATGCGTCGCACCCAAAGAGGCCATGTGTTTCCTTCTTTTTGCATGCAACACAGAAATGCGTAGGCGAGTTAATAACTAAATTTTTGCTTCGATTTAAGGAGTGATGTGAAGCATTAGATTTATTTATTTGTTTCATTGATGGCATATTTCGAGATATACTTTCTAATATATTACTTCGCTTTTCTAAAAACGTTATGAATTCATTAAAATTCTGCACTTCATTCGATGAAATGGACATTTCATAAATCTTTCTTGTTTCCAAATCAAGTTTATCAATTAAAATGTTCATTAATAATATGTCCGACAATTTGTCACGATCATATTCCAGTACTTTAAGTGCTCTTAAATTCTTTTTTAAATTATCCAAAAAATCACGCATTTCTTTCGCAGATTCTTGATTTAGCTTAGGATATCTTAAGATATTTTGAATATGGGTATCTAATATTACCCGGCGATTTTCGTATCGTTGTTGCAGAGCATTAAATAAGGATTCGAATGTATCATCCTCCGTTTCAATTGACTTGGCCTTTCCTTCCAAAGCTGCGTTTAAATAATGCAACTTCTGAATATCATCTAACTCAGCATTATTTGTAATGAGATTAGTGAAGGAGATTTTAAATTTACTCCAATCTTCATAATTTCCCGAAAATACTGGAAGGGGAATAACAGGCAATTTTGTTCTAACTAAAGTACCACTAGTTTCTGGCTTTACTGCAACACTTGGAGTATCTTTTTTTAGTAAACTAATAAGTTTCAAAAGACTTACTTCACTATTTTCGATACGAATATCCAATTCTTGTAGTGCTGCATCAATTTCTTCTATTTCTTCATCTTTTGCAGCATCATAATATTTATCACGAAGAGAATTCACTTCGTTTTGGGTAGTCTTGAGCCCTTCAAGTTTTTGTTTCAGTTCGATTACTGAATTTGTGCTGCTAAGTGTTTCAGCCGATAATAATGTCAAGGGTGCACAAAACTCCTCTAGACGTGAAAGTTTTGACTTCAGTGTGCCTTGCTGCCTATTTAATTTAACTAATCGAGCCATTGTTTGCTCTTCTCTCCGGATCGTTCACGGACCAAAATGTCAGGAGCTCAGTTAAGTTAATTTAAAGTAGTGGACTGTAGATTTTTTACTATTATTTATTAAAGACATACAAGGCACACACATAATACAGATTTACTTACACGTATAAACATTTATAATTCTTCAAAGTTAATTATTTATAGTTGAGCACTCGGCTCCAATTTTGAGACATGTGTCTCCTATCAAATTCAATTCAGTTCTGCTTCTTCTCTCGCGTATTCTCCACTAGGGGGAGACACCACGAGGATAATTGTTCTCGACCAATCAGGCGCAAACAGCCCCCTTCAGGGGATTTAGAGGGGAAAGTAGCGATTTTTAGATTTTTCCCTTTATATACATGTTAAACCTTACAAGCATACCAAATTTCATAGTTTTAGCTCTGCTAGAAGTACCTTAGTAATTTGATGATCAGTGAGTGAGTTTTGGGAGGATTTCAAAATATGAAATTTTCTACCGTTTTCGAATTTGATTATCTCGACAATTGGAGACTTGAAACTTAGGGGTCTTACTAAAGTGACTAACAGATATCCGTAAAAAAACTCACTCTCTGGCATACTGTAATATGCAGATATGAGAGGTCAAAATACTGCTAAGTGGCTTCCGGTAAAAGATATCCGGCAGTGAACTTGACGGGTGCACTACACGCCAATCATTCTTTACGTTGAATGGACTTTTTAAGCCATTTAGATTTTCACGATATTGTTGCACGGATTGTCTGTGTGTGGTGTGAATGGTGACGTATTGTTTTGGAATTCTGTTGTAGTTTATTTTTATCTTATTTTATTTATTGGCAGCGATTGTACGGGTTGGAAGAGGGTGGCAGCACCTGGGGCAGTCGGGAGGTTTCGAGATGTTTCTTTGTCGACGAATTGGCTGGAGGTTTCGCGAATGTTCCTACGCGCCTGCTATATAAGGGCCGGAGATCGGGAGGGTTTTCGGATTGACTTCGGACTTCGATGAAAACTGATCGCTTTGTTTACCTATTGGAGTGAGCTTGTATAATTGCTGTATTCGAAGTTGTTTTTGCTGAAGCTTGTGTTGAAGCTTGAGAGTGACCGTTGAATTTGATTAAATTTTCTGAGTTTTCTGAAGAGAGAATAAATATTTTTATACCGTAAAAACTGTGCCATCATTGCCTCAGTGGAAAAATTCATAACAATATATAATTTTTGATAAATCATCGATGTTTTTAAGAATTTATGATGTATTTTTTACGGATTTGCATTTTCTTGGCTATCAAAGACTTTTTTGCAGTTTTTACTTTCAATCACACATATGTTTACGTAGGGTTATGAAGAAAGTGTAGCATTCGGTTTAAAAAAAAAAAAAAAAAAAAAAAAAAAAAAAAAAAATCGATTTTTTTTTTTTGCATTTCTTCCTGCATTTTGGAACATCCAGATTTTAAAAAAGTGGCGTAGAAAATATGTCTGTCTGTTTGTCCGTGTGTCAGTCTATACGTGTCATAACTGTCCAGCATAACTTCCAAAAAATTGACCCAAGATGTTCGAATTTGATGTGCAGGTTAATGATGGAAATGGGACCTATCGCTAAGGTTTTCGGCAAAATCACACTTGCGCATATGGTTGAAATCATGAAAAAATTATGTTTTTCAGCAATCGCTAAAATACGGCTCTACGGAGTTTGATTAAAATCTCTGCGGTAATGCCTCTTAAGGTGTTCTAAACATCCTCACCTTCGAAATTCCCTTAGAAATGTGATAAAAGCGTAAAAAATTGAAAAACGAGTGCCTTTAACACAGAGCTTTCTGCCCTTGAGCATAGCCCATCAACGATAGATTTTCTTCCGTTTCCCGCGCAAGGAAGGACAATGTATTGTCTATCAAATAACATCGCCAATTTTGTCAAACTGGTCATTTTTCTTTACATGAGTGAAAATATGATAACGGTTAATAACACCGTATGAAATTTTAATGCAATGACCAATACTATAGTGTAATTGAAAGTTGCGCGATGTTCCACACCCCTAGTTTTGCTTCAGTAATGTACATCAAAGTTTTAAGCAATGTGATTCAGGGAAAAACTAAATCTCCATTCGAAGCATTGTGAGTTTTCTCACATTGTTGTTTGACTTAATATATTTTTCTAAAAATAATTCATAACTATAAAAAAATATGTTTCGTTCAAAATTCGTTAATGAATGAAGCGAATAATTTATAATAATTACGACCGAATTATAATCTCCCATTGGGTGCAATAGCTTGACTAATGGGTTTATGACAATTTGATTGATGGGTCACATTCAAAAAATATAAAAAACAGATAATTAAATTAACTTATACCGCTGCTAAATGATGAACATCATTATAAGAAAGTTTTACCCCGATATTATGGAACATCTAACATAGTAAAATAAAATACCACCGTTATCCTGGTGGGTAGAGTATCGAGCTCATGAACCAAGGGTTGTGGATTCGATCCGTGGTAACCGCCGAAGAACAGTGTGTACCTAACGGAGGATGGTGCACATAAATTTGTCGTGGCCTCAATGTCCTCTCGTTGGTGTGGTGGGGTTGAAGAGAGGGGTTTACACTAGAAGATTTTGATCTCGTGTTCTTCTAGATACTCAAAATTACGAGACGTATTTGGCTGTGTTAAGTACTTAAGTGTGGCAGAAATAGATTGTCGGAAGTTCCAAACAAACAAAATACCCGATAGGAAGGATGCACCTTTTCTTTCGCGGTTAGTCTCGTCTGGGACAAATGTCTCCCAAATTCAAATTTTCTTGCATACCATTAAATTCGTGACCAAATATTAAAGTGGGTATTTTAATTAAAAACGCAACATTATTGAACAGAATATGTCCCTCAAATTCAAATTTTCGTGCATACCATTAAATTCGTGACCCAAATATCAAAGGGGGTATTTTAATTAAAAACGCAACATTATTAAACAGAATATGTCCCTCAAATTCAAATTTTCGTGCATACCATTAAATTCGTGACCAAATATTAAAGTGGGTATTTTAATTAAAAACGCAACATTATTGAACAGAATATGTCCCTCAAATTCAAATTTTCGTGCATACCATTAAATTCGTGACCCAAATATCAAAGTGGGTATTTTAATTAAAAACGCAACATTATTGAACAGAATATGTCCCTCAAATTCAAATTTTCGTGCATACCATTAAATTCGTGACCAAATAACAAAGTGGGTATTTTAATTAAAAACGCAACATTATTGAACAGAATATATCCCTCAAATTCAAATTTTCGTGCATACCATTAAATTCGTGACCCAAATATCAAAGTGGGTATTTTAATTAAAAACGCAACATTATTGAACAGAATATGTCCCTCAAATTCAAATTTTCGTGCATACCATTAAATTCGTGACCAAATATCAAAGTGGGTATTTTAATTAAAAACGCAACATTATTGAACAGAATATGTCCTTCAAATTCAAATTTTCGTGCATACCATTAAATTCGTGACAAAATATCAAAGTGGGTATTTTAATTAAAAACTCAACATTATTGAACAGAATAAAGTAAAAATTAAAAAATATCTTTAAAATAGCTTGAAAAAAAAAAAAAAAAAAAAAAAAAAAACTGTAAGAAAGCTTTGATCATAGGCTTCCATCTATTGAGAAATTGATTGTGAAGGACATTTGTAAACCACGTGACCAACAAAGGGTTAATAATTAACAAAGCTGTTAACCGCGATCAGTAAAATTATTATGTATGATCATGTCAGATTTTTTTTTTATCTCGGTCCAAAAGAGAACATTTGCTTTTAAAGCTGCCAAATGTTTTTATACTAACAAAATATGCAATGCACTTTTTTTTTAAATTCGTTTTTCAGATTACCTTAATTTGGAAAAACCGAACATGTCTTAAAATCTACTCATGCCTTTTCCATGAAAATAATTACATTACTTTCCGATTGAAAAACAAAAATAAATTCTGCGAGGAATACACATTTATTAAATTTAGTTTACAGATATTTCGACTCTCGATTTTTGCGTATCCTCTTTCTTACCTTTATACTTTAATCCCACAGCGAGGCAAAGTCCTTTTTATTTATTGATCCTAGAAACAATCCGTTTTGTTTTTAGAAAGACCCGACTTCAACGTCGTACAGCGGTTTTTGTGTTTCGTTGTATTAAACATACAAGATTCAAGAAAAATCCTATTTTGTCTTCGTATATTTTTTAACTTTGCTCAGCATTAATCATAGGAACATTGAGAGAAGAAGACATCGAGAGATACGGATGTCAGGCTTAGAAACAAGATTCACTAAGTTTATTATTGAACTAGCAACATTATGCAACTATTTGTTTAATCTTGTTCAGTTTAATAACTGGTTGAATAAATATATATTAAATATGTTCACTAGGAGCTTTGATAAAAAAAAGGTGATATTAAATGTTACTTTAACTAGTTCAATGGAATCGGTTGAAAGATGACTTTTTAGTGTATTATAAAAATGAAGACTATGAAATTCATAATTGTTAACAATTAACATAAATTTAAAATCCTATTTTGTCTTCGTATATTTTTTAACTTTGCCCAGCATTAATAATGGGAACATTGAGAGAAGAAGACATCGAGAGATATGGATGTCAGGCTTAGAAGCAAGATTTACTAAGTTTATTATTGAACTTGCGACATTATGCAACTATTTGTATAATCTTGTTCAATTTAATAACTGGTTGAATAAATATATATTAAATATGTTCACTAAGAGCTTTGATAAAAAAAAAAGGTGATATTAAATGTTACTTTAACTAGTTCAATGGAATCAGTTGGAAGGTGACTTTTTAGTGTGTTATAAAAGTGAAGACTAAGAAATTAAAAACATAATTGTTAACAACATAAATTTAAAATCTTATTTTGTCTTCGTATATTTTTTTAACTTTGCCCAGCATTAATCATGGGAACATTGAGAGAAGAAGACATCGAGAGATACGGATGCAGGCTTAGAAACAAGATTTACTAAGTTTATTATTGAACTAGCGACATTATGCAACTATTTGTATAATATTGTTCAATTTAATAACTGGTTGAATAAATATATATTAAATATGTTCACTAGGAGCTTTTATAAAAAAAAAAAGGTGATATTAAATGTTACTTTAACTAGTTCAATGGAATCAGTTGGAAGGTGACTTTTGAGTGTGTTATAAAAATGAAGACTATGAAATTAAAAATTTAATATTTTAATTTCGATGTTATTTTTATTGTATGTTAAAACTTGTACAAAATCATATGGCAAGATTTTGTACTTAGAAGTTTTTTATATTCAGTTTTTTTTAAAATTTTTTTAATGGTGTATAATAAGCATTTAATTTAGAGTATCTTTTGCATATTTTTCGTCTTGTTAATTGTTAACAATTATGTTGTTATTTTGTTCTACGTACGGAAACATGATGGCAAAAGAAAATGATTTCCAGTTAAATAGTTGCATTATTCCAGTACTTAGTCAGGTAATTAAATGGTAGAATCGTAAAACGGGGTGAATAGGAACAGCCGGGTGAATCGTAACGCAACCTCATGACATTACAAAAATATTATTATTTTATACACATAAAGCAGTTTTATCAATTATAAATATTTTTTTTTGATTTGGCTGACATGTTTGAAATCTCGGAACATGTTTTGTAGGGTTAACAAAAAAAAAAAAAAAAAAAAAAAAAAAAAAAAAAATCTGAAACGGGCGTGTACAATCCACAGTGACTTTTAACCTCTCTAGAACTTATCCAATAATTACTAACTTGTAACTGTTGTAGACTTAAGCAATATATATTTTTAGATAAGTATAAATATCCACAACATCATGGCATACTTGCTTAATTTTGTTTTAAAATTTTTTTATTTTACAAATTTATACGTTTTGCCTCATCTTGATTTTGAGATTCGCGGGGTGATTCGGAACACAAATAAGTGTTGATTAAA
This sequence comes from Linyphia triangularis, assembly GCA_963978545.1. Classification (NCBI taxonomy): domain Eukaryota; kingdom Metazoa; phylum Arthropoda; class Arachnida; order Araneae; family Linyphiidae; genus Linyphia; species Linyphia triangularis. Next base: position 102,116,155 of record OZ021721.1, read on the forward strand.
CATATGTTTCGGCAAGAGATTTTATTTCACACAAGATTCAACGACTGAAGAAGAGTCTAACTACTCTCTTCAAGGTAATGATCAAGAGTGCAGGCTTGAATAAATGTCAGAAGAGGAGGCTAGTTCCTGAGTTTGCGAAAACAGAGTGGTTCCAGTAGTTCCGTCAAGAGGAGTAAAAATGTACCACAACACAACTTCAATATTATCAAAAGACTATCGACTTCAATCTGTAATCAAATTGAGAAAAATAAATAAATAAATAAATAAATAAATAAATAAATAAATAAATAAATAAATAAATAAATAAATAAATAAATAAATAAATAAATAAATAAATAAATAAATAAATAAATAAATAAATAAATAAATAAATAAATAAATAAATAAATAAATAAACAAACAAATAAACAAACAAACAAACAAACAAATAAATAAATAGTAATTATCAAAATTCATCAAACTGCTAAGGCTCTAAGCATGTTTAAATTTTTTGTCAAAACCAGAAAAATAATATTCTGATGACAAATTATATTGATTCCAAATTAATTTTTCAATATGTTTCCTTAATATGTTAACAATTACGATGTTGGTTGAACCCCCGGCTGGGGGTGAAAAGGGAGGATTTCGTGAACTAGCACCTGCCTCTGCATACATATGTGAGAGAACCAACTCTCTGAAACAGGTTCAGGTTAAAAAAAAAAAAAAAAAAAAAAAAGCTATACATATCTATTACTGCTTTCAACATAGGCCTCCTTTGTTCAGTCAAGCCGTAATTTTCTTTAAAGTTTAGTACATATTAAGTAGCATATATTAGCTCTGCAGAAAAGCCCAATTACGCTGTTATTTATGTTCTATATACCTGGGCAGTTATGGTTATGGATCAGTCATGTTTTATATAACTGGGTAAACACATAGCAAGAAAAAATACATAAATAAGAAAGAGTTGTAGTACAAGCTGACACGTGTGGGTTCAAAAACAGATCTAAGTTCCGCCGGTCAACATATTATACACTTGCAAGTTATGCCGCTTTGATTTTGAGAATTTACGGCGGAACACTAACACTTTTTTAGGTTTCCCCAATACTCTACGGACAGCTAATTACATATTAAGAAATAATTTTACTATACATGGTGATTAAAACTTAAGTACAACTTTTAAAGAGGTGTAAAGAAAGAACCACTCGTCAGACTGACCTGAAATTTGACCTATGACCTAATGTCATACACGCGAAGAAGAGGGAAACGAAAAAACTATTTCGAACAATTTTTTACTTAATACCATACCATTTCCGCAATTATTCAGGTAAAATTTCAGGTCATTCTGACAAATGTTTCTATTTTTACAGCTTTTAGAATGTTAAACTTTAATTATAATAATCCTGTAAATACCTGACAGAAGAAGAATATAATTGTATGTCAAAAATTGGAGTATTTGTCCTTTTTTAAGAAAATAATTGTTTCCATTTTTGTGATATTTTGAGAGATTTATTGCTTTTCGTCGTGAGAGAAACTTTTCTTGGAAGACAATTTTAAAAATCTTAGTGGATGCTTGAGTGGTATCATTTGTAGATAAATTTTCCTCAAGAAATAAAAAACGAAAACTTTTATTTGGACAATTATTTCGAAAAATAACTTTTAAATTAGTGAAACTTGGGATACTGTGGCTTCTTTCATTACAGAAAATTCGACAAATAGTAGTTTTTATAACATATGTTAGAAGAAGAGATGGATTTATGCTACTCGTTAAAAATATTTAATATTATCAAAATATACATTTGTAAAACCATGTAAAAAATCATATAGTTGCTCTAAGTTATTAAATAATTGTTAATTGCTTATGATGCATGCGTTCCATGTCATTAATAATACTATTGTCTAAAAGGAGAGATATTACTATATTCACAATCTCCAAAGTTCAAGCATTCTAAAAAATGAGTATTCATTACCTGGATGCATGAACTGCGTATGCCACTGATCAGAAAGTATCCTTTTTTAAAATTAAGCTACAGTCTATATGTTAAGTTTCGGTGCTGTGTAAACCTCATGTAACTAACTAGTGAGCTTTGAAAACATAATACAAAATCTATCGGTTTTATGTAAAACATACAAACATACAAGATCTTTCCATAAAAACGTTAAAAAATGTTAATAAGTAATAATATATAATAAGTAATGCATAAAAAGATAATGAGTAATAAAATATTTAGAATAACTCTGTTAGTGGAGTTCGAATAATGTAAATTGATAATTAAGAAATGTTACTGGAATTACACTTTTAACTATTACACAAAAACACATTGGTTTCATTATTTCGAGTGAGAAAAGAATTTATAAAAATTTACTAACACGATATCACGCAATTTTAAATCTCATTTTCGGAAGACGCTAAATTTTAAAGTTATATCTTAGTTGCCTCAAAACTAACTAGAATAAAATGTAGTTCTCATGATGGAAAATAGATGGCGCGACCAAATAAAATGTTTGAAATTTCATTGATTGCTTTAGGTGATTTTTACTACTGTGTTGATAGTAAAATAGTTTGATCTTTCTTTTAGAGAGAAATTCGCTTTTTAATTTTTGAGAAAAGAATTATTCATAGTTGAATTTCAATTTTAATTATGATAACATTTAACTTAAAAATTATTTATCGTGGACATTTAAACCTGAAAATGATTGACTAATATGTCTAACACATGTTGTATGTTATGTTACTAATAGAGCTGCACAAGTTTTTTAAAACTCCAAGACTGTGTCAAAATGCTTTAATTCTCCTTAGATAACATTTGATAACCTCACATGATTCGTAGATATTCACTTCAAATAATTTTAATGTAGTAAACTATTTGCTAGACTTGAATATGGCATGTTGTTGAAATATTAATTTTGTGTAATTATAAAATTTAAACTGTTAGTCATGTTTAAACCGATAGGTTTCTACCAACATTTTTGAAAGATTTTTACCCTTTAGTAATGAGTTGCAGTGTAGGTGTTTTTCGAAAACTATTAAAAAAGATTTTCATCCAAACCACTATAAATTAATTGATAATTTCAGTTCAATTCGCCAAATTTAAAATTCAATTGTGGAGCTTATAAACTATAGAAAACTAAGCACTCGCTGCAAATTAAAAATAATATGTATTGCTGAAATAAGGAAACTGTCTTCCTATATGAAGGGTACTGTTGAAAATCCTCGATATTGCATTTTTGGGAATCCGCTTTTGGCCCGGTTTCTGCACCAAGGCGTTTAATGTCCAAGGAGGTTAGAAGAGATGGAGGGGAAAGAGCTATCCATGCTAGGTAGTACTTTAGCAAACCTACTCTCATGAAAACTAAATCCAAATTCAAAGAACTTATTTAAAATATCACGAAACACAAAAGTTACATTAACACTCACAGGGGTAGAATACTGACATCAAACTGAAATCAATTCTTAAAGTTGTATTTTCAGAATTTACATTAAACAAACTAAACGATTTTTACTGAAGTTGCCAATCTCAAAATTACCAAAGGATAATAATATTGCTGTCAAACCAATAATCATTTTGAAGATTAGAATTTGCTTATAATGGTTTCATTATTAAATTTTATTATTTAATTAACCATTCGCTGCCAATCACGTATCAGCGTGGAATGTCTTGGTATTACCCAGTAACATGTCCAAATCAGACTGATACTTTCACGTTTTTTGGTTTTATTTTTAAATAAAAGTAGAGAAAAAATCATGAAAAACAATACCATTCTTTCAAAAATTTGAGCTCTGATAGATAGTTAAAAAAATATTTAGTTTTCACTTTGCAATTTGGCGGGAAAAGTTACTTTTGCGTGTGACGTCAAAGCGCAGATAATGAACCAGTCTAAAACCTGTTTTAAACCAGGTTTTTCCTCGAATTTTCAACGGAATCTATGCGTAGGAACGTCACGTTTTTTTTTTTGCGTTTTTGGTCACGTGACTTTTGCTTCGATTTCAAACTCGATTTTTGATTAATTGAAACCATAAATATAAAAAATAATTGCACTGCTCAAATATATTCGTTGGATAACACTAGAAAAATCAAAAAATATTCATTTTCCTCACTTGTGTAAGTTCCTCATTACCTGAAACTGGGGTTTAAAAACACAACCTTCCAGCTAACGTTACGGAGGAAGATGTATTTGATACTTAGGTCACATGGGAAATATTGGTTGGTTGAACTCCCGGCTAGGAGTGGAAAGGAAGGACTTTGTGAACTAGCACCTGCCTCCGCGTACATATGTGAGAAAACCACCTCTCTGGAACAGGTTGAGGTAAAAAAAAGAACTAATAAAAAAAAAAAGGGGGGGGGGGGATATCAAATCATTTCGGTGCAGAAGGAATTTTTTGAAGTTGCCACTTCAATGCTTTCTCCGGGTAAGGACGTAGACACTCACGTCCATCTTTCAATATTTAGTTTAGATATGTTCATGGGAAATATTATTTTGTTACCCCCCCCCCCCCCTTCAGTTAATTCCAGCATGAACGGAAACTCCGAACGGGTGCAGTCAGATCAGGACAGACTACTGGGGAGTATTAAGACATTCCGTCCTGGCGCGTGATCGGCAGCGAGTTGTTGTTTATTGTGTTAACTATTGTTTATTGTGTTAATAAACAATAGTTAAGAACATCACAAACAATTCTTTGTTCTAGATGCATTGCGAAAAAATTTCCGTCTTAGAAATTCGAATCCACCATATGCGATACTGATATAACTCAATTCCCATTTAATGACGGCCATTGATAGACCTCAATTTTCTTTCCCTTTTTGTTTTGAACTACGCTCTCTAGTTTGCATGACGCATGTGGTACTAGGCACTCTAGTGATACCAGCTTGAGATTTGAACTTTCAAGTTCAGTTTTCGGTGTTTACTCCTATTCGAGACATTAATATCGGGACGTCTTAGAAATTCGAATCCAACATATGCGATACTGATATTACTCAATTCCCAATTAATGACGGCCATTGACCGACCTCAATTTTCTTTCCCTTTTTGTTTTGAACTACGCTCTCTAATTTGCATGACGCATGTGGTACTAGGCACTCTAGTGATACCAGCTTGAGATTTAAACTGTCAAGTTCAGTTTTCGGTGTTTACTCCTATTCGAGACATTAATATCGGGACGTCTTAGAAATTCGAATCCAACATATGCGATACTGATATTACTCAATTCCCATTTAATGACGGCCATTAATCGACCTCAATTTTCTTTCTCTTTTTGTTTTGAACTACGCTCTCTAGTTTGCATGACGCATGTGGTACTAGGCACTCTAGTGATACCAGCTTGAGATTTGAACTGTCAAGTTCAGTTTTCGGTGTTTACTCCTATTCGAGACATTAATATCGGGACGTCTTAGAAATTCGAATCCAACATATGCGATACTGATATTACTCAATTCCCATTTAATGACGGCCATTGACCGACCTCAATTTTCTTTCCCTTTTTGTTTTGAACTACGCTCTTTAGTTAGCATGACGCATGTGGTACTAGGCACTCTAGTGATACCAGCTTGAGATTTAAACTGTCAAGTTCAGTTTTCGGTGTTTACTCCTATTCCAGACATTAATATCGGGACGTTTCTCTTTTAAGACCTTGCAGAATTCTAAATCATGTTGTAATGACATTTCTGTGTAGCTATTGAGCAAATAATAATACCAAGATAGCTCAAATATATATCTAGAAACTCGAAAAGTTGAAATTTTTCAAAAATATTGAAATTATGTTTTATAAAAGTTATTTGCATTGTCAACGATCTAAAGAGATTTTTAGTAGAATATGTTTTAAGTTTTTGTGCTTTTAAAATGTTTGGGTTTTTTGATGATGGTAAAAAGCTACAAACAAGTACGCCTCCGAAACATCGCAACAATGGAATCTAGTATGTGAGACAAACCCGAAAACTCCTAGCGAACAGCCTTACAAACGAATGAGTGTTTCTCACAATCGCCATCATGTTTACTTATTTTTAAAGGGCAAATGTATGTAGAGCAATGTCGCCGGGAATTCAATCCCTTGCCATTATATAATAGCTGCACAATTAATATCCCACAATGTAGCAGCTTAGCCAATCTTAACTCTTTTGCTATACAAATCCAGCCCACAATATAGTATGGCGTCATTTACGAGATCTTTACACATTAATTTTTGCATGAAGAGAAATAAAAATAATAAACACTTCACCTGCTTTTGTTAAAAAAAATGTTACTGCTAACCCGGAGAAAGCATTGAAATGTCCACTTCAAAAAATTCCTTCTGCAACGAAATGATTTGATATCCCCCCCTTTTTTTTAATTAGTTCCTTTTTTTACTTCAACCTGTTCCAGAGAGGTGGTTCTCTCACATATGTACGCGGAGGCAGGCGCTAGTTCACAAAGTTCTTCCTTTTCATTCCTAGCAGGGAGTTCAACCAACCAACCATGTTACTGCTACTATATTTTAGAATCAATCGTCTTGGCGCAGAATACGTAACCCCCCCCCCCCCCCGAATGGAGAATCCTACTGAATGCAATATCGGTGTTCGTTCCCAGTAGCCTTCATATACATAAAGGCCGACCAAACGGTATAGTGGTTAGCGTGCTAGCTTCTAGACCGCGAGGTTGCGGGTTCGAGTCCCGCGTTAGGCATGGGTGTTTGTAAATGTATGTTGGCTTGTCTAATGACGAATGTTTCGGCGCATTATAGCCCTCGTGTTGCTGACGGCGCCAGATAATCTGAAAACAACCAACCAACTTGTACAATACGCAAAAAAAGAAGAAAAAAAGAAAAAAAAAAAAAAAAAAAGAAGGAAAAAAAAAAAAAGAAAGAAAAGGAAACAAAAAAAATCAAAATCGAACGATGGCTATATCTTCGGTTCTAATTATTGTAGAATCTTGCGGTTTGCACCAAAATGTTTTGTTTACGATTTTCTATATGTCTAATGCAGTTTTTTTCTTAGGGGGCTGTACACTAAGTAAATTTAACTCTATCTTTAAAAATTTCAATACGAACCACTATTTTTCATGTTTTCTTTCGATTTTGAATACCTCGTTTACACTAGATACCAAATTTCAGTTTATTATCTTGAGAAAATCGTCACTTATTAGCGAAAATGTTTTAGCCGATCTTGAGGGCAAATTTCCTTAAAGTAGGCTGAATCAAACGTTTTGCATGCTTCAAGACGTAATCATTACGCGGTCCCTTAATTTTTTATTTTTTTCTACATTTTTGCTAAAATATCGAGAACAAAAAGTTAAAATGGTATGAAAAAAATTCTGAAGGAGTTTAGACCATTATAGTTCTAATGGAAGCAAACAAAGTATGTTTCCATTTAAAAAAAATGTGAAAACGTGTTTTATGAATTAATAATTAATTAGTAAAAAACTGTTTCATACAAAAGTTGCATTGTATTTATGTTTGGCCTTAAACAAACTATCTTTTGAGATAAAAATTGCCAAAATATATTTACTATATAAGAATTAAGGGCCAAAAAAAACCAAATTTTCTTGTTAACAATAATTTATCATTTTTTTACATCTTATAAATTACTAACCACTCATTGGAAAAATTTGGTAATTAGACGTTTTTTTGGATTCTAAATATAAATATGGTATAATATTATAGGGTTGCTATTGAACTTTTTAAAATTCGGTTTAGTTTTAATATGTAGATGATCCCTCAGGAAAAAAAAAATTATATACAATTACTAAAGATCTTCCACAAATTACAACGGTACTTGACTTTTGTCATTTCATCTATTAGAATACAAGATATAGCCATCGTTCGGATTTTTACTTTCAATTACCCATATGTATTATACATAGGGTAATGAAAGTATAGCATTCGGTCAAAAAAGATTTTTCGATTTTTTTGCATTTCTCCACGTTTTGGAACACCCTGATTTCAAAAAAAGTGATCTAGAAAAAAGTGTCTGTCTGTATGTGTGCCTGTGGACAGCATAATTACCGAACAAATTGACCTACGATGTTCAAATTTGGTATGCGGGTTGCTGGTGGCCATGGGATCTACCATTAAGGTTTTCGTCAAAATCGCGCATGCGCATAAGGTATCTGCCATTGAAAAAATCATGTTTTTCAAGGATTGCTAAAAAACGGCACCAACGATTTTGATAAAAAAAAAAGCTGTGCTAATGCCTCTTAAGTTGTTCTAAACATCCCCCCCCCCTCCGAAATTCCCGTAAAACTGCTTTAATATCGTAAAAAGTTGAAAAACGAACGCCTTCAACACGGAGTTTTCTTTCCTTGAGCATACCTCAGCAATCATCGTTTTTTCTTCTTCCCTCAGTTTTACTTATAATAAAGGATAATATAAGGATAATCGTAAAGCACATCGCCAAAATCATAATTTTGGCGATGTTTTTTTTTTTTTTTTTTTTTTAAAGACCCATATATGAGTTATCGCAAAAAATAATATCGCCATACTGGCCTGTAATTGAAAGTTGTGCGACGTTCCACATCCCTAGCTTTTTCACGTTCTGTATCATGCGAAGTTAAAAATATTGAAGTGAATGAAGTTGCACATTTTTTAATAGATTGTGAAGAAATGATTAAAGAATCGGGTAGTCATATAAACGAAATTAAAATGTGTGCCCTATGCTTGCTTTTAACCATTTTTAATCACATTAAGTGTATGTTTAATATTTAAAAGTAATTAAAAAATTAATTAATAATAAAGCACATATCTAAATAGAATGACTTTATTAGAAATCTGCTTTAAAACTCAATAAATTATTTAATATTCTAATGCAAATTTTTCTAATTTGGAAGTTTGCCCTTTAAAATATAAAACAAATATTCAAGCAATCGTAACGGCAGAAATTGAGTATATCTACAGCAATTAAAGGAAGTTTGCATTGAAAACTTAATGCGTTTTTCAATTAAAAGAAATTTCCATTAGTTCAAGAGGAATGTGCGAATAGCAGACTTCATCCATGAATATTGCTTCACAGTAATTTAATCTTAAGTCAAAATTTTATAAACCAATATATAAAATTCTTCATTTTCAAACGATACGTTTTTGAATTACAGTGCTCATGTATCTTCCATTTACAGAATGCCAGTGTCAAGCCGATACGAGACATATAAATATAATTGCAAAAAAATATAGCTTTCAAGAAATAGTATCTATGAGGAATATAGTTATCGAGAATATAATTTACAAGGAGTATGTAGGATGGTTGGTTGTTTTCAGATTATCTGGCGCCGTCAGCAACACGAGGGCTATAATGCACCGAAACGTTCGTCATTAGACAAGCCAACATACATTTACAAGCACCCATGCCTAACACGGGACACCAACCCGCAACCTCGTGGCCTAGAAGCTAGCACGCTAACCACTATACCGTTTGAATATGCAGGATGTATTAAAAAGAATGACCCGATTTTAAATTATAATAATTATGGAACGAGGAAGATTTTATGAGTGAAAATTATATTGCTGGACAAAACGTGACTTATAGTTTTAGAGAATTGCCACTAGATTGCTTTTCCCTTATGAAAGACTGAGAAATCGCCATGAACGCAACCTTTTAAAAAGACAAGAGTCCGTACACACTGTATTTATGTTTCTTCATTTAGAGAGTTTTATCGCATATAAAGTTTACGTTTTCTTAAAAAAAGACATGAAAATGCTTATTCAAACCTTTCTTTTTTAATTATTAACAAAGTGTGTATAAAAAAGACTTAATCCTGGCTTCATAACAAACTGCATCCATGATAATTTCTCCGTTTTTTATGCTTGGTTTTCCATCTAATGGAGATTCCTTAAAACTCTAAGTCATGCCTCGTTCAGTGATATAACTTTCATTCATGAGATCTTTGTTGTTCCATAAATATAATGATTTAGAATCGGCTTATTCTTTTCTTTTTTATACACCATGTAGTTAACGAGAAATATAATTTACGAGGAATGTACAGTTTGCGAGAAATACAATTTACGGGGTGAATTGTTTGCGATTAGTATAATTTCAACTCTAAATTAATAACTTAATTAGTGTTAATTAAATGTTAGAATTAAGAACATAGTTTATTTCTTGTTCACATTAGCTTGTGAGTTCTTGACTATTTGGAGTAGGTATTTGAGGCTCTTCTATACTTTGTATACTAATATGAAATGTAAGTATAAAATGCCTTCTTATAATATAAATAAACTTCGTGCAGTATAAAATGAATAATAAATTGAAGAGCCGGCAAATGGCTTGTGGTTGTTATGCTGGAAAGTTACGGGAATATGTATCTATGGTATTTAATTGCAAACCGTAAACCACACGCACAAATCTTTCACATCTCTCCAAATTATTGAAGTGTGTTAACCTTTCCTTATCAATTCGAAAATCAAAATAGTTTATTATTTAAATAAGATGTCATGTTGATTGGACTTATAACTTCAAAGATGATGTAAAATTAGGAGGCATTTGCGTGTTAACTCCCACCAATTTAAAAACTTTGCAAAATAAAATTATTTTTGGAACTCTCCCTTCACTAAGATTTTGATCTAACAATCTTCCAGAACCGTATTGCTCTCATTTAGCAATGGAAAATTTCTTTTACAGATTTTGATGACTTCACTCAGATTTTGACCCTTTTCCACAGATCTTGATCTAACAATATTCTGGCACAGATCACTTGATCCAACAATCTTCCAGAACCGTATTGCTCTCATTTAGCAATGGAAAATTTCTATTGCAAATTTTGATGACTTCACTCAGATTTTGACCCTTTTCCACAGATCTTGATCTAACAATATTCTGGCACAGCCAGAAGTCTATCGTAAGGCTTGCCTTCGTGTAGCTCTTTCAATAGAAAATATGCAATATAGATTTTAATCTCTTCACACGGATCTTGATGAAACTATTTCCTGGCACAATATTGCTCTCGTGTAATTCTTGCAATAGAAAATTCCCTATACAGATCTTGATTTCTTCACACTGATTTTCATGCAATAATTTCCCGGCCCACTTTTAGGCTTGCGATAAAAAAAAAATTCTAGTACAATGAAGCAACCCATTCTTGAACTGACCGAAGGCCGAATGTTTTCTAAATGTCTCTCAGTATTTGATGTCTTTCATACATGGAAGATTTAATATATGAAATAAATTCTGTAAAGATCTCGAAATGGCATTGAATGACAAGACGAAAAGTTCAATATTCATATTGTGCATGTAGTAGAATTTAGTTTAGTATTAAAAAAAAATACTAAGATAATGATCTGATATATTGAGTGATACTAGAAATCCCCCCCTAGTAAATCAGATCTAATATGACTGTATCACCTACGTGCAATTCCATGCTCAAGAATAAGCTTAGTAGCATAGGTATTTTTGATTCCGTTTTCCAGGTGGTGTGAAAGATCCTTCTCGTCTACTTCAACTTCAGCTTCTTCAACTCAATTTTCTTTTTCTTCATCTCCATCTTCTCATCATCATCTTTAGTTTTTTTTTTTTTTTTTTTTTTCCCCCATTTGCCGGCTATATTTTTCCTGCTTTTGAAACAATACAAAAGTCTTCAGGTTTTTTTTTCTACATCTTTACCTTTTTTTTTTCAAGAGGGTCCTAATTCCTGGAGTTCTTAGTATCTTTACCAACCACTTTATATTCCACTACTTTAATATACTTCATGTAAGTTTTGCTTTTTAATACATCCTCTCTTCTAACTTCTGCTCAGGTAGTGAGTCCCAGAAGCTTTGCCTAGACGTCGCATTGTAAGGGCAAAGAGGCTGGGATCGTTTGTACCTTACCAAGCATTCCATTCTCAAGTCTAACGTTAATGTTCAAAATATGAGTACAGCAGATTCAATAATCAACATTTCAAAGATTTGTATGAACAGCAGATACTGAACATTTTAAGCAGATTTGACAAGTTTATAGCTTAAAGCTTGCGGATACCAGAGTGAATCCTTCACTGTCCTAAGTGCGCCAAAGAGTAATAATAGCAACTAATTACACCGACCCCTCAGGCCAATAATATGACTATATTAAGATCAATGCGTACACTAGTTGAAAGTTGCTGTTACAAAACAGCTGCAATTGCTTCATACCAATCCATCCATCGTAATGATCACAACGAACACAAAACATGGCCATCCGTTTAGGGATGGGCTGCTTTTTGTCTTTGAATCATTAAGTAAATAGTCTCATGGGGGGGATTGAAAGATGTGATGAGGGGAGAAAGAGGCTCTTGTACAAATGATAAACAAGCGAGAAATAATTGGATGCCCAGAATGATCAGTTTCCCTAACGAGGAGAACATTTTTGCCAGGAAGCTGGCTCCTTCTTTCTGCCATAGATTGGAGACCTGTCAAATAATTCTCGATTACGTCTCATGTAATTTGAAGAATATTTCTGAGTATGTTATTTCATTAATAACTACAGAACTCAATTGAACTGTATGTTTTACGTTTTGCGAATATTTTAGCTGGGAAAGATCGATGTATAATTTCAAGGAAAAAATACAGTTTGGAATGCGACTGTATTAAGGATTAGTTGATATGTTGTTGTTGAAGTATAAGTGTTGAAGCAGCATTGGTTGTTAGTATTGAAAACTTGGTTATTAGTATTGAAGTATTTATTGACTATTAGTTTTGAAGTATTGTTTATTAGTTTTGAAGCATTGGTTATTAGTATATATTTCGTAAAAAATTCTCTAGCAGAAAGCTCAAATTAAATTTTTATTTTTTGTTTAATGCTATAATCATTACCAGTTACATCACTCTTAGTGTTTAGTTTAAAAGAATCATTAAAATTAAGAAACTCTTTTTGATAAAGTCTTTACAAACTTTAGGAAAAGCTGTTTCATATTAAATATCAATAAGATAAGTTATTTACCATCTTCAACTTGTTCGTTCATTTGGTAGATGACTAATCTTCGGTCTTCAAAAATTGACAAGTTTGCAAATTTCTTGCTACTCGTATCAAAAAGCTAAATAACATTTTTTAATTTTAGCATTCCTGAGATTTCCTTTCTTCCTGAAATCCCTTTTAACGAGTACAAAACACACTACAAAAGAAGATACTTTAATATTCAATTCCTTAAAATGAGTTTTTCTTACAAATTTGACAAGTTGTCATTTTATTTTGTGTAATTGAAAGCATAATTTTTAAAAGCGTAGCTCTTTTCTCAGGAACATTTTAGACAATCTTCACACTAAAAGCATTTTGATTAAAATCAAATTTTTAATTTAATACAAGTTCCATTGTTGAAAATGTGTTAATAAGCAACAAGCATATTCACTTTGAAAGACGCACCTAATATTTTCTCTTTAATAACAAAGTCATAGATGACCTTGCAATAGAATTGAAATTAAAGTGGTTGTTTTGGTCGGGATAAGATGAACTTCAAATGCAGAAAAATCCATATTTCATAACACTCTCATTAATCTTATTTTTTTTTTAATGTTTTGAATTCCTCTCTAATTGAGCTGAACCATTTATCACAGACGTTTTATCCTAAAAACTTCATGGCGGGAATACATTACTTATTAAGATTAGGAGGATAGAGATATTAAAAACGGAACGTGATTATTATTTTTTTTTATATTCGTTATCGTTTAATTTATTAAAAAACAAACAAATTTAAAGTAGAAAGATGTATTTACTAAACCTCAGTGTGCAGAAAATAAGGGATATCCATGAAGTACAATAAAATAGAAAATACAAGGACCTTATAATATTCCAACCTTCAAATTATCGGTCATGATGACTATTAATGGCGGTAAGAAGAAATTCCTAATATGACTACTTGCAAATGACAACATGTAGTAAAGTATTTAAAAAGGCAAAATAAAATAAAACATTTCGACAAGCGTTTTGAAAATAAAAGTATAAAAAATGCTAGATGCTTTTTTGAATTGCTAATTAAAAGCTTGTTTATTTAAGTAAGTTCCCTTTTTATTTTCAAAATACTTCTGACAAAACAATAGAACTTTAAACGGAATGACTTCAAATATTTGCAATCTTAAAAAATTCCAAGCAAGAACATTCGTTTAGAAAATTTTAGCTTTTTGAAATGACATCAAATTATCATCTTCTAAAAATTGTATTTCTTTTAGCAAACACAATAAGTATTTATTGAAATATCGTCAAAGAGAAGAATTTTTTTTCTTGATATACAATTCAAAGATCGACACATACGAGCTAGAAAAACTGGTACACCTTCTTTATATCGTTTAGGGCTTCCACAAGAACCTAAAAGTGCTGTTACATGTCATGGCAGGGATTCGAATAATGTCTGAAGATATCCTGGAGGTAATTCACACCATGAATCTTGCGGAGCATTCCACAAATCCATAGGAGATCGAGGTGATGGAGATTTCTTCTGAACAGCACGTTGCAAGGCATTCCAGACATGCTCAACAATGTTCATGTTTAAGGATTTGGCTGGTCAACTGGGATGTCTAAAGTCAAAAGAGTGTTCCTGGAGCCAGTTTGTAGCAACTCTCAACGTGTGGAGTGTCGCATTGTCCAAGTCCCCCGAATGCACCATGGACCTGAATGGGTGCAGGTGATCGGACAGGATGCTTACGTGCCTGTCACCTGCCATGGTCGTCTCTAGCCATATCAGGGGTCTCATACCGTGCCAACTATACACGTTCCATACCATCACAGAGGCTCCCCCAGCTTTGACAGTACCCTGTAGGCATGTAGGCTCTATGGATTCGTGAGGATGTCTCCATACCCGTGAACGTCCATCTGCCTGATATAATTGAAAAGAGACTAATCAGACTAGGCCACGCATATCCAGTCATCAACATTTTAATGGCGGTATTTACGGGCCCAGGCGAGTCATAAAACCTTGTGCCATGCAGTCAACAACGATACACGAATGGGTCTTCGCCTTCGAAAGCTCAGGTCAATGATAGACCTTTGAACTGTTTGCACGCTGACACTTGTTAATGCCCCAGTATTAAAATCAGCGGCAGTTTGTGGAAGTGTTGTACTTCTATCTTGTTTAGGGATTCTCCTTAGTTGCCGATGGTCCCATTCTTTTTCGGCTGCACCGATGTCTGATATTTGATGTTTTACCGTATAATGGATATTTACGGTACGCTCGTGAAATGATCATACGCCACCTCCGAGATATTATGTCCCATCTCTCGAGCGCCTACTATAACGCTATGTTCAAAGTCCCTTAAATTTTGATAACCTGCCATTGTAGCAACAGGAATCGATCTAACAGCTTTGTCAGATACCTGTTGTCTGTTGTATAAGCGCTTCCGACTACATCACATAACACTGATTTATGCCATGCCTCCATTATTTGAAAACGCACGCCTATACCAGTTTTTCTGACTCTTCAGTGTATCTAAACAGATTTTCACTTCTCTAAACATAACTACAATAAAATTTTAAACATTACTAGAAGCAAAGTTAAAATAGAAAATAGTAAATGAAAAGTCTGCAAACATATCCAAGTCTAAAACAATTTCAATCAAAAACATTTTACGAGAAAAAAAAATAACGTTTTGAATGATCTCGAATTATCGTCTAAAAATTTCATGTCTTTGAATAACAATCTTCCGATACAAGGACATTTTGCTTAATATACAATTAAAAGATCATGCATATTAACTAAACAGAGTTTTACTTCTTTAAGCATAACTTCTAAAGAATTTTAAACATTACTAGGAGCAAAGTTAAAATATAAATTAGTAAATGGAAAGTCTTCAAACATATTCAAGTCTAAAAGAATTACAATCAAACACTTTGGAAGAGGACAAAAAATCACGTTTTGAAATGATCTCAAATTATCGTCTTAAAAATTGCATGTCTTTGAACAAAAGTCTTATGATACAAGGAAATTTTGCTTAGTATACAATTAAAAGATCAAGTACATTAACTAAACAGAGTTTCACTTTTTTAAACATTATTAAAGTAGGATTTTCAAGTATTCACATTTCCGTCTCTTTTCGTGTAAGTAAATCTGATGAATCAGCTCTTTTATTCCTGATAATAATAATAATTTGGTTCTGAGCAAAATTAAGACAATGGTGCTTATATATATTTTTGTAACTTTGATAATAGTTTTATGAATTTTAGCGATAATATTGGCATGAAAATGTTTTTTTCAGCATTAAGTAGAAAATCAAACAGAGCACAGACATTTTTTTAGAAAGCGCACTGCTCAAAAACTCATTTAACTGTAAAATGATGATACAAAAGTTCACTTGTGAAAACAATGCATACTTCCCGAATTCTGTATTAGCTAAGTAATCCTTTAATTCTTAAAAATGCCTAAAGAAAATTTTAAACTAGATAATTATAAGGTTAAAAAAATATTTTTTTGCTTTGGTATTCTTTCGAAGTTTTCCCAGTAGCACTTAATATCGAAACGATAAAATGATCATACTAGTCAAAAAGGTTTTTGATAAGACTTTTAGATTGATTTAATTGTGAAAAATGTTTAGTTGAAGATAAATACCTGCCAATACATTGTAGTAATTTTAGCAATTTGCAGTTGAGATATGCTTAAGTCTAAATGTCCAATGTTCAAATAAGCAGCTTCTATTAAAATGGTTTTGAAAAAAATATTTTTCAAAAGTTGTTTCAATAAAGGAACACATACATAATCTTAATTAAGTCCTTAAAAATATATTTTCAATCATTTTATTTCATTACCAGAATAATAAGCTGTATAAATTTATATTTTACTTTAAACTTAGAATTTTTTTATGCCATTACACATTTTTGTTTTCTACTTAGAACTTTTCGTTTATTTATTATAACAAAACAAAGATTCTTTTTGTGTGTATCTGTCTTGTCAGAGACTTTATCTTTGTGACTTTATAGAAGTTGACTTCTAATATGCGTAGAACTTTGAAATTTTGACATTAGTTTTGGCTTTTTAATTGTGCTGTTGATTAACATAATGTTAGCATTTTAATTAACTGTTTTAATTATTTAAAAAAAATTGAAGTTTTTCTTAAAATGACTTCTAATAAGTTTAGTGCTCTGAAATTTTCAACATATGTAGTTTTGCCCTTATAGTTTTGATTTTCACAAACCAGATGGTTAAAATTTTAAAATAGTATTTTCAGTTATTTTTTTTAAATTCTAAAGTTCTTTTTCAAAGCGACATCTATTAGGTGTAGGGTTCTGCAATTTTTAACATAAGTAGTTTGGACCTTCTGATTGTGCTTTTAACATAAGTAGTTTTGACCTTCTGATTGTGCTTTTAACAAACAGAATGTCAAAATTTTAATGAATTTTTTTAGTTATTTTTTAAAAATTTCTTAATGTTTCTTTACAATGTGTGACTACCAATAAGCGTATAACTCAGAAATTTTAAACATAAGTAGCTCCGGCCTTCTATTCTTGCATTTCACAAACAGAACGTTAACATATTCTCAAGGGTGTTAAGGGGTTGTGTTATTGTATGAATAGGGAAAATTGTTTCTTTACCTAACACTCTAATAATAAGGGTAGAATAATAATAATGGGTCTCTAATAATAAGGGGGGGGGGGACTCTAATAATAAGGGTTTACGTAGCAATTAACCTTTTAGTGAACTAAGAGAGCTTATGTTTATGTACCAATGAATATTTCACCGAGCGAAGCGAGCCTGTGTTTGCGCAACGATGAATATTTTAGTAAGCGTAGCGAGTTTAGTTTTGCGTAACAATGAACCTTTCAGTGAGCAATGCGAGCGTGGCTTGCGAAACTTCAAAAGTTTGGACTTATATGCAAAGATGAGTCTTTCCCCAACGCAAGGCCGCGTAGCTAGTGATTATATAAAGATGTATTATATTTGTCTTTTTGTTCTACACTTGAACTGAAATGAAACATTAATTGCACTTTTAATTTAACTCTTGTTAATTCTTTAAAATCAAACCTCTTCTACCAATTTTTTAATGAACATAATGGCAGTTAATTATTGTTTCTATTGACAAACTACGTGCAGCGAAATCTTGTCTATTAGATGAACGTTTGAGTCATTATGAAATGAAATTTTAATTTGCCGAAATATATTACATTTAAGCGGTTTAGTACCAAAAATAAAAAAAAAGCAAAAAATTATTTATTAAGGGGTTTCGCACATGAAATTTTTTTAAATTATTAATTTTGAGTTTATTATTGTTTATTTGAATATAAAATTTTCTCTTTAAAATTCATTTGTAATTATATCTTATTTCAAAGTATTTTTAATAATTTTTTGAAGTAAACAAAATGTAGGTATTTAATGCATGTTTTTTAACTTCAAAGCCAAGTTTCTCAAAATGCCCTTTTTTCATGTTTTGGGGCACATAGCTTAAAATCTATGACATAAATGCTTGAATTTTTTATTCATGTTTCTCTAATGTATTTAAGTACTTTAACCCAAGAAATTATTGATAGGTAGCATATTTAAAAAAAAAAAAAAAAAAAAAAAAAAATAATAATAATTAGTCAAAAATGTAAATTTTTTTTCTTTAACATATTTTTAGAATATCATAATTATTTTAATTTTTAAAAAGTAACAAAAATCTCGTTTAAAGTATTTAAAAGTATCTAAATATTATACTGTGAAAGTTTCATAATGATTGAAGAATTGGTTATTAGATAAGATGCCCCCAAAGTTGTTGAATTTAACATGGTCTCCTATGGAGGCAATATTTTTAATTTTCCCCCGTAATATTTTTAAGTAAAAAATTTATCTTATGTATGAGATACTATTTATATGTTTTTGAGATAATGTTTTTTTTTGTAATATTGTGATAATTTATTTTAAAAAAATTAAAAACCAAGATATATCTATGATAATTGATGTTTGCGTATTTTGATATAAGTCATGAAAAAATGCCTTTTTTTTAAATTGAAAGCTTTCTGATAAACATAATTACATAAAGGAAATTTTGCAATCACAGAATTTTGATGGGTGAATTAGAAAAAATTCAAAAAATTCTCAAATTTAATATTGCAATTTTAAATTTTTTTGTGTTATCTTGTACGTTAAATGTTATATTTTAAAACAGAATTAAAAAAAAATTAAATTTTGTGAAGAGAAAATGTTTAAAACTATTTAAATTAAATGTTCTAAAAATTTTAATAGCCGATTGTTAATGGTTCTGGAAATATATCGATTTGAATTTGTAACATTTGTAAAAAACAAGCTTCATTAAAGATGTTTAAATAACAGGTCATTTCGTAGCATTCTAATCACCGGAGGAATAAGATAAAAACATCATTCTCTTCAGGAATGTATGAAATATTAAAAAAAGAAAGAAAAAAATATTGATTGTTAACGAAATTTCGGTACTTGACCCTTTTAAAATAAATATTTGTATTCTAAGAGTGGCAAGGAGGTTTATCGATGATCACTTGGACTAAAATTATTAGGTATTCTATTTCAAAATCTACATTTTGGATGTTTACAAGTACTTAATTTTTTTTCAACAGTTAAGATAAATTTTTCACTAGTTTTGTTTGAAGGAATTTTAAATACCCATTGCTATTTAAGGTATACATACATAATGAGATGATTTCCTTTAATTTTTAGGTTATAATTTCAAACATTTTGGATGTATATCAGAATTAAAAATAATGCATTTTTATGTATAAACTTTCTTTTTTCGTCAATTTTTTAATCGGCTAGAGATTAAAGTGACTAATTAGGACATTATTAGAACATACATAAATAAACTTGTAATTAACTTAGAGGTAATATTTTTATTGCAAATAAAAGATATTATATTGACAAATGTTCCTATGGAGGATTTTGAATTTGGCTTCAATATTTATTTAATTAAAAGTTTTTAAATAAAAAAAAAAAAATACATAGTTTTTAACAAAAAATTAAGATTGAAATATGCATAATTTTTTTTTTCATAACAATATATATTAGATGCTCCATAGAAAACACATTCACAACTATTGTCGACAAAACAAAATTAGAATTTTGTAAATCGAATAATTTATTGTGAAGTTATGACCGTTGGCGTAAAATCATATAACACCAAAATGTCATTCTTCAGAAAACGCGTTTAAAGTTTACTACACTAATGAACGTGATACGAAACAGGTTCACAAAACCTACTGTAATTTAAAAAGTAATTTGAGCTTAAGTAAGAAAATTGTATCATTTTAATGGTAATGAATTCGGGAATATTTTAAAACCATAAAACAAAAACGCAGACTTGAGTCGAATTTCGAGATTCCTAATGTTATACCTTAATGGTTATACCTTAATGGTATTACACAAACAATCTTTAGAAGAGGTAAAGAGTCGTCGTCATCCATATTGTCTAGAAAACCTTACAAAGCTTTGTCACAATTTGTTTGATATTTTTTTTTATCTAAAATTACTAGGCTATACTTTCCACTATCATAAAACAACACCATGTGTGGGCAATGCACAAATAAAGCTGGTCAAAAAGGACAAATAGAAATTGTTATTTTTCTTATCTTAATTACTTGCTCATTATTTATACGTATCTGGAGCTCCTTATTTCAAATCTTCAATTAATTATTGACTTTAACGTTGACTGTGCTGAGGAGTAATGATGACAGGCGAGGGATTAGTAAAGAAGAATTCTAGTTAATAGTAAAGGCTCTGTTCTCGTTTGGTTTTCAAAATTTATTTATTTAAAAAGTGAGAAATTTTTTAATTAAATCAATAATAAGAGATAAGTAGCATGCAAAATATTTTTTATTGATATTTTTAGAGGAATGTAATATATTTATTTAATATATAGCTTTCCTCTTTTAGTTTTTAAAGCAATTTTTTTCTCCTTATAAAATATATTTGTAAAAACTTAAATAAAAATCATCTTTGGTCATTAAGTTTGTAACACTTCTAGACTGAAGGGAGTATGGTGGTTAGCGTGCTAGCTTCTTACCGCGAGGTTGCGGGTTCGAGTACCATGTAAGACATGGGCGTTTGTAAATGTATAATGGTTTGTCAAATGACGAATGTTTCGGCGCATTATAGCCCTCGTGTTGCTGACGGCGCCAGATAATCTGAAAACAACCAACCAACCAACCCAGCATAGTCCAAAATATCTAGCAACAAAAATGATTGTGTGACGTGGCCATTACGTATTCTGGTACACTGACGCGTAATGGCCAAGTCACACAATCATTTTTGTAGCTAGATATTTAGGCATAATGAAGGTGAATTTTGACTTCGAGGGAAAAATTTATAAATTTTCATTGCCCGTAATTTACAACAACTTTAAACTTGCTTCTACTTTAGATCTCAATACTTTTCACAGCCAAAATTATTGCATGAAGAATTTGGCGCCTTTTTACAGAGTTGTTTTTGTTGGGTTTTTTGAAGGCGCCAGATAATGCAAAACCAACCAACCAACCAACCTAGACTGAAGGAATAATTTCTTATTAGAAATAGCTTTACACTTGTTGCCAAAGTTTGTCTATTTGGCAAGAACTGACGTAAAGTCAAAAAATATTTTTTGAATTAAGTAGCGATCAAAATAAATACGTCAAATAATTTTTGATGATATTAATTCATTGCATAAACATAAATTATTTTCTTAATATGGTTTGCATTAAAAAATCCTTTCATTTGGGGCATATTTAAAGAAAATCGAAGCCCTATAACGTTAGCTATGGATACTTTACTCAAGACAAGAATTCAAGATAGCGACCAATATGGCAGCATTATGCCTTTTAGATTTTTCTATACTTTTGAAATGTTTAGGACATTTTTCCGAGACTAAAACTTTACAAAGCCTTTGCAGCAATTTATTCGATGTTTTCCCATTTTTGCTCCTAACATGTCTGGCCTATGTAAGAGGCAATCTAGCAAATTACATGTTAGTGCAATATGGAAGATACGAAAATCCAAATGGCTATTAGACGGCGGCGCTGCTTTGAAAAAATAGTCTTGTGAATATGATGTTTTTCTAAATGTAGTTCTTTCCTTTGGCGTATTCCAATACTATATGGCTGTTGAATAAGTTCAGACTTGTTGATTTAAAATAGATATATATGTTGAAATTTTAATGTAAATATACTGTATTTCTTAATCCTTTGCATTAGCTTTGATTTTGTGTGTATGTTTGTGGGTATGTCGATAGCGGGTAAATATGCGGAGGCCTAATTAACACCCTTGCCGTCATTCAATCGGTCTGAAACTTGGCAAATAGACTGGATGTTGATGACAATGCATTCTATCAAATTTTGGGATGTAACTGTCACTAAAAGTTGCTTTTATGGAATAATATTCAACGACCATTGAAGAAACTCTTGCCTGTTGCCAAATTTTTTTAAATAAATAAATAATAAAGTTGTTTTAATGAGAATAAATAAAAGATATTTGAATGTGAGTTCATAAATTCACGTTCATTTTTAATAAACAAATTTTGAAACATAGTTTGCCGCACATTTTGCTGATAGAAATGTTTTTGGTATTTAAAATTAGTTGCAAACAACAAGCACGAGTTGTTTTCAGAATTGGCACTGTTTTAATGAACATGAAAATTACCAATGCATGTAAAGGATTTATATTAATTATTTTTCTGTTTCCTAAAATTTTCTGTGAAAAAATACCTTGTTTGAAGTTGAAAATTCATTTGACAACTCTGAGATAAATAGTTTTATTAGCATGAGTTAAAAACGAGTTATCTTCAGATTTCAATTCAACCAGAAGGAGCAATTTCGTAATGCCATAACCTTGATTGTAAATATTTGTTCTTCGCTAAATATACATCTAAGATCGAGAAATAAATACCTTGTTTACCCTCTCTGAGTATAGAGATAATAAAAAATCAGCTTTAAAATGTTAAGCAGAATTTTAATGGGATAGTTTATACGACTCAAAATATAAAACAAATAATGCCCAATCTTCTATAGACAAAAGTTTTATAATACTTCTCTTCGAACACTTGGAAAGGAGTTTTAGGAAACTTTTAAACGAGTTTCAAAGCAATTTTATAAATCGATTTTAACGAACCTTTCAAACAAAAGGACTTTCTGTTCAGAAATAAATGTCCACAAAACAGTTTTTATATATTTACCAAATAGTGTATTCGATTAAACTAGACTAAAAATTATTTTTTTACTGTAAGAAAACTTATATACTTTTATGAAAATATGCATACAAAAATTCTTCATTTGGTATTTAATTAATAAAAAATTTAATTTCTTATTTGGGGTCTTATGCATCTGTCATCAGTCGATTTGTAGTTTATTTAGAATTTCTTTCTTAAATGTAAATGATTCAGTGGCATCTAATAGGGTACCCGACTGTACTGCAAGTACAACCGGGCTGCTTCTAAATTATTAGTTTAAAATTAAAATTTACTATTTGCTAGTCAACTTTGATTATTTATTTGACTAATTTTCTTAAATGTAGATTAGAATCGTAAGTGAAGATGGAATTTCTGTGAAATGTATATGGTGTGGTGCCAATTGCATCAGCCCTTACGAATTTCAATACTTCGGCTGCACTTGTAAATTCGATTTACTAATTGGCTCAAGTGAGAGTAGGTGAGGATGTGTGGGTGAGAGAGAAACGAGCATTTCTTAGAATTTTCTCCACAAAACGGAAATAGTTTCCGTGATAAGTTTACACATTTAATTTCTTATTACTTCTTAAGGGGGTCCAGTACCAAAATTTCTTCAAAAATCCCAATTTTTTTTTCTGATTTTAAAAAATAGTTCATACATTCCTGAAGAGAATGATGTTTTTATCTTATTCCTCCGGTGATTAGAACGCCACAAAATTACCTGTGATTTAAACACCACTAATGGGAGTAACACCTTGAAGCGTCTGCTTAAAGTGCGTTTTTCGAGCACTAGTGTTTTTCATAGATGTTACATATTCAAATCAATATATCTCCAGAACCATTAACAATTGGCTATTCAAATTTTTGGAGCATTTAATTTATATAGTTTTAAATATTTTATATTCACAGAATTTTATTTTTTTAATTCTGTTTTAAAATATAACATTTAGCGTAAAAGATAACATAAAAAAAAGCAAAAATTTCAATATTTTAACTTTGATAATTTTTTTAATTTTTTTTAATTCATCTATCAAAATTCTGTCAAGACAAAATTTTCTTTATATAACTATGTATTACAGAAAGCTTTCACTTTGAAAAAAAATTATTTTTTCTTGACTTATATCAAAATACGCAAACATCAATTATTATGGATTTTTCTTGGTTTTTTTTAAATAACTAAACACAATATTTACAAAAACATTTTCTCAAATATATATAAATAGTATCTCATACATAAAATAAATTTTTGACATAAAAATGTACATAAATAAAGTTTTTTTTTTTATTTTCGGTACCGGACCCCCTTAAGTTAATACTAAAAATTATATTTGAACCATTTTCAAATATGATGCCCCTTTATAAGTAAGTTAAAATATATATATATATTTTTTTTAAAATTTTCTTTATTATATTGTAAATATTGAAAGGAATCTTTGAGTTTGAGTAATTAAGATTACAGAATTTCCATTCATGAATGAATGTGGGAAGTGTGGTGTGTGGGAGACGGGAGGGTTGGTTGTTTTTTTCAGATTATCTGGCGCCGTCAGCAACACGAGGGCTATAATGCGCCGAAACATTCGTCATTGGACAAGCCAACATACGTTTACAAACACCCATGCCTAACACGGGACTCGAACCCGCAACCTCGCGGTCTAGAAGCTAGCACGCTAACCACTATACCGTTAGGAGAGTGGAGGGTATTCGCTGTTCCGGCTGCACTAACATATTTGATCACGGGCAGCCATTGAAATGGTGCAAATTGTCTGCTACAGGAATCATCTGGAACGGTAATTATAAATTAGATAGCTTTTTTCTATTAAACTTTGTTTTGAAATTCTTAAAAAATAGCAGTTTTTGCCAAAACATCAAGATAATTAAATTACAAAATAATTACTGGGCGGGTGCATTTTTTCTAAGTAGGAGTGGGTACTTTGTCTTTTATTACACATTTTAAATGAATTTTTTTTAATTAGTTAATTCAAACTGAAGTTTTCTCGGTCGGAAAATGTCGAACACTCCTAAAAATTGACTACCTACAAATAAAGTTAAATTTGTAGTAGTGATATTTTAACACCGTTTATCTTAAAAAACAAAAACGCAGAAAGTATAAAAAGTATTTTGACTATCATGGAACACTTGATGGCTGTGTAGTGAGCTCTTTTTTCTCGCATGACAAAGATGCCGGGTTCGAATCCTGGGTTAGGCATTTATATTCGTTGTGGTTCGGAATTCACGTTAAGCTGTTGGTCTCGATTTTATTAGCCGTCATTGTGTATAAAATAGGTTGTTGACTGTACAAACCAACCAACCATAATGAACATGATATCATTTTAAAGTTTCTGAGTTGTTCCAGAATATTTAAGAGTAAAAAACAAAAATATTATTTTCCACTCCATTTCGCAATTTCTAATTTCTACTGGTACTTTAATTTGCTCACTGTACACTATGAGGGAGAAATTTTTAATTAAGAACGGTCTTTTATTCATTATTTAACTGTTACAATGCATTGATATTTTGTAAGTTTCAGATATAAAGAAGATTATAAGTTTAATTTTAAAAAAGCAGTTAAAAAAGACCTTTCCCCAGAATGACATGAAATTTGACCTGAATATACGCGAAGAATAGGGTAACTATGACAAATGGGTAAATGTTCAAAATAGTTTTTTCACATGCCATACCATTTCACCCCATCTTCGCGTGTTTCAGGTCAAATTTCAGGTCAATCTGACTTGTAGCTCTTTTTCTTGCATCTCATTGAAAGTTGAACTTTGATTGTAATCACCCTGTATTTTTGCTTCTTAATCACACTTTCTTAATCAATACAATCCAGTATGGCGTAATAAATAGTTTAGAATCTGGTTGAATGTTTCTATAGTTGAAGGACATAATTCAGCATAGCTTAAATTTTAAATGCAAATGCTAAGGATTAATCAGACTGGAAGGGTTGTTCGCTGTATGAATTACATGGACAGAATGTTCTTTAACGGTCAGAGCTCATGTTACTAAACCCACTTTACCACAAATTAAGATTACCTCCCCCACAACAATTTACTTCTATCTAGGAGAGTTTAATTCAATGGAAATCATTTAAGTGCGATTGACAATCGTCTCCGCTTCTTCGGAATGATTGGATTAGGGACGTTCACTCCACGAACTGCCAACGTTTAATGAGTAGGACACGAATTTGAAGAGCGCGCAGTAATCATTGATATGCAAATAGCTCGTCGATCATAATTCATTTTCATAGCGAGGAAATTATTATGGCGATATGACGGATTGTAGGCTGAAAAGGCGAGCTTTTGGTTATTTATAGAAATCTCGTATATTATTGAGAGAACTGCTTTCAATATTATTTGAATCATATCGACTCAAATGAATTATTTTGAGATGTAAGCTTATCACAATACGTATTACATGTCGAATTTCTTTTAAAAATAATGACGTAGGAAATCATTATGGCATTATGAATGTTTGTTGACTGCAAAGACGAGCTATTGGTTATTTATAGTAATCTCATATATTATTTAGAGAACTGCTTTCAATGTTATTTGAATCATATCGACTCAAGTGAATTATTTCTTTTGAAAATAATGACGTAGGATATCATTATGGTGTTATGAATGTTTGTTGACTGCAAATACGAGCTATTGGTTTTTTATAGTTATCTCGTATATTATTGAGATAACTGCTTTCAATATTTTTTGAATCATATAGACTCAAATGAATTATTTTGAGATATAAGCTTATCACAATATGTATTACCTGTCGAATTTCTTTTGAAAATAATGACGTAGGATATCATTATGGTGTTATGAATGTTTGTTGACTGCAAAGACGAGCTATTGGTTATTTATATATATCTCTTATAATTTTGAGAGAACGGCTTTCAATATTATTTGAATCATATCGACTCAAATGAATTATTTTGAGATTAAGCTTTGCGATGTTATCACAATGCGTACTACCTGTCGGATTTCTTTTGAAAATATTGACGTAGGAAATTATTATGGCGTTATGAATGTTTGTTTACTGCAAAGAAGAGCTGTTGGTTATTTATAGTAATCTCGTATATTATTGAGAGAACTACTTTCAATATTATTTGAATCATATCGACTCAAATGAATTATTTTGGGATATAAGCTTTGCGGTTGGTTGTTTTCAGATTATCTGGCGCCTTCAGCAACGCGAGAGCTATAATGCGCCGAAACATTAGTCATTTGACAAGCCAACATACGTTTACAAACACCCATGCCTTACACGGGACTCGAATCCTCAACTTCGGGGTTTAGAAGCCAGCACGCTAACCACTATATCGTTTGGTCTTCATAAGCTTTGCGATGCCATCCCAATACGTATTACTTGTCGAATTTCTTTTGAAAATATTGACGTAGGAATTTATTATGGCGATATGACTGTTTTAAACTGCAAAGACGAGCTGTTGGTTATTTATAGTAATCTTGTTAAGTTTATCGAGAGATGTTCAATGTTATTTGAGTTATATCAACTCACATGTATCATGTTGGGGGCTAAAGCTTGGCAAAATTGTCCTATTACTACGAATTATCACAAGTTCAATTTCTTTTGAATATCTAAAACTGCCCACCGATTGATGTAAGAATTTATTATGGTGATATGACTGTTTGTAGACTTCAGAAGTGAGCTTTTGTTTATGTGTAGTAATCTCGTATGTTACAAGAGAAGTGCTTTCAATATTATTTTAATCGTATTGATTCAAATTAATCATTTTGGGAAGTAAGCTTTGTCAGGTTATCTTACTACGTATTTTTACTTGACAAATTTCTTTTAAAAATAAAATACTGTATTCATATTGACTTTTATTGAGTTAACATACGTTTGAATATCCTCAAATAGCTGGTGAAAATTAATAATTTTAAATGAATCAGAATATAAGTCTAAGTTTTTGGAAAACTTTTTCTTTTCAAATAAAATCTATTCTCGCAACGCACACTAAATGTATATTTGACCATTTATATGACTAATTGTACTTTTTACTTTCAATTACCCATATGTATACATAGGGTTATGAAAGTATAGCATTTGGTCAATTTTTTTGTTGTTGTTGATTTGTTTGCATTTCTCCACGTTTTGGAACATCCCGATTTCAAAAAAGTGATCTAAAAAAAAATGTCTGTCAGTGTGTGTGTATGTGGTCAGCATAACTCCCTAGTAAATTGACCTACGATATTCAAATTTGGTGTGAGAGTTGGTAGGAGCCATGGAACCTACCGTTAAGGTTTTCGTCAAAATCGCGCATGCGCGTAAGGTAGCTGCCATTGAAAAAATCATGTTTTTAGTAATTGCTAAAAAACGGCTCTAACGATTTTGTTCAAAATCGCTGTGGTAATGCCTCTTAAGGTGTTCTAAACATCCCCGCCAACGAAATTCCTGTAAAAATGTGGGGTAAAAAGTTGGAAAACGAATGCCTTTAACACAGAGTTCTCTTTCCTTGAGCATACCTCATCAACGATTTTTTTTCCATATTTGCTCAGTTTTCACTTACAGGAAAGGATAATATACGAATTATCGATAAGCATATCGCCGAAATTCCAATTTTTTAAAAATTAAAAAAAAAAAAAAAAGACCCATAAAAGAATTATCACAAAAAATATCGCCAAACTGGAAATTTTTCTAAGCGAACTGATAAAAATATAAAAATTATAAATTACACAAATCTGCATCTGCTATATAGTGTAATTGAAAGTTGTGCGATGTTCCACACCCCTAGTTTCAAGTACTGTTAGCAAAAAAAAAATTGAAATCATATTGCGTTATATATCTAATTGAACTGCCTTTATTCAACATGGTAGTTTGAAACTAATAAAGCAAAGTGTATGGTACCAAGTTCAAAAGACTAGATTATGCCGACTGCTTATATCACTGGTAAAATGCTGCAGGAAATCCTTTAGAACTCTGACATTATCTTACCATCAGTTTCAAAAAGTTGGTATTGGTTGGTATTGGACTAGCTTTGTCTCCAAACACTTTGAATATTATAATCACTTAAACAAAATGTAACCGAGCGAATCATTAAAATATCCCCAAACCTAAAATTGAAGTTACGTAATAAATTAAGCATTTTTAACTCAGTAATTGAAAATTATATAAAGTATTTTAGGCTTAATACGGATAAAAAAACCTAGGTGTGTGGAACATCGCTCAACTTTCAATTACACTATAATATTGGTCATGGCATTTAAATTTGATATGGTGTTATTTATCGTTTTCATATTTTAAGTCATTTCACATAAGTAAAAGTCTCCAGTTTGGCGATATTTTTGGCATTAAATTTTACATGAGATAATGAAAAAAAACAAAAAAAAAAAAAAACACACACACACGCTAAAATTGCGATATTGGCGATGTTATTCAATAGACGTTACATTGTTCTTTCTTGTGCATAGGACACAAAAAATCAATCGTTGATGGTCGATTCCCAAGGGCAGTGAGTTCTTTGTTAAATATTGGTAATTGCATTTAAATTTGATATGGTGTTATTTACCGTTTTCATATTTTCACTCACTTAAATATAAGTCTCCGGTTTGGCGATATTTTTGGCATTAACTTTTACATGAGCAATAATGGAAAAAAAAGAAAAAGAAAAAAGAAATAAACACAACAACAACAACACACACACGCTAAAATTGCGATATTGGCGGTGTTATTCAATAGATCTTACATTGTTCTTTCTTGTGCATAGGACACAAAAAATCAATCGTTGATGGTCGATCCCCAAGGACAGTGAGTTCTTTGTTAAATATTGGTCATTGCATTTAAATTTGATATGGTGTTATTTACCATTTTCATATTTTCACTCACTTAAATAAAAGTCTCCAGTTAGGCGATATTTTTGGCATTAACTTTTACATGAGCAATAATGAAAAAAAAAAAAAAAAGAAAGAAAGAAACACAACAACAACACACACACGCTAAAATTGCGATATTGGCGGTGTTATTCAATAGATCTTACATTGTTCTTTCTTGTGCATAGAACACAAAAAATCAATCGTTGATGTTCGATCCCCAAGGGCAGTGAGTTCTTTTTTAAAGGCATTCGTTTTTCAACTTTTTACGCTTCCATCGCATTTCTACGGAAAATTCGGACGTGGGTACGATTAATACATCTTAAGAGTCATTACCACAGAGATTTTAATCAAAATCATTATAGCCGTTTTTTAGTAATCGCTAAAAAACATAATCTTTTCATGATTTTTTATGATTACAACTTTATAAGCATGTGCGATTTTGACGAAAATCTCAAAGGTAGGTAGAATGGCCACCACTGAACCGCAAAACCAAATTTGAACATCATAGGTCAATTTGTTCGGAAGTTATGCTGACCACATACACACAGACATACATGTTTTCTAAACTACTTTTTGGAAGCTGGACGTTTCAAAACGTGGAGAAGTGCAAAAAAAAGTTAATGGTATTTTCGATATTGTTTGTTCCCTATGAGAGAGTCAATATCTGGATTAAAAATGTATAGTTTTAGCCATGCTCTACATCTGTTGGCCGAATGCTATACTTTCGTTTTCCCTATGTAAACTTATGGGTAATTGAAAGTAATATTAGAACAGATACAAGTGGCGTTTTAAGGTTTATTTGTGAATTTGTTGTAAATGAATACATTCCGATTTCTTCTTCATAGTTGGAGAAGTTGGATGTTAGAATTAGGTGAAGAAATGAAGGATTTGATTAGGTGCTGGTGATGAAAATGCAATTTGTTTCTGTCAGTAGAATTGGTAATTAGATGTTACGGCGGAGAAGAAATATTATTATTCGATTAACCACGAAGCAGCAAATGATACATTTTCGTAATATACTTGAACAAAAAATATATCAAATTAAAGCGTGTATAGTTAAGGTTTTGGATTTTATTAAAGTCGTGTTTCAAATATTGTAAATTGATATTTATTATCTATTAATTTTTAGCAACTTTATTATTTCGAAAGAATGAAGGAATTTAAGACGCAAAAAGGTAAGTTATCGCAAATATGTATTTAAATTTGTATAGTTATATTTATTTTTATTCTATTTGATTTAAATTAATTTTATTTTGTTTAATTTAAATTAGTTTTATTTTGTTTAATTTAAATTAGTTTTATTTTGTATAGTTTATAGTAATTTTTATTTTGTTCAATTTATTTTAATTTTTAATTTTAATCTTAATTTTAATTTTAATTTTAATTTTATTCTGATTTGATGTTATTTTGTTTTTATTTTAATAATTACATTTTAAGACGCTTGACAAATATTTTCATACAGCACTTGGGGTAGTTAATTTTTCTCTCTCGCGCATCCTAAAAAACGAAACATTAATGAACTAAGAACATTTTCAAACTGGTAAGATGTTCATTTTTGCTACTTAAAAAGCGTAATGTATTCACTAAAAAGGAAACCACTAAAAAATTCTTAAAAAAGACTTGTTGCACAAGTGAAAGTAGGCTATGCATTTACGAATCTCGAATAAAAACTTCATTTTTCCCTACAAGAAATGCAATGTTTGCAGGGAAATTGAGAGAGGAAAAACATTTCCATAAAGACTTGTGAGCTGCGAATTTTGAATTAGATTTTTTTTTGTCTGTGGGAAGCATAATATATTTTAAGAAATAAATGTACTTGAAGTGTTGTAAAAGAACTTGTTGCTCATGTGAAAGAGATTTGAGCATCTAAAACAGATGTAATGAAATTAAATATATGACCAAAAAATTTAATATACTAGAATATGTTGTAAGTAAAGAAAATATGACAATTCTACAGAAATACAAAGAAAAAAACTTTATCTTATTTTCCAAGGTTAATATCGTTAAAATACAATTTTTTTACTTCGAAGAGCTAAAAAAATTTTAGAGTAAGAGAAGGTAAGTAAATAAAGATAATATAATTAAAAGAGCTTAAAAGTGAAATGAAATGAAAGTCCCAAGGGAAGATAAATTAGCTTTCGCAGCATATTATTAACAGGGGCTTCACTGCAGGAGTTTGAATTTTTTTTTTTAGGAGTGGCTTTTATTGCATTTTGTGGACGTAAAAACAAAAATTTTAGGAAAATTTCTAGATAAAAATTTAGTTGGAATGTTTATTAAAAAAGTGTCTAAAAATGTTTCGGTACACTTTGTAGTCGGAAAACTATCGCACTTTTTACGTATGTTTTATTTTGCCTGCATAAAAATATACACTGTTAAAAATTTTGTTCCCCTTTGCATCGAAAATTGGTTTCCATTTAGCCTCAACCATCATTTAGTGCTTAGTTTCACGATTTAATGTTGCTTATGGTTCGAGGTAGCAGCATTAAATAGTGAAACTAAGCACTGAATGTTAGTTGCAGCTAAATGAACTCAATTTTTCGTGCAAGATGGGACAAATTTTTTAACAGTGTAGCCTATTTGCAAATAATGTTGTATTTCTAATATTATAATTTAATATTTTTATGAATTTTTTTAAAATGGGGACTTTTAATAGTAAGAAAAGCAGCAAAATGTACTGTTTGTCTATCAAAAGAATAGCTCCCTCCAGATAATCTAGATGGTGGTGGATGCTGTAAAAACAAGACTCGTTGATTTAGAACAGGGGTGATGCCTGCAGGAAATAGCGTCCAAAAAAGTTACAATACAATACATCAAATTTTGATGTCTTCCTTCTAGAATCCCTCATGGAAAAAAGGCTAATCTTGTTTCTATGACAACAGACACCGCTAGACAATGTAGGCTAATTTTATGATACACAGGCAGTAGTACACTTACCTAAACCTTTACAGGGATTGAATTATAATGATATAATTAAAATTTTCAGTGAAAGATTAATAATTAAGAGTTAAATTCCTTTATTATTTTATTCAAAATGAAATGAAATATTAATGAAAATGCTAATGTACAGCCTAATGTTTTGAAAAGTAATACTCTGCATAAAAATGGATGAATACTACATTTTTTAAAAATATTTAAAAAAAAAAGGTAACGAGTTTGTTTTAAAGTAAATAACTTAGTCTTAACATGAAACGTTTGTTTTATATGAATACTATTTTTGTTACTTTTTTATTTTAAAAAGTAACTGTTGAAAATTAAGCAGCCATGACATGCATAGCATATTGACTCTTGTAATTTATTTTTAAAAGATATTTTAAGAATCAAACTATTTTTTCTCTCAATTAGAATCCAAATATTAGAAGAAAAAAATAACTTTTCTTTCTATTCTAACATTTTACTCTCATTTTTTGAGCAAATGTACAAAAAAAAAAGAAAAAAAAAAAGAAAAGAGAACATATAGTAATGCATTGACAGCAGTTAAAGGTAAAAAAAAAATTAAATAATATTTTCCTTTGATTGTATTCTACCTTGAGTATATTATTCTCCATGATGATATTCTCTCGAAATATTTTCTGTTCATATCTAACATATTTTTAGATACATTCCATAAAATATAAATACCAATGTAAAAACTTTTTAAACATGCTTTTGACTTGGTTGAAAAACAGTTTTAAAAAAGGAACCTAGGACAATGGATATAATTTTTCAAAGTTCGTATAATATAAAATCAAAGATGCCGTTAAAATCCTCAATTTTGCGACAGTTATGATTTTAAAAGAAACTCAAAATTGGCAGGGATTTTGCTATATGCCGTCAAATTTCAGGTTGAAATTTTAATAATTAAATAACACCAAATTATATATGTGTGCAATCAATGAGGGGAATATTTTTTAAGTACTTTCCACAAAGGGATTAAAATAATTTGTTTTCAATTTATCAGCCAAATATTCATCAGTTTTCGCTAATAATATACATAAGTTTTTACAAAGAATTGTTAAAGAAATACGATTAAATTATTTGGGAAAATGTATTACAATTATTTTTTTCAATCTTTATTTTTTCATTCCAATACTGGCCATGGTGTAAGTGCTAGGTCCTGTGAGATCACACATGTCGCATACTTTTAGAGCTGGTCGTGGTTGATTTACAGTTTCTAGTTTTTATGCAAAGGGGGTAAAGTACCGAAATTTCATCAAATTCACAATTTTTCACCCACTGACGGTCATGGGAATGGGCAAAATTCCCCAGTTGTTTTCCCTGCAATAATTTTTAAATAATATTTTTTATTCAAATACATAATTTTTTTTAATTATTTTTTATTTGTTTTGTTTTAGATGGGTTATAGACTATCATCCTAATAAAAATATCTAAAAAATATTTTATTTTAAATTTTATTTATAAATTTAAAAATGTTGCGTATTGCTGGAAAAACTGGGGATCCTATGACGTACATATACGTGCATGACCGTGAATGGGTTAAAAAATAGTTCATACATTCCTGAAGAGAATGATGTTTTTAGTTTATTCTTCCTGTGATTAGAACGTAACGAAATCCCCCTTTATTTAAACATCTCTAATGGGCGTAAGACCTTGAAGAGTCTGCTTAAAGTGTTGCAAATTCAAATCGATATATCTCCAGAAACTATTAACAATTGCTTATTGAAAGTTTTGGAGCATTTAATTTATATAGTTTTAAACATTTCTCATCGCAGAATTTTATTTTTTAAATTATGTTTTAAAATATAACATTGAACGTAAAGGATCACAAACACAAAATTTTCAATATTTTAACTTTGAGAAATTTTTGCTTTTTTTTCTAATGCAACCATCAAAATTCTGTGAATAAAATTTTTTCTTTCTGTAATTATGTATTAAAGAAAGCTTCAACTTTGAAAAAAGGTTATTTTTTCTTGACTTACATCAAAATACGCAAACATCGATTATTATGGTTTTTTCTTAGTTTTTAATCTTTAAATAAATAATCACAATATTTAAAAAAAACATTATCTCAAAGACTTATAAATATAATTTCATACATAAGATAAAGTTTTGACAAAAAATGTACATAAATATTTTTATTTTTGGTACCTTACCCTCTATAAACGATTTTTAATTTAATTGTGCACTGTCTATTAGTATTACTCGAAAATTCATGAAAGAGCTCTTAACTACTGCGTAGATAAATTTAATGTTTAAAACTAGTTAAACAATTTTTTTTAATTATAAAACTAAAGTAGTTTTCTCCCTTTTAGGGCTTCATTGTTATTCTTGATGAGTTTTCAAGTTAACTGTACTGAGATCATTGAAAGTAGTTGCTTTATAATTATAATTCATTGAATAACTTATGGCGAGAATTGACATTCTCATAATGAAAGTATACGCAAAGGAATACTCAGTCAAAAACATACGTCCCTATTCAAATTGAATATCAGATAACAGCATTAGTATTCTTGATAACAACCTTATTGTTAGCCTCTTTTCTCGCAATTTACTAATTTAAAGATTAGAATGCAATTTTCTGTATAATTATCAAGATGTTAATTGAGTTAGATTACTTTAATAGTAGATGAAAGTTTGACATGTTTACAAATATTCTTGTATTGTCTCTTGCGGACACTCTAATATGACCTTTTTCGTTAATGAAAATTATGTTTTGCATTTTCTCCTGGTTGGTTGTATTCAGATTATCTGGCGCCGTCAGCAACACGAGGGCTATAATGCGCCAAAACATTCGTAATTAGACAAGCCAACATACATTTACAAACACCCATGCCAACACGGGACTCGAACCCGCAACCTCGCGGTCTAGAAGCTAGCAAGCTAACCACTATACCGTTTGATCAGCCATTTTCTCATGGATCTATAACAACTGAGGCCATTTTTAATGCTTAGGAAAAATATGCAATTTTTTTAGTTTTATAAAAGTGATTTATGAAACGGAGATTTTAAATTTAGGGAGAAAAGCTCTGTTTGAGTTAACCAAAAGTCAGTTATTTAGTAAAGTTTTTTTTATTTAAATTACACAAAAATACCAGAGACGGTCACCCCAACTTGAATGGAAATTTTTCTTGCGAGTTTGGAGCTTCTAGTTAAGAGCTCTTAACTAGAAGCTATAGTTAAGAGCTCACAGTAAGATCGTGGGATCGAGTCAGCAAGCGTAAGCGTGTACGATTATAGGTGATGGTTGCCGTACGTTAAATCTATCGAAGTCTTAATGTCCTGTCGTTGTTTTAACGCAAGTGTTGAAAGAGAGATGCTAATTCAGGTGTTGAAACCTCGTTATAACTAGGAGACGTAATTTTAGAGGTGGTTGTTAAAATTTTACGACACAGCAGGTTTTAGAGTAACCCTTACGCTTCACAACGCTAACACAACCTCAATGTAAAATGAAAGTCATCTAAAAATAAAACATAACCAAGATAAAGGGGGCCATCATGAAATCATGTTAAGGTTTAACAGAAGCCTCTACTATTGAATGCAGCGGTTTCCAACACATGGGCCGCGCGTACCGTAGTAATGGGCCGTGGACGCTGATCGAGAATCTAAGCCAAAATAGATATTGCAAGAGCTTCAGGGGTAGAAATGGGAACAATGTAGTCATTCGATTGTTAACAACGATCGAATAATTCGATTGTATTCTTCAATGGCGTAACGAGTGAATAATGCGTGTAGAAAATGGCTAAAACTATCCATTTTTAACCCAGATATTGACTCTCTCATGAGGAACAAATAATGTCGAAAATACCATTGACTTTTTTTTTTTTTTTTAACTTGGGCCACTTGGTTTTCACTTTTCTTATAGTTGTAACATCAAAGTGAAAACAATAAAGTTCATTTTTTTTAAAAATTTATTTTTTAATCTATCTTGTATGGTATGTTTACTAATTACTGAAGCACGCACTCACATATTGAATTGTATTAACTAGTGGGCCTAAAGTTTTTTTTTTTACTAAATAGGTGGTCCGCACAACTAAAAAGGTTGCGAACCGCTCATTTAATGAATTGACATAGATTAAAGAGGGATCTAAAATGAAATTGCTATTGAATAAGTCGTAACTTAAATATCATGAAAACTGGTCTGAGTTGTTCTTTTATTTTTATAAATGAGTAGTGAAGTGGACGGCTTTTCCCTAGACTTAAACAGATGTGGCTTAATTTTTAACGATACAATCTGCATTAGTCATTACTAAATATACCAATAAAAATGTTCAAATTGGTTTAGTAGATCTGCATTTAAGATTTCTCTCCCTTTCACTTCCATTCTCCATTTCACCACCTTAATAAATAAACATCGAAATGAAATTGTGTTCCCTATAATCTGGATTTGTCAAGAAATATTTAAAAAGAACCCGTTCAAATTGGTTCAGTGCATTGCACGTATATATCATTCCCTTTATGGATTTGGGAATAGCGAATAGAGGATTGGTATTTCAAAATCTTATGTAAACTAGTTATCTTCTACTTGTTTTGAAGAACAAGTATGCAAAATTCCACTAAATAATTGTAAGCATAGATTAATTTAAAGAGATGATTGTTCCCACAGCATACAGTATGAAATTTTTTTAAATAAAAAATATATGCAATCTAGTTTTGTACATTTTAATAAAACCTATTGATTTTATTTCTTAAAGTTATTATTCCAACTATTTCAAATAAATAACGACTGGCATTAGCAATTAAAAAGTGGCATACATATTGATTCCTCAATATGTCATATTTTGTATTGTTTTCTTTAGTTTCAAACAACAAGAAGTTTTTACTGTATAAAGTGACAAGTATATTGATTCCTTGTCTCACATTTTGTATTATTTTGCATAGTTTTAAATAAACAAAAAACTTTTACAGTAAAAAGGGATATATACAATAGTAAATCCTCGTGTTGTATTTTGTTTTTATATAGTTTTCAAAGAAAGTACATTTTTACAGTAAAAGTTGTTACTGTAAAGTCATCAATATGTATGAAATTTTACAGTAACAGTAAAAATGTCATACATATTGATTTCTCATACCACATTTTATATTGTATTTTACTAAAAATTAATTTGTCAATCTTTATCATGAGAAATGGAATACTAGTAACTTAATAATAGAAACATTATATATAAAACAAACCAATGTTTAATCCTTGAATGATCGCAGTCTTAAGGGAAGTTGGTATCCAAAAAATTTTAAATACTTGGTTTTCAGTCTATTATTGTTTATCAAAATTTAAATTCTCCTCTTTAAAAGGATACCTCATTTGTAATAATACCTCAACTAGAAGTATTTTTCATAATTTTCTGAAGACAGAATTTGTAGCTATTAGTGTAAATAAAGTTTTCTTTAAAATGCATTTTTCTCAAAACTACATTTTTCATTATTCATGATTCATGTACTTTTTCTCAGAAACTGCGCTAATTATCATCCTGAAAATTTTACCACAAATTCTTTTTACGTATCTGTATGTACTGAAGTGAGATTTTGTTGTTATTTAAAAAAAAATTGTTTTGGATTTTTTTCGGTGAAAAAAACTTATGATTTTTAATAAATTTGAGTAACTTTCATGAAAATTCATTTAAAAAAAAAAAAAAGAAAAAAAAAAAATGAATCATAATGAAAAGTTAACTTCAGTAGATTAACAAGTGTTTACTAAATGCATTGAAAAAAACTAGGCTTCTAAGTCAAATACTTTCTGAGAGGTACATGAAATATGCCAAATTAACATTAGCGGTATATAGGTTACCAACTCCCCTTAAATAATTTCTGAACCCAACAGAAATAAACATTAACTTTAGTAATTATAATTGCAACTTTAAATTTTAATACAAAATTAGACTATTTCGTACAGTTTAACTATCGAAATTTATTTCGAAACGATAAAAATAAAAATCGACAACAAATATTTTCCGAAAAAGCTTTTCCTATGTACATTTCTTGGAAATATTTTGAATTAAATAAAAAGAATACTGTCCACCCAATAACAACGGTGAGAATTTATATTGCATCAGGAGAATTCCATTCTAAACCATTGAAACTTAGCACCAACATTCTTCAGATAACAGTTTCCTGATAAGCTCTCTTTTGTGAAAGAAAAAATTAATTACATGTAAAACTTTCCGCATCAAGTTTATTTTTTAAAAGTAGAATTTTTTTTTTCTGTTTTTAAGTATGAAGTATCTTTCAAAATACTTGTTTTTTAATGTATTTGTATCGTGATAAGACGTTATATAAAAGATTAAAGTAAAATGATTTGTTAGAGTTAAAAATAAGTTTGGCACAATTTTCGATAAATATATGAAAGGAATGGTGGCCATTGAAATACATTTTGTTAAGCTGATTAACTTTTGTGTGAACATGGATGTAGATTTTGGAAATAAGAGTTGATTGCTTAGCGAACATTGCCTGATGGAGTATAGATTAGTTAAATTCTTATGAATTTTTTTGGAAATATGCTTGTAAATTTTGGAAATGAGAGTTGATTTCTTAGAAGTCATCGCCTAGTGATTCACGTATGTGTGAAATCATGTATATTTTGGAAAAGAGAGTTGAAGGCATAGTGAATTTTGTCATAAATATTCATGAGAGGTTTCTAATGTTATAAGGTATTTAATATATAATTGAATATCCGAAAAATAGTAAAACATTTTAGAGAAGATATTTAACAATATAGAATTGAATTGAAACACGCATGAAAATTGTCATAAATCTTCATGAGTGGTTTCTAATGTTATAAGGTATTTAATATATAATTGAATATCCGAAAAATAGTAAAACATTTTAGAGAAGATATGGAACAATATAGAATTGAATTGAAACACGCATGAAAATTGTCATAAATCTTCATGAGTGGTTTCTAATGTTATAAGGTATTTAATATATAATTGAATATCCGAAAAATAGTAAAACATTTTAGAGAAGATATGGAACAATATAGAATTGAATTGAAACACGCATGAAAATTGTCATAAATCTTCATGAGTGGTTTCTAATGTTATAAGGTATTTAATATATAATTGAATATCCGAAAAATAGTAAAACATTTTAGAGAAGATATGGAACAATATAGAATTGAATTGAAACACGCATGAAAATTGTCATAAATCTTCATGAGTGGTTTCTAATGAAAAGGTGTTTAATAAATAATCGAATATCCGAGAAATATCAAAAAATTTTAGAGGACATATGAAACAATTTAAAATATTTTCTTAATTAGCTCTAAGTTCTAAACAAAAATTATCTTAAAATCATTGAATTGGATTCAGGGCAATTGTACATTTCCCACTTTATTAGAATTTCCATTCTCAATTTCCAGTTTCATTTCTAAATTTCCAAAAAGTATATTCATAAAAAATATCAATTTTTTAACGTTTAAGTTTGAAGCAAAAAAATATTTATCATATTCAGTTCTTTTTTAAATAATAATGAGCAACGCATATCGCAATTGATCTCAATTCCATGAAGCTATAGGATGAAAATTATTGTTTTGAAGTACTTTGAAAATTTGTGACATTATGCAAAATATGTTATCAAAATCTAATCAATGATTCTTGAGAAATTTCAAGATGTAGAATTCTGAAAAATCATGGTGTACTTTTAAAGTATATTAAAAAGCAAGAACAGTAATTGGAAGATAGTTGATTTCAATAAATCTAATTTTAATTTAGTTTTAAAATTATATTACATCTTACTATTCCAACTAGGTTGGTTGTATTCAGATTATCTGGCGCCGTCAGCAACACGAGGGCTATAATGCGCCAAAACATTCGTCATTAGACAAGCCAACATACATTTACAAACACCCATGCCTTACACGGGACTCGAATCCGCAACCTCGCGGTATAGAAGCCAGCACGCTAACCACTATACCGCTTGGTCGGCCTATTCCAACTAGGAAAAAATAATATTAAAATTTTGTACTTAGATGTAAAATTTGTTCGAGGATTTGCTATAGAAATTAAGCTATACAGTAGAGTTCAATATTCCAAAACAAAAATAAAATAAAGTTTCTAATCGATTATACTTGAATAATTTTATCTTGCGACATTTCTTTGAATTTTTATTAGTAATTTTATTTATTATAACTCAATATCATAAGAAATTAATAAATGTCAACCTTAGAACATAACAAGCAATGTGGTTTTCCTCCTAATATATATATAGCTAGAAGGGGAAATTTTTACTTACCAAAAAGTAAAGGACTCGGAAAGCAATTTATTGACGTCGAGCCGCATTCCTTAATAAAAATGCTTCTGAAAACGAATATAAGTGCTCGTTTACGGTCATGCATTACGCGGCTGTCAAAATT
This sequence comes from Linyphia triangularis, assembly GCA_963978545.1. Taxonomy (NCBI): domain Eukaryota; kingdom Metazoa; phylum Arthropoda; class Arachnida; order Araneae; family Linyphiidae; genus Linyphia; species Linyphia triangularis. Next base: position 102,157,205 of record OZ021721.1, read on the forward strand.
TCTTTTCTCCACTACCAAAGCAAAAAGAATTTCAATTCGGGTTTTGTAGTTGTATATTTCTCTTTTTCATCCAGATCCACAAGTTTTATTAAAATACTATTTTTACGAATCGGTTTGGAGTTGATAGTTTTCATAGATTTCAAGAAGTGACAATTTTATACAAAGTTACTTAAGGAACTGGAATTATTTCAAGAAGCTATCCTCATGCATGATTAAAGTTTGTAACTACCGAATTGTATATCTTTTTCATTAAGAATGCCTTCTGAAATATAAATAAGAAAAGCATAATAAATGAAATAGCTATAAAAGTATTTAAAAATAGGACTTGAAGTTCTTTCCTTATTAGATACAACATGATTGGGTTAGTTAAAATTTTAGATTTTTTTTTTTAATTTTGAAACGCCGTCTAAATTTTACGTCACGGATGACGTAATTTTCATTGCTAGGTTGGCTCATTTTTAAGAGGTATAAGTATTTGGTGCCAGAGAAGTCAAACCGTCTGTAACCTTCCTCATTGAAAATTAAGGAGCTGGGAATAGCCAAATGAGAAAGAATTATCATTATGTGGCTAGTACACATAATTGGCTATCAGATTCAGTCCAACTAATTTAAAGTTGATTTTCGGCCAGTTTCGTCCCTTTTTCCTTCGACAGACCAGTAAATTCACAATCTACTAGCATTTCTGTACATTCTATAAGAAATTCAGACTGATTAAGTAGCAAAACTTGCATGATTTTAATGGGAGTAAACTTATAGTGATTTTTCAATTCCGTATTCTAAATGCATTCGTTCCTCGAGTTGCATCGAGTTTAACATGATTTCTACAATCGGGAAAAGCAACATTTTAAAAAAATCGCTTCATATTTAACAGTATTAAAACGACATATCATAAACCGGGGTAATTTTGGGACTGACGGGGTAACTTTTAGACATTGAGTAATTGTTTACTTTTCCGCCAATAACATGCTTTATGAATTAACGCGATAAGACCTTTATTGCGAACTCAGGTATGTTCTACTACATCGCCACAAACATTTGAACCTATATTTGTACTGTTGTCCGACTGCATTTCATCTTGATTTTTCCCTTAGTTGTGAAGTTTTTCATTTGTATTAAAACTTTGATTCGCTTTTGAAAATGGAAATATATCACTACTGACAAGTATGTATATTTAGAAGTATATTATTTAACATCTATTATGAGTACTTTTTATACTTTTAATTCTGTTATTTAATTTAATAACATCAACTTTGTATATTTTCAGGGCTTCGTGGGGTAACATTGGGTGGTGATCCTAACGGAGCCAGAAAAAACGAAAGAGGTATAGCATCAAGTATGCACGCACCAGCAGCGGGTGATGTGAATTCTAAGTTTTTGCTTCCAGATTCTGAACATAGTGAAACTTACAGAGATTCGGAAGACCAGTCCACTCCATCAATGCCTTTTCCTCAATGAAGATTCTGGAAGAGTTTCCTCCAGAACCTTATGGTCGTAAAGTACGTTCTAAAAAATACGAGCGTAAGTTTTAACCGGAATGGATCATTGAAATAAAAAATGACAAACGAGTATTCATCTCTGCGATGAAGATGTCTGCCCTAATCTGGTTGGTTTGTGCACTCACCGACGTATTCTTGTGCACAATAAAGGCTAATCAGGCCGAGACCTAGAGCTTAACGTGGATTCCGAACCACAACGAACATCCATGCCTAACCCGAGATTCGGACCCAGCACCTTTGGGCATGCGAGGCCAGAGCACTAACCACACAGTCATCAGATAAGCCTGCCCCAATCTGGAAATGACCCAACAAGCACGACACATTTTTTTATTTGAAAAAAATGTGTCTTAAGTCTATATTAAAATTCAGAGTGGTCATAAAGAAAATTTTCCGATATATGGACCTATAGCTTCGTCTACAGATCGAGATTCTTCAGTTCAACAGATCGAGATGAGTTTTTACGTTTAGTTATTTAGAGGTATGAGCTTGAGATTCTGTGAATGGCAACAAAAGGGCGCTCCAGATTACGGTTGTAGTTACAGAAACTAAAAATTTTAGAATTGCAATTCATACTTTTTCCTATCTCAAAATGCTCAGCCCATGCAAACATCCTAACAAAAAGCTTTGGAATGGTACGTGTATCACAATATTAATAATAATTAAAAAAAAAAAAAAAAAACTCGTTATACACGCACAAAAAACAGTTCTGCGAATGGCCAGCATAAACCAAGTCCCAACCAGCTTCCCAACCAAGTGCTTTAACAACTGAACCAATACATCTACTAATCTCTCGGTACTGTGTTGTCTAAAATTTACATCATGCAAAATTCAATAATTTATTCATGCTAAAAGTAGTAATGTCATATCTTTTAATGCCAAAAATAGTTTAACTCCATTGAAAGTGTTTTCTAACTATGAATCTAAAATATTTTAATCGACCTTGATACTCTTTTTGAAAACTATTCATTGTCAAATACATTAATGATTTTTTTTTCAAGTTTTTTGTTGTTTAGAAATTAATGTATAGAAATTAAGTGGTGAGGGTTAATTTAGTTGTTTTGGTATTTATTTAGTTGTTTTTATTCGACACATTTAACAACCGAAGCATGTGGAACAATTTTATACAAATATACAGCTTTCATTTTATATACACTGTTAAAAATTTGGATCCACTTTGCACAAAAAATTATTTCCCTTTTGGCAGCAACCAACATTTGGTGCTTAGTTTCACGATTTAATGTGCTACCTCTGACCTTAAGGGGGTCGGAAGATTCTATCTAGTCCATGTTAAAAAGGCCTTTTTTATATACTTTTTTCTAAGAAACTACTCATAGCATTGGTTTAAAATTTTGTACAGCCAATATTAAAACACTTTCACATAGACTGGCAAATGCTTTTGTAAAAATAAACTTTTGTTTAAAATGTATGATGTTTTGAAATTTTTTCATAAAATTTTCCAAAAAAACATGGTTAGGAATTAAAAAAAAAAATCTAATAAATTTTTTTGTAAAATCGTATGTCTGTTTGTGTAAAAGTACAATATATACCTGTTAAAATATTTCAAAGCAAAATATAGAGTAGTCCCTGAGAAAAAGGTACATTTGTATAAAAAAACAGCATTTTGAGAAACAACGTTTAAAGTACAAAGCAGACGGTTTTTTCAATGATGTTATTTTTTCGAAAAATATTTAAAAATACTTCAGATAGCTCATTGCTTACCAAGTTACACCATTTTGTAGATAATGTTTCAAATATTGTGATGCGCTAAAAACCTCAAAATGGATTCCAAGAAAATATTTTGCCTTCCCACCCCCCCTTAAGCACCATTAAATGGTGAAACTAAGCACTAAATGTTGGTTGCAGATAAATGGGAAGTAATTTTTGGTTCAAAGTGGAACAAAATTTTTAACAGTGCCTAAAACAATGTTCATTCGAGCACAAAGGCTGACCTCGTGACTTAGGATTGAATATGTGCTTAGCATGCGTAGACTCTAGCCCAATTTAATGTGTTGGCTTTCTGCAATAACGTATTGGAAAAATGAGTTGACAGAACATCGTTTGCTATAGTTTCATGTTAATTGTTGGTCTTCTTGTTGTGATACTTTCCGGATTTGCTCCATTTCGAGACGCAAAAGAAGAACAGTTTTCCTTTGAAGTAGTTTCTGCAAGATGTTTCTTCCTTGATATTCAGTTTACTTTCAGGGGTTCAAATTTTGTTGAAAAGATGCTTGTGTGTAGTATAGATTTTATATCGCCCATTCATTTCCAGCATAATAAGGACTTAAACATATTAAGAAAACAATAGTTAATTAAATGTGTGTATACTATTGAGATACTTCTACATAAATAAAAATATATCTAACCCATTGATAACTTTTCCAAGACCACATTTATATTACTCAAAAAAATTCTTCATTTTGCACATTAGGTTCGTTTTCATAATTTACATTTAGGTAGATTCATAATTTAAAACTATGCTATTGAACTAAGATGTAAAATGAAAAAACAAATGATTGCTTATAAAGTATTCCAATGAATTATTCACATAATTTGGAAAATAACTTTAATTTCTCAGACCTTGAAAAATAACTTACAAACTTGTTTAACTAAGTATACCTTCAGTTATCAAATATATAAAAACGGGAATCGTTTCCGTAAGTTTCGAAGTTAAAATTCTCCAAGGTAAGAAATCTTTAAAGAAATACTTAGAGGAAATACCGTCTTTACGCTTCAATAACTCGGAATTTATTTTTAAATGTCTGGAAGTAGGGAGATCTTTTTTTCTCTGCCCATTGTTCGAAAATGGATTTTAAATATATCTGGATTTTCATATCGCAATCTATGCCTTTTAAAGATGAGGCTTTTAGAAATAAGTAGACGCAATTGTTATTGAATATATTTTGTCCAGCCTCCTGTGTCAGACTGTCTGGTAGAAGTTTTTCAGAACTTTTGAAATTTTAGATAAAAGTCTGAGACAGTTTTCCTGTAAAAGTCAGTTGCTGTTTTTGAATCAAAATGCTCATTACCACATCTCCTCGTTTGGCCATCGATATTATGTTGGTGTGTATATTGGTATGAACCTGATAATATATTAATTTAAACATTTCAACATTGTAATTTATATGGATGTTCGAGTTGATAATTATGAAAAGTTGGTAATTATGAAAAGTTGATAATTATGAAAAGTTTGTAATTATGAAAAGTGTTGGTAATTGTAAAAAGTGTAGGTAATTATGAAAAGTTGATAATTATGAAAAGTTTGTAATTATGAAAAGTGTTGGTGATTATGAAAAGTGTTGGTAATTATGAAAAGTTGACAATTATGAAAAGTTTGTAATTATGAAAAGTGTTGGTAATTGTGAAAAGTGTAGGTAATTATGAAAAGTTGGTAATTATGAAAAATGTTGGTAAATATGAAAAGTGTTTGTAATTATGAAAAATGTTGGTAATTACGAAAAGTGTTGGTAATAACTATAAAAAGTGTTGATAATTATGAAAAGTGTTGGTAATTATGATTATCTAATAAAAGACGCCTTATGTAAGCGCTTTGTGATTTTACTATCTTTATGTTATAGTTTGTCATGGCTGCGAAATCCTCATGATCATATGGCATTGATAACTTAGTTTTAAAATTTACAGTACATTTGCAAATGTGATTTGAATTTGTATTTTGGGAGTTTTCATGAATTTTTTGGCATTGAAATTTCTTTTGGTGTTTTAATAATATGTATAGTTTAATATCCTAATTATTTTAGATAATCTTATTACATTATAAAAATTACATTACAATGACATCACAATTATACGATCCAGAATAGAGTTTCCTAGAAAAGACATTTTAATAAAATGTTGTTAGATAATATTTCAATTTTATATTTCCAACGTTTTTCAAAACCAGTGTTAATTTTTTGTTCTTAGTGACTTAAAATTATTGATGTACAATTTATGAAAAGAAGGATTTATACAAATAATTACTTTAGTTATTGTTCTTTTTGCACATACAATTATTTGTTAATGCTGTGCAAACGGGATATGTGCAATTTATTCATTTAATTATTGTTCGTTGTGCGCATAAATTTGTTAGTATTATGCTAAAAGATTTATGCTATTTATTCGTTGAATTATTGTTTTTATGCACTTAAAACTATTTGCATATATTGTAAAAGGAAAGTTTTATATAATATTAATTCTAATTTTTGTTCTTTCTGCGCATAAAATTATTTGTACATATTTTGCAAAGACGGAGTTATACAATTAATTGATTTGACAATTCCCCATGTATTCTAAATATCTGGTAAATATATGAATACCATGATTAAAAGGTACAATATATTGAATATTGAAAATTTTTAGAAACTGAATGAAGTGTATATTTCTTCAATATTTAAGAATTTATAATTTTGTATCAATCTAATGAAAATTTGATTTTGAGTTTATTGACAGATACCATTTAAAACCAATTTCTCGTCGAATATATTTGAAAGTTTTTAACGCTTTATTATACAGCCTGTTACACATTAACGTATACATTAACGCTTGAAGTGAAAAGATGGAAACTCCACCTTTGGTCGCAAATCCCTTTTTGGTATATTTGGAAACAGAAAGAGAAGAACTATCGATTAGTAAAAGCTGAAGCTTAATCAGTGAAACAATTTCGCAGTAAATGGAAGATAGATTAAAGTTTTAAGCTCATGTGGAATTAGCACTTCAGAAGGTTTATTTGCTCTCCAGTAAATTTTGATAAATTGGAGGTTGTACATTTTCACCTAAGCTGCCGATTTAGACTGAGAGGCGACCGCAAGTTTGGGTTTCCTATTAAACATCATTTTGAAATTTTATAGAATGTAGAGAAAAGTTAGTCGACTATACGAATCCAATGGTCTGCCGTGACAAGAATGGCTGAAACTGGTCAAAAATCGATTTTGAATGAGTTGAACTTAATCCGATCGCTTCGGGCCGCGTAGCCCAGTCGGGAGAGTATCGTTCTCGCAACTAGAAGGTTGCGAGCCCTGAGGTTGCGAGTTCGGGCCTGGGACTGACTAAAGACCACCGTGTTCGCTAATGGTGACTTTAGCACGTTAAATCAGTCATGGTCGCAAAGTCCTCCAAGTTCACATACAAATCAATACCTCTGGGGGTGGCAAAGCCAAGTCTTCTGGTGGAATCTTCTGCTTGGTATTGCATCTAAATTAAGAAGTTCCACATACGGTCGGTAGTGCTGCCATCTACCGGATAGCTACCGAAAGAGGTAGAAAGGAACTCTTCGGAGGCTATAGGTAGACTTGTGCACTCCCTCTTGCGAGTGTGCGCTTACATCCTGTGCAGTACTGCCCACTACCGATCTGTACGGGATATGGGGTTGGTACAAAATGCTTAAGCAGAGGTGCCTTAGTCCCCATAGTCCTTGATAAGAAGAAGAAGATGAAACCCGATCGCCAAATATATCATAACTTGCCAAAACGTGGACACACTTTTTCGTCTGGTAACCCACCGCACTTTGATTTTCAATGACGAATGGCGCAGGTGATTTCTGATCTCTGGCTCAGAAAACTTGTACGTTTTAAAAGAAAGTCTAATTGGTGACATCCGTTTCGTCATCAGTGACGTAATATTTATTGCTAACTTAGCTCAATTTTAAAAGATGCAAGTAAACCGTCGCCAGATATCTGAATCGTCTGCAACTTTTTTAATTGAAATTTAAAGAGCAATAATTTACCAAATAAAAAATAATGTTTATTATTTGGCAAGTTATGGCATATTTGGCAAACGGATTTAGTTAAACTCATTCAAAGTTGACTTCCGACCAGTTTCGGGCATTTTTGCAACGGCAGACTAGTGGATTTGTAATCTACTAACTTTTCTCCACGTTCTATAAAAAATTCAGAATGATGTTCTATGTGGTACCTAAACATTCAGTCGCCTCTCGGACTAATATGTGTTTAGGTAATATGTTAAGGGGACTTCCCATATAGTACACATCCTCTCAAGGAGGTCCCTAGGAAGTCATTCGGAGTCCCGGGAATGACTGGGGACTTCCTAGGGACCTCTCTGGGAGGATGTGTGCTATATGGCTTGGTACCCCTTGTTTCACAAAAATAATCAAAATATAAATTTCTATTTTTTGCGTGTTTATAATCTTTGTATCCATATCCTTATTCTGGCAAGTTTTTGAGCTGATCCGATAGCTGCAATTGCAGAAAAACTATATTTTTATTGAGAATTTAGCACTGTTGCGATAGCTCCTTTGATGTTTCGAACGTATTTTTCTCAGTTCGTGATTTTTGATATTCCCACCTTACTCAAAATGCTAAAATTTCAGCAAATATAAATGAAATGACTTGAAATTTTTTTCAGTCATTCTTAATATCTATTTGACAAAAATAGGCATGGATTTTTGAATAAAATAAAAACTTTTTTTTACAAATTTAAATGTTGAAAAATACCCGTTTTTTACTCTTTTTTTTACCTAAAGATGCAGTAATTATCGTTTTTCTCGAAAACTATTTTACTAATTCTAAATCCTATTGCCTAAAAAGTTAGAGTATATTACTAGGAACATTAAAAAAAAAAAAAAATCAGGACAAATATTGCAAAATGAAAAAGAAGGTAGAATTTGAAATTTGATTAATGTTTTAAAAAAAATTTAAATTTTGAAAATGTAGAGCATTTTGTGAACTTTTTTTTTTAAATAAAATTTAGTTTTTACTTAGTAATACTTCAAAATATGTAAAAATTATAATTTTAAAGGCTTAAATAAAAAAAAAATATGAAGGGAACTAGTCTTCTTAAATTAATTATATGAGTGAATCTATAAGGTATCTCAGAAAGGTTTCTCTAACTTTTAAATGACATAACTGCAATACAATGAGAATGGTCAATAGACAGGTAACTTTAATTGCATTAGTTTGTAAATTATTTACAACGTTGAAATGTGGCAACAAATTGTTGTAAAATCTGAATACAGCAGAATGAAATCATTGTTTTCCTCACAAAAAAGGGTTGTATGATATAATTACAGAATATTGCAATCGAGACGATGATTTTTTGTTTTGTAAGACACATAGTGAAATTTCAGCACTTCTTATTTATCAGTTTTGTTTCTTGAGAAATCCGTTCTATTTAAAATTGGTCTCATCGGTAAACCACATGCAGCCACCATTAAATTTTACTCCCATCAACCAATTCAAAGGTGCCGGATTCGAATCCTAGGTTAGGCATGAATGTTCGTTGTGGTTCTGAATCCAAGTTAAGCTGTAAGTCCCGGTTTTATTATCCGTTATTGTGCATAAAAATAGGTCGTTGAGCGTGCAAACCAACCAAACCATAACCCATATTTTCAAAACGTTGTATTTAAAATTCCATGCCTGTCTATCCATCATACCACTTGTCTTTTCTATCTGTTTTTCACTGTTTTGTATTTATGTCAATTTAAAGTTAAATATTCCTTTCTGAGAGACCCTGTATACTTATTTGATGAGTGTTTAGTAGACTCTAAGACAGTTTAAGGTTATTTGATGAGTTTTTAGTAGACTCAAAGACAGTTTAAGGTTATTTGATGAGTTTTTAGTAGACACTTAGACAGTTTAAGGTGCTCGACTACGTTTAAAATGGAAAAATCAATGAAAGTTATTTTTTTTTTTATTTCGTTTCAAATAAATTGAAAATGTCTCTATTCAAATCAGTTTGAGTTTTTCTGGTACTTTAAATATAAGTTTAGTTACAGTCGTTAAAAAACGGTTGTTAGTACAAAAATCTATGGAAAGAGATTCCGAAATCGTGTTTGCTAAAGAATAGATTTTTCGCTAACACTGAAATACGGCTTTTGTTCCATCGTAAGAATTATTTATGATAGAGTTATAATTTTTTGTGAAGTTGTTCGCTATACTATTTTGAGTATAATGGACACAAAATTTGAGTGTTCCTATTTTTTTCGAAAAGTTATATATACATAATAATATACTGCGAAACATTGAAATTTATGTGTAATCTTATACAACAGCCTATATATTTTTTATTTTTGAAAATATAACTTAGATTTTTGATCATTACACTCATGAATATCAAAGAATCGCGTTGTAAAAAGTAAATCAAAGTATATTTCAAAACTTTTTTTTACAACATTAGCCGTTTTGACAAAATATTGATCGATTTTGACCAAAAAGCTCCATTTTTCAAAAAAATAAAATTAAAAAAATTAATAGTTTTGTAAATTTCATGTTTTTACCATATAATAAACATTTTAAGGCAATAAAAATTTTATTAATAAGGAATTTTTAAAATTTTTTTGTTAACGTAGTCGGATACCTTAAAATATTTATTCAAAAATGGCTCTAGATTTGTATTGGTGGGTTTCTTTACATGTTGTTTAATAATAACTATAATGAGATTCATATACATATATAAATTGTTTTAGAGCATTCGTTAAGTTTACAGAACGTTAGAAATATTTTAAAATATGAATAATTTTAAAAGCACACTGACAGAATTATAGTAAATTTATTTTTGATAATGACGTCATTTGATAATCACAACTAACCCGATTATAGTTTGAAATAATTATAAATGCTTACGAAATGGGTGATTAGTGTTTTTAAAGGAATTGTAAAATAAAACTATTCATTTATAACTTCAAAATTCATGCATGGCTTTAAAATAATCGACTGTAATTTTTATAATTCTAAAAAAATTTAAAATATCCCTCACAACTAGTTTTAAAATCATTTTTTTTTCAGTGGAGTTAATTTTAATCTAAAGTAATATGGAAATATAATACCAATATCACCGATTGCAGAAAATATATTAAAGAACATTGTCCACTTTGAATTAGAATATTGAAAATAGCTAACTTTTATTTTAATTCGTCAATTGTTGCCAATTTTTATCGTCAAGTAAATTTTGAAGCGTAAAACTAACATATACGCACATAGTTATTTTTTAATGTTTTAAAAGCATTCAAATGATTATAACCCTCACCGAACTAAACAAAAATATGTCTTTTCGACACATGGAGTAATACCAGCCCTCTTCAGATACTTTTGTTATAACATTGCAGATCAACAACTTTCCAATAGAATGTAAATTCTGAAGATAAATGTTATAGGGGCCCCACACTATCCGTGTTAGAATTCCAAGACGAGCAGAAGGTCCTTTTTTCTCCTAACAAATTATTCCATACACTGCGTACTGCAAATCACAACTTTTTATTCGGATGAGTACAAAAAATAGCAATAGAAATTATTTAACACGTTCTGTTTTCTTCTGCTTGTTTGGGTTTACGGATAACTAAAATGTGAACTTAGTATCATATTAAAACAATTGCATTAACTTTAAAACTTTTTCTAAAACAATAATTTTGAAATATACACTCGGAATTTTAAGAAAATTTAGAAAGAATTCATAAAATCCGACTGACAATAAAATTCCATGTCATAAACAATGAATAAAATATTGTTTTATTAATTATTTACTAAACAAATATTCATTAATAAAATTTTTCTTAAAATAAATATTCGTTATAAAATATTCATTTATAAATATTAATAAATATTAATTAATAAAATATTCATTTGAAAATATTAATAAATAATCATTAATAAAATACTCATTTATAAATTTTAATAAAATATTCATTTATAAATATTAATAAAATATTCATTTATAAATATTAATAAAATATTCATTTATAAATATTAATACAATATTCATTTATAAATATATTAATAAAATATTCATTTATATATATTCCTTTTAAAATATTCATTTATAAATATTAATAAATTTTCATTAATAAAATATTCATTTAAAAATATCGATAAATATTCATTTAAAAATATCGATAAATAATCATTAATAAAATACTAATTTACAGATATTAATACAATATTCATTTATAAATATTAATAAAATATTCATTTATAAATATTAATAAAATATTCATTTATAAATATTAGGAAAATATTCATTTATAAATATTAATAAAATATTCACTTATAATTATTAATAAAATATTCATTTATAAATATTAATAAAATATTCATTTATAAATATTAAAAAAATATTCATTTATAAATATTAATAAAATATTCATTTATAAATATTCCTTTTAAAATATTCATCTATACATATTAATAAATATTCATTAATAAAATATTCATTAAGAAATATTAATAAATAATCATTAATAAAATACTCATTTATAAATATTATTAAAATATTAAATTATAAATGTTAATAAAATATTAATTTATAAATATTAAAAAAATATTAATTTATAAATATTATTAAAATATTCATTTATAAATATATTGATAAAATATTCATTTATAAATAGTAATAAAATATTCATTTATAAATATTAATAAATATGTAATAATAAATTAATATTCAATTAAAATATTTAATATAATTGTCCATTATATAAAACGAATATTTTGTTCTTTCTTCATTATGTTGTCAAGTTGAAAAGAAGTATTATTGTCACCTAGCCCCTAGACAAACTCAATTCAATAATTTTCTTTAAAACTGAGGAAATATATGAAATATCCCTTTGCTTTTGTTTTTCTTTCTTGTACTTTCATCTTTATAATTGGGTATAACTATTTTTCTGGAAAATGTATATTTAATTAGAAGGAACTTCAAATAAATACAAGCATGAACGATATATTTTGATTTAATATAAGAAATTGTGTGGCATGCATTTGGGTGTGCCCCTATCTCAAAACACGAATAAAAAGGAAAATTAAAACACGGAAATTTGATCTGAAACACAGTCTATCTTTCGGTTGCTATATGATTTCGCTTGAGGTGTTTTCCTAATTTTTCTTTTTTTATCTATGGAACTCTAATAATTCGATTTTTCTCCTTTATTATTCGTTAGCGAAAAGACATTCTTTTATTTTTGCAATCTAAAAAGAAAAGGAATGGTGCAATAAATTGTATCGGTCTCTTCGTCCACCTCAGGTGGTCTCTTTTAATACTTACCGAATTTCTCTTTCTCTCCGCAATTTCTCAGAAGTAATCAAACCATCATTTCCATTTTCTTTTCACTCGGATTTGCCCTTTTAATTTCACACATTTTTTTTTATTCATACCGGAAGTATTTATGTGAAAGAATAATCGATTTTAGAAAAGTGTCTACTGTTTAGTTTCGGTTAAAAGTACTGTGTTTTCGTGATTTTTGTAAAACGCGGCAAATTTAAGCTCTCTTGTAAAATTATTAATTACTCTTTTTGCGAAAATAGAGTTTAGAGTGAATAGTGATACTAACCGATGGTATGTCTTGAAGGGACAAAACAGTACAATTTGAGAGCTAAACCATACACCAGATTAAACGTTTTAACATGGTTCTATACGTTTTAAAACATTGAAATTGAGTTTTTTGAAAAATCACTTACAAGTGGCTTACCTTGTTGACTCTAGGTCTTCAAATATAAAATTTTCGGACTAAACATACAACTATGGTTAAGTTTCTCCTCCAAGGCAACTACACAATAACACACAGCACGGCAACTACACAGTGCCAGTACACAGTAACAGCCGTTATTTTTACTATCAAGTGGAATTCCTATGGTTGCCGTAATTTGACGTTGGTTTTATGTATTCAACACTCACCTCACAATCTACAGGAAGAATAACCAAATATTATTACACCTTAGCATGGCGGTAATAAATAAACCTCGCCGATACATGGAACCCTAGTGGTCGCTCCGTTTAACAGATCGAGATGACATTTCAGGTATTGTTATTCGGACGTATGAGCTCGAGATTCTGTGAATGCCAACAAAGCGGCACTCACGGTTACGATTATAGTTCAAGAAACTCGAAATCTTCGAATGGCAACACCTACTTTTTCCTACTGCAAAATGTTTAGCGCATGCAAATATCCTAAAGAGCATCGGAACGGTACATGTATCACAAAAAACGGACGAGTTATGTACGCATAAAAAAACAGCTCTGCGAATTGCCAACAAGAACACGATTGGGGCTCACGGAAGACATTTTCACATGACATAGTCAAGACACCAATCACAGAAAGCTGCTCACCTCTTGTTTGTGCGTGCATAACGAGTCCGTTTTTGTGATAACGTACCGTTCCAACGCTCTTTTTGGTTTTCGCATGCACTGAGAATTTTGCGGCAGGAAAAAATGGGCATTGCCATTTGAAAATTTCGAGTTTCTGAAACTATAACCGTAAACGTGAGTGGCATTTTGTTGATGTTCACAGAATCTCGAACTCATACCTCTGAATAACAATACCTGAAATCTCATCTCTATCTGTTAAACAGAGCAACCACTAGAGGTCCATATATCGGCAAAGTTTCTTTATGACCCCCCTGTACTTCTAAGAATGGAGGGACTAAGGAATTATTTAAAAATCATACTGCTTGTAGATAACGATACTCACATCACTGGTAATCAATCTGAAGCATTTTTGTAGATGGTTTATTTAGTAGATTTTTGTAGTAGATCTTTCACTCTCACTCAAAACTCTCAGGTGAATTCATACTTTTTTGACTTGCACATTTCGAGTTTCTACATCGTTAATAAAATGATTCGGTTAAGTTAGTTTTGTGTTAAATTAAGATTAGTCATAAGATTATTAAAAACATTCAGTACTATTTCAAAACAGAATATCAAATGTTATCATTTTTATGATTTGTTTAGATTAATTAATACTTGTGATTCCATGGTATTCTTTCTTTTTGTATATTTTTATCGGATTTGAAAAAGGAGAGATCGTCACTTGTCTCTGCCCCATAGACTTATTTTTTGGGCCACATTATCTGCCGAAAAATTACAGCTTTTTTAAATCCTTTATATTAACTTCAATTTTGTATGATTCTCGATGGCAGGCAAATCTGCGGAGGCCTAATTAACCCCATTGCCGTCATTCAATCAAACTGAAATTTGGAAGAAAGATTTGATGTCGATGACAATGCATTCTATCAAATTTTGGCGGCTGTCACTGTCACTAAAAGGTCGCTTTTACTAATAAACCAACTTGCCCTCATCCAATCACTCTGAAATAGCATTTTACCGATCACTAAAGAAACCCTTTCCTGTGGCCGAAATTGTTTTAATAAATCAATCAATAATAAAATAAATTGGTTTAGTCTGAATAAATAAAAGATATTTGGATGTGAGTGCATAAACCGCATTCATTTTTAATGAATAAATTTTGAAAATAGTTTACCGGATATGTTGCTAATTAATTGTTGCTGTTCTAATTTCTTTTTTATTAAAGTTTTAATAAAGTACCTTACACAAACTTTTTAATTTTGAAACATGAATGGTTTTTGTACATTTGAAGTAACGTATATAAATTAGAAAGGGTGGGAGATTAGATTTTAATTTTTAAACTTGAAATGTGACTTTTACCGTTTAGGGAGTAAAGAAAAAAATGCATTGCATCAACATGCTAGACAGAAATTTCTAATGAAGAGATACCGAACTGTTCGTGCCGACCAAACGGTATAGTGGTTAGCGTGCTGGCTTCTGGACCGGGAGGTTGCGGGTTCGAGTCCCGTGTTAGGCATGGGTGTTTGTAAATATATGTTGGTTTGTTAAATGACGAAATGTTTCGGCGCATTATAGCCCTCGTGTTGCTGACGGCGCCAGATAATTTGAATACAACCAACCAACCGAACTGTTCGTATTCATTGCGATGATAGAATTAAACAGTGCTTTGAACTTTTTGCAAACTACCGTACTTCCCATGATGATCCAGTGTGTTTTAAAACATCTATAAGTGTATTTTAATTTTGTTTACATCAATTAAATAATTTTTAAAACTTATAAGGGGTAAATTTACTGAAAGCTGAAAGATATATTTACAAATAATTTTGCTTTAAAAGTTCATTTGATATATAAGAATCTATTTGTATGTATGTGAAATATTTATTTCAAGAAATTGGATTTATTTATTTTTAAAATATTAAAAACAACTATATGTAATAATAAATGTTCAAAATGTTTTATATAAGTCAAAGGAAAGTATAAGGAAAGTTATTATTATAAAGTTAAATAATATATATTATATACAATATGAAGGACAGCATTCTTTATCGTATTTTGACTAGGCAATTATAAAAAATATAAAAATATTATATTATCTAACTTCATTTTTTTAGATTTGCACTTTTTCAATCGCCATTAATACCAAGTGCACATTTAAAAAAATCAAAAACAATATTCTGGGCATATAAAATATTTATAACGATAATTTGAATAACTTTTTGCAAGTGGTTCTAACGATATACTGATTTGAATTTGAAGCATCTCGGAAATACTATTGGTAGAATAATTATCTTTCAAATTTATTTAGTAATTTTGAGGAAGTGGGGAGGGGGTTACTCATTGAATAAAAAAGAAAAACTTTAGAAATTATTGTAGTACCGTGAATATGGGCTACTTTGGTCCTGGGGTCCTTCTTTGGACCAAACTGAGAAAAAATGTAACATTCTCTGCTAACCTTCAGGAAGCAGTTTTTAAATTAAATTCGACAGTTTCCACTATGGATGCTGCTCCATAGCGGAAACTGTTGAAATTAATTTAAAAACTGCAGAAAACGTAAAATTTGTTTCTCAGTTTGGGCCAAAGAAGGACCCCAGAACCAAAGTAGCCCGTATTCACGGTATTTACAAAAGAAAAAAAAATTGCCTTTTGCCATACTATAACCACTTAAAACACCATTCGTTCGTGTGATTAAAATTCTAGAGTGGAATAAATTATCTGGTGATTTAATAGGGAATGAGGAATGATTGTCCTACATTTGACAAGTTAATTTGGGCACTTAATTTTGTTAGCAACACTAGCTTTTTTAAGTTACAGTAGAAAAGAATGTCATTGTTTCAAAATTTCTTGGGCATGTAAAAGGAATGACACGAGGAACAACCGTTAGAATGACTTTAGGGAAGACTTTTATTCTGAGCACTAAAGCAATAGAATGTTGCTCTTTTTATGTTAATGCAGTTTGCTGCGCTAAAATCTGACTTTATTGCTGTGTGTCTCCTCTCACTTCAGTCAAACAAAATTTACTTAGCGTTTTAGTAATGAAAGTTGAATAAACACAGCCTCCCTCCCATGTACTGCTTTCACTATAAAGATCCTTAACTATATTTGAAATCCTACTTGAAAATTTTTATCAATCCGGAGCTTTAAACTTTTCGCAAGATGAGATTGCTAGGAAGAGAATTCCTGATTGCTTTTCAGCCTTCTATCGAATTAGAAAGTTTTTATTCACACTACTCTTTTCCTGTTTGCGTTATTTTGTAAGTAATAAAATATAAAAGTTTGAGGCACCTTTCAAAGTTCAGCTGGGACTAGGTCATTTAATGCTTTTACAGTATATATATATATATATATATATATATATATATATATATATATATATATATATATATATATATATATATATATATATATATGCATGTATGTGTTTATGTATACATTGTGTGGGTATATGTATACGTTATACGCATGTGTGTGTTCCACTCTTTGCTTGCTGAGCGTTCTCGCGTTAGTGATGGTATGAACTTTGAAAAAAAAAAAAAAAAAACTTATATCAAATAACATCCTCCGATAGTTTTGAAATAGAAAATGTGATTAATTTATACATAATTATGAAAGTTTTAAAGCTGTAAAGTTGCTATAGCTCACTAATATTTGTAGCAAAAAAAAAAAAAAAAAAACTGAACAACAGCAACTAAAATGAAAACCAACGCCAAAAAAACTATTTGAAAAAAAAAAAAAAATGCGTGACTTTAAAAACTGTAAAATTTAACTTGTTAAACTAAATTAAAGGTAAAAAAGTATTTTATTGGAGTACTACTTTAAAGTTTCTAAAAATTATAAATGAACAAAATTTATATTGTACTAATTTCCTTAATAGTGATCAAATTTTTACACTATACAAATGGTGACATCTAACTTACTATCCCTATTCAAACAGGTATGTGATAATTCTTTAATTTTTATTTAAATCACATTACTCTTCAATAATAAAATTGAAAAGTATTACGACGATAAAATTCCGAAATTAGCACTTAAAAATACAATTACCTCTAAAAATGCCCGACAACTATCCATTTAGAGGCGGTATTTAGATACAGTGATTACCAAACAAATACTTTCTAGGCGAGATTGAAATATAATATCCGAAGCAATTTGAAACTATAATTATAATTTTCTAAAA
This sequence comes from Linyphia triangularis, assembly GCA_963978545.1. Classification (NCBI taxonomy): domain Eukaryota; kingdom Metazoa; phylum Arthropoda; class Arachnida; order Araneae; family Linyphiidae; genus Linyphia; species Linyphia triangularis. The sequence goes on from OZ021721.1 coordinate 102,174,893, forward strand.
TGAAATCCCCTTTTGAAAAATGTATGCAAAGAGAAAAAAATTTCCAAACGAGACACCAGACATGATTAACCAGGGGAATTGAGAACATTAAGAGCACCCGGATAAGAATGGATAAATTAATTCTGTCAAGGAGAACCGTGGGAGAAGCTTGGTGATAAATTTCGGTGCATTGTCTTCAGCTATTAACAATGCATTTCTCTTGAGATATACAGAATGTTATTAAGATTACTCTTCATTGCTTTTAACTGAAAAGGGCGAAATTTTACTTTGTGAATGGAGCAAATAAAGTGATTGGGAGATAGGTTTGTGAGGAGAGTGTAAATGAAAATTGTTATTTAAGGAAATTAAAGTTTTTGTTTGGAGTTTTGTGTTTATTTAATATTTGTGCTCTAAATGATAATGTTAAGATTTTCTTAACAATTAAATTGTTAGAATGCGAGCTAAAGAGTTTGTTAGAGTTATATATGAATGGGCGGTGTTAGGGAGATTCAAAGAGATGTAATTGAGCCATCTCCGGCTATTAAAAATTATATATAAAATGGTGGAAAAGTTAAAATTCTCATAAAAAAGTATCATTTAGATTTTAAATTATTGGTTTTAACCGAATAATAATGATTATTTATTAATTTACATTTCTGTAGAAAATCCGATTATCTTTTTTAACAAAAACTTTAGTCGCCTTGCAGTTCCTGTATGTTATCCGCACCATTTGCTCTCATGATTATATGGTCTCAGCGCCTGTGATTATATGGCCAGAAGCTGAATTTCAAACATACCCAGGTTACACTGAAAACTTCATAACATAAAATTGCTTCAACGAAATTCGTGTAGTTATTATGATTATAATTCAATATACAGGAGGGTTATGAGGAAAATTTGCCGATATATGGACCTCTAGCGGTCGTTCCGTTCAACAGATCGAGATGAGATTTCAGGTATATTTATTAAGAGATATGAGCTCAAGATTCTGTGAATGGCAACAAAATAGTTACGGTTATAGGTGCAGAAATTCGAAATTTTCGAATGGCAAAGTCCACTTTTTACCCTCGTAAAATGCTCAGTGCATGAGAAAATCCTAAAGAGTGTTGGAACGGTACGTGTATCACAACAAAGGGACGTATTATGCACGCATAAAAACAGCTCTGCGAACGATTAAAAAAAACAGGATCTGGCCCTTCGGAGGAAATTTCCTGTAAAAGAGGCCAAAGACACCAATCACAGGACGCCGTTCGCCAGATATTCATATATATGTATCTTTGGCCTCTATCATAAGCAAATTTCCTCCGTGCACCCCGCTCGTGTTTTTGTTGGTCGTTCACAGAGCTATTTTTTGTACGTGCATAGCACGTCCGTTTTTTATGATACACGTACTATTCCAAAGCTATTTTAGGTTTTCACATGCGCTGAGCATTTTGCGACGGTAAAAAGCGGGTGATGCCATTTGAAAATTTCGAGTTTCTGTACCTGTAACCGTGATTGCTATTCACAGAATCCAGAGCTCATAGCTCTTAATAAATATACCTTAACTCGCATCTCGACGTGTTGAATGGAACGGCCACAAGAGGTCCATATATTGGCAAAGTGTCTTTATGATCACCCTGTATTTTGTGAACATTCTAAAATAATAAGTTTAAAAATTTTTTTTTATTGAAGAAAGTTAAGGGGACTTGGTACCCTTCAAACTTTTTTTTTATTTAAGCCTTTAAAATAATAATTTTTACACATTTGGAGGTATTACTCAGTAAAAACTAAATTTTATTTTAAAAAAAGTTCTTATAATGCTCTAAATTTTAAAAATTTAATTTTTTTTAAAAAAATTCATCAAATTTCCAATTTTATCCTCGTTTTCATTTTTCAATATTTTTTCTAATTTAAAAAAAAAAAAAAAAATTCATAGTAATATACTCCATCTTTTTAGGCATCGGATTTCGAATAAGCAAAATAGTTTTCGAGAAAAACGCTGATTACTGTACCTATATGTAAAAACGGGTATTTTTCAACATTTAAATTTGTAAACAAAAAAGTTTCAATTTTATTAAATTTCCCTCTGTTAATACGCTAATACAAGCTTTGACAAAAAGTAACCCCCCCCCCCCTCCTTGGGGAAAAAAAATTAAAAAAAAAAAAAAGGTATTCCCATTTTAATACAATAATGTCACCCACCATTACAATAGTTGATTTGGATAAAATTTAAGTTAAGCTTTTTTCATAGAAAATTATAAAATTTGCATTGAACAAATTTTTCTTGAAACTAGGAGTGTGGAACATTGCACAACTTTCAATTACTTTATAATACTGGTCACTACATTTAAATTTGACATGGAATAGGGTTATTACTGGTTCATTCATTTGAAAAAAATTCCAGTTTGGCAATATTTTTGGCGATAATTCGACATAGGCAAAAAAAAAAAAAAAAAGAGGAGGAAAAAAAATAAAACCTATTAAAATGGAGAATTTGGCCATATACTTTTCGATAATTCTTACATTACTCTTTCTTGTAAGTGAAACAGAAGAGGGGAGAATAAAAGGTTGTTAATGAGCAATGCTCAAGAGAACTCTGCGTTAAAGACATTCGTTTTTTTTTTTTTTTTTTTTTTAATTTTTTTTTTTTTACACCTTTATAACATTTTTAAGGGAATTTCTGAGATGAGGATGTTTAGAACACCTTAAGAGGCACTACCATAATGATTTTGATCAAAATCGTTACAGCTTTTTTTTTTTAGCAATTGCTGACAAACATAATTTTTCTTTTTTTGCCCATGCACATGACGAATGACAAGTTCAATGGCCATCACTAACCTGTACATCAAATTTGAACATCGTAGGTCAATTTGTTCGGGAGTTATGCTGACAAACGTACACATAGACGTACATTTTTTTTTCTAGACCACATATTTGAAGTCAAGATGTTCCAAAACGTGGAGAAATTAAAAAAAAAAAAAAAAAAAAAATCTGTTTTTAACCGAAGGTATTAATTTCACTACCCTATGTTAACATATGGGTAATTGAAACAAAATAATTGCAGCCTAAGTAATTACCAATGTTAAAGACTGAATAAGTCTACCTATTAACAACTGGTAAAATGTTATAAAAACTTTTTAGTAGATTTACAGAAAAATATACCTAAGGGTTACTTTTTGGGGATGATTTTAACCTTAATGCATAGCAAGTATATAATTTTAATAGTCTTTCACAGTACATTTTTGCATTAAAGTTATTGCCGTAAATAGTGATTAATTTTGAACTATATATAACTAGCAAGTTCCTAATCTGCAGCAAAACCATCATACATGAAGCCCTTGGGGATGATATTTTTTGATAAGTTGGGCCTAATCTTGTTAAACTCAAGATGATTCAAAGGAAACAAGTGCTGATAACTTATCGGTTAACATTAAAAACGTCTTTAATGAGCGAAAATAATTGATTATTTAGTGTATCGTTAAGGGAAAGTTAATGTACCTTTATCACAGCGGGGCCATAAGCTATATGTAACTCACTTCTTAAATTATAACTTTATTTCTTTTAAGAGTTATTATTTTAAATTTATAACCCATTAAGGGATATTTAAGATGAAACTTTAATATTATATAGCCTAGTAAATATAGATTTGTTGTAAGGATTTTTAAACATACACAGTTAAAAACAATACAATATATTTTTGAAATTTTTTATAATTTGTTTTTAAGTGTGAATTTTTTTATTATTATTTAGTGGAATGATATTATATAGTAACATATGGATTATATAATAAAATATGGAACATCCATGTAATAAAATATTGATATTTTATGATATGGATGTTCGTTGTGGTTCGGTATCCACGTTAAGCAGTAGGTCTCCCTTAATAACCGTTATTGTTCAAAAATGGGCGAACCAACCAACCAACCAACCACACCATTCGTTTCTGTCCTAACAATATTAGACAAAAGGAAGGTTTAATCTGACTTTAATTTCAAAAATGCTAATTAAAGAAGTTTTTCATTTTATCCCAGAAATATATTAAATTTTCCTCTACATCGTCTTTAATTTTCTATGTTACAACTTTTATAATTTAGAAATTAGGCCAAAATGGGACTTAACTAAGTAGAAAATAAAGAAATGCCTTAACCCTTTCACTCCCAGTGATGCCAATTGGAATCACAACATTTATGATTTTTTTTCTCCTCACCTAATACTCCCAGTGAATTCGAATCAACGTTTTTACAATCATCAAACTATTCTGCCCAAATATATTTTTCTTTTTCACCAATATATGGCTTCACGGGTTCTGTTGATGAATGAAATGAGGCTTTTTTATGTTTTCTCAATTCCGAAAAAGATGCCGAAATTAATTTAATTTTTTAAGTAATTTAAATTAAATAACTCTTTCAAATATGTTCGTATTATTTTCTTTGATATTTAAAAATTGTATATTAACCATTTTTAACGAATAAATATTTTAAAATTTTAACATTTGCAACGATTGAAAAGGGATGATTCCATTTGGCATCAGTGGGAGTTAAGTACAACTCAACACCTTTTCCCTGCTATATTATTTATTTTAGATTCGAACTGTTATTACCCCGTTATTGCTATTTTTTTCGAGCAGTATTCACTACGTTGAGATATATATACGACTAAATAGAAGATTTCAAATTTGATTTGATTTATTTAGAAATGCCGAAGCGAAATAGCTTTAGACTTGTCCTATACCTAATGCCCAATGATGCCTTTTGGAATCATTTTTACATTTAATTAAAAAATTAAACAAAAAAAAAATTGCTTTCAACCCTGTTATTCTGGATACCAAATAAGTATATTTTATAAATTTCAGATTTTTAAAATGAAAAATAAATAATTGGGACTGAAAGGGTTAATGCTACAAAATAGTTCTATCAAAATAACCATGTAGACTTCATTTTACGCCATATCATAAAATACTCATCAAAGTGAGTAGACACGGTGGCAATTATGAGAAATAGTGTAAGTTTTTCCGCTGTCCTATAGTTTTATATGCATTATAGTTTCTTCCTTTTTAAAGACCTCCCAAAATTAATTACTCTTCCAAGTAGATCTTGATATATCAATGTTCCAACAAAATATAGATCTACTTTAAGAATCTCTTTTCGTCAGAAAAGTATTCACTATGTACATACTATACTTAAAACTTTAAAAATAGTTTTTTTAAAATTACCATCTATACTCCATTTTACGTCCTACATTTTTAATTTAGAAATTTGCCCAAAATGAAACTGTACTAAGTAGAAAATAAAGAAATGCCTTAATGCTACAAAATAGTTCTTTCAAAATAATCCTGTAGACTTCATCTTACGCCATATAATAAAATACTCATCAAAGTGAGTAGACACGATGGCAATTGTGAGAAATAGTGTAAGTTTTTCTGTTTTTCTATAGTTTTATATACAGTATAGTTGCTTCCTCTGTAAATACCTCTCAAAATTAATTACTCTTCCCAGTAGATCTTGATATATCAATGTTCCGACAAAATATAGATCTACTGTATGGATTTTTTTGCGTCAAAAAAATATTCACTATGTATATAATATACTTAAAACTTTAAAAATAGTTTTTCAAAATTACCATCTATACTTCATTTTAAGTTAAATCATAAAATATACAAGACGTATATTAATATATCAAAGTAATCCTGAATACTTTATTTTACGTTGTATTAAACAATACTCGAGATATAAAATAGTTAATCAAGCTAATCTTTGATACTTTATTTTATGTCGCATTAAATAATGGCCGAGAAATAAAATGGTTGGTCAAAATAATCTAGTATACTTGATTTTATAACACTTGGAATAATTCTGGAGACATGAAACAGTTCAACAAAATAATTTCGTATATTTTACTTTAAGTCATATAAAATAATGATCGAGACACAAAATAGTTAATAAAAGTATTTTTGAATACTTCCTTTTACGTCTCTTTAAATAATGCTCGATACATAAAATAGTTAAACAAAATAATCTTATACACTTTATTTTACAATGCTTGAAATAGTGTTCGAGATATGAAATAGTTAATTAAAATAGTCTTGTACATTTTATTTTACATCTTTTCAGAAAGCCGTCCTGAAATAAGTCTTTCTTTAATCAGTTAAATAACTTTCTCATATTTATGTTGATAAATATGAAAGTTTCGTCTGGAAAATCTGTTTCCAGGTTATACACGCAGAAGCATTTATCACTTTATCTTTATTTTTCAGAAAATATCGAAAATCTTTTTATCGTATACTTAACAATTCGTTCTCGGAAGACTGAATTGGGATTCAGAACACCACAAATGGTTAAATATAGATTTTTCAAAACATGTTTCCTAAGCAATATTTTCGGAATTCACAATCTTTCTCTTACAATTCCAATTCCGTTTGAAAATCAACAAGAATCGAAATAAAAGTGTTTCTTTTACCGTATGGAATTCGTGGTCGCTATTGGGGAAGATTGCTTTGAAAATGTACAGATAATCAATTTTTCGAAATCAATACCTAACTTTATAATAAATATTTTATAGCTGCAAGTAAAATATTAGAAAGGAATCTTTTTTATTCGAACTTGTTGCTAGTTTGCATGTTTCACTTTGTGATTGAACACTATTTCACTCAGTAAATATCATTTTCTATACATATGAATTACTTTTTTTACATAAATATTAATAGATATTTTTATGCATATTCATCCTGAAATCCTGCAATTTTTTTTACGGTATAAATCCAACAATACATTTAAAAACACATATATTTTAAGTTAAGTATCTTAGGATTCATAATATATTCAGACTTATAAGAATTAAAATGCAATAAAACTAAAATTTTTAATCATCATAAAACTAAATTTTTAATTGATAAGTCATTAGTTTAATTACTTTGCAGTTGTAATAAATGACATGTTTTAAATGATATTAATTGCATATAGTTAATTTTCTAAGGTCAATATTTTGTAACATAATTTAAAAAAGAAAATGCAAATATAATAATAATATTCTTTAGTATTTCCAACCAAATTTTTAAAACCCCATAACTGCCTAGTAAATAGCATCTTGCAACACAAACCAATAAAACTTAGAGCCTTTGTTTAGAAAATAGTGTGTACGTTTTTAAGTAGTTTCATATATAAATTAATCGTATTTAAAATTAACTTAGAGTATTTAAAATAAATTGGTCTTATTTACAGTACACATTTAAAATCCTATTATCAGTAGACCTTTTTGTTTTGTAAATAGTGTGTACACTTTTTAATAGTGTCGGTAAATAGATTTACAATGATTTGCTCATACTTAAAGTTAAATGATAATACTTATGGTATTTTCCTAAAATCCTAGTATCATTTAAGTTTTTTTTTATTATTTTGATTAATTAACTTTATTTTTTACGTTACAAATAACACTATATAATAAACAATTATCAGGGGATTTTAGGTTAATCATCATTTCATTAAGTAGGAATACTTACTATAAAGCTGTTTATTCCTATGAGTCTCGTTTGCGACTTTCTGTAGTTCTGTAGAAAAAATATTTCTTAAGGGATCGTCTACTAGTTTAGTTAAGGGGATCTGGGACTCAAAATTTAAAAAAAATCTAATTTTTTTATTATTGTAAAAAATAATAAACAAACTTCTATATAAAATGACTTAAAAAAAAGTTTGGTTCTATCTTTAGTAGAATTTGAAATGTTTAAGTTTTTGTTACATGATAACTGTATCTCGGACGTGCTATCTTGAAAGTTTGACAGTGCTTTTCTCGGTATAACTTTTTGTCCCTTTTTTTAGTTTAAATGGATATAACTTAAAAACTACTTGTTATAAATATATGAAAATTTACACAATTATTTTTCATTTATATTTCTTTAATTTTTCTTTAGGAATCGTTCATTTTGATTTAACCTTTTTTAAAAAAGATTTTGGAACTTATCATACTATGGGTTTTATATAGTTTTTGCACAGTATTTTTGTAAAAGTTTTTTATAAATAATTTATTAAAAAATCCTGATGACAATTTATGATATGAACTATAGGAAGTAATTTAATGCAGAAATGAAATGATTTTTTAAAAAGAGTTTTTTATAAATATATGAAATTTAAGAACGGTCAAAAGTTTGAATTTTTTCAATTAAAAAAAAATTCTAAATTTGAAAATTTAAAATATTTTTTTTTTTTTTTTTTGAGTTTCAAAGTATATAACAGAAGTGCATAAAAAATTACAGAAAAATAATTCTAAAAATAGAGATTTTAGAAATTTGAGTCGTGGACCCCCTTAGGCAAAGTATATGAAAGCTACAAAACAACTCCGTATTATTGACCACATCATGAAATATAGAACACTTCCTATTGCGATGTAGAACACTTCATACACCCTAAACTCAAAATATCATGATTGTATGTCAAAAAATACATTGAACGTTAATGTAATGACGAATTGCATCAAAATGTAGAAGAAAGTTTACTGGTAGGGGGGAAATTAATTACTGAAAACTTAACTCTTTTCGACGCATCATGTATGTTGACACATCGCCCCCCATCTGATACGGTATATTTTACGTATTCCCTAATAATATGGGAACCAAGAGTCATAAAAGAAAAATATCTGGGTGGTTATTGGCTGTTGACCGTGATGAAATGATGAATTTGATAAATAGTGTTTTTATTTATGAAATTTTAAAAATTGTTTTATTAAATAATTACAAATAATTAAAAAAGTAGTTCTTCCAAATCCACATGCTATTAATGTGTGTTCATAACATTTGTTAAATATATTACAATTTTAAGGTATACATATACAATTGAGAGGATTTTCTTTAATTTTCATGTTATAATTTAAAATTTTTGGCAGTATATCAGAATTTTTGACTTTAATTTTTTAATTAGCTAATTGCAATTAAACTGGCTAATTGGGAAGTTATTAGAATGAACATAAATAAGCTTTTAATTAACTTAGACATATTATTTTTATTGGAAATAAAATATATTATATTGATGTATGTTTCCATTAAGAATTGTGAATTTGGCCTCAATATTTACTTAATTATAAGTTTTTAAATAAAAAGTTTAAAAAAATACATAGTTTAAAAAAAAAAAAAAAAATTAAGATTAAAATAAATATTAAAAAATGTGTTTATAGCAATATATATTATATTATTGATGGAAACACATTCCCAACTATTGCCTACAAAACAAAAATTAGAATTTTATTAATCGGACTATTTATAAAGAAGTTATGATCGTTGGCGTAAAGTCAGATAACACCAAAATATCATTCTTCAGAAAACGCGTTTAAAGTTAACTACACTAATTAAAGTGGTAGAAAATAAGTTCACAAAATCCACTGTAATTTAAAAAAGTAGTTTGAGTCTGGGAAATAAAATGGTATCATTTTAAAGGTAGTGAATTCGGGAATATTTTCAAACAAAAAAACAAAAACACATACTTCTGTCAAATTTCGCAATTTTTAATGTATATATATACCTTAAGCCTAATAAAACCAATCATTCTTTTAACATTAGTTGATCACTTACTTCTTATAACTAAAATAACTAATCATTCATTGAAAGTTTATAAAACTTAGTATTACGACGTTATTTTGCAAACTAAATCCGATTATTGATTAATATTATGAGGTTGGTATTGAACTTTTTAATGTTTGGTTCTGTTTTAATATTGTTAAGAGTTTTTCTCAGAGGAAATGATGACACAGCTTTTACTAAATAAAAAAGCTGTAATTTAATCTTCCTTCGATGGCTCATAAACTTCTTCGAACAACAAAACAAACGCTATCAGCTTTCAAATACAAACTACGGTACATTCAACTTTGAACACAGTGCTAATTCAGGCTCAGAAAGTAAACATCGGAAGCTTTCCAAACAGCAAACGATTCTCAACGTAATTAAACTCGATTTCATTTTTCTTTCTTTAAATAGTGTCAAGGCAGAAATTTCTAGCCAAATATAGCTGAACAATCGTCTGATCGAAATGCCTCGAAATTTCCCGAATGATTTAGGTGTTGTCCCATTTTTCCAACCTGAATTATCGCTGTTTACAAAATAAATTAAATAAAAATAGAAAGTAAAAATAAATACGTCAGTGTTTAAAAATTTATACAGAATAAAATAAAAAAGAACTTTAAAATAAATATGTCACTGTTTAACAGAATAAAATAAAATAGAACTTTAAAATAAATACGTCACTGCTTAACAGAATAAAATAAATTAGAACTTTAAAATAAATACGACACTATTTACAATTATCTGCAGGAGATTTCTGTAATAATATGTATATGACCCCTTATAACAAAAACTATATATATTTATAAAAACTCTTTCACAAATTACAACGTTACCTTACGTTTCTTCTTTCATAAATTGGACATATATAGCCAGGATTAGGATGTTTTTTTTCCTAGTACTTTGCGTGCAACTGCAGTTTATTTATCCAATCAGTATTAAGTGCATAGTTGGGCGTCAAATTGTAATGAATGGTAGCATAAAAGGACATCCGTATTCTGGGTTATTTAAAAAAATATCCTTCCACATTTTGAACATCTATCATTTGCCATCATTTAAAAAATATATATATTTTCTTTTTAGTTTTTCATATCATAAACTTCACTTCAAGGAAATCCAATACTCGAATAATTAATCTTGTTCGAAATGGAAAACATAGAACGTCATGTAATTTTTTTCGGTGATTAAAAATTTTTAAAAATTATTTCATTACAATCGATATTTGTTTATAGATGTGATTAATTAGAGCCCATTTCTAAAACATTATGGTATTTTTTAAAAAAATTGCTATAAATATGGAATACTTAAAAAAAAAAAAAAAAAAAAAAAAAAAAAAAACAATATTGGAAATTCCGATGTTTGAATTGAAACTAATTATATTCATATTTGAAATGCCAATTGATTATCTAGAAAGGAAAATTGCAAAAAATAAAGAATATATTAGCTTTTCTTTAATACTGCGTATGTAACCTTATTTACCATTCACATAACTTACAAATGCTGGAAGAGTCATCTTTTATTATTTTTATTATGTAATCTATAGTAATTTTAATTTATACAGGGTGATTCTTTAAGTACTTTTAAGCCTTTTAAGTTTGTAATAGTGTCTCGTATAGCCAGGGAAGTAACCTATAGTAATGTGACTAGTCTAAATATTTTGAGACAGCTTACAGAGCCCTTAGAGGCGATTTATGTAAGCTATAAATAACAACTTAAAAACTAAAGGAGATCGCTAAAAAAGTGCAAATAGAAATTTTTTCACAATACCATGATAAAAGCACAGAAAAAAGTTTCATGAAGTTGTTTGCAAAATTGGCTGAGATATCCGTGATTGTAATTCTGAACTGTACGTGACTTAAAATAGGAACTGTCCTGAAATTGAAAAACGTGTTCTCTGGTGTTAACATACAGATTCTCTGAGTTAGACAAAGGTAAAGTTACATTAAAACAAAGCAGAAAGTAAAAATAAAACAATGAAACAAGAATCCTAAATACGAACTCAGAAAAATTAGAAGAAAAAAAATAATCTGAGGATTGGAATTTACTTTATCACGCAACTATAAAAATACTCAATCAAAACCTCTGGGCCATCCAGTCAAGGAAAATTTGTCACTATTTAATCATTTTATAGCATAAACTTTGCGTAGACGGGGAAATGTCAGTAACAGATGCGTTTTGTTAAGTGTGGCTTAGGGGAAAAGTTAGAGACCCAGATGAGTAAAAGCAAGAAATTTATTGTTAAACCAAAACATGGCGAATGTGTTCAAAAAAGCCACTAGTGGCCACAATGCATTTTTTTAATCGATCAAATAAGATAGAATGCATACTTTGTTGTTGCTTAACTCAGAAAGGCCACTAGTGGCCACAATGCATTTTTGTAATCGATCAAATAAGATAGAATGCATACTTTGTTGTTGCTTAACTCAGAAAGGCCACTAGTGGCCTCAATGCATTTTTGTAATCGATCAAATAAGATAGAATGCACACTTTGTTGTTGCTTAATTTAGAAAGGCCGGTAAATAACAACGGAGAACCCGTTAACCCGTTACCGGAATATCAGTACGGTTAATTTTCAATTTTGTCGAGTCCTTTTTTAACTCAATAATTTCAATTTCAAATATCGCCGCCAATTTATCTATAACTTCATGAAACCTTTTCTTGTGCTTTATAATGTACTAAGTTAAAAAATACCTTATAAATAATTCTAAATAATTAAGGATGTAGTACAATTCTAGTGAATTTATAGGGGAAACTAGGACTACTTGACCGAATGCCTTTTTTTCGGAATTGGGAAAGTTTTTTAAGTTGGAAGTGGGTATCACTTTTTGCCTTTCAGTTAAGTAACTACATGGTGAAAATAGTCACTGATTCTTTGTATCAGCTTTAAAGTATAAGACAAATTAAATTTTCATGCTCCAAAAGTAATATCTTTGTGTTGTAAACGCTGATCTGAAAAGGGTTTTTCTTTAAAAGTAAGACTTTTTTAATTTGTTTATTTTTTTAGCTTACTTTTAGCTACAATTACATTGATAATAGTGTTTATCCGCTTATTTGCAAATGGTTGCATTTTAGGGTTATGTAGTAAATGTACAATTAGGGATACTTGATTCAAGGCATATAGATACTTGACCCAAGATTGGGATACTATTCGAATGCATTTGGCAGGTTTAATTGATTTTTTTTTATTCTACTTGCACAATTTTATTAAGTATGTAAGATGTCCATTTGATAAAAAGGTGTTGTTACTGATGGATATTCTTGAAAGTTGTATGTCGTTGCCTACCATCGATGTTAAATAAGTTAACTGTATTATAACACCCTTCACACTAGTTTTACAGATTACAGCTATTAGGTTTATGAGTTTACTCACCTTTCAAAAGATTTTATAATGTTCAATGCACACATTACCTGAAGATACACAAACCTGACTAAATTCAGGCTGTTCTTCATCCATCAGAGTTTTCAAGGAAACATGTTAGAATTACAAATTTTGGGTTTTAATGTGAGTTTACATTTGCAGTTAAATAAATAGTTATTTTCTTATTCTTGAACTTATGTAAGAACAGAAATAGCTTTCAAACTGTTGAAATTTTTTGCTTTCTACAATAAAAATTAAAAGTGAGCACCATATTAACCCCTTGGGTACATTTGACGTCTGAGACACGTCATTCACTTTTTTCCCCTAGGAGCGAATGACGTGTCTAAGACGTCAAACCAAAAATCCTTTGGGTACATTTGACGGCTGAGATTCGTCATGCACTTGTTTTGCCTGTTAATAATGACGAAAATAATTCGTCATTCAAACTAGTTTGATTGGATAGATTTTAATGTCACAAGAGCCATGATTGGTTAAGTCAAACATCGGTTGGTTTACCTATACTTTAAAAAAATAATTTTTTTGGCTGTATTCCTTTAAAGTTCCTTTATTGTTTTGAACCAACCGTTCAAAACTCAAGAATTTTCCCAAATAAATCCGTACCCAAGGGGTTAACATTCATTATCTAACTAATAAAAATAAAAAGTATTGACCTCATTGAACAAGTATAGAAAAGTATTAACAATGGACTTATAAATGGGAGTTATGTCGTTATTATTATGTAGAAGTGTTGCATTTATAATTTTTAATTGTATACTCCCTAATATATGACTTGGGTCAAGTATCCCTAAGGGGTAGGTCAAATATCCCGATACATTGGGATTCTTGAACCAAGTTTAAAGTTTTTTTTTTATGTTTAATATTTTACCACCTTTAACATTAATACTTCAGAAAGATATTCATAAATATTGTGTAATACTTAATGCAGTTTAAATGGACACCATTTACACACCCATAAGTAATGTAAAATAAAACTGAACACCCAAAACTAAAAAATGTGTCAAGTATCCCTAGTTCCCCCATTATTTGTCTAATTGATTCAGATTAATGGGAAGCAATAACAGAAACTACTCGGCACACATTTTATGGCGGAATGCCAATTCCAGATTCTTCCACTTGTTGGACACATCTTTAGAATACATTACGGAATACTTTATATTTAAAATAGTAATTCTTTACCTAAAGAATAAGAAATGTACGTAAAGCTACCATGATAATCTGAAACAGGACAATCGTATATTTTTGCTGAATGAGCATCTTTTATATGCCAATACGTTACTTTTCATTATAAAATGTAGAAAATTTGACAAGAAGTAGCTGGAAAAGTTATTTAATAATGAGAGTTGATAAGAATGAGTTGCTTGATTTAATTTATTTTGAGAGCCCTCAGATATAATTATTATGAACGTGGCCCTAGTACGCTTATAAATTCTTATAAAATACAGATAAGTACTTTTCTCTCGAGCTTTTTATTCCCTATCTGGGAAAGATAAATATGGTTAATTGCATGTGGTTGTACAAAAATATAATTTTAGACAGAAATTTTTTATTTAAAGAAATAAGTTATTTGAATCAGCTGGAATGTTCCATTTCTTATTAATAATTGTTAAAATTATCTAAATTTCTTATGAATTAAAGATATTATTTAAAGATCTTGTTTGATGCTTTTTATTCACAATCTGGGAAAGACAAATATGGTTCATTGCATGTGGCTGTACAAAAATACAACTTTAGACATACATTTTTTATTTAAAAGAAATAAATTATTTGAATCAGCTGGAATGTTCCATTCCTTATTAATAGTTGTTAAAAATATCTATATTTCCTATGATTTAAAGATATTATTTAAAGATCTTGTAAGGTGTTTACTAATCGTATTTTTATACTGTATTATTATTACTTGTAAATACATTGTTTTAATTTCTGACAGTTCAATTGATTTTAAGTTAATTATCTTAATCATAAATAAAAAGCAACGTAGAATGCAAGAGATTAAATTCAGTTCGAACAACTTTTAAAGTTCACTTAACTTTTAACTCTTACGGGCCCAGTAGATTCTACACTGTACAAATGTAGTGAAAATCAAATACAACTACTTAGTTTGGGAGGTCAATATTCTCGGATAGAAGTATAAATTCTAAAGTCACTATGTGTTGAATGAAAGGTTTCGTCAAGACGATGTCCTATGCACAATTTCAAACAAAAATAGGCACTGGAGGTATAAAAAATGGTTACCGATAGTCAATTGTGAAGCCTAAACCACCAATCCAAGAGGCATGTGTTATATATCAGTTTGAAGGTCTCGATGTGATGGAAGGATCACGTAAGAATAAACTGGAAGCCTTTAAAAATGGAACGGTGTTTCCACAGCAACTCTTTCAGTAGTTCACAACCTGATGGCCATGGGGTTAGCGCTCTGGCCTCACATGCTAAAGTTGCCGGGTTCGAATCCTGGGTTAAGCATAGATGTTCGTTGTCGTTCGGAATCCACGTTAAGCTATAGGTCCCTGCCTGATTAACCGTTATTGTGCACAAAAATAGGTTGTTGAGCCTACAAACAAACCAAACCAAATCAGAAATTCACATCTTAGAAGAAAAAATAGATATCAGATTAGAACCTAGATGTTCGGTAAAAAATTATGTTGGCAAGATTCTGTTATCATATGTCGTCAAGGTTAACTAGCTGAGATTTCTGTCCTTAAATGTCTTTAAATTTTATATGATTGGTATACAGACATTTAATCTCTCTCTATATAAGGCAAAGCCCTCACTCACTCACTCACTCACTCACTCACTCACTCACTCACTCACTCATCACTAATTCTCCCACTTCCCACATAGTCACAATTCTGAAAATCGGCACAAATATCAACAATGGTAAAAATAGAAAAAGTAAACTATTCCGATCTCGATTAACCCACTTTAAGGGTCGAAAAGGGGTTAAACGTTCCAAACGGGGGACATTCGAAAATCCTACTTCCCACATAGTCACAACTCTGAAAATTGGCACAAATATCAACAATGGTAAAAATAGAAAAAGTAAACTATTCCGATCTCGATTAACCCACTTTAAGGGGTCGAAAAGGAGTTAAACGTTCCAAACGGGGGACATTCGAAAATCCTAATTCCCACATAGTCACAACTCTGAAAATCGGCACAAATATCAACAATGGTAAAAATAGAAAAAGTAAACTATTCCGATCTCGATTAACCCACTTTAAGGGTCTAAAAGGGGTTAAACGTTCCAAACGGGGGACATTCAAAAATCCTACTTCCCACATAGTCACAACTCTGAAAATCGGCACAAATATCAACAATGGTAAAAATAGAAAAAATAAACTATTCCGATCTCGATGAACCCACTTTAAGGGGTGGACAAGGGGTTAAACGTTCCAAACGGGGGACATTCGAAAATCCTACTTCCCACATAGTCACAACTCTGAAAATCGGCACAAATATCAACAATGGTAAAAATAGAAAAAGTAAACTATTCCGATCTCGATTAACCCACTTTAAGGGGTAGAAAAGGGGTTAAACGTTCCAAACGGGGGACATTCGAAAATCCTAATTCCCACATAGTCACAACTCTGAAAATCGGCACAAATATCAACAATGGTAAAAATAGAAAAAGTAAACTATTCCGATCTCGATTAACCCACTTTAAGGGGTCGAAAAGGGGTTAAACGTTCCAAACGGGGGACATTCGAAAATCCTACTAGCCACATAGTCACAACTCTGAAAATCGGCACAAATATCAACAATGGTAAAAATAGAAAAAGTAAACTATTTCGATCTCGATTAACCCACTTTAAGGGGTGGAACAGGGGTTAAACGTTCCAAACGAGATATATTCGAATGTCCTACTTCCCCTTTCGTCACAACTCTGAAATCTGGTGCAAGTATCAACAAAAACAAACGTATAAAAAGTAAGCTATTCCAATCTCTATTTACCCACTCTAAGAGGTCAAAAAGGGGTTAAACGTTCCAAACGAGGGATATATTCGAATATCCTACTTCTCATATTTTCACAATTCTGAAAACTGGTGTGAATATCAATAAAGACCAACGCAGAAAAAGTAAACTATTCCGATCTCGGGTGGATCAAGGGGTGGAAAAGGGGTTAAACGTTCCAAACGAGGAATATTCGAATGTACCACTTCCCATATGGTCACAACTCGGAAAATTGGTACAAATGTCAAAAAAGATTAAACATAGAAAAAGTAAGCTATTCTGTTCTCGATTAACCAACTTTAAGGGGTCGAAAAGGGGTTAAATGTTCCAAACGAGGGATATCCGAATGTTCCTCTTCCAATGTAGTCATTTTTCTGATATTTTTTTGCAAATGTTAAAAAAATAAGTCATTCCAATATCGATTAATGAATTTTTAAGGGATGAAAAGACGACGTAACATTAAAACTATACGAGGATTAACTTAATGTCTAATTAACTTAATTCCAATACAGCTACTACTTTGAAATTTAGAACTAAGAGCACCCATAAACACAATAAACTATTCCAGATTACTATTCACAATTATAAATTTCGTTTAAAATGTCAACAAAGGAAAGTTCCTATTTTGATAAATCAATTTGTCGGGATCGAAATGGGAGCAAACGTCTGAAGTGTAGAATACATGAATGTCTTTTGATCGCTAAAATGCTAATGGTAAAATTTCGTAGCGCAGCACGGGTATTCAGCTAGTGTTTTAATAGGAGTGTGTCTGTTTTTTAGTGACAATTACTATCACAATCCAATTTGTTTTACATTTTAAATGTGTAGAAATACGCAAAAAAAAAAAAAAAAATCATAATAAAAATTAAAAAAATCCGAACGATGGCTATATCTTCGGTTCTAATTATTGTAGAATCTTCCGGTTTGCACCAAAATACTTTGTTTACAATTTTCTATATGTTTAATGCAAATTTTCTTTCTTAGGGGAATGTATACTTAGTAAATTTAACTCTATCTTTAAAGATTTCAATGCGAATTTTTATGTTTTCATTCGATTTAGAATACCTCTTTTACCCTTGATACCAAAATTCAGTTCATTATGTTGAGAAACACGTCACTTATGAGCGAAAATGTTTTAGATGATCTTGAGGGTATATTTCTTTATCATGGGGAAGAATCGAACGTTTTGCATGCTACAAGACGTAATCTATTACGCGGTCCCTTAAAGTGAGCTTTTTTACATTTTTGCTAAATTATCTGGAACCAAAAGTCGAAATGGAATGAAAAAAATTCTGGAGGGGTTTTCGATCGTAATAATTCTAATGGAAGTAAATATATATATATATATATATATATATATGCTTATATTTAAAAAAAAATTAAAACTTGTTTTATTAATTAATAATTAATTATTAAAAAACTGTTTAATACAAAAGTTGCATGTTATTTATGTTTTGCCTTAAACAAACTATCCTTTGAAATAAAAATTGCTAAAATATATTAAGTATATAAGAATTTGGGGCCAAAAAACAAATTTTCTTTTTAACATTAATTTATTATTTTTTTGACATCATTTAAATTACTAATCATTTATTGGAAAATTATGAAATTTGGTTTTCAGACGTTTTTGTGGATTCTAAATCTAAATATGGTATAATATTATGGGGTTGCTATTGAACTTTTAAAGTTTGGTTTAGTGTTAATATGTAGATGACCCCACATGATAAAAAAAAAATATATACAATTAATAAAGGCCTGACTTTTGTTATTTCATCAATTAGAATTCAAGATATAGCCATCGTTTGGATTTTTTTGCGTACTTATACAACTTGAATTTAAGAAACAACGAAAGTGTATGTTTCTATTATTAGAGACGTTCTGTTTGTTTGTATACGATTCTGGCTGCCTATTTTTTCCACATTTAAGTGCTCAACTTATTCAACAACATCGTAATTTTGAACTCGGTCAAATAACGAGGTCGATACTTGAACGAGCTCATATCTCTGCTTTTTCACCACACCAATGGGAAGACATTGAGGGTATGGCGGATATATTTTATGCACTTGCATCTATAGGATCAGCTCAAAATTTTTTCAGAAAAAGAGGTCTCAAAGATTATAAACACGCAAACAAAAAAAAAAAAAAAATCTACGTTTTTGTAGTTTTTTGTGAAAACAAGGGGTACAAGTCACCTTAAAATTAAACTTAACGTATAAACGCAAAAAAATTGTTAAATAACGATTGTAATTTATTTATTCATTTTCAAAATGCGTATGCCTTTAAATGATTTTGACGCAAGCGAGTTCAAAAAGGCACATAAATAACTTTTTCTGCATTCAATCATACAAAACTAACTTTTCTTATAAACGCAAAAAATAGGAAATCGATGTTTTTGTAATTTTTTGTAAAAACAATGGGTGCAAAGTCCTCTTTAAAAATTATTTAATTAATTATTGTGCAATCCCTTAATATATAACGAATAAGTTCCTTGGGAGGTAATCAATATAATAGAAACTCTAAAGGAAAACATGAAATCTTTCAATAACTTTTAATAGAAACACCCTTGAGGGCTCAAAAGAGGGATCATTTTCTAAATCTTAAAAAATTTATTCGGAATCTATCAGTCCTAAAGCTTTTAAAGTCCGAAAAATATTTTGGATATATTTGTTTGGTTGGGCTAAGTTTGTTTAGGTTGGTGTTTATATCATGAAGCTGCACAATAGCTTGTTTGTGTATTTGCACAGCTGCAAATGTGTTTATCTTCTGGGTAGTGGCATAAAAATATTCGACTCCAATGATCAATAATATTGACAGAACTTCTCGTCTAGGATCTATTTTATTTTATGATCCCTGGCTAGACTGGTTCAGTATCTACAGAAGCAGGCAGCCTACTTTGTAGTATTAGTCCCTGGTATTAAAAAGTTTCTCAAATTGTAGTGATACGCTCGGATTAAAAAAAATTCTTATACCAACTTCATCCACTCAGCTTTTAAAATAATACATTAAAATCGGTGCAGGTCTACTGAGAATATTATCACGTAAAAATTTCCTTATTCAAAGATTTAACTAAGTTTGGATCTTCACTTTTGTCACTTAACCACATATTAACTTCAATTTCGCGTGTTTCTGTTGGGGCCGTCATCCAATCGAAGTGAAAATTTGCAGATAGAATGCATTGTCATAGGCAACGAGTCTATCGAGTTTTGGGACCTGTCACTAAAATACTGATTTTACATACTACACTACTTGCTATACACGGTTCTGAGTACCAATTAACCTACTTGTCACTATATATAATCGATCTGAAACTTCCCAGATAGACTCGTTGTCGATGACATTGTATTTTATCATGTTTGGGGGTTCTCACTAAAAGGACGCCTTTACACGTTTCTATAACGGTTTCAGAGGGAAAATTAGCCATTTTTCATCATAATAAAATGCAATTTCACAAACAAATGCATAAAAATTATTTTCATTGAAAATCTTGATTTTTTGGTTAATGTTTAGACAATCGACATTTTATGATAGACTCGTATGGATATTTTTATAAACCCAAAATTTTTTCTGTCAAAATTTTCGTAGTTTTTATATGTCTTTATTTCTTACCCTAACTGTATATTACAAAATTAAGTGATGGGAAGTATTTCCCAACATTTCTGGATATTTTTTTATTATAAATTCCAAACAAACCATTTTTTCATAATATTCGGGATAAAAGTAATTAATTAAACAAAAATTTAAAGTTGTAAGAATTTTTCAAACATTCGTTAAAAATACAAAAAATATCGTCGAATTAGATTTTGTTATACATGCCTTGATTTTATTTTTGAATATTTGATTGAAAAAATTCTTTTATTTTTGTATAATAAATTTGCCATTTCTTTCCCTCAAATGTATGCTTTTAAAATTGAAATGTCTTGTAGATTTTGCTTAACATATAAATTCTGTCCCATGGCCTAGTTATTGGTTTCTTTTTTACACTAAATAAATGCTGTTATTTTAAAATCGTGTAATTCACATTAAACTTACATTTATTTTTTTATAAACAAGTAAGGTAAAATATATTTTTCATATTATGAAGAAACTTATGTAAATAGAAAACCTTTATTTTTTTAATATTAAATGTGAAGTATACTTTTTTCCCAAATTAAAGTTTTGTTCAAAAGAAAAGTTTTTCCCACTTTAAATAAACACTTAGCTACATTTTTTTAAATAAATTAAATTCATGTTCATACTGAATCTTGAAAAATGAGATCCAGATGAAAAGGAAACAATTCTCTTTAGAAGTTTGAAGTAAGTGTATTATAAAAAGGGCTTTATCTTTTTCAATTCACTGTAATTAAATTTATTGCAGTTGTTATACTTTGTTGCATGTAGTAATATCGTCCGTAAGTGGTATTAAAGTGTATAAATATTTTGGTTTTAAGAATACATGTTATATAATTTAAAAATAACTTTTATAATTTACGAATATTTTAATAATGTGTTAAAAATATAACCAATTTATAAAGGGTGATAGAAAACCCAAAGTATACTCTTTTTTTCATAAAAAGTTTGTTCTGATTCATCAACTTTCTGGAATTATCACTTCTGGAAGCTAAAGTAAAATTTAACAAGCACGATTAAAACTATTGTAATAAACATTTAAAAATAAATAACGCATAATTTAGTCAATCACTAAAAATTTTAATGATAATTTTATTCAAATTACTCTAAATTTTACGAAACTGTACTATGCAAAAATTCTATTATGAAAACACAGTTAAAAATATATTAAATTACCCTTTCTAAATAAATACAATATTGTTTAGTTAGTCACTGAAAATCGTATTTAAACTAATGCGCATTTTCCGAAACTATACAATGTAAAATTCTATTCCGAAATATTCCAAAGGAACAACCTTTAAAACAGATTGGATAAACTTTTCTTGATGAATACACCATAGTGTAAACAATAATTTCAAATCGCATTGACAATTTTGTTCAGAATAATGCAAAATTTCTGAAACTATCCAGCCGATAACAATTATTCGCCCTACGTTTTATATCATGGAAAAATATTAGGTATTATGGATACATTCCATGCAATATGATTTAAGTACAAATTTTAAGCACAAAAACTGCAAAAAAATCTGTAGCCTGAGAAAATAGACCGAATGTAATGATCAATAAAACGCTTTCTCCCATTCTAATTAAAAAGTTGGAGAATATTTAATTCCAGTTGTTCCCTCATGTTAAAGAAAAAATCTCATAAGAATGCCAACACGAAAAACTGAAGTTCTACTATGATGAATTCGAAAGCACTCTCCTCATTTCGGTTGTTCTGGTTGTTTCTGCCAGATAATTTTAATGAGATCTTGGCTCAAAATAGAAGAATGATCTTGCGTTCTTGTTCAGGAATCAAATGTAATCAATCTAGGATCTCTAACCTATATGGAAAATAAGTGATGGATTATATTTGTTCTTTTAATCAGTCATTTAAGAAACTGAATATGATTAATTACTTTATATTTAAACTGAACTTTAGAGGGCAGCAATTTAAGAGTTCTTGTTTGGAAAAACTAAAATTTAAATAGAATTTTAGAGGGCAGCTCTTTAATAATTCTTGTTTAGAAAAAAATATTTAAATTATGGTTCATAGGTGATACAAGTCTATGGCTTTCTAATTTAGGATGGATCGTCATCCTGCAACGCGACTGCAGAGTAGTTTTCACTTGAAAAGCCTTCCGAAGATATTTCCCTCTTCAAACAGTTGTTGATCTAAAGATGTTTAGGTGCAGTAAAGCCTTAGTGTAACCCTGCAGTCGCGTTGCAGGATGGATCACCATCGACTTCAGAGTAGTTTCTACTTGAGAAGCCTTCCGAAGGTATTTTCCTCTTCAAACAGTTGTTGATCTAAAGATGTTCTGGTGTGGTAAAGCGCCTTAGTGTAGCTCTGCCACGTTGCAGGATTTATCATTATCCTGCAACGCGACTGCAGAGTAGTTTCTACTTGAAAAGCCTTCCGAAGATATTTTCCTCTTAAAACAATTGTTGATCTAAAGATATTTGGGCGCAGTAGAGCATTTGTGTAGCTCTTGTGCATATATAACTTACACATACATATACCTTTCCACAATTAGTGTGATAGTTTTTTTTTATTTTTTTTTATTTTTTAGAGAACATGTGAATAAGCTTACTTTATACTCTTTTGCTGTCTTCAGAATATTTTGAAACAAAATATTTGTTTGCATAAAAAATAATTAAAAAAATATTTTAAATATAAAATAATAATTTGATTAAAAAATAATCGAAAATTATTTTATGAATCAAATAATTAAAGAAATATTTTATGAAAGAATAATCAAGAAATATTTTAAAAATCGAATAATTATAGAATGATTTGATATCAAATATTACAACTGTTTAAAATTTAATGTTTAAAATTCAATATATTTTCAATACTTAATATCTTATAACAAAATCTATACTAAAAAAAAACAAAGCGTCTGTATGTCTGTAATTGTAATTAATTTTTCTTAATTCTATTCTAATTAAATTTTCTTTTTGTTGGTTGGTTTATACGCTCAACGACCTATTTTTTTTATGGTCAATGACGGCTAAACAGGCCGGGACTTACAGCTTAATGTGGATTCCAAACTACAACGAATATCCATGCCTAACCCGGGATTCAAACCCGGCACCTTTGGCATGCGTGGTCAGAGCTTTAACCACACAGCCATCAAATGGGATTAATTTATTTTATAACTTGTCTTTATTATTTAAAAATATTTTTTTTATATACAAAGTAATTTCTAATAGGCATAGTGCTCTGAAATTGTCAGTATAAGTAGACCTTCTAAGTGCACTTTTAACCAGAATATTAAAAATTAATTTATATTTTTAATTAGTTTTCCCAAAATTACGTTTTTTTTTTTTTTTTTTTTTTTTTTTTTTTTTTTTTGTTTTTTTTTAACAAAGGGACTTTCAATAGACGTAGAACTCTGAAATTTTAAACATAAGTAATTTTTATTTCTAATTTGGCTTTTCAGAATATGCTTGACAGAATATTAAAATTGGTTTAAAATAGGTTTCATTAAGATTGAAATATAGATTTGATTCCATATATCCTCTATGTATCTCTTGAGTTCAATTATAGAAGATTATTGTCTAAAATTTCTGTAAACTTTGCGACACATGATGCTCAAAAGATTCCCTACTGGATTATGATGTGGGATATACGCTGGCCAGTCGAGAACTTTTAAATGCTGAGAATTAAATCAGGCATTTGTATTGTCTACAGTGTGGATCGAAGCACTGTCTTGCTGAAATTTCTATGAAGGTCCTCCTTGAAGCTCATCAAATTGCAGCAGGTTATCCTCCAATGTCTTAATGTAATGCTGTGACGTTTGGTGATCGCTGATAGTGTGCAAAGACACTTGTCCATTGTAGCAAAAGGCCGTCCAAACCATCATCGAGTCACCCCCTTTTCTGGGACTAAAGAAATGACGAGGCTCCTTCCGAAAGTCATGCCAGTATGATGTCCAGCTATCTAGACTAACCAGATTAATTTTTTTTCATCCCTAATTACCACCTATTGCCATTTTGATCCATACGATATATGATTTTGATATCACAATATTCTCAGTGACTTATGATGTGGCTTTCAGAGCTGGTATCTTTTTCATTTTGCAATAAACCATTGTTCCTGTTTCCAATATTCATCTACGAATCGTATACTTTGATACTGAAAGTCCTAATGACTTTTGAAATTCAAAAACAGTTGTTGGACACTCGACAGTCTTTGGATCTGATAATTATTAGTTTTATTTGGCAAGCGCGGCCTGTCAGATCTGAGTTTTTCTTTGTACTTGCATCTATTATAT
The DNA here is from genome assembly GCA_963978545.1 of Linyphia triangularis. Taxonomy (NCBI): domain Eukaryota; kingdom Metazoa; phylum Arthropoda; class Arachnida; order Araneae; family Linyphiidae; genus Linyphia; species Linyphia triangularis. The sequence goes on from OZ021721.1 coordinate 102,199,584, forward strand.
AAAACTCGATAAATAGAAGTCTTATGTCAATTATTAATAGTTGAAATTTACGAAACGAGCTTACCTTCAGTTTTCAACTGCCAAATTTGTATAAGCTCATCCGTTTGAATTTTTTTAGTCCAAGGCATCTTGATTACGATGTGTTATCGTTTGCAGAAATTAAATACTTTTTTTTGTTTATTAAACGGGAGGGGAGAGTGGATCAAGTGTATTAATACTTTTTTCATAGGTGGGAATTTATATTAACGAGAATATTTTTTTCCCGAAGGAGTGGGGGGGGGGGGGTATTAGCATGAAAGAGTTCAATAACTATGGTCTTGAGTAGCATTGAATCCCTTAGTGATCGAAGCGAGCTTGCGCTTACTTAGCGATGTAACTTTTAGTGAGTGAAACTAGCTTGAACTTGCGAAGGAATGAAACTTTCAGTAATAGAAGCTAGATCTTATTTTTGTAGCAATAAATCATTTGGAGATCAAAGTGAGTCTGGTTTACGAAGATTCAGAAGCTAGAATCTCCACACATTACCGAGCCCCTGCAAAATAAGGATACTTAGCTAATTTTTAATGTATTATAAGCACGTTTAAACTTAGATTTTAAATTTTACACAATTTGCAGTTACATCAAATTTGTATCCCCCAAAAAATAACTATACGTCGTTGAAAAAGTCCGCCAAGTAAAATAATCAGTCAGAAAAAGTTGTGAAATATAATGTTTGCCACCAAGTTTAGTTTCCTTGGGGTACTTGTACACAATGAACTAAATTGGGGTTATTAGGGGGAATCCACATAGGCAATCAGAAGTTGACAGGCTAGACTTATTTCGGATTAATTTTATGTCATTTGCTTCCGCTACTTTGCACCCATTGCACTGAATTGAGAGTAATGTTATAAAAACTCTAGTCTGCCAAGTACTGATTGCCTATGAGGATTCTCCCTAATAACCCCAATTTAGTTCATTGTGTACAAGTACCCCAAAGAAACTAAACGCGGCCGCTTGGCTGCAGACATTAAATTTCACAGCTTTTACTAGCTGATTATTTTACTTGGTGGGCCTTTTTTTACAACGTCTAGTTGTTTTTTTGGGAGATATCAATTCTGTTGCGTTTGTTATGTTCTAAATGCGTAAGATACGGCTAATGGATATTTTAGCGTGAATAATCATCTTGTTGTTCCAAGAAAAAAAAAAATGGCGTAAGCGACAACACCATTAGATTCACATACTACTCTTTGTATTGAGAGTAACAATAAATATAATGATTAAATATTGTAGAGGAATTTAGTTTCACAATACAAATCCTTTTAATTTCTTTTAAGAAGAAATCTTCTTTGCCACAACAAGAAAAAAATTTCACAGTCAAAAATATGTATCTAGTATAACCTGGGCACACAATCATACAATTATATATTAAAAAATAAGTAATTATACCAAGTAAGTAAGACATACAAAAAAAAACTTGCTTTTATGGGAAATTGAGGATTACCAGCTTTTATATCCTAATAAATATATAAAAAAATGCGCCTCAAAACAACTTTCGCTTTAATTTTGAAATAGAAGAATTTTTTATCATTTTAAGACAAATTCAGCAAGCTTTAGGGATGGAGTCGTTAAAATATCAAGCTAATGATCAGAAAGTGAGTGGTTCAAATACAATCAGACACCCAGGAAACTTTATTTTAAACTGAAAGTGGTTTTCTAAGTAAAAAGTTGAAACTCGTGTTTTCGGAGCATTTGATAAGCATGCAATTTAATTGAAAAATAAGCAATTTTTATATTTTTCTAATTACACCATTTTCATAGATCAACTTAAAGGATTAAAGTCACTTCTTGAAAGTGAGCGAAAAAGGAATATCCAAAATCCATTGACCTGTTTTAATCAGTCATTACCGGGGCTAATTTCCCAACTTCCGGGATCATTTCTGGGGGGGGGGGGGTATAAAGCCTCGCACTTATTAGTTTATACAAAACGCACTTTCTCTAATCAAATTGAAAGGAACAAAAAAAAAAAAAGAATGTTATGAATATATATTAAAGCATTTAATCTGTAGACCTAGCTAAAATTCCCAAGTATCGGGATCATTTGCGGGGGTATAGACTTTCCTACCATCAAATCATACAAAAGGCACTTCCTCTCATCAAGATGAGAAGAGTAAAAAAGAATGGTGTAAAATCATCAAATAATTTTGGCTGTAGCCCTGGCTAAAATTTTGGTCACAACCAGAAAAAGAATCAGAAGGAAAAGAACAAAATTCTGGTGACTTAGGCGATTTCAAAGGATATTTTTTGCATGTTCCCTTGTTTAATGTTAACAATTAGGTTGTTATTTTACCTCTACTTCCCCGGGGAAACATGATGGAAAAAATCAGTGTTCTAGTTATAATAGAAGCTGAGCTGTGAGGGGTCGAAAACGGGCCTAAGCTCTATCAACACAATATACACTTGCATGTTTTCCACTTTGACATTGGACTTGGTGGTAGAACACTGCCGCGTCCCTAGGTTTGATACTAACTAAAAATAACTCCACATTTTTACATTTGAAAATTAGGCAAAAAAAATACGTTTCAGTTTAAGTTTGAAATTTAAATTCAGGTTTAATGAACACATTTTAATAATATATATTTAATTGTAACCTATCATAGGATAAACACCTATTCGCGTTGTACACGATGTATGCTAAAGTAAGTAGAAGTATACAATTAAAGTATTAGAAATATAATTTTAACATTTTTCCATGATAGGATTTGAGTCAGCTTTTTAAGAATTTGCTGAGCGGAATGCGAAATGTTCAACTTTGATAAATTATAGTGCTTTTTGTTTTGTTTTCCACAAAGTACACTAAATTGATGTTCACTTAGAAGAAATTGACAAATGTTTCGCTAAAACCTTTCCTTTGTATTATAATAAAAATGATAAGGAATGCTCTTGGAGTTCCAGATGATAAGAAATGCTCTTGGAGTTCCAGAGCTGCACTTCAGAATATTCTGAAGACATATATTAATGAAAGTTTCTGAAAAAACATTTTCCTTGCGTTAGTACAAATGCTGCAGTGAATGTAAGTTTCATATCAAAAATATTCTCCCACGTCACACCGGTATCAATATTGAACTCTGTAAAACAAGTTTCCTTATACATAAACTCATGTTGCAGTGAATGAATTCTTACTAAGAGTTTTCGTGTCATGAATTTCGGCCTTTTAACTTTCATAACCAATTTTAACTTTGAAGTAATGTGAATAATTGATCAATTTATATAAACGTACTGCACTTAACAATTAAACTGAATCTCTTTAATATATATGTAAGACCTGTTTTAAAAATGTCTTTATAAAAGTTGGCATTTTTACCATTTAAACCATGCATTTTAAAGTAATCTAAATCTTGTTTTAATGATTATATATCATTATAAAAGTTAGTACCATTACTATATTTAAACTATGACTATGTTTAGAGTAGTTTTGAACCTGTTTTAATGAATGTAACTTTATTAAAGCTAGTATCTCTACTATTTAGATCATGGCTGTTTTGAGTAATGCCTATTTTAATAAATATATACTTATAAAATTTGGTATAAATACTATTTAGATCAGTGGAGACTAACCACTACGTTAGGGCCGCGTAGCCCAGTCGGGAGAGTATCGTTCTCACAACTAGAAGGTTGCGAGCCCTGAGGTTGCGAGTTCGGGCCTGGGACCGACTAAAGACCGCCGTGTTCGCTAATGGTGACTGGAGCACGTTAAATCAGTCATGGTCGCAAAGTCCTCCAAGTTCCCATACAAATCAATACCTCTGGGGGTGGCAAAGCCAAGTCTTCTGGTGGAATCTTCTGCTTGGTATTGCCTCTAAATTAAGAAGTTCCACATACGGTCGGTAGTGCTGCCATCTACCGGGTAGCTACCGAAAGAGGTAGAAATGAACTCTTCTGTGACTATAGGTAGACTTGTGCACTCCCTCTTGCGAGTGTGCGCTTACAACCTGTGCAGTACTGCCCACTACCGATCTGTACGGGATATGGGGTTGGTACAAAATGCTTAAGCAGAGGTGCCTTAGTCCCCATAGTCCTTGATAAGAAGAAGAAGAACCACTACGTTAAAAGGCATATTCATTTCGAACCCTACCTCGCATCCTAAAAGAGCCTCTCCCCCTCCCCCTCTTTCAACTTTGCGTCCCCTACTCATAAGATAACTTTTGAAAATAACTTTTTTTCGCATGTATAAAATGAATTTATCTTATAAGAAGTAAATGTACTAAATTAACAAACTTATATCTCAAATTTTTTAATTTGAAGTTTCTTGAAATTAAACTAATAGGAATTTGAGTTGCATTATAAAATATAATTAAATTTACTTTTCCATGCACAATATTAAGTAATTTATTCATTCATGATATATATATTTCATTTTTAGATGATTTACAACGTCCTTAGTCCAGAAAAGTGGTCTGGGAAAAAGATGGTGTGTCTGTGGTCAGCATATAACTTCCAAAATAACTACCGAACGAACGGATGTATGATGTTCAACTTTTTTTTACGGGTTAGTTCTGAACATGGAATTTTTCATTAAGGTTTCAGGTTCACCACTAATTTCAAACCACTATTTCTTCAAAATAGCGCATCCGCATAAACAGCTGCCATTGCTATTTTTTTTCCCAGCAATTGTCAAAATTTTGCTATAATGATCTAACGAACAATTGCTGAAAATATTTTTATTAAAATCGTTGTAGTAATGCTTATTAAAGTGTTTCAAACATACCCATTCACAAAATACAAGAATTCGATTATGGCTTAAAAAGTTAGTTCACTATATTCTCTTCCCTTGGACAATTAGCATTATATCTATCAGTGACTGCTTAATCCGTTTCATTTTTCCAAAAGTAATAATGTAATAATTATAATAACAAATACTGTTAATTTGGTGAATTTTTTTGGCCAGTATAATCATTATCACTAAAAATATTGAAAAACTCCCTAAGTTGGCATAAGTCAAGAATTAATTATGTGTAATTGAAAATTGTACTAAGTTCGATAAATCTAGAATTTTTGCATTTTCATTTTTTTTTCTGTTTATTTTGTAAATAATTATTTTAATATTATAATACTTATAGCACCACGGGCCACTTTGGATCTCTGTAGGAACCATTGATTGAGACAATGAAAAAATGATACCTGACGGGGGAAAAAAAACATACGGTTAAATTTTCACCAAAAGAAAAAAATATAGTCTTGCATAGCAGTTCCTTTTACAGGTATGAATGAACTTCAAATGAAAAAGAAAAAATTACGATAAAGTTTTGTTTATCAACTGTGTAATATTTCTTCAATCTTAATTGGCTAAAATGTGTATGGTGCTTTGATTTTCTTTTTAATTTTTTAATTTTTATTTATTATTTTCAGATCCTTTTTCTATGGTCTTGAAGTTTTATAAAAATCTGCTGATTTAGACTTACTTTTAAGGGACTATAACTATAAGAATAATAGCCAAACAATTCTTGAAAATAGCTTTCTAAAGTAACACGTTTTTCTATGTTAAAGTCACATTATGTTATAAAGTTCAAAACTTTTAGCATAACGAACCCAAATTTAAAAATTATCGTCAGTGTTTTTTCTCGTGCATTTTAAAATGAAATTTTCAAAAGGACGTGATTCATCACTTAAATTCATTAATATTTTACTACTTTATTTTCTTTTATGAGAAAAGTACAATCTTCTAAAGGAATCTATAATATTATTTGATTCAACTTTTTCTGAAATTGAATATTCTGCTCTTAACTTTTAAAGAAAGCAATTCATTGAAGTAAAAAATGAAGCATATTAGGTTCGGAATCGGTACAAAAATCAATTTATACAATATTTTTAAACAAAAATAAATAAAAGATTTCGTGACAAAATTTAAAATTGATTAATAACAAAACCCATATAAAGTAAGGTAAAGAATAGGTAACTACAATTTTTAATATATTTTGATTAAAAATTCTCTCTCTCTCTGTATATATATATATATATATATATATATATATATATATATATATATATATATATATATATATATATATATATGTATTTTACTTTTATTTAGTGGTTTCCAATTTTCCTAAAACTAGAAAAGAAGTTTTTTTGTAAAACCTCATTGAATAAAATTCTATTCTTCTTTTGTAGTATTTTTTGACATAGTTAATGGATAATTATATTAGTAGTTAACGGTTAATTACAGCAATCATATAGCTCAAATTTTGGCTGTTTACCTTAATTAGATAATCAATTTTCAGCTTCCCATTAGTGTGTGTAGTGTGTTGTTTACATTTCTAGAACTGAGGGATGTTGAATTGATTTCTTAGTAATGCATAGAGTTGTATATGGAAATGTTCATTAAATATATGGAAACGCTTTTATGCCAAGTTCTATTAGGAAAGCATCCAGTGTCTTGGTTAACTAAAGCACTCGGTCTCAAGACTGGGAGGTTGTGGGATTGAGCAAGCGAGCTGCTATAATAATGGCGTGGGAGATAATGGTGACCGCTTTTAAACGCAACGAGGTCTCAGTATCCTCTTGTTGGTGTGTGGACAGAAATGTGCTGGCTCAGGAGTCGGTGTCTCTTTGTCAAAAAAATCTCGAAATTATGAGTTGTAATTGTAAATTCTGTTGGTTTCATAGTTTTACGACAGAGCATGATTCCAGTGATTATATAAAATGCAAAACAGCCAATTAACCAACTTAATGAAAAAGGAGACAAACTTGCCATATGTGTATAAATTTTGAAAGCACGGGTTGTCTTTCACGTGTTCATTTTTTAGCTCTTACTATTGCAAGAAGCAGGTGCTTACCCAGTACTTAATTTCGTTAGGGGATATAGAATAAAACTCTGAGATAATATAAAATTTAATTTTAAAATTCACTCTCTTTCTCATAAGAATAAATTATAATTTACATGAAAATTTTTTCTGGCTAGTAACATAATTCTTTTCTTATCGAGTCTACCCAGATATTTATGTAATAATAAAATAATACTAATAATTTATTAGGTTAGCGGAAGAACATATTAGCTGACAGTTTTGAAAAGGAAAGTTTAAAAAGAAAATTTAGATTTAAAAAAAATTGAAAAGATTTAGGTAGAAGACTATATCATGCATTTTTTAATTAGAGAGTTTTCAATTGAGACATTGAGAGCAAGAACGGACCATCCCACAATTTGATTTTTGCTGTTTCTACCCTATTTTTTTATTTTTTTTTTCAAAACTATTCATTTTAATAGCCAACTTATTGACATTGCATAAACCCCATTTGATCCTTTCTGGCATGAATGTTTTTGAAAAAATGTGTTAAAAACAATGAAAAACAATTTGTGGGATGGTCCGCTCTGACGCTCAACGCCTCAATTATTCAACCAAGTATTCTAATAAGGCAATTTTTTTGTTGAAGAAGAAGGCACTGGAGTTCACCAGGAAATGATTCCGGAAGTTAGGAGTTTTTTCTAAGATAGTAACAAACTGGTTCATACATTTCGGACACTATTTTATTGCTTTGTACAAATTGATATAAAAACTACTTTGAATTGAAACAGTGTAATTAGAAATATGTAAAACGTCCTCATTTTCAAATCAAATGAGTGGTTATCATAGTTTCAAAAACATTTTCTTTTTTGAGTAAGATGCGCCTTTATAATTTGAAATTGAAAGTGTGCGCTAAGCATATTTGAACCATAAACTTTCCGACTACTAACTTAATGACTATTCTTGAAGCTAGTTTTATCCATATTGATTGGTTAAAATTATTATTTTTCCAATTTTATTCCAAGTGAAATGTGTTTTGTTTACGAAGTTTTTCAGTATGCACCGTAGTAACCACCGCTAAAAATAAAATTTCCATGTGCACTTTGTATTATGTATTGTCATATATGTTCACACGAGTCTTATTACTCGTTTATAACAAAAGCCCCGAGTTAAATTTCTCCTAAGTTGTCGACAAAAATTTGTAAATTTGCAAATATTTTTGAAATTATTATGCATACCTCCATCGAAATATGTGTATACAACTAACTTTTGCAACGTAATCCATTCAACCAGTTATCTAAGAAATCTAATAGGAGTTATTAAAAACCTACCAAACAAAATAATCAGCCATAAAAAGTTGTGAAATCACAAATGTTGGCTGCCAAGCGATCACGTTTAATTTTTTTATGTTTCTATACTTATTGAACTGAAGTGGGATTATTACGAAACACCTTTCTAATCTATCGAGCAGTTAACGCATATAAAAAATATTTATAATTACTTTTAGTTTTGATTCATTAATTATTTAATAATTATTGCAGTCATAAGATTTAGTAATTTGTTTGTGATTGTGGTTAATTAAATATTTGTAATTACTTAATTAACCACAACCACAAATAAATTACCTCAATTACAACCACATACAATAAATAAGCCAATTCTTAATTATGCATAGTTAAAACACTTATTCATAATTAATCGTTTCAATTATAAGCAATTAATTATTGTCAATTATGATTAATTACATTTATTTGCATTATGATGAATAATTTCAATTGCGATTAATTAGTAATTAAATACTTATTTTAGTTTTGATTATCAATTTTTTTTAAATTATGATTAATGAATTATGTGTAAATCTAATTAATTAATTAAAAATTAGGCTTAATAAAGTATTTGTAGATATGAGTAATTTTTTGTATTTGTAATTATGATTAATTAATTATTCTTAATTTATATAATGAACTATAAATAATTGATTAATTACTTCTTTAAGATTATGGTATTTTCATTGTATTTACTAATGATATGCTAAGTTTACAGAACATTAGGAAGTTTCAAAAAGGGGTCGAGATTTGGGTTAAATCAAGATTTGGTATACCTCTTATTTGAATTACCAACTTATGTCTAGCTCATTATTAGTAATTATAATAAATCTACTTTGGTTGAAAAATTCCGATTGTTTCCACCCGTAGTTGTTCAAATAGCTAGTACTCTCTGCCATTATGAGTTCATTATTTATTACAAGCAATTAGAGGCTAAAATGTCTTTCTAAAATGTGAACTCTTTAGTTTGTATTCCATAAGGATTATCCGAATTTTAAATGATCAGTTCTGTTAAATAAATTCGTTTTATTAGCTTTCTATTATTCTAGATGCGGCTATTAATTTCCAGAATTCATCTAATAACTCCGGAAGATATTATGCAAATACATACCCAATTAATATGTTCTAAAGTAATCTTCATCTGCTGTAATGAACTTCTGTGCTCGGCTGTAAAAGTTACGGAAACAACTTTTAAGGTTCTCCATCGGAATAACTTTCAATTCAGATTTCGCAGCTTTCTAAATTTTTTATATTAATTTCGATTTTGTGTGTTGGCTGGGTATGTCGATGGAGGGAAAATCTGCGAAGGCCTAGTTAACCTTCTGGATGTTATCCAATTGATCTGAAACTTGTCAGATAGATTCGATGTCGATAACAATGCATTCTATCAAATTTTGGTGGCTGTCACTGTAACTGAAAGGTCGCTTTTTCAGAATGCTAATTAATCAACTTGCCGTCATCCAATCACTCTGAAATAGCATTTTAACGATCATTGAAGAAACCCTTTCCTGTGGCCGAAATTGTTTTAATAAATAAATAAATAATAACATAAATTGGTTTAGTGTGAATAAATAAAAGATATTTGGATGTGAGTGCATAAACCGCATTCATTTTTAATGAATAAATTTTTAAAATAGTTTACCGGATATTTTGCTGATAGAGATATTTTTATTATTTAAAATTAGATGCCCACACCAAGCACACTCTGGCAATAAAAAAAGCGTTTTGTTAATGAATATAAAAATTGGCGATGCATATAAAGGATTTATATTAAAAACTTTGTTTTTATGGTTTATATTAATTATATCAGATATACCAAAAGTAATAAAATATCATTAACAATATCTAAAGTGAAACTAAGGGTGACTTATTTCTAATTTATTTTTTATTAAAGTTTTAATAAAGTACCTTACACCCAATCACGCTATAATAGCAATGAACTTATCATTGAAGAAACTTTTCCCTGTTGCCAAAATTATTTTAATGAATAAATAATTAAATTGTTTTAATTAGAATGAATACAAGAGATTTTGATGTGAATGCATAAATTCACATTCATTTTTAATGAATTAATTTTGAAAAGTAGTTTACCGGATATTTTGAAGATAGATATGTTTTTAATATTTAAAATTAGATGACAACACCAAGTACACTTTGGTAACAGAAACGGTGCTATGTTAATGAATATAAAAGTTGGCCTTGCATATAAAGGATTTATATTAAAAACTTTTTATTTGATGTCTTCAACATCCTGAAATCTTTTTCATTCATCATAAATATATTCAATCTGGCAAGACTGTGACATGATAGTTTTATGTAGAAGTTGAAAAGATGATTTTGTGTGTCCAAACGCTCATTAAATTTTGCTCGATAAAACTGTCAATTGGGAATCCATTTGTCATTTGGACAGCCAGTCCAATTGACTAAGTCGGGTGTGGGGGGGGGGGTCTGTGAAATTGTTTAAAATCTGAAATTTTATATTGAATAAGGTTTTATATTTTAATCTAACATTTGACACATTCCTTCTCAATTTTATATAGTATGACTGGCGAAGAGAGTATTTTACTTACATAAAATGTAAAATTAAATAGTTTAAAAGTTAATATCTCCAATCTATCTTAGTGATACATACTTTCTTTGCCAATTTAACATGTCAATTCCCAAGTAATAATTCAGAAAGCATCATTTATTACACACCTGTAAATCACGAATGATTCCTGTCATTATCTCTAACATCAGTGTTCCAGTATAGGCTGTGAGGTTATGACCACCGACGATAATGACCGACGATAATGTCACGATAATGATATAATTTTATAGTTTCAGTAGCAATATAATTTTTGGTATAGAAGTTATATAATTCCTTTTCTTATTCCTTGTAAATAAATCAGAGTAAAAATTAATAAACTTATCTTTAAATATTCGTGAGATTGGATTTATGAGAATCTGTACTCAGAAAAATCGAGAGAAGACTTTGAATATATATTTTTTGGTCCAGTTCGCTTGATTATGTTGATCTAATTATTTTTAATGAAAAGCAGTTAATGAGTTTTTTATTTAATGATAGTTTTTTCAGTAGATTTCGTAATTAAGACACGATGATGTAAGATTTTGTCAAATGCATTTAAATTTTTTTTAATAATTTTATTTGAAGCATAAGATATTGGAAAAACTGTGAAAAAACTTTTTTTTAAAGAATATGACAAATTCCGAAAGTTATGAAATATTGTATGGGAAAGCTCCATGATTTTGTTAATTTTTACCACCACGACAAGTGGTCGATTTATGTAAATATTTTATATTATTTAAACCACCGCGTAGTAGTTTGTTTTTTCTATGCTCTGTATCTTGTTTTGAAGTTTATGTTATCTCGATGCATTTCTAGAATAAAAAACGCTTTTTACGCGGACTATGATACCAAGTCAAAGAAAAAGCCTATTTGTTATAAATAACACATCATTCTTGATATTCAAGACAGATTTTTTTATACCCAGATCTTTATATACTAGATTTGTTACAAACCACTAAACGTGCAGTTTTAATTTTTGCCACCACGACAAGTGGTCAATTTATGTAAATATTTTATATATTTAAACCACTGTGTAGTATTTTTTGTTGTTGCAATGCTCTGTATTTTGTTGTGAAACGTATGTTATCTCTTATTAAAGAGAGCAAAATTAACCCAATGTCATAAGTTTATTTATTTTCATTTAGAAGTTTATTTGTATGTCCTCTTTTGCTACAAGATTACTTAGTAATATAAGAATAAGTGTATATACAGGGAAAAGTAACATTTTAAAGAGAATCATCAACTTGATTCAACCCTATAACATAATGTGATAAATTTTTTTACCATAAAATCTGTTGAAGTATTGTTTTAAATCACATGAATTTTTATACAAGATATAGCAACAGTAAACATAGAAATAATTGGCTATTTTTTTATTTCACTTTAAAAAGTTTTTTTAAGCAAGTTCATAAAAAATTTCAAACTTGATAATAAAAAAACAACTTCCCAGTTAGCACTGGAGTATTGACCAATGGCGGAAACAGGGGTTTTGGAATATTGGCCAAACTTGGACATGATTCCAAAATAGATTATTGTCTTACAAAAACATGTTAGTAACATCCTAAAACATTTTTTAACCCTCTGTTCATTCTTATCAATAAATATTTCAATTTTAAAACAGTGCATCAACATTTCAAAACTTTCAGTATATTGTATCCAGCATTAGGCGGCCGACCAAACGGTATAGTGGTTAGCGTGCTAGCTTCTAGACCGCGAGGTTGCGGGTTCGAGTCCCGTGTTGGCATGGGTGTTTGTAAATGTATGTTGGCTTGTCTAATGAGGAATGTTTCGGCGCATTATAGCCCTCGTGTTGCTGACGGCGCCAGATAATCTGAAAACAACCAACCAGCATTAGGCGAGATTGGTCAATATGTATAACAACAGCCAATTTAAAACATTCTTCATTGGGATTGGCCGATTACGACAATATTGGACAGAGTTAGTACTGGGGTAGTTAATTGTTTTCAAATTTAGTTATTTTTGCTTTTATTATTATTGCTATACTCAGTATAAAAATATTTTAATGCAATATCTTTGAAGATATTGTAGCTAACTAATTAATAGTTGCTGTGAACTTTAATTGATACTTACTTGCGGAAAATTAACGAAATAAGTTTTTAATTTAAAGCACTCATTCCTTATTAATTTTTTAAATATAACAGAATGAATCGTCATTTGATAACTGCATTTCAAAATCTTATTAGGTGGTCACATTTTAAGCTTTAAACGTCTTATCACGGACTATAACATAAATCGTAATTCCTTCCCCGAAAATCTTCCGCTTCATTTCTAATCCAATCGCTGTCGAATGAATACCTTTTTGATTTTTCAATCCCTTTCTCCGACTCGCAATTGTCAAGTGTGTGCTGTCTGCGTCCTATGCAAATGGCCACATTCCATCTCATCTTCGCACTAGACATGAGAAACTACTCAAGTGATTGACGGTATATGCCGCTGCGCAGTCTGACTTCCTTGTACGCCAGACGGCCCCACTCCCAGCACAGATCTCCGCCAAAAGGCATATGGAGATGCGCCCTCCGTTTTGCTCACGCGGAAGCTCTAAATGAACTACTTTGATAGTTGGACTCGCTTCGTGTAAGTAAACGATAATTTATTTTCACCAGGACAGTTATGTACTTAATGTTTTGTGTAAATATAGGTTTAAATATATTTAGGTAAAACTGAATAGGGAAGTTTAAAGGTGGTTAGATACTAAAACCGTGTTTTAAAATTAAAAATTTTTAGTAGGAGTAATTAAAAATTTATTTTATGTTAAATTCTTAAAAAATTACCAAATTGATTAATCTTTTGAAAAACAGTAATTTATTTTCACCAGGACAGTTATGTACTTAATGTTTTGTGTAAATATAGGTTTAAACATATTTTGGTAAAACTTAATAAAGAAGTTTAAAGGTGGTTAAAAATATGAACCCCTGTTTTAAAATTAAAAATTTTTAGTATGTGTGATTAAAAAATTTTCTTTTATGCTAAATACTTAAAAAATTACCAAATTGGTTAATCGATTGAAATTTTCGTTTAAAAAACTTATTTTAATCTTATCATTTTGAAAAATTATTTTTAAAATTAGTATTTTAAAGTGTGTTGAAAAACCAAATCCAAACTAAATTGATTGAAGATTTATTTTACTTACACAGAAACTTCAAATGAACTACTTTGATAGTTGAACTCGCTTCGTGTAAGTAAACGATAATTTATTTTCACCAGGACAGTTATGTATTTAATGTTTTGTGTAAATATAGGTTTAAACATATTTAGGTGAAACTGAATAGTGAAGTTTAAAGGTGGTTAGATACTAAAACCGTGTTTTAAAATAAAAATTGTTTAGTATGAGTAATTAAAAAGTGTTCTTTTATGTTAAATACTTAAACAATTTACCAAATTGATTAACCTTTTGAAAAGCGATTATTTATTTTCACCAGAACAGGTTACGTACTTAAAGATTTGTGTAAATATAGGTTTAAACATATTTTGGTAAAACTGAGAAAAGAAGTTTAAAGGTGTTAGAAATATAAACCCCTGTTTAAAAAAAAAAATTTAGTATGTGTGATTAAAAAATTTTCTTCTATTTTAAATTCTTAAAAAAATGACCAAATTGATTATACTATTGACATTTTCATTTAAAAAACATATTTTAATCTTATCATTTTGAAAAAATTATTTTTAAAATCAGTATTTTAAAGTATGTTGAAAAACCAAATCCAAATTAAATTGATTGAAGATTTATTTTACTTACGCGGAAACTTCAAATGAACTACTTTGATAGTTGGACTCGCTTCGTGTAAGTAAATGATAATTTATTTCCTCTACGACAGCTATGTATTTAATGTTTCGAGTAAATATAGGTTTAAATATATTTAGGTGAAACTAAATAGTGAAGTTTAAAGGTTGTTAGAAACTAAAACCGTGTTTTAAAATTAAATTTTTTTATTATGTGTAATTAAAAAAATTTCCTTTATGCTAAATACTTAAAAAAGTTATCAAATTGATTAATCTTTTGAAATTTTCATTTAAAAAACTTGTTTTAATCTGATCATTATGAAAAAATTATATTTAAAATCAGTATTTTAAAGTTATTTTAAAATTTGTTGAAAAACCAAACCCAAATTAAATTGATTGAAGATTTATTTTGCTTACGGCGGAAGCTCCAAATGAACTACTTTGATAGTTGGACTCGCTTCGTGTAAGTAAACGATCATTTATTTTCACCAAGACTTATGTACTTAATTTTTTGTATAGATATAGGTTTAAACATAGTTAGGTAAAACTGGATAGGGAACTTTAAAAGTGGTTAGATACTAAACCTCTGTTTTAAAATTAAAAATTTTTAGTACGTGTGATTAAAAAAAATTCTTTTATGCTAAATACTTAAACAAATTACCCAATTGATTAATCTTTTGAAATTTTCATTTAAAAAACTTGTGTTAATCTGATCATTCTGAAAAAAAATATTTTTAAAATCTGCATTTTAAAGTGTGTTGAAAAAGCAAACCCAAACTAAATTGATTGAAGATTTATTTTGCTTTCGCGGAAGCTTCAAATGAACTACTTTGATAGTTGGACTAGCTTCGTGTATATAAATGATAATTTATTTTCTCTAGGATAGCTATGTATTTAATGTTTTGTGGAAATACAGGTTTAAACATATTTAGGTGAAACTGAATAGTGAAGTTTAAAGGTGGTTAGATACTAATCCCAGGTTTAACTTTTTAAAATTAAAAATTGTCAGTAGGTGGGATTAAAAAAAATTATTTTATGCTAAATACTTAAAAAAATTGCCAAATGATTAATTTTATGAAATTTTCATTTAAAAAAATGGTATTAATCTGACCATTCTTAAAAATTTATGATTTAAATCAGTATTTTAAATTTTTTTGATAAACAAAACCCAAACTAAATTGGTTGAAAATTTATTTTGCAGCTCCAAATAAACTACTTTGGCAGTTGTATTAGTATCGTGTAGGAAAATGATAATTTCTGTTCATTAGGACTGAGCATTTAGTGTTTTGTGTGAATATGTGTTTTGACCTATTTAGGTTAAATTAAATAGTGACATTTTAAGGCGCTTGAATACTGAGCCCCGTACTACATCTTATTGAAACTAATAAATGTCATTGTGTGTGAGGTGCTTAAATTCTTTTATTAAGATACAAAAAATAACAAAAATACTTATTTTATGAAAATTTAACTTTAAAAAACTTACTTCAATCTGTTAATTATTAAAAAATTGAATTCGTAATCAGTATATTGAAGGGGTGTGAAAAATTAAGCCCTGACTAAATGAATTGGAGTTAGATATTTTTCACACCGAAACTCCAAATAAACTACTTTGGTGAATGGACTAGTTTTATTTAAGTAAATAGGGGCTATTCCTCTTCACTAGGACATGTGCGTATTTAATGTTTTATGAAAATATCGATATCAATATATTAATGTAGAATTAAATAGGTGAGATAGAATTTTTTTAGGTACTAAAACCCGATGCAGCTTGTTACTACTCTTAAGTGTTATTTTTTGTAAAGTGTGTAATCGTTCTTATTTTTTATAAAATCTAATAAAGTAATTAATATTTAATTAAAAAAAAAACTTGTTTTAATCTGTACATTCTTAAAAATGTATACATGAGATGTTTCTAAAATTTCTAGAAGAATTAAACCTTAACAAAATTGATAAATGGTATATAATATTTAACATTAATAAACTAAAAGCAAAATGATGTTTCTAAAAGTATTTCATTAATTTAATCTTAAAAAAAAAACATAAAATGTACAAAATAAAATTTTTTACTGAAGAACGAAGTATACTACATTTATTTCTTCTATTGAAATGAATCTTGTAAAATAAAAAAAAATAATATTAAAGATTTAAACTGTAGTTAATACATTTTTAAACCATTAAATGTGTCTGCAACCCAAAATATTTATGAACATTTTAAAATTAAAGTACAAAACAATAATAACTAAGCATACTAAATTAAATAAGTGTATTACTATATTTTAATCTATAACAAACAATCACTGTGATTAAAACTCGAAATTTTATTTGAACTAACATAATTTTCTTTCAAATAGATGAATGTTTTTAGTGAAGGAATGGAAATGCATAAACCTAAATATTGTTCCGAATTTTATTAGTCAAACGTAGTGTATACTTTTCTTTATACACAACTTAAATCTGGTTTTTTTTCTGCATTCAATTGTATATAAAAAACAAATGTACTGCTATTATTACTTTCAATTTCAAAATTATTTTTGTTGAATTTCATTTCCAATGCTGGAAGACTTTAAAGTTTAGCTGAGAAACTTTATCAAATAGTTTAGAAAAACACTTATCATTAATTTAGAAAGTTTAATATTGTCCAACCAAAACTGAAAATCTCTAAATTTAGCAGTTCCATTCAACGTTTATTGAAATATATGTTTTTATATTACTCATTGTTATTTTATTTTAATTACTGATAACATTTATTTAATAAAACATTTTAGTTGTTTACTTCTACTCACTAACTTCTCAACACCTACAAAAAATTAAAATAATTCTAAACAAAATTGTCTCAATCGTAACAAATCCTTTGTTAAAATATGCGATTAAAATTGCAATAAAAGCTTTTAATATATGCGAAATTAAAACAATTTTTAAATCCCATGACATGCGGTAATAATATTTGGTGTTTTACACCGCAATTTCAAAAATTGGACTCTTGTAGAACCACTTTAATGTACATTTATCTGTCCGTTGGAGACAATAAAAGCTGAATAACTTAGAAACTAATTAAATTTTTTTAATTAAATGTTGTACCCTGCTATTTTTGTAATACCATAACATAGGCAAGTAAGAATTTTTTTTTAATTTGTATATGTTTTTTAAGTTTAGAAGACTTTTCTTTCTTTATTAAATACAGCTGGTTATCAAAATAACGGAAACACCTGTGAATAAAAGTTACATATAAGAATGTAAGCATTAAAATATAGTCCTAGCAATCAGGGTTTTTTTTAACATAAAAAGTATGCATCATGGAACGTATGAGGTATTTATAGTGAAATTGAATACGTTTTGGATTTTTTTTAAAAGCGTAAATTGTCAGACCTCACGGACTTTCAAAGAGGCCATATTGTAGAAGCCCTACTAGCTGCAGCAACTGTTACCGAAACATGCTTGCTTTTAGGTGTTTCTAGAGGTACGGTGTCTAAAGTCATGACAGCGTACATACAGCGCAGCAAGTCAAGCTCGGCAAAGCAATCTAGTGGACAGAAAGAGAAGCTGAGTGAAAGAGACCGACGGATATTGAAGCGGATTTAAATGTCTAAAAAGAAATGAAGCATAGTACAATATTCCTCTAAACACTTTTCAGCACTTGTAAGATTAGATTTCAAGGCAAATCCAAGCTGTAATATATGCCAAAGGCGGTCCAACGGTATATTACAAACGGATTTCTTATAAATCTAGCGTTTCCATTATTTTGATTACCATCTGTATATGTGTTTTGAAGCAAATGATTGATACAGATGGGAGAATTTAAATAAAAAATATGTATGGTGTGTTCGATTTTTTTTAAAGCAAAACAACTAATTGAGTGTCTGAAAATACCTACCATCACATCCCCTAAATTCTGAAAGTTATCAAAATTTCGAAAAAAAAAATCAAAAAATCAGGAAAGTAGAAGATTGTGAGTACTTAAAAAATTGTTTGGGTTAACCAAAACTACTCAGATTAAAAGAAATAAACTTCAACGTTTTATACTCGAGCTAATCATAAATGTTACTACTTCTTAAAAATGAGTTGTTTATTGCCTTTCTTCACGAGAAGATATTGGCTTGGTTAAAAGTGGAATTGACTACTGTTCAAGTGAATGATGCTTAATTTCAGCTCCTTCCATCCCATTTAACACACATCTTCAACGTGAGGTCCCTAGAAAGTCCCCAGTCATCTCCTGGACTCCAAATGACTTCCTTGGGATCTCCTTTTGAGGATGTGTGATATATGTGGTTTATATCATTCTAAATCAATGAATTTATCAAAAGTTGTAATTTTTTACGTTTTCTAATCAATTTTTTAAAATTTCAAAAAAATACCGGTTTCTTTCACTAAGAAGGTAATTAGATTATTTCATTGTAAAATAATCATTGATGAACAAAAATGCATCAAAATACTCTTGGGGTTGAAAGGGTTTAATTATGAAAACTTGACCTTGAACTACCTGGGAATTTGATGTTACCTGTCAAAAAAAATAAAATTCGAATGCTTACACGCAATACGTTTGTGTACGGAACACCCGACGTATTATTATTCGCCTTGACCGATTTCTTACAAATATTGTTATATATATTCTCTTCTTTTTCTGTTAAAATATCCCAGTTATTCTTTTCATTGCAATTATTGTATAGATTTTCCACCTGTTGAATAGTTCTCCGGCCCAATAAATTTAGTGTATTTTTGTTTATGCTTCACATGTCTGAATATTTTTCAAGGGAAAGTACCTCTTATAGTAGGTGTGATGATCCGGATGAGTTTATCTAGCTTAACCCACTGGCGGTGATGCACGTATATATGCGTCATTTGATCATCAGATTTTCCAGCAATACACAACATTTTTAAATTTATAAATAAAATATGTTTTAAATATTTTTATTAGGATGATCAACCTATCTAAAACAAAGGAATAAAAAATAATTTAAAACAATTATATATTTGAATTAGAAATATAATTTAAAAATTATTACAGGGAAAACAACTGCAGAATTTTGCCCATTCCCTGGACTTTTGCACCGAATATTGACCTATGATGGGGAAATGATCAATTCCAAAAAATACTCATTCCCAAACGTTTGAATTTGTATTTAGTTATTCCAATACTTTGTTTTTACATTATTTACATGATCAAATCGTGTGAATTAGCCTTTGATTTATTCTTTACATAAATAAATTATTTACCCTTGAAGTTAAAACAATGACTTTGGAAAGCAACTTTTAAAAATAAATTGAAATAATATTTGCTCTATGTATAATACTAAAATAAAAATGTTTAAATTATCAAATATATACTTCATTACACTAATTAAATTGTCTAGTTACACAATATTCGGACAAACGTTATACAACCATCCTCTATTATTGAATGCAAATTAAGTTAAAATTATTTAAAAAGTAGTTTATATTAACATATATGTTTAAAGTTTTAAAATTTTGGTTTAAAATCAGAATCTTATTTAAAAGGTAAACTAATTTTGAGTAATTGAAAAGTTTAGCATTTTTTGAATTTTTCAATAGATTAAATTACTTATCAAAACTCTTATTACAAAAAGAATTTTAGCTCATAATTATTGATGTAAATTTATCACAATCTCAACTTTATCAACAATTTATTTCTTTGACACTGTAACGTCATATAAGAATTAATTAGGGACTTTATATGTGCTTATTATACAAAATTTTCCTATTTATTATAAAATTTAGCTTATACACCATTCAATGTTAATATAAAAACAAGGTAATCTAGCAGAGGCATGTTAGAATAGAAAGATTAAAGAAATATTTTTTGTTTCAGATTTTAAAGTAATTCTAACGCTACTGTTCTTTTAGATACTTAAAAAGCTATTGCTAACAGGTTTGGATATTGTAGAAAATGCTGTTTTTTTTATCCCCTAAGGCGAACTGTTTTCAAACTATTGTGTTTCATAGTTTAAAACCTGAAAACAGTGTATTTGCCGATTTCACAGAGGGATGGCTTCAGATTTGCTGATTTCACAGTGGGCTGATTTCGAGAGATTTGCTGAGTGTGAAATTTTTTAGAAAACCTTCTGATATAACATATGGAACATGAACATACGATGGAAAAGTGACAATGGATTTCTAGTTTTCAATGCTTGTAGTGTCTTATAGAATTTATTCAAAACTTAATTTCACATCATTTTCTATTACTAAAAGAAAAAATTTTGAATTATAATTATAATCTTCGAACATTTATGTTTTTGAGAGATTTTTATTTTACATTCAAAGGTTTGATACATTATATTAGTAATTTGCTTCTTATTCACAGTGTGCATCTTTTCTTAACATAAAAATGTTTAAGTAATTCTAAATATTCATGGGTTAAGATAAAGTTTATGCATATGCTTTAACTTTAAAATATTTAAGTTAGTTTTCAGTGATTGTATTTTCATTGTAGTCATGAATAAAATTTACCAAAATGATTAAAAGGAAATTATACTTTTTTGACTTATTTTTACTCTTTCATGTAACTACTACATCTTAAACTATTAAATATCAACTTAGAAAAGGTTTTTAATTTTCGATATCAAAATAATACTCGAAAAGTATAAATTGATTAATAATTACTTTGAGTGAAGCTTGACAAAGTAATAATTGATTATTAAACTTGATGGTGATCAAATGTGTTTTTACTAATCTAGGATTAGTTTTCTCTGATAAAAGATTAATGACAAGCATTTTAAAAAAAAACTAGCTAATACTTTGAACTATTAATAGGGAATGATATTCTCATTCTTTTTTTAAAGCGCACCGATTGGTAACTTTTGAACACAAGTAAAATGTCAAAACTGGAGTTATAAACTCTATATAAGATCTGTGGAAGAATTTACAGAATATAATTTTAAAAGAATAGTAAGCATAAGTTAAATTCCATTGTATACAATATATTTCAAATAAATTCTGTAATACAATAGGGATAATGGGAAATAATAGGCTAAACAGATTTAACACTTGAAATAATTTCAAAATCAATATTGAAATTTTATGACTGAAAAAATAGACATTATTTCAATGCTTAATGAATAAAAATTAATAAAATTTATGAATCGATATTTAATGACGCTTATGAATAATGAGTTTTACCAATTGCGTTCTAATGCATTAAAAGAATCACAGTCAAGGCTCATTAAAATCTTTGGAAAATTTATTAAGAATAGTAAAATATCCATTTGACGAATATATTTTGAATCATAAGTAGTTAGTTGAAAACTTAACTTATACTTTCATTATTTTCTATTTGTGTGCTAAGCATTTATCGCTATTAAAAGATAAAACACATGGCATTTTTAACATTATTTTACTGTTATATGCGTTATACTCCACGTGGATCCATGTAGATCCTATAAATAAAGTAAAAAATAATTTGATCTACCAACATTTAAAAAAGCTTAGATGACATTTCGGATCCATCGAAACTGTAAAACACAGCAAAAAGAACATTGTAACCTCCCTTGTTTTGTGGGCAAGTTGGATAATTTGGGCCAACACTAGGTCCGCCTTTAAAACTCTTGCGGTTCTAAGTGTTTGCACAGGTTGGCCGAAATGTCAAGAATACGAAAACTGCCCATTGTTTTCCAAGGAGAAAAGCATATTGATTTTGATAATAAAGGGCCATCTCTTTTCCCACATCTTCCGTTTTCGGTCAAACCGACCTGTGTGCACACACCTAACTCTTCCAACTACCGGTAGAGGGCCTACCTAGACTGGGCGTTGCAGGCAAAATAATGCTCCACAGGTCTCCCCCGTTCTAATCGGAGTCCTTATTCGACAGTCTCCAACAACCCGAGTACTATTGGCCGCCTGCTTTTTCATCACAAACGACTCAGTTCGTAGACTTGTGGCAGCAGTCTTTCCGACAGCAGTGCGCGCCGCCTTGCGTTTCCAACTTTTCCGCGGAATTGCGGAACAATTTCAATGTGCGGGAGAATTGCAATAGCGAAATTTTTCCGTGACGGAGAAAACTCGGAAGTTTGGGTGATGAAAACTTTTTCGGACTAGGAGAGTGGATGAATAAGGGTTGGAAAAAGAGAGAGGATAAAAAAACTATTTTTTGTTTCGGCCGCTTTTATCTAGCGGTGTAAAAGGAGACTGTCAACAAGAGGTAAGAACTTGTTGATTGTAGTTCTTTATAAGAGGTTGCTATTTCAAGGAGTGATTTGCCCAATGTTTTTATTTCTTCTTGTGGTTGGGCCAATGTTTTGAAACTTTCCAGTAAAGTAATAGTCTGAGTGAAGTTTCTGCAGAGAGTACAATTTGTTTGGATAAAACAGCAGTTTATTTATTTTATTCAGAACACTTTATTTATTTCAAACATGCATTGTCTTTTGAAATTCGTTCAAAACACTTTTTGAATTGAGAAATTCTATATGATATTTGAAAAAAGAATACAAAACTCAATCCATATATTACTTTAAATATAATGAAATGTGCGAGTTCAAATTTAGTGTAAAACTTTATAATAAAAATTCTTGAATAATAAATCATTCAAAAACTTTCACTTTGCAAACAGTATGTAGGTCAAAACTACTTTTTTACAGAACTCTACACATAAACTATTTAAAGTACCTGTATATTATTTTAGTTTCTATTATTTAGTTCTAATAACAAGTTTGAAACTAAACTGATAAATGCTATTTACTTACCAGATCATTGGTTACGACTGAAAAAATAAACGAATATTAATCAAAGAGTCTAAATCGATAAGCTTTGTATTTTGACGCATTTCTTTTAAGAAATTGAAACACAATTTAGTATTAAAAGCACATTTTCTTGATATGTTAAAATAGCACTTTAAATTAATTTTGCAGTCAAAAGAACAGAAGTTTATATATGATAAAAAAACATACAAGATTAAAGTTCAGATATCTTTATTAAAAACGTATGAATTGTGTACCTTATTTAATACTAATTGTTCAATATTTTATGGTTTGCATTCTTAATGCTCTTAATAGTACTAAAATTCACAGAAAAAAAAATATGGTTTTTATATTTTGATATTTATTAATATATATAAATACAAATGTAATGAACAATTTTTAAATGTGATGCATTACTTCTTTCATGAATTTAATATCTGTTTACACAATTACACAGAGACAAATAAAATATGAAATATATATTATACTTTTGTCTCGCGACAAGTTATTAAGTTCAAATTTAAAAAAAAAAAGTATATGCTTGATTTTTAAATTATTTTCTCTTTCATAAAAAAAAATTGATTAAAATTTTTGTCAAATACATTTCCAAAGGATATCCCAAATAGTGAAACGTATATACGTTCAAGTTTTAACATTCTATGAATGGGTACAATGATTAAGTTTATTATATCAATTATTATGTTTAACTTCTTAAACAATTAAAAAATATTTTCACGAGTAACAAATGATTTATTAAAATTTTTATTTTGTTACAGCTTTGAATTTTATCTATAATATTTGATATTAATATAAAAATAAATGTGTTTCATTTATATATAAAATAATCACAAGCATAACCATATCAAGATATAATTATTTTCTATCAGCGTGCGAACAAAATAGGTTTTAAAACTAAACGTTTCTCTTAAATTAAACCATTTTTAAGACTTTTATTATAAATATTTCATAATATATATTAACTACTTGAAGTTGTGACTGTGTTTTGCCATTATTTATAAGTTTTGCATGCATAACTGTTTCATACTTTACTAACAAAATCTATTTTAGAAAAATAAAAATACAGTTTGTTCGTACATTTGATTCCATAATCACTTATACTTCTTCATATTTTTATTTTAGAAGATTGTTAAGAAAAGTTACGATAGTATAATTTACAATATTTCAATAGCTTAAATAAAATAACGTAGTCTCATTTTTTGTAAGAGGGAAATTAAAATACATAAATTTTATTACTATTTTTTAATTTTTTAAAGAACAATTCAATAATCAGTAAAAATTCAAGAGTGTCTGTATAAATTTAGGTTTTATAGATTACAAATTATTTTATTACATATTATTGAAAGAAATGATTGAGGACATTGGAATTTTAGAATTAAAATATATTCATCTTTTGAGTTTACAATTCTCTCAAATTAAAAGTTCAAAAATTGTCACAGGCTTCATTTAATCAACGTTTGCACAGTTCCGAATTTTCTCAACTTTAAACAAAATATACAAATGTGCACACGAACGAGTATAACATATTTTTATATAAAGTACTATAAATTGAATTTTAATACTTGAGAGATTTTAATGCTGGAGCTCAAATTATATTCACGTTTTCATAAGTTTGAATCTTAAAAGCACTTTAGTCCTTAATTCATTCAATGTAAATTATGCAGTAATAAGACATGAAACTTGCTTCGTTCACGTATGCTCATACACTCAATTAAAAATTACTCAATGTTTTGATTTTTTGTTCATATATCCATTAAACATGTTACTTTTCATACTTTATTTAGTAAAATGGCATTTTGAAATCCAAATACTTATGTCAAGTTTCAATAAATCAACAAATCCCTCTAAATTAATTTAACTGATTGTTTTTCAGTGATATAATTATTTACGCACTATCAAGGTATTTTTTTTAGAATTTTTTTGTTGAAAATGAATTTTAAGCAAATGAATTTTCTGATTATAATGGTCTGTTTTATGTTTTAATTCTATTCAAGTATTTCATCGGTGCATCTGTGCAATTGCTTGCATCTTTCCCAAAGAGACCTACCTATTGCACCGAAGTGAACACACTTCTAGATAAATGTTCACAATTAATTAATAAATAGTACGCTTCACTTAAATTACTTTTAAAACCATCTAAGTTTCCGGGATTTTTTACTGTTTATTCATGTTGCTTTTAAAGCCTTAGCAAGGCCTAGAGCCGAAACGGTGGGTTGAATTTTGGTCATTTTTTCCCCCTCGGCTCTATTAGATGGTGTACGTATTGCATTTTTCATTAAGAACTAATGTTTATTTCACCAAAATTTTAAGCAAACGAATTTTCTGATTATAATGGTCTGTTTTATGTTTTAATTATATTCAAATATTGCATCGGTGCAATTGCTTGCATCTTTCCCAAAGAGACCTACCTATTGCACCGAAGCGAACACACTTCTAGATAAATGTTCACAATTAATTAATAAATAGTACGCCTCACTTAAATTACTTTTAAAACCATCTAAGTTTCCGGGATTTTTTACTTTTCATTCATGTTGCTTTTAAAGCCTTAGCAAGGCCTCGAGCCTAAACGGTGGGTTGAATTTTGGTCATTTTTTTCCCTCGGCTCTATTAGATGGTGTACATATTGCATTTTTCATTAAGAACTAATGTTTATTTCACCAAAATATAATCCCGGAAGTGAGAACTTTAGCTTGGAACATCTTATAAATAAGAGCATTTGATATCGGATATTATCTTTTTCTATTTAAATGGTAGTAAATAAGTGACTTTAGTGTTTTAAGCTGCATTTTTAAAGCAATGTACTTAGAAATGAGCAAAATGCACTAATTTCAATTCGATTGCGTGCTGATAGCAGTTCCGAAAAACTCTGATTTAATTTTTACAGTTGAAACTAGCACCCATATTTAAAAAGTAGATTGTAACTTTATAAATTCACCTAATTTGTTTATAACCATATAGCATTAAATCACTAGTTTGCCATCTTAGAAACTAAGCTAGTAAAGCTAGGAAAAAAGATAAAAAGCCAATAAAAAACTATCAGCAAAAAAAACGTTTTATTTACACAGTTTTTCCCTATAGTTCCCCAGCCGACCAAACGGTATAATGGTCAGCATGCTAGCTTCTGGACCGCCAGGTTGCGGGTTCGAGTCCCGTGTTAGGCATGGGTATTTGTAAATGTATGTTGGTTTGTCAAATGACGAATGTTTCGGCGCATTATAGCCCTCGTGTTGCTGACTGTGCCAGATAATCTGAAAACAACCAACCCTATAGTTCCTAGAAATAAGTGTTATAAGTTCGCATAAAAATTATTTTCTTTAGAAAGTATTTTAGAACTGAACATTCAAGTTTTTAATACCATTTTTATAGCGTTTATAATAAGCCAAATTTAGTAATTTTTGACTTTTAATAAAACTTTTTTCTCCGTGTAGTTATGCAGATGGCATTCCGATTTCAAGTAAATCAGCATAGTGCATTTAAGTGAAACATAACGCTATTAAGTTTCCATTTTACCTTAACTTTCTGAGGGTCATGGGCGTATACATATGTCCTTTCACCACCAGTTTTTCCAGCAATACCCAGCATTCTTAAATTTATAAATAAAATTTAAACTGAAATATTTTTAAAACATTTTTATTAGGATGATACTATAAACCCATTTAAAACGAAATAAATATTTTTTTTTTTTAAATATATACATTTGAACCAGAAGTACAATTTAAAAATTATTGCAGGGTAAACAACTGTACAATTTCGCACATTCCCTGGACGCTCAGAGGGTAAAGTATTTTGAAAGCGAAAATAAAATGGAAAACTTTTTCCTAAAATTACATCATTATTTCTATAATAAGTCTTAACAAAACATCCATTTACCGTTCCCTACTCGTATACAAGTACCAAAAAGACTGAAACGAGGTTTAGTTATATACCTTTTAGAGATAAGTAGAAGATGTAAATTGGAAAATTATTCAAAATTATTTGAACATGACTACGTTAATATTTTTTTTTTTTATTTATTTATTTTTTTTTTTTTTTTTTTTAAATGGCAAAATTTTATAAATATTTATGCGATTCCTATAAAAAATTTGGTCGTCTATTAGATTATTCTTATTTTTAACACGACAACATCATTACAAAAAGCCACATAATTGTATATTTAAAATTGAGGAAGTTTTACTATATTGAAAATTTAACGCTGTGTATAGGGTCCATATACTAAAAAAAAAAAAAAAAAAAAAAAAAAAAAAATGTGGCATGATACAAAGAGATAAAATGCCTGATAATATTTACATTAAGACCAATTTTGAGTATTTAGGGTAGATTCGCGATGCAGCAACTTACTCTTAAAGGTTTTTTTTTAAATAAACTTTTTATTATTTTAAACCAATTTCAGATAAATGTATGTTGAACGAAAAGTTTCAAAACCTTTTCTTACACAAAATGTTGAATTTGAAACATATTCTGGAGTTTTAAATGTATATTCTATTCAATGATCTATTTGCATTTTTATTGGATATGATTTTACACTCAATCACCAATGATCTACAGTTAAAATTTTATAAAATACATATTTGTAAGTACAGTTTTTTTAGTTATAAGCAAAAAATACGAAACATTATAAAATAAAATTGCAAACATGCGTCGCTTCTCGCATAGGAAGTACCACTTGTATATCCTTGTTTATTAAAGTTTTATTCAATAGCAGTTGGGATTTTTGTGACACATGTTGGCATATTTTTCATTTAAAAATTTGGATTATCAATTTGTATATGAGGCTCTGAGAAGCAAAAGAGTTCAAGCAAGTCTGTAGCCAGGATTTTTTTTGGGAGGTTGGTATGGTCGAAGATTTAATTAAATACAAATAACATGTTACACAAAAAAGGAAGGGAAAGTAGTGAAACAATATTTCACACAATTTCGGGGGGGGGGGGGTGTCCCGTCGATCCTTCCCTGTCTACGGCCCTGTGTCCAAGTGACTTTTCTTAACTTTAGAACTTTTGAGAAAATACACTTTCAAATTTTTTATTTATAATAAATTTGTATCGAAATTATTTGTTTTGCAAATACTAACCTTTGGAGTGAAGGTAAGACTAGTTTTCATAGAATTAAATATATAAATAAGAAGCTGTAAAGTGTATTTTCTCGAAAGTTAAGAAAAATCACTTAGACCCCTTTGCTTTTCAGTCCCGCATATGATCCTTACCCTTACTGTAAACACAGCATTTTTGTGTAGGGGAAATGGCATAAGACAATTTTTGTTTACAATTTGCTTAGGGTATCGTACATATTTCGTACATATCATACAAAAATGGAAAAGTGTAACTTTTTGAAAATTGACTGGGATTATTTTTGTAACATAGTCTCCTTTCCCATTTTATTTTTAACACTTTTCTGTTTTACATTGTCCGCTTATCTCTTGCGGATAAAAAATTAAAGCGTATTTAAATCTGTTTGGGACATCTTGCATAATATGTACGAGAAATATAATGTGGCATGCATGCCAAATATAGTCTGAGGGTAAAAAAACAAACTTAAATAAAAATAGTTTTTATTTAATTTTTTAATGTTTCGTTAATCAATTGCTATCATTTTCAAGTTTTAAAATCTTACTAACTTTCTTGTCTAATATATTTTTATATGGTTTATTAATAAGTAAAATTAGGATACAAATATATTTATTATTTTTTACGATAGCATACAAAATACATTCGGATTGTTTAAGGACAAAATATTTTTTTTACTCAGACTAGTTAAATTTCATTGTTTTTAACTAAGTTTCAAAATATGGAAGTATTTTCTAATTATTTAATTTCCATGAAAATATTCAACATATTTTTCAAACTCTATGTTGTATTTTACAAGTTACGTTATATTGACATTTATTCAATAGCAGACAAGTATATCAAAAGATATACTTGTCTAAGTATTACTTGTGTAAATGCTGCCTGTTCCAATTTATTGAAATTCTTAGCAATATTTTTTTTGTTACCTTCATATAGATTACAAAAATCACTTCAGTTACTTGGATCAATATGTTGTTGAAATATTTGTTGTTAAGTATAAATAATTTATTTGCAATATTTAGATAAAACTACTACATCGCATATTTTTTACCTTAATGTTGTATTTAAATGCATTGAATGAAAGTTATATAAGGTTCTGTAGAAAATTGTTTCCTATTCAAATATTGTCGTTTATAATATTTTTTAATTCATTCCTTCACTTGCATTTATATTAATTTAATACAACTCATGGAGGTGATATCAAAACAAACACTTTTCCAAAGTATTTTTTTACACTTGAAAACGTTTAATTTTCAATATATTTAAGTTTTCTGGCTTTAGAAAACATTCGTTTATATCTTCAATTTAGCCAAGAAGATTACATTTCAGAAAGGTATCTTTGTCGGAAAAGTTCTTTGCCATTTAATGACTTTCATGTTCTCGGTAATTGAAAGTTATAACTTCCACAAACAGTTTTCAGTTTTGTGAATTACTTTGTGCCTCTCCGAGGTTAGATTTCTCAAAACTATTTCTATGTTTAACAAACTGAATCTTAAGCGAAAAGTAATAAATAGTTTCCTTTATTTTATTATTGAACATATAACTGTTTCGAATAAAAAGTGAGTTGGCATTTTATATAAAAATTCTAAGCATTTACGAAATTTAATTATTTTTACATTTAGAATTTTGATTTCTCGTAATTAATCTCGGCTTTTATTCAAAGTTGAATTTACTAATGGTAAGAAATTATATGAATATTCAGTTAAAACCTTTATTTAGTTAAAAGATATATTTTTAAGAGTAGAAACTATGTTCATTAGTTTCTTTGATTCATTTGTCATATCTCACCATATTTTGAACTTCAAATTTCTTAAAATACAATTTTTCCAAAAATACAATGGTTTTTCCTTGACAAACTTAACCTTTCTAGTCAGATTAAGGCTTTTAAGCTTAACCCACAATATTTTTGCACTTAGTAAGGCAGCCTACTTTACATTAATGTTGAATAAAATACTAATTTTTCAGATGTCATATTTTTATATACGTTACACAATTACTACAACATATGAAGATGAATTTACAGGTCCCTATAAAATGTTAATATGTCATTTGGTAAAGATGACTGATAAAAATTAGTCCAGCAAAGCCTATTTTCTTATTATAACGTGTGTTTTTTATAAAAGGTACATTATTTCGGTGAAGGTTACATATCAATTCTTTAAAAACTATCACGATAAGAATTTATTGTTTTAAACAAAGAGGATTTTTAGGTACGGTTACATATCGATTTTGTAAAAACTATCATGATGATAATTTAATGAGGTATTTATGAGGAATGACGATAAGAATTTTATTTAACTATCGCCGTGATGAGGAATTTTGGACAAGGTTGCTGATCAATTCTGTTTAAAATATCGCGATAAAAATTTAATGAGGTATTTATGAGAAATCACGATAAAAATATATCAGGTATCGCGATGAAAATTTATTAAAATTTCGCGATAATATAGATTTTTGGAAATGGTTACATATCTATTCTTTAAAAACTATCGCTATAAAAATATAATGTATTAGAGATTAGACAATTTTGATTTTCCTGAAAGGTTACTTATGATTTCTTTACAAACTATCGTGAAAGAACTTTTTTGTATTTGACGATAAGGAGTTTTTAAACTAATTAAGAACTTACGATATAACATTTAAAGTATTATTAAGTATTTAATCATTTATATCCTAGTTACTTTAAAAAAGATTTTATTAATAAACACTTTTGAGTTCAATATTAATTAGATGGTTTATATAAGAGGGAGTGTCTAATTTTTTGACTATGTTATTTAGTAAAATTATTTAAAAAATAACGTGGTAATCTTTATAAAGTTTTAGAAACTGTTTTTTGATTATGTTATTTGAGATTAATACACAGTCTAGTTGTTATCTTATGAATTTCAACTTTCTATATAGTTATTGTGTGTGTGAAATTTACAATTGATTGAGCATGTGTTTAACAATGTTTTAATATATAATTCACTATTATTCATAACTTCTGGTTTTTCAAATATACATGAAATTGTTTGAACTTTTTCGACAGAAAATTCTTTGAAATAAAGGCAGTTCACACAATGTAACTAGTAGAGAAAAATGAGATGGAAATATTATTTATTACTTTGATGTGTGTATATTGGAAAGCTATATTTGGCAAGAAGATAAAGATTTTTTAAGAATATGTATCGACGGCTCTTACGATGAATAATATTTAGGGAAAACAATAGGAGTTACACCTGTTTATCCAACGAGTATTTTTCTGTGGAAATGAATATATCACATAATAAACGTATTTTCTTTGTTAAAAGAGAAGATATGTCATATTTTTACTAGAATAGTAGGATATGCATAGTTTATCACATGAGCTTCTGGGAAAGTAATAGGATAAACTTATAAAATATTGATATGCATTCTTAAGTAAAGAAAAGCAATATCGGGTGAACACATTGTATGTGAAATAAAATCATAAGATTCAGAAATGTTTATTTTTTAATTTTTTATTATTTAATATCAGCTCATGTAGTTCAATTAAATAATGAGAAATTCATCTTTACGATTAAAGATTCTACTAATATTGACAGGGTTTCTTCAAATGCGTGTTTTTCGCAACAAAAGCTATAATCTTTAAATGTGTAGAATACAATTACGATTAATATTTGTTAATTATAGATAGATGCATTACGTAAAATACAATGCGTATTCATATTTATTAAGATAGATTCGTAAGTATTATCTGACAAAAGTTGTTCTTTTGTTCAAAGCAGGTGTGAGTGTTTATTTAACCAAAATAATTTATATTATTGACTAACTGGTATTTCATGGTATCAGATAGAGGATAAATATTAGGTGAATGCATGTTTTTAAGATATTTAATAAAGTATTTAATTTCAAAAACATTATCTTTAAGAAATCAATCGAAAGCATCAGCCTCCCTAATTTATAATATATATATATATATATATATATATATATATTATATATAATAATATATATTATATATATATATATATATATATATATATATATATATATATATATATATATATATATATATATTATATATATATATATATATATATATATATATATATATATATATATATATATATATATATATATATATATATATATATATATATATATATATATATTATATATATATATATATATATATATATATATATATATATATATATATATATATATATATATATATATATATATATATATATATATATATATATATATATATATATATATATATATATATATATATATATATATATATATATATATATATATATATATATATATATATATATATATATATATATATATATATATATATATATATATATATATATATATATATATATATATATATATATATATATATATATATATATATATATATATATATATATATATATATATATATATATATATATATATATATATATGTATATGTATATATATATATGTATATATATATATATATATGTATATATATATATATATGTATATATATATATATATATATATATATATATATATATATATCTATATATATATATATATATATATATATATATATATATATATATATATATATATATATATATATATATATATATATATATATATATATATATATCTATATCTATATATATATATATATATATATATATATATATATATATATATATATATATATATATATATATATATATATATATATATATATATATATATATATATATATATATATATATATATATATATATATATATATATATATATATATATATATATATATATATATATATATATATATATATATATATATATATATATATATATATATATATATATATATATATATATATATATATATATATATATATATATATATATATATATATATATATATATATATATATATATATATATATATATATATATATATATATATATATATATATATATATATATATATATATATATATATATATATATATATATATATATATAATATATATAGGAGCTTAATGTCAAATGGTCTAGAATTGAGTGTACCGTTGATCTGTTAGTTGGTGTTTGTTAATTTTCACTCAATTTTGAACGTAAATGCGAGGCATATTCTTTTAAAAGCACTCCTGAAGGTATTCCTTACTTGATATAAGAACAGTTTATGGTAGTTGAAGTGTTGTAAGATTATTTTGGCAACGTATAGATCTTGTGTATATTTTTCGGCAAAAAGTTTGATATAATTAACAAATTTAATTGAGCAATCTGTCTCTTATAAAGGAATATTTATCTTGAACATTTTATAATTCTTCACTTTTTTTTAAGCTTACTAGTTTACCCTTATAAAATTCTGTACGAAATCTACTAATATAAAAATATAATATTCCTTAAGTTTATTATAAAAGGAAAAAGTGATAAAATCCAATTATGTACTTAATTTTTCTCTGGTGATAAATAGTGTGAATAATTAAAAACCATTAGGCAATAAAAACAGGAATTTTTTGGGAAC
This sequence comes from Linyphia triangularis, assembly GCA_963978545.1. Lineage (NCBI taxonomy): Eukaryota > Metazoa > Arthropoda > Arachnida > Araneae > Linyphiidae > Linyphia > Linyphia triangularis. The sequence continues at coordinate 102,233,254 of OZ021721.1, forward strand.
ACTTCAAACTTCTCCAATCTTTTTAATATTATATACCATGTCTCATTTTCTTTCCAGAAAAGCTATTAAAATCTCCAGAGGTTGGTTTAATTTTTATTTTGCGTTTCCCTTCACCGTGTGTAAGTGACCGAGGCTGTCAGCGTCGACTGTTACATGTAATAGACTATGATGAGCCAAAAGAAGCGATAGATTTTCATTTAACTTTACATGAAAAACTTATCTTTCTTTGGATAAAACATCGACTTTAAGAATTCGATAATGGAAAATCGACAAATTTTCTTTTAGAGGGCTTGTTAATTTAGAGTGAAAGTTTCAAAAAGTAAGAAAGTAAAAGAAAAAAATAAATAAATATAAAACAGTCAAGTTATGAATGTATAAATAAAGGATGAGATTTTTTTTCTAGAAGATAACATTTTGTAAAAAGTTTTAATGCAATTCTTCGTAAAGAACTTAAATATTTTAAACATGTTCATGAAGATTAAAAGATATTGATTAAATAAAGCTTATCGTTAAATTTAAAATATGAAATATATATGGAATTCTTTTCTTTAATACATAGCATTAATTCCATTAAAATTGAGGGTATTTATTTCTGATATATCATAATTAAAATGTTATAAAGTGAAAATCCACGCATATATCTCTTTAAAAGGTTTAACCCACTGACGTCCAGGGAATGGGAGAAATGAAATTGTACAGTTGTTTTCCCTGCAGTAATTCTTAATTATATTTCTAATTCAAATATTTAATTTTGAAATCATTTTTTATTCATTTGTTTTAGATAGGTTATAAACTATCATCCTAATAAAAATATTAAAAACATATTTTATTTTTTAATTTAAAAATGTTGTGTAGTGTTGGAAAAACTGGGGATCAAATGACGCATATATATGTGCATGACAGCCAGTGGGTTAATAAGTGTTGATATTTTTACTCACAAATATGTAGTAACTATTAGATAAATATTTATAAGAATGTATTAATTATTATAAGTCTTTTATACTTTCAAACTAAAGGTAATATATATACAGTCAAATAGTGTTGATCTTGAATCTATTGCCTATTTTCTAAGTAATGCCTCTTTTCGTATAAATATGAGGTAACTTTTCCAAGATGGTATGTCATGTATATGGAACACTAATATACATTAAGTGTGTGTTCTCTGAGGACTCTCTTTGATTGTGAAAGAAAACAAAGATTATGTTTCTAGTTTGTCTGCAAGTACACAAAACTAAAAAAAACTCTTTAAATCTGGTTTTTGTCAAATTGAATTTCTTTCCTCAATTTCAGCCTCTTATTGCATATTAAAACCCCAATGTAACGTTTAAAAAAGTTATTGCACGGTGAGTTTTTAATACTGATTTTTAATGAAAGCAATTAATCACATATAGTTAAAGAGTATACTCGTTTTGTATTTTAATATTATTTCAATTACGAATCACACTCGCAAATGTAACTCATTAATTTTTAAGATATTTTTCTTGAACTCACCTGCCTTAACACATTCGCTGCCGATCACTTATCAGCATGGAATGTCTTGTTACTTTCCAATAGTCTTTCCGGGTCAGACTGCACCCGATCGGAGTTTCCATTCATGCCGGAATTAACAATAATATTTGTTATTATATTATATTATTGTTATTATATTATTATATCATAAATATCAGATACATCTTGTCTTCCTCCATACGGTTAGCTGGAAGCTTGTGTTTTTAAAACACTGTTTCAGGTAATTCCAGCAAAGAACGGCAACTCGAAAACACTGTTTCAGGTAATTCCAGCAAAGAACGGCAACTCCAAAACACTGTTTCAGGTAATTCCAGCAAAGAATGGCAACTCCGATCGGGTGCAGTCTGATCTGGACAGGCTACTGGGGAACAACCCGACATTCAGCATTGGAAAGTGATCGGCAGCGAATGTGTTAAACATGTTGCTAGGCCAATTGTCCCGAACCATGAAATCTGGGAGTGCTAAAATTTAAATATGAAATACATTTTTCTACCAATTTACTGAAAAATTGATTTTCTATTAACTAGCATCGATTTTTGTACAGAAATATTATTATAGCTAAAGTAACAATGCCCTGTTTGAAAACTGTTTGTGGCTTTGGGGAAAATATTGCGTAGTTATTTAAATATTACAAAATATAAATAATAGTAAACTTAATTTGGTAGTTCACCAGCTAAGCTCACATATTTCTTCGATTAATTACTGCATGTGGTTTATAAACACATATATTTAGAATATAACATATTTTTGATCAATTATGGACCATTGGCTTTTTATTCATTATTCTGATAATTTATTATCATATACTGTAAAGTTGGTTGGTTGTTTTCAGATTATCTGGCGCCGTCAGCAACACGAGGGCTATAATGCGCCGAAACATTCGTCATTAGACAAGCCAACATACATTTACAAACACCCATGCCAAACACGGGACTCGAACCCGCAACCTCTCGGTCTAGAAGCTAGCACGCTAACCACTATACCGTTTGGTCGGCCATATACTGTAAAGCTAAATTCTATACTGAAAATACTTATAAAGCGACCCAGAAATGTAAACTGAATGTTAAAGATAAGTTAAAAGTTTGTATTATTTTCTGAATATTACCTAAAGAAGCTTTGTCATAAAATCTTAAAATGATGTCTGTTCTAACCAGTAATTTTTTTACGAAATAAAACAATCTTTTCACGCAATCTATTATTCATAGTTAAACACACTATTTCTTTCTTTTGTGATGAACAAATACTTCAATAAATTTGATTATTCCCAACTTTTTATTGAAAATAAACGTTATTCTGCACTGAATGTAAATTTGAAATAAATATTTGAATATTTAAGGAAATGTATATTTTCCACAGTTTATTGATAATCGCATGCTCTTATTTTACCTTGATAATAAAATATTAATGGTTAAGACAAGCTGTAAGAAAGAAAGAAATTACTTATATTATGATATGGTAATAGCTTACAAAGACATTATATTATTGCAATTGAGTACAGAGAACATTTAAAGAAACCTTTATTACAAAATAAATGTCTTCACGCATTTTAAATGTGTCTTTATATTTAATAATAAGTTATACTTTCAAAATTGGCATACTTTAATACATAAAAGGTTTCTTTATTTTATGTTTTAAATCGCTATGATATTCAATTAAATGCAGAACTGATTTGAGATTTTATACGTGTAACTACCCCATTAGAAATATAATTTCACAATAGTGTAGTTTGGTGCTATTTGGTAATTCCAACTAAAATAAATTTAAAATTACTCTGTAGCTTTACTTTTTAAGTTTTCTTAATTTTTTAACTATCGTATTCTTCTTGTAATTGGAAACATTATCAGAATTCAAATTGATAATTCAATTTCATTCAATGATTACTATTTCTAAATGTCATTTTGTAATCCAAGTTGTAATTATTCTAAGAAACCAACGCTTGTTGCCAGCTACTTTTATAAGTATATCTAATTCCGTATTAATGTACTTATGATTCATAAAACCTTATATTTATATTATATTTTCTTTTCTGTAAGTATGCAATCATGTACTTTCATTTTCTTTATAGGTTATTGCATACTTTGTATATCAAATAAAGTGTACTTTTTTTATATTCAAAAGTGTGAAGAAATATTTTTATGGTTGACAAATAACTTGCACTATCTTTATTTGCCCAACTGAAATAAAATCTATGAAAAAAATTCCTTGTACATTAATTGAGACATTTATTTTCAAAACTGGCTCAATCTACAAAAAAAAAAAAAAAAAAAAAAAAAAAAAAAAAAAAAAAAACGCAAGTTCTCAACTTCCTGCATTACTTATATAAGCTTTATTGATTCAAAATGCCTCAATGCAAAAACCCGTCCCTACTCATTGCCTAACATACAGATATCGGGTGGCTGTAAAAGGTTTTTTATTAAATAGCTAGAAACTTGGCGCTCAAATTTTAAATAACTGAGCAAATTAAACACATAAAGTTCGCAAAATTACCCTTAAATAATGGTAAATACAAATACATACAACAACCGATAATTTTATTTTTAATTAAAAATAATTCTTACAATTCTGTTTATGAATAAACTGATAGTTATCTAAAATAATTAAGATATTATATATGTCAATATGAAAACCCTATTTTCTAGATTAAATAGTGATGACGAAATTTTAGTAGGTTATGGAAGAGCTTTAATTCAAAGTTTTTGTAAAAATGTTCTTTATGCAGTTTCATTATCAATATATAATATTTGTGTGGAATTTTTTTATATATTTTTTTCATTAAGTACTTAGTACTGTCAGAGAAAAAGTTCAACATTGTTATATAAATATTTAACGCGTCCTAAAACGAATACATTCGGTTAACAATCTTAATATCAAATTTTATAAGAGAAGTTTCCTTAATATTTTTGAAGCTATACGAAGCAGTCAAAAGAACAAATAAATGAAACTAAAAAGTAATTTAGACTTCAAAATACTAAAAAAAAAAAAAATGTTTTAATATTGTCCTAGATTAAATATTCCAACTATTTATTCAATATAACAGCATCAGTTTGAACAAAAAAATATTATAATCAATCACTACTTTCAATATCAATGAAAAATTTATAATTCTTATTGTTGCAAAACATTTTGTACCTGTAATGTGTTATTTGATTCCGATTTTTAAATTTAATTTAGCTTCTACTTTAAAAAGTCGAAAATTATTAGAAATTTATTCTTAGTACGTTTTAAAGTCGATAAAAAAAAACTTTTTGATTTTTTTATCTCAAGATTCGCGAACAATAGTTTATGGGAGAGAAGACCAAATCTTTATACTTGTGGGAACAAGAAAAAACTGACTAAATTGTTATCCACAGTAATGAAGTTTAAAAGAAAATCTCCATTCGATACAATCTCCCTGCAGAATCTCCCGAATTCATTTTGGTTTTGAAAGACAGATCTTCTGCACCTGTACAATGCCGATAAAGAATGAATGTTGCCTGACACCTCAAGAAAGAACAGCGTAAGAAAATATTATATAATGTACCCCAACGCTGAAAGAGAGATAAAAAAAAAAAAAAAAAGCCCCCACAGGAAGTTTCACTTTCTAAGAAAAGAAGCAACAACAATCGATCCAGGAGGGTTTAAAAGATTTTTAAAAAAAATGCAAAGCAGAAATGTTCGATAGTGAAATTGAGGATTTGACAGGAAGGAAAGCTTCGCCTTCTGCTGGGAACATTAGGAAAGGAAATACTTTAATTCTTCATAACTGAAAAAAAAGATAACTGGAGATTCAGATGGAAAGCTCAAAAGCTATCGTCGATAATCATTTATATATTAAGTTTCGCAATATTTTAGATATTTATTTTGTATTTATTTTAGTTTTATTTGATATTTCAATTGGCTAGCATGAGTCATTTTGACTCTGTCTGAAAAGCCGAAAGTTGTCATTAAAATTATATAATTTAAGCAGGGAAATCTGAAAAGATATCGTCGATTATCATATATATATTAAGTTTCACAATATTTTAGAGATTTATGTTGGTTTTGTTTGACATTTCGTTTGGCTAGTAGAGTCATTTTGACACTGTCTGAAAAGCGGAAAGTTGTCATTAAAATTATATAATTTTAAGTAGGAAAAGCTCAAAAGATATCGTCGATTATCATTTATATATTAAGTTTCATAATATTTTAGAGATTTAGACTGTATTTATTTTGGTTTTGTTTGACGTTTCAATTGGCTAGTACGATTCATTTTGACTCCGTCTAAAATGCGAAAATTTGTCATTAAAAGTATATATATTTAAGTAGGAAGTTTATTTGAAATTTTGTAGAATTTTATTTAGTATAGATTACATTTTAGCTAATGTTGGATGATAAATAATAATTTAAATGATAAATTTTAAAACTAATTATTTGTAATCGAAATTTACATTTCCGTTTTTTACACCTTTACTGTTGTATATTTATCTTTAACAAAATAAATTTAGATTTAAACGCCAAAAAAAGTACTGAAAGGTTTCATCACACACGAAAATCACGTCTTTATAAAGGTAAATAAAAAATTAAACATTGAAAATTTTCTATACCTATAATTAAAGATAATTTAATAAGTCATATACTTTGACCATGTGTTTCTAAAATTGTTTTTAAATGTATTAAAGAAGTTTAATTCTACAATAAGTTATACAGCTTATCAATTTATCTGTGTAAATGAGCTATATAGCAAAACTTTGGATGTGAATATTGAATCTCAATGCATGAATAAGTAATGAAAAAACAGTAAAAAATAGTTTTAGCTTGTGTGCACTAAATTATATCCCAACTCTGTCATAAGAAAGCAAATATAACGTTTTGTATTGTTTGCAAAGATTTTACCAACCATAAAAAATTTCCGAACAAATATGTACGGCAACGGAATAGATATAACAGGTTATGGGACGTATGTGTCGTTTACACAAACGAGTATTGACTTTTTCATATTTTTTAAAACATATGACAAACATGTTTTTATTTTGATATTTTTAAAGAAAGATAATGAATTGGAGTCTTGACACTATTATGCAATTTTTTTTTTACTACGTATTAAAATTTATAAAAGTATAGTATAAATATGGTAATTTTATGTGGGGGTTTAAAACTGAGTTATGAAGTAAAATGTAAACATTTTTTGCCAGAAAATTGCTACACACTCATCGAACAATATTTTTCTAAGATCACTAAAAATAAAGAAAAAATCCGTTCCCAGATGCTTTCGAGCTCCTAACAGGAAAATCTTAAATTTAATTTACTCATGTTTTTAATTGAAATGGGAAATGCCTTTTTTATCTTTACTGCATTTTTTATTAACTCCAATAACTTAAAGTTAACATTATATATTCTTCGTGGCTGAAATCTTACCAGAAATAGTTTTATTTTATACTGTTCGTTTTATGTGATATTTTATTCAAACTATGCGAAATCATATATTTTAAGCATGCATTAGAATACTTTTTGGATCCGATAAGCGTTTTCCCTATACACTGATTGGCTACTTTATAATGACCACCTGGCAATTTTAAGCAAATAGGCAATTTCACTACAGTGTTGCAACTAATAGTATAAAAGAATTGAGCTAAGTTCCTAAGGTGAATTGTTTGTGTTAAGTTCCTAAGTTGTCAGGTGAATTGTTTGAGAATATAAGGAAACATAATGTTAATTACGAACTTTTAATATAGACTGATAGTAGGAGATAAGAGATATAGAACAAGTCTTTACAAAATCACCGCAATTGTAAAATGCTCGTGAGCTGTTGTAGTGAAAGTGTAACAGAAGAATTGAGGGCAAAAAAATTGACGGGTAAATTGTAGTCATTACTAAAGGATGAATGATTGGTGAGAACGAAGAATCTCGCGAAATGCGAAAAAGAACAGAAAGGTAACTGTTCAGCAACTTACAGCAGATAATAATAAAGAATTGTCTCAAAGTATCTGAGTACTGAGACATAATTTTAAGGCACATTGGTCGTTTTTCATTACATTCGAGTTCTTTACGGATTACAAATTATTATTTTTACAGGAATTGAATACGTAAAAAAAACGAATTTTAATCGTTGATTTTTTTTTTCATATTCTCTCTGATGTTTCAAATGTGTTCTGCTTCTAAAATGCAGTTAGCTTTATATTTTAAATTACGATATTAATATTCTGAGAGACTTTTAGGGATTCACTAAATTTCTGACTTAGTTAAATAATATTTTAGCGTAATAGTGAATTTTTCATTTTCTAAGTTAATCTGAAGGCAATTTTTGGGGATTAAAATTGAACAGCTGGTTAATTACTCACACCTATCGTGCTAAATCTTCTAGGATTTTTGGTTAAATTTTATTTTGGTTAGGTATATACTTAGGTAAGAAAGAAACCCGAACAGGATATTAGCGGATCAAAGAATAGTGACCTGGGGGAAATAAAGCATCCCGAAACACCTTTATAGCCTCAACGTGTTTAGTGAGATAACATATAATCTGTAGCAAAAAATATCCTTAATATTTGAACACTAACAGGAAAAACAATTAAAATAATTTAAGGTATACATATACAATTGAGAGGATTTTCTTTAATTTTAAAGTAATAATTTCAAACTTTTTGGCTGTATATTAGAATTAAAAATGACGCATTTATAAATTTAACTTTTTTTCCTTCAATTTTTTAATCAGCTAATTGCAATTAAAGGGACTAATTAGGACGTTATTAGAACATACATAAATAAACTTGTAATTAACTTAGAGGTACGATTTATACTGTAAATAAAAGATATTATATTGACGCATGTTCCTATCTAGAATTTTGAATTTGGCTGCAATATTTATAAATTTTTAAATAAAAAGTTAAAAAAAATACATAGTTTTTAACAAAAATTAGGATTAAAATATTCATAAAAATGTGTTTATAACAATATATGTCAGATTCGCCATAGGAAACACATTCACAACTTGTGTCTTCAAAACAAAATTAGAATTTCATAAATCGGACAATTTATTATGAAGTTATGACCGTTGGCGTAAAGTTATATAACACCAAAATGTCATTCTTCAGAAAACTCGTTGAAAGTTTACTACACTAATGAACGTGATACAAAACAGGTTCACAAAACCCACTGTAATTTAAAAAGTAAAATTAGTCTCAGAAAGAAAATGGTATTATTTTAAAGGTAATGAATTCGGGAATATTTTTAAACAAAAAAACAAAAACGCAGACTTGAGTCAAATTTTGCAATTACTAATGTATATGTATACCTTAAGGACTAAAAGTCCATAAGTCAATGTAAACTGAGAAATATTTTAATAATCCTAAATTATTTTGGCTCTCTTGAAACAAACTATATAATTCTCTTGCCCATGTCCAAAAATGCCCAATTGTATAAGTGGATGAATCACGTAAGCTGCTTGTTTACATATCGGAATCAACGGTTGCTGAATGGGGGAATCAAAATAAATTGTTGTGCTTCCACAACATTAAAAAATATTGGAGACAAAGTTCTCAACGAGTAAATGAGAGCGTAGATGAAAGTTTAGAAATGTGAAATGATGAACGATATCGTAGAAACGTCTTAGTTTGAATTGGGACTGTTGTTGAAAAACACGATATATATTTTACGCAGGAAGTTTGTTCTATATGTGCAGCCCACTTCTGGAAAAAAAAAAACTCTTCTGAGAAATACAAGAATGAATTTGTAAAAGTTACATTTTTGTTCTTTTGTAATGATTATAACAGGAAATTTCTTTTTACGATAGGACATATTTTAAAAAGGTAATTACTTTAGTGAGCGAAGCGAGCCTATTACGAAAGACAAATGAGTGTTGCTAAGCAACTCTTGGGAGTTGGCGAGCGTGAGAATGCAGGAGGCGAAGCCTCCTAGTTCTCATTAACGTACTAACGCAAAAATGTAATTATTCTTTATTATTTATATATGTGACACGAGAAAGCAATGTAAATTTTAATATAAATGAATAATGAGTCATGGTATTAAATTTGATAATACATAAATCAGCCTGTTTAATTTTTGAATTTTTTTTCCCGAAAGTTTCATAGGCTTTTCTAGTCAATGAGTTTAATGTAGAATATTTTCATGGTCAATATTTTCTTCGTTCATGATTAGTAACATAAAAAGTAATCAAAGAAGACTTATTTATGAGTTTAGTAAAATATGGGAATAGGTATGTGCTTGTTAGTTTGTATTGGGTGTGTGCTTTAATTAAAATTCGGAGATAGGTTCAGGTTGGTTTTTTTGCACTCAAATTTGAACATCAGTTCCTATTTCAAATTGAAACTAAAGAGTTTCAGCTGAAAACAATCTAATGTCCTGGATATATATAAATTTCACTTATTAACTGCTTTTAACTATTAAAGATCAATTAAACTAATTGAGATTAGTCCTCCCTGTTCATGTACATAATAAATTATTTTATTTACTATCGGAAACAACTTATTACTTCAATAATTATTTAAAATTACAATTATATATACATATTAATGATGAAATAAAGTTTTGTCATGTGGGGAGGGGGGAGGTATAATTAAAAAGTTAAGCTTTAACAATTTGAAGTTATGTTATGATTCAATTAAATATAAGACATCCCAAATGGAATTTTAATATTTTTTTCTTGATTTCAAGCACCCCCTACGCTAGTAAAACTTATAAACATATTGATCTAGTAATCTAAATTTACTTTTGGATTCATTTTTCTATAAAAAAAAACATTCAATTTCCTAAATCCTCAAAATAACAAATGAAATACTAATATGTATAAGCATTTAAAATACTAATATGCATAAGCATTTAAAATACTAATATGCATAAGCATTTAACATACTAATATGTATAGGTGTTCAGATTTATATTACTTAAGAAACTTTCTATTATAAAATGTTCTTTATTTATTTCTTATTTATAATAAATATCTTAGTTTATAACCAATGCGTCTGATAAGTAAAAATTCCGTTTTTTCATAACGAAAATAGTTAAGTAATTTTTAAATGAATAGCTATGCTGGTAATTTTAAGTTATGTTCTAAAAACTAATACGCGCTTATCTATTACATTATAAAAATGACCACGGATACAAGATCCATCTAGATTGATCCAAGCAACTGTTATAAATGTAGCTGCAGCTGTTTTTAAAAACTATTTGGTTCGTGACAATTTCCATTGTGGTCTGGCAGATTGTTGCATTTCCAAGTCCGCTTTTGCAATATCCTGTATTGATCCCCTATGTCATGAAATTATCCTGTTTTATAAATTTAAACTACTTAAATCCCCCTAAAGACTTTCTTTCAATGCATATGTATTTTTATATTCCTGAATATAGCATCAATATACAAAATGGTGTTCTGCTGTATAATTTTTACTTGGTAGTTAACAAATTAGTTTCTTCCTAAGTTCAGATGATCAGAATCTCACTGAATACTTAATATTTAACCAGTCCGCTTCGTAAAGGGGCTAAATTATATCACTATATTTAGATGCGATAGTTTTACTGATAAATCCATTAATCCCATACCTAGGTTGCTAGTCACCTCTATCTGATTGAATTTATCTTCTTACAAGTAATAAATGCCGTATTCATGTCATTGAAATGTGACTTGACTTGTGTCAATATTAAAAGATACACCTCATTTGACTACCCATTTTGATAACTTATTTACATCAACTGACGTCTATGGAATTTGTTTTTAATAATTTACAGTTCCTATAATCTTTAAGTCATAAAAAAGTATTTTTCCCCAATAAATTAATACTCATATAATTGATAAAAAATAAGAAACAGAAGAGGCCTCAAAACTGACCCTAGTGGTATATCACTTACAACTTCAGTAAATATATTACCCTTAATAAGAACTATTTTTTTCTTGCAGTCAACTAATAATTAATACATTTTAAAACCTAGCCATGAAAACCTAATTCTTACAAACTTATAAATCAATGCAATGTGCGGGATCCAGCCAAAAGCCTTTTGGAAATGAATAAAACTATCATCCACACTATTTCAATGGTATATTTACTTTTGTGTTCAAAACTGACCCTTGTGGTTCTATCACTTACAACTTCAGTAAATATATTACCGCTTAATAAGAACTAATTTTTTTTCTTCCAGTTAAGTAATAATTGATGCACTTTAAAACCTAGCCACGAACCCTAAATCTTTCAAAGTTATAAATCAACGCATCGTGCTGAATCCTGCCAAAAGTCATTTGGAAATGAATAGAACTAACATTCACGTTGATTTAATGGCATATTTACTTTTGTATTCAAAACTGACTCTGGTGGTTATATCACTTACAACTTCAGTAAATATATTACCCTTAATAAAAATAATTTTTTTCCAGTTAACTAATAATTAATACACTTTAAAACCTAGCCACGAACCCTAATTCTTTCAAAGTTATAAATCAATGCACTGTACGGGATTTTGCCGAAAGCCTTTTAAAAATGAATAGCACTACTATCAACACTGTTTCAGTGATATATTTACTTTTGCAAAACTGCAAAAGGTTGGTAGCACATGACTCCCCCTTTTTGAAACAAAATTAGGCGTCCGAAAGCAAGATTTAAGCCTCAAGAAAATTAAATATTTTACCTTTAATTAAGGTTTCAAAATACTTCCTAATAACAGATGTTTGACTAACAGGTCGGCAATTTTGTACCTTGCTTTTTAAACCATATTTAAATAGTGACGTAATATTTCCTACTTCCTAATCCATTCAAATAAGAATGTAAGAATTCTCAAATACTAGCAATAATACTTCTCCAAGTTTTTCAGTGCATTAAGCAAGAATTTTGGAATCAATATTGTAAGGGCTAAGGGCATTAAAATATTCAATGCTAAAAAAAACAAAAAACTTTACTTTTTGCAGACAATTTAAAAAATACTATCTTAACAAATATGTAATAGCATTAGATATTTTCTTACCTTCTGTTGAAAAATTTTGAATTTCGTATTACTTTACCCATCTCTTACACATAAACGAATTGATGTATAAATTTTTGAAATTAAAATACCAAAAAAATATAAATATCAATCTGAAATCATATTTCATTCAGAGTATATTAAGACTATTGTAATAAATATTACAATAGTCTTAATATACTCTGAATGCATTAAACAAGAATTTTGGAATCAATGCTGAAAAGCCCAAGGGCATTAAAATATTCAATGCTAAAAAAAAAACATAAAAAGCTTTACTTTTTGCAGTCAATTTAAAAAACACTATCTCTAAACAAATATGTAATATCATTAGATATTTTCTTACCTTCTGTTGAAAATTTTTGAATTTTGCATTACTATACCCATCTCTTACATATAAACGCATTGATGTATCAATTTTTGAAATTAATGTACCAAAACAATATAAATATCAATCTAAAATCATATTTCCTTCAGGGTATATTAAGACTATTGTAATAAATATCAGTACACATATAACTATATATACCCTATACCGAAGCTACTTATCTTTAATAGCATATCATCCCATTTAGTTGAATCTGACTATTAAGTTTATGTTTCAAATAATTAAGTAATCCTCTTATCACATTTTGAACCAACACATTTTTGAAAGCTTAATTGAAATAGTTGTTGCTAATCAATTATCCTTTAACATCTGAGGCTTGAGCTAATTAGCAAAAATTATGTTCCATTTAAAGATTATTTCACCATCCCAAAACTTAAACAATTTATCCCATTTTATATTAGAAGTAATTACTGTAACTTAATAAAATATAGTTATAAATATATTTTAGTACTGTAAGTATAATTTTATAATTAATAGATCTATATTACGAGTCAGATATCCACCTGCTATGCTCTAAAATATTTACTCTTTGACATACTTGAAAAAGCAAAGCTTCCAAATACTTATTAAGGTATACATACACATTAGGAATTTCAAAATTTGACTCAAGTCTGCGTTTTTGTTTTTTTGTTTAAAAATATTCCCGAATTCATTACCTTTAAAATAATACCATTTTTTTCTGAGACTCAATTTGCTTTTTAAATTACAGTGTGTTTTGTGAATCTGTTTTGTATCACGTTCATTAGTGTAGTAAACTTTAAACGCGTTTTCTGAAGAATGACATTTTGGTGTTATATGACTTTACGCCAACGGTCATAACTTCATAATAAATTGTCCGATTTACAAGATTCTAATTTTGTTCTGAAGACGCAAGTTGTGAATGTGTTTCCTATGGAGAATCTAACATATATTGATATAAACACATTTTTTATGAATATTTTAATCTTAATTTTTTTGTCAAAAACTATGTATTGTTTTAAACTTTTTATTTAAAAATTTATAATTAAATAAATATTAAACCAAATTCAAAATTATCCACAGGAACATGCGTCAATATAATATCTTTTATTTGCAATAAAAATCATACCTCTCAATTAATTACAAGTTTATTTATGTATGTTCTAATAATGTCCTATTTAGTCACTTAAATTACAATTAGCTGATTAAAAAATTGACTGAAAAGAAAAGTTTATATAAATAAATGCATCATTTTTAATTCTGATATACTGCCAAAAAGTTTGAAATTATTACCTAAAAATTAAAGAAAATCATCTCAATTGTATATGTATACCTTAAATAAATGTAACTATAAATCTGTCTCTTCGAAAAGGGAAGGTCTACAAACCAAATTAGAGCTGGCATTACCTCGTAAGTAAATTCGAATCAACTAGACACGTAAACACTCTTTAACATGCCACATTAACCATTTCCTTTGCAGGAAATGTTATTTGCTTTACTTTGTCGGCTTCTCGCATCCGATTGCCAAAGATTAAGCTCTAATTTTCTTCACCAAGGCCTCTTTTATTATCCAAGCAGTAAATAAGACGGAAGTTGAAAATTGCAAGCGCCGCATAAAACTTTTCATCTCCAATAAGAATTTAATATCATTCAATAACGCTTCTTGAATATATTTTTCATTCTTAAAAATGAGGATGATTACGACTTCAAATGAGAATGAAAGTGATCAAGAACTTTTATTGTCTCGGCTATAAAACGAAGACGAGATCCGATGAACTATTCAATTACTATGCCACCTTATTACATTTATTCAGGAATTTATTGTTATTAAATTGATTCGGAAGTTTCATTGAAAGGATTTTTAAGGTTACTTTGATTTGAATGAGCTATTTGAAATTCATCAATGGATGTGACTTTTATTTGTTATAGATAATAAAAGTCCCATTCATTGATGAATTTAAATCGAGTTCATTTTCGGTACATTTTATGTGTTAAAATTATTTTAAGGTATACGTATAGGCTTCAAATCGCAAAACTCGTAAAAATCGGGGAAGATTTGTAAGGCCGTAAAAAACAAAAGCAAAATAAAAACAACACAAAAGAAGGAAACCCTATGATGGAGGAGCATACTAAAATTGAAATATATAATAATTAGTATAATAATAACAGTTTTTTATATAAAAAATACTTTTTTAAAAGTCATTCTCAGATTGTAGTTTTTTCTATTTTGCATTTCATTCAAACAGTAATAACTCCAGTTTAAATAATATTTTTTGAAATTTGTTTTTTG
This sequence comes from Linyphia triangularis, assembly GCA_963978545.1. NCBI lineage: Eukaryota > Metazoa > Arthropoda > Arachnida > Araneae > Linyphiidae > Linyphia > Linyphia triangularis. Next base: position 102,248,313 of record OZ021721.1, read on the forward strand.
CTACATAATCTACATACATTGTTGAATATTTTGACCCTAAATACTAAGTGATTTGTAAATAAATATTTTTTAATTGAATTTTAAAGAAAAGATTCTGTGTAAAAAAACTTGGATTTTTCTAATAGATTCAGTTAAAGCAAGATATCACAAAACATACACACTGTAAAATTCTGTTAATAGGGTCAAAACATAGAGCAGGGTATTTCGCATTATTGAACACCAAAATTGTATCTGTGGGTGAATTATAATTTTTGTCATTACCGTTCGAAATTAGCCTAATTAGTTGATTAAATGTTAATAAATTATTAAAATTGAAGAAATTTAAAAAAAAAAAAAATTATTGGAAACAGTTTAACAAATAATGTACTTTTCAAGGTGCAAAGGTCTAATTTTTAAATTGAAAATTAAAAAAAAAAAAATTTTGAAACCTATACGTATACCTTAAATAAGACGTGCTATTTCTTTTAAAATAATAAACCTCCTTTATATGGCCTTTTGATAGAAGTTAAAATGTCTTAAAATTGGTTTTAAACTAGTATATTATGAATTGGTTACTTCTAAGAAGTATTTAGAATATATTGTCCATTCCTAGAATAGTGAAGATTTTTGAGTTTGCAGAAAACTTGTTTTAATGACTTTTATTTTGTTATACCATTATTTTCATTGACATCATTTGCATTATTATATAATGAACACATTGCTTCATGTCAAAATAAGTGGTTTAAATAAATCAGTGTTCAATAGAAAATTAAATAATCGATGCAACCATATATCCAATTAAGTTTCAAACCTTAAGTGTCTTGATACAAAAATTAACATTTGTAAAATATTTAGTAAGGGCCATTAAATGCGTAATCTTTAACGATAAATAACATAAAATTATTATAGTTATTAAATAAAATATAAAATTGAATATATATTTATTATGGTTATGAGTTACATTATATAAATTAAAGTACTTTTGCTTATGTTATATAAATCCAACCATTTACAGTATTATTAGCATTAAGGAGACTTGACAGTCACCGACACAAGCTAAAAGCCAAATTTACATCTAACTTCAATGTCCTATAAATTATTTTTTATTAACGTATTTATAAAAAAAAATTCACAGAATTTGTAGTTCGATATCTGCAAATATAGTAATAATGTAAAAATAATAAAAAACATTAATATTTTTAGATTGTAAGATTTTTTTGCAATTAACTCAAAACAGGGATTTTCAGCACCTAGGTACACTTTTTAAAAAACCTATTCAATATTGTGCTCTAAATTTTAAGTAGAATATTATTTAAAAGTGAGTTCTATATTGATGACCTAAAATTTTTATTTTAAATATGTGTATATTTTTTTAATGTGAATTTTATATTTTTTTTCTTCTAGTTCATACAAAATATAACATTAAAAGAAATATTGTCCAAAAAATAGGTTATCAGCATTAATCGAAATGTTAACTAAAGATTTGTAATTTTTAAAAAAATATTTATATGCTATTTTGTTTGTAAAGATGTTAAAAATCACTGTTTTGAGATTATTTAAAAAAATACTTGTAAGCTCAAAGTATTAATTTTTTTTAATCATTTTTGCACATTTATTATGCTCATAAATATCTAACAACTCTTTGAGAGAAATAAATAATTTATAGGACATTGAAGTTGGATGAAAATTCAACTTTTAAATTTTGTCGGTGACTGTCAAGTCTCCTTAAGAAATGTGTAACGATCTTTGTTATGTACTAGATACATTAAGAAATATGCAACGCTCTTTATTATGTACAAGGCAAATTAAGAAATATGTAACGCTTTTTGTTATGTACTAGATAGAAGTATATTTATATCTAGGTTTAAATATTTATCTGATATAGAAAAAGTTGGGATATACAGCATGAAATCGAGAATATATGGATCTCATATATGGAAATATACCACTCAAAATGTGCAGGATACGATATTCTTAATACTGTTATACTTCCAACTTGAAGCCCAACTTCTTGGAGTTATGCCTTTCTAGGTAAACAGAAAACAAGTCAACAGAAAGATTCTGCAGACAGCAAATCGATACGCAAAAAGCGGAGTTACGAAAATACCAGATTTATATGTTAAAGCAACAAAGCATCCTCAGCCACAGCGGAAATAAAGAAGTGATGCGAGTTCCCATCGATGATTTAATTTCGTGGCCCGCCAGTAATTGGTTTACAAACCTCATTGCTAAATAAATTTACCAAATGTTTTTTAACTTTTGCAACTAATCGAAGTCTTTACTAATTAAGATTGAGATTACAATGGCATTTTTATTCCTAAAGAGCATACTGAGGGTATTTTGAAACTTAGAAATTTTAGTAAATTTATGAAAAAACTTTCGTTTGAATTTGTTATTGAGGGGCTTTGGAAAACATTTTTTTTTACAAATATGTCTTAAGATTAAATTTCAAATTTTGTTCAAAAAAAGAATTGAGCTGAACTTTGGTAGTTTCAGAGACCTTGTAGTCCCTGGAATTCTGAAATTTTATTTGGAAAATTGATCTTTAAAGTTTGAAAACTTTGTTAGTGCAATTAAAGAAGATATCACTTACAAATAACATGGAGTCAGACTCGGTTACTGACAAAACTTATTAAAAGTAAATGTCCGTCATATGAAAGTTTTCTGATTTCAGTTCCTTCAGACAAATAAGATTTATTTCCAGACAAATAAGATTTATTTCCAGACAAATCTCTTCAAATAAAACTGGCGTTCATTTCATTGCGCTTCCTTTAAAAGAACCTTTAAATATATTAAAGAAATATCGATGTCCTGAATAATATATGACATAAATTTTGAGTAGGCAGGACTTAATGTATTTACCTTGTCCACTTACATGAACTAGCTTGTCCTAAACTATGATATATATTAGGTAAATATTTTTAGAAAACAACCTCTATATACTGTTTGTATAAGCAAACATTTATTTGCAAATGGATATTGTAATTTATTCCGTGCAGTTTATTGCAGCTTACAATAAATAAGTTTTGGAGATTTCAAGAATACTATGGTTCAAATATATTGCTATAGATCAATTATATTAAGCTTTTTAGTAAAATACTTGAGTTCAATAGCTTATTAAAGGTGATGTTATTATTTAATTATTAGTCATTAACATTCGAAAACTTATTATCTCTCTTACTTATCTTTCTTAAAACGTTGAGATATGCGAAACCAAGAATATTGATTAAAAAAAAAAAAAAAACGGCTTCTTAAATACAAAAGCAACGAAAAAATAATTTTGAAAGCAGTTGATATTTACAAAAAGCGTAAATTACTCAAAGATTGGAAAATTTAAGAAATATCCGCGAAGTTTCTGAATTTTTAGTTTATAATAAAAATTCCCGTATCGCTTTACAAATTATTGTGTTAATCATTAGATGTAAATTACATTAAAGAAGTAGAAGGTAATATTCCATTAAAATATTCAAAAATATAGACATTTAATTGGCCAATCTGTGGGTCAAGTTATTGTACACTACGAAAATAGTAATGTTTTATTTGGCAGATAACTTATTCACATCATATCTTTAGGAGTAAGAGGTGTTTTTCTGAAGCCTCCCCATCCCAACTTCTATCCCATATAGCACACGTCCTCCCAGGGAGGCCCTTAGGAAGTCATTCAGAGTCCCGGGAATGACTGGGGACTTCCTAGGGACCTCTCTGGGAGGATGTGTGCTGTATATGGGATGTATAACATATACACTATACTAACATATCTATACCAATAGAACAGAGTATCTTACTCAGTTTGTAGAACCTAACTTCCAGCATTTGAACTCTGAATCATATGTGCATTTAAACATAAGTAATTTTTTACCTCTATTTCCATTCGGACAGCAGCCAGAATGTAAACTTTTAATTAGTTATTTTTATTTAGTTAGTTTTAATGCAGGGAAAGCAACTATATTTTACAACAGTTCATAAAACCTGCTAGATAGCAGCACTATATTCTAGGTGTTTGTTGTATTAACGGAAAAGTTATATATCAATGAATATTTTTGCGAATGAAGCGAGCATGTGCTTGCATAGCAATGAAACTTTTAAGAGGCGAAGGTTGGTTAGTTGTTTTCAGATTATCTGGCGCCGTCAGCAACACTAGAGCTATAATGCACCGAAACATTCGTCATTTGGCAAGCCAACATACATTTACAAACACGGGACTCGAACCCATAACCTCGCGGTCTAGAAGCTAGCACTCTAACCTTTAAACCGTTTGGTCGGCCAAAAGGCGAAGGTAGCTTGAGTTTGCGCACAATGAACCTTTTAAAGGTTCGTTAAAGGTAGCGAAGCTACTCTGGTTTACGAAAGTTAAAAACCAGGGTGTGTACACATTAAGAAGTTTCCGCAATGTGGGGCCCAGTAACTAATTAATAATATTTATGTAGCATGTTCTTTTCATGACTAATTTTACTCTTGTTAATAACTTGTCATTGTTCTGATTCTGTAATCCTTTCTAAATTTTTTAAATAATCAAAAATAAGTTAAAACAACGTATTTGGTCACTTTGTCAAAATCGCTGACAATAGAAGTAAAAGGAAGTATTTCCTTTTTTTGGTAGATATTTTAGAATCTAGCCATGCACAAAGTTCCACTCCAAATTTTTGCAGTTTGGTTCTACTTCATCTCCTAAACAACATATTAAAAGTCCCATACTCTCACTTCTTCTTTAAGCAAATGGTTAACAATAATTTTGCTCTACTCAAGCGAAGTTATTATTTTTTCTATAATTATTTGTTGTTTGTATTTGCAAAAGACGTGACTTTATGAAAATCAAATTATAGGGATAATTTAATCAGGTGTAAGATTTCTTACAGGACTCTTGATGACAAGATTGGTTCTATGGTTGCGTAGTACTACAACTATGAGAAGAGTAAAAAAAGAGCTCAATTGAGAAAGGGTTAGACAAGGAAAGATGTTTTATAACTTAATACGCTATATAACAACGAATATAACAACGTTTTATAACAACGAACGCTCTTTTAACAGTACAACTCCAACCACACTACATTATTTTATTTAACTGGGTGTTCGGGACCCAAAATTTTAATATCTTTAATATTTGTTGGATCAGCACAATTTTTTTATGTAATTGTAGAACAGTGTACTGGTCTATAAAATCTATTAAAAAAATTTTAATTTGTTTTTATTAAAATTTTATAATTACTATAAAACAATGCATTAAATGCTTTGATATAACTTAATAAAAATACCTTAATAAACTTAAAAATTATATGCATGTGTTTACACATATATAACAAGAAAATTTACCAAACACAATTTTGATATTTAGAGCGGATATTAAATAAAAAATTTTAACTATAAAAGTTCATATTTTTTTCTTTCATAATTAAAACAAAATCATATCTGGAGTAAAAAGCAAAATTTTAAAATCTTGTTTGGTAAATATCTTTTAAAGAGTTAATACAATATGTATGGGAAATTTGGTGTATGTTACTTAATTTCAAATGGAGTTATTTCCAATTATGTAAAAAAAAAAAAATCATCAGTGAGAAAAGCTATTTAAAGTTCATGCATAAACTAAGTCAACGTCAGCAGTTGACATTAATTTGACAACTGCAATCCAACGGAAAGGGGTAGCATTTTAAATTAGGCATCAAAATGATCATAATTGAACATATTATTTTTTAAAGCAAAATGTTTTTGATAATTTTGAAAATATTTGAGCCCTGGACGCCCTTAATTGCACTTACTGCTACAAATAGTTTCCATGCAAATCAAAAGAAAGATAAAAAGTCTAACTTTAAGTATTCACAAAAACATTAGCACACATTTTAATAAATTTAGAAATATGCTCCGCCATTACTACTTTCAAAATTGCCATTGATTGCGAGTAAAAAAAATAACCAAACTACATTAAATAATCATTTCTACTTGAAATATTAATCCTATATTTTTACATAAGGGATAGATCTCTGAGAACTTTGCTATGAGCAGTGCACTTATTAACAATTATTGATAGCTGTAGAAGTGCCGCTGAAATCAGTCACCAAACCAGCTTTTCAGAAACGGCATTCAGGAAAATGGTGAATCGATCTCTTCCTAGTGTAACTTTGAAAACTTATAAAATGTCTTGTTCCAATCTTTAAGCCAAGCACCTTCTTTGAAGGTTCCCCCCAATTAAAAGTCAAGTTGCACCATTTTTGAAAGCACTTAAAATGCTTCCACGAAAAGAAAAAATGATTCAAAAGATTTCGCTTGTGAAATCAAGATGAATATCCCTTTTCTCTGCAGCCTTTGCATCGTGGAAGTGTATTCTTGGTCACGTCTTTTCGTTTCAAAGAATGCGCATTCGTAATTAGTTTCGAAATGTTGAGATATTAAATGAGTTCAAATGTATTTTTGAAGTTGTGATTAATTGGTGTACTGTTGCAGGGAGTTGAATTAAGGGTTGAGTGAGCAGTGCAAGGGTTTGGTTGACGCGTTATCTTTTGACGCGTTATAATTGCATGAATTATGTGATACAAGTGTCTCAAATAATATTCTTATAATTAAATAGGAACATGGAAAACTAATTTAAGATAAAATATTTACAGTGTTAGCTTACAAAATGATTAGCCAGATAAAAAAAGAAAATTGAATAACAAAGTCTTTATAAAAATTAAACAAAAACATATTCTAGAATTACTTTGCAGGGAAGAAAAATGATCCAAAAGTAAAATAAAAAAAATAAAAAATGATTAAAAAGATTTCGCTTGTGAAATCAAGACGAATATCCCTTTTCTCTGTAGCCTTTGCATCTTGGATGTGTATTCTTGGTCACGTCTTTTCGTTTCAAAGAATGTGCATTCGTAATTAGTTTCGAAATGTTGAGATATTAAATGAGCTAAAATGTATTTTTGAAGTTGTGATTAATTGGTGTACAGTTGCAGGGAGTTGAATTAGGGTTGAGTGAGCAGTGCAAGTGTGTTATTTATGCGTTATCTTGTATTAAGATAATTACGTGAATTATGTAATACAAATATCTCAAATAATGTTCTTATAATTAAACAGGAACATGGAAAACTAATTGAAGATGAAATATTTTGTATAGTTTTAGTTTACTTGTTGATTAACCAAATAAAAATAGTTTCGATACATTGAGATATTAAATGAGTTCAAATGTATTTTTGAAGTTGTGATTAATTAGTGTACTGTTGAAGGGAGTTGAAATACAGGGTTGAGTGAGCAGTTCAAGGTTATGGTTGACGCGTTATCTTTTATTAAAATTATTGCATGAATTATGTGTTATAAATGCCTTAATAATATTCTTATAATTAAATAGGAACATGGAAAATTAATTTAAGTGGAAATATTTTTTTTAGTTTTAATCTACTTGTTGATTAACCAGATAAAAATAGAAAAATCGAATAAGAAAGACTTCATAAAAATTAAACAATGGCATATTCTAGAATTACTTTGAATACTGACTGGCTTAAAAAAAACTTACCTTTAAAGAACGAAATTATTTACTCGGTGCGGCAATTATTCAATTTCATGTTGTCATTCTACTTTTGAAAGTTTTTCAATACTAAGTGGCTGTTATTGTTAATGACAAATTGCATCAAATGACCTAACAGTCACATGGGTTTTCAACAGTTCTGTAAGAGTATAATTTATTTACGGTCCAAAAGCCCGGTCTGATCCAAATCGACTCTGAGGTGACTAGGTGGTAGAAAATGTTTATCACCAACAAAAACTTCGCTAACGGTTGTCGGGATAATACGTAAGTACCGTAAATTGTTTATAAGTCGAAATTTGTATTAGATTCGCTTCAATTGAAAATCTCTTTTACAGATTTCATTCGTATAGGGTGATTATCTAATGAATGTGGCCACCAGTGCGTAACATTAAAAAAAATTCTGAGTCTGCGTTTCTTGTACAAAGAAGCCGATGACATCTGCTGGTTTCTACGATTAGTTTGGAAAAAATAATAGATATGGTATCAAAAAAAGGTTTAATTGAACCCCTATTGCATGGTAGGAATATATGGACGTGTTCTGAGATTAATGGTTTTAAACTTCCCTCTGTAATACATTTTATATAGAGACTTTACCACTACGGGATATTGGTTTTGGTTTGCCCCTCCATCATTGAAAGGCAAAAACATCTTTTTGGTTTTATGAACGTAGTTTTCAAAGTAATGCTTGAAATATGAGTATTTTAGTGCAGAAAGTCTCTGCTGCTGCTTGAAGGGTTTATGTACTAAACGAATCTTTTAAAGTATAGATATACATTAGGAATTGCGAAATTTAACTCAAGTCTGTGTTTTTGTTTTAAAATATTCATGAATTCATTACCTTTAAAATGAAGTCATTTTCTTTCTGAGACTCAAACTACTTTTTAAATTACAGTGGGTTTTGTGAACCTGTTTTGTATTACATAAATTAGTGTAGTGAACTTTAAACGCGTTTTCTGAAGAATAACATTTTGGTGTTGTATGACTTTACACCAACGGTCATAACTTCATTATAAATCGTCCGATTTCCGGAATTCTAATTTTGTTTCGTAGACACAAGTTGTGAATGTGTTTCCTATTGAGAATCTAACATATATTGTTATAAACACATTTTTTATGGATATTTTAATCTTATTTTTTTGTTAAAAACTATGCATTTTTTTAAGCTTTTTATTTAAAAATTTATAATTCAATAAATATGAAAGCCAAATTCACATTTTCTTATGAAAGCATGCATTAATATAATATTTTTAATTTGCAATAAAAATCATACCTCTAAGTTAATTACAAATTTATTTATGTCCGTTCTAATAACGTCCTAATTAATTATTTTGATTGCAATTAGCTAATTAAAAAATTAATGCGAAAAAATTTTATATTTAAAAATGCATCAATTTTAATTTTGATATTCTGTTAAATATTTTGAAATTATTGCATAAAAATTAAAGAAAATTATCTCAATTGTATATGTATACCTTAAGGTACTAAACTAGAGTAAAGAATGATTCTAATTTAAATTCAACATTCAAAAAGCTGTACAAAATAACAATTAGTCAAAATGAGATGAAATTTGACCTGAATATACCCGAAGACCGAAGAAGTTGTATGGAGTAAGAAAAAAATAGTTCGAAATAGTTGGTTTCTTATGCCATATTATTTCTCTCCCCTTTACGCATATATTCTGGTCCACTTTTAGGTTATTCTGACCAGTGTTTTCACCTTTTTGGAAGATGACTTTTAACTATAATCACTCTGTTTATAAAACTCCAGTTGAGGTATCAGTGCTAAACAAAGCATTCTCTAATAAATCACACGAAAAGGGTGTTGTCTTATTTCTGCATTTATTGTTTGGTAATTCCAAAATAAGATACCCATTTGCATAATATGATAACTGTTCTAAATTAAGGGTGTCTTTACCGAATATTAAAAAAAAAAAAACTTTATTTATAAATTTTTTTTGAGTCAAAAATTATCTTTTGTGTGAGGTACTATTTATATATCTTTGAGATGATGTTTTTTTTTTTAAATATTGTGTTTAATTATTTAAAAAAAAATTAGAAATTAAGAAAAATCCGTAATAATTGATGTTTGCGTATTTTGATATAAGTCAATAAAACAATTCTTTAATACCTAATCATATAGAGAAAAATTTTAGTCACAGAATTTTGTTGGGTGAATTAAAAAATTTAAAAAAATTCTCAAAGTTAACATATTGACATTTTTGCTTTTTTTTATGTTATCCTTTACGCTAAATGTTATATTTTAAAATATAATTTAAAAAATAAAATTCTATGAAGACAAAATGTTTAAAACTTTAAAAACTTGGATAGCCGATCGTTAATGGTTCTGGAGCTATATCGATTTGAATTTGCAACATCTGTAAAAAACACTTGTGCTCGAAAAACGCACTTTAGTGATGTTTAAGTAACAGGTAATTTCGTGACGTTCTAATCCCCAGAGGAATAGGATAAAACCATCATTTTCTTCAAGAACGTATGAACTATTTTTTTTAAATTAGAAAAGAAAAAAAATTTAGATTTTTGACGAAATTTTGGTACTGGACCCCCTTAAGTATTATAATGTTTTCAAGTTTTTCTCAAAATCACTCATCTTATCGCATCAGGTCTGGATGTATCGAGCCTGATGAACTAATAATTTTCCAGGAATTGTCATAAAAATAAACCCTATATTTGAAGGAAATCCTCCGTGGATTAGATTGCGTTCTCACTAAAGGGCTCTCAAGCACACTAATAAAAGAAGTGCTAACATTTTCCTCCAGGTAGTTAGGGGAGGCGTGAATTCTCTAGAATAAATAGGCAGTGCCTTTCAAATATTGACTGCGGAGGATTTTTAGTTGACTGCAACTCCTCATGCAGGTGTAAAGAACCAATATCTTATAAATAAACGTCTCGAGTTGCTTTCTTAGATATGATTACTTTAAACTACAATCGATCGATTATACTCAATTTTTCGTTTTTACTTGTTAATACTTGAAAGATATTAAATACATTTTTTATATTTGAATATGTTTTTGGAAATTAAAAATTATCTACTGTAGTTATTTCATTAATTTTTAATTAAAACAAGAGGCTATATTTTGATTTAGCAATGGCTTATGAAACAGTGAGTAAAGAGTAAGGTTTATTCAGATTTTATAAAAAGCCATAGGTGTCTTTATAATGAGTATACATTTTTTTTTTCAATATATTTCCCTATGTACAAAACATTGGTATTTAAACTTAGTTTCGGTTTGTGCTCTCAACGACCTATACTTGTTCACAATAACTGTTAATCAGGTCGGGATCTACGGCATTCTGATTGACCTGGATTCTGAACAACAACGAACATGCATGTCTAACCCGGGATTCGAGCACGGCACCTTTGGCATTCGAAGCCAGAGCGCTAACCCTACAGCCATTAGGTGGGCTTTAAACTTAGTTTTAGTTTTACTTTATAAAAGAAACCACGAAAATTAATAAAGTGAAGATTCACAATAAAATACATTTTTAATTGAAACGTAACCTATAGAACTTATGCATGTTTTATAAATTTTACAATAGAAATTCGTGCAGTATAAACCACACACATATATAAAACTGTTACAAATTCTAAAATTTCTAAAAATCTACCTGTTAAGTTAAATGTATGACAAGTGTTTTCATGTTCTACAGAAATAACACAAAAGTGGATAATATTAAAACTATAAATACTTATTATCTTGAGTTTAATTAATTAATTAACTTTTCATTAACTTAAAGATATACTTAGTCCGAAACAACAAAAGTTAAAAAACGTGGGAACTAATTGGACAATTCTGATCCTAAGCATAGACAAAAAAAAAGATTTTCAAAACTTTTTTCTTTAATAATGTTTGGTTTGATAAGAAATTTTCATAAATTTTTTAAAAACAATTGAAAAATATTTCAGTATACTCAACTTTTGAAGCAAATTTAACTTTTAAAATCAAAATGTGTTAAGTTAATAAGAAAATTGTTTCTATTGTTCCATCTTATTTAACAAATCAATTTGGCAGGTAATCCGAGTATTATACGACATGCGATCTATTCCTTACGTAAATTTTCTTCCATCACTGATTCTCTCCAGAGAAAACTGTTTAAATCCTTTTCAATACTGTAATAAAACAGCTGCTACCATTATTCAGAATATTTATGAAACTTTATGTTATATAATGGATTTATGGGTAAAGTTTTAGGAACAATATGACAAGAAACACTATTACTGAATAACTTAAGGGTCAGTGCAATCTGATACCAAGTTGTCTGACCAGATTTACGGATATAAGCGTATCTTTTTTATATTCTTAAGGGGACTTGGTGTAATTCAAACTTTTTTTTTTATTTAAGCCTTTAAATTTATAATTTTTACATATTTGGAAGTGTTAAATGTTATTTTAAAAAAAAGTTCACGTGCTCTAACTTTACAAAATTTTAAATGTTTTTTTTTTTTTTTTTTTTTTTTTTTTTTAAATCATCTAATTTCAAAATATATCTTCATTTTCATTTTTCAATATTTTTTTCTGATTTTTTTAAAAAAAATATTCCTTGTAATATAGATATTAAGAATGACACAAAAAAAATGTCAAGTCATTTCATTCATATTTGGTGAAGTTTTAGTATTTTGAGTAAGGTGGGATTTAGAATAAGTAAAATAGTTTTCGAGAAAAACGATAATTATTGTACCTATATGTAAAAAAAAAAAAAAAAAAAAAAAAAAAAAGCATAAAAAATGGGTGTTTTTCAACATTTAAATTTGTAAAAAAAGTTTTTATTTTATTCAAAAATCTATACCTATTTTTTTCAAATAGATATTAAGAATTACACAAAAAAAATTTCAAGTCATTTTATTAATATTTGCTGAAGCTTTAGCATTTTGAGTAAGGTGGGAATTTCAAAAATCACGAAATGAGAAAAATGCTTTCGAAACATCAAAGTAGCTATTGCAGCAATACTAAATACTCCATAATAATATAGTTTTTCTGCAATTGCAGTTTTCAGATCAGCTCAAAAATTTGCCTGAATAAGGGAAGCTTTCAAAAATTATAAACACGCAAAAAATACAATTTTTTTATTTTAATTACTTTTTGTGAAAATAAGGGGTATCAAGTCCCCTTAACTGCATAGAGATATTTTATGAAAACTACTTCTATTTGCATTTTATTATTACTTACTACTATATAGCTTTGTTTCTTGATTAATTGAGTAATGGAAAGTTAAAATGGATTTAAAAGAAAAGTAATTTTCAGGGTTTGCTGGATAAAATAAAAAATTACATTAATACATTTTTTCTAAGTTCTAAGATGTTGAATTAGTGTTGAAAATAAATGTGGGGCTTTTGTGCTTTTGTTGAAAAGTTTAAGGTGTGTTGCTAAAGCAAAAAAAGTTTTTTCTTTCATTGAAATTAAATTTTTACTAAAGGGTGTTGCTTTTTTAATTTAGTTTAATGTGAAAAGTATCGCCTTGCTTTAATGGCCTTCTAAACAATGCAATTATATACACGTTTGTTTAAGGGGACTTGGTACCCCTTGTTTTTACAAAATATAATAAAAATATTAATTTTCCATTTTTTGCTTGTTTATAATCTTTGAAACCTTCTCCTTATTCTGGCATGTTTTTGAACTGATACGATAACTTCAATTGCAGAAAAACTATATTTTTATGGAGAATTTAGCATTGCTGCGATAGCTCCTTTGATGTTTCGAAAGCATTTTTCTCAGTTCGAGATTTTTGAAATTTCCACCTTACTCAAAATGCTAAAACTTCAGGAAATATGAATGAAATGACTTGAAATTTTGTGTGTGTCATTCTTGATGACTATTTGACAAAAATAGGTATGGATTTTTGAATAAAATAAAATTTTGTTTTAGAAGTTTAAATGTTGAAAAACACCAGTTTTTACGCTTTTTTTTTTACATATAGGTACAGTAATTATCGTTTTTCTCGAAAACTGTCTTACTTGTTCTAAATACGATGCCTAAAAAGTTAGAGTATATTAATAGGAACATATTTTTAAAAAATCAGGAAAAAATATAGAAAAATGAAAAAGAAGATAGAATTTGATTGTTCATGAAATGTTTTACAAATTTTAAAATTTTGGAAATTTAAAACATTATGTCAAGATTTTTTTAAATAAAATTTAGTTTTTACTCAGTAATACCTACAAATACGCAAAAACTATAATTTTAAAGACTTAAATAATACTAAAAGAAAGTGTGAAGGGTACCCTTAAATTTCCTACGAAAACATTGGCTTTGTAACAGTTACCAAAAAAAAAAAAAAAAACGGACTAAATTCATTTTTAAAGCATTGTTTTTCCAATCTAGTTCGATGCAAAATGTGTCTCTTTACTGTAATGGATCTTCAGAAAATGCAATTAAATACCTATCGTGTTGGATTTCCTACAAATACATCGGCTTTGTAATGGTGGCCACAAATACAACATGGGAATCAAACTGGAAAGATTGTAAAGTATTATTTCATAAATCTACTTCAATGCAACATGTATTGCTTCAGAATAGTGGCCTTCCATACAATGCAATTACACATCCGTCGTGTTGGATTTCTTAATGGGAGACCCGTAAGCAAAAACCTAAAATTTTTATTTATGAATTTAGTTGCACCAAATTTTTTTTTATATAAATAAAATATCTATTTTTAAACTATAATTGATAAAAATTTTTGATTTTAAAATTTAATATTTTTTGATATTTTTGTATTTATGTGTTTTTTGGCCGAAATATACACCTTTTTAAAAAGACTACTCCTTCAAATTTTAATATTTTTAATAATTTCAAAACTAATTTATTAAATTAAAGTATACTTTAAGGATGTAGAGATCGATTTTTTTTAAATTAGTGTGACAGGGGATTTTAAAAAACAAATTGTGTTTATCACAAGAAATTGTTGAATTTTACCAAAAAAATTCTATTTTTTTACTCTAAAAAAAGTTAATACAATTTACTAAAAAATCTCTCCCTACATTTATAAAACAGATATTCAAGACTTCAAAAATATAAACAGAATCTAAGTAAATTTTTCTCAAAGCCTTAGCATTTTAACTCAGTCAAAATTGCCAATTCTAGATTTCGTGAAAAACGAACTAATTTGTATTTTTTAATTATCAAAAACAAGTTAATACAATTTACTAAAAGAACTCTCCCGACATTTATAAATCAGATATTCAAGATTTCAAAAATATAAACAGCTTAAATCTAAGTAAATTTTTCTCAAAGCCTTAGCATTTTAACTCAGTCAAAATTGCCAATTCTAAATTTCGTGAAAAACGAACTAATTTGTATTTTTTAATTCTCTAAAAAAAAGTTAATAGAATTTACTAAAAAAACTCTCCAACTCTCCCTACATTTATAAAACAGATATTCAAGACTTCAAAAACACAAACAGCTTAAATCTAAGTAAATTTTTCTCCCTTAATATATTGCCCTTATAATAGAGTCCAACATTACAACTTGACAAGCAAGAAGAGACTTAGTAGATTTTAAACCCGTTGTTTTTCCATTCTAGTCCAATGCGATATGTGTTGTTTTGTTCTAAATGCCTTCCTGACAATGCAATTACACATCCGCCATGTTAGATTCCTTAAAATACATTGGCCTTATAACACTAGCCTACAATACAACCTGAGAAGGAAAAACAGGCTTAATATACTTTTAAAGAGTTATGTCTCAAATCTAGTTCAATGCAACATGTGTCACTTTACTATAATAGCCTCAGAAAAAATGCAATTATACGCTCTACGTGTTATATTTCCTACAAATTCAGTGATATTGTAATAGTGGCCAACAATACAATCAGATAAACTAAAACAGGCTTAATACATTTTAAACCGGTTGTTTCTCCAATATAGCCCATTGCAATATGAGTTGCTTAATACAAAGACCGTCCAGCCAATGCAACTAAACACCCATCGTGTTGCATTTCCTACAAATACATACTTCTTGTAATTTTAGCCAATAATACAACCTGGGAAGAAAAAATAGAATAAATAAATTTTTAAAGAGTTTTTTCTCAAATCTAGTTCGATGCAGCATGTGTCACTTCACTACAATAGCCTTAGAAACAATGCAATTATACACTTTTCGTGTTAGACTTCCTATAAATTCAGTGATATTATATGAGCTTTTTTTAGTGTAAAAACATAAAAAACCTTTTGCATAGCTTGAATCTTCGAATCCATGCTAACTATTGTTAACAGTTATAATACGAATGTATTGTGAAATTTCATGGACAAAAAATTGTGGAAGGAGTAGCATTTCGAAAAAAGTATGAAAAAATAAAAAAAAAAAAAAAAAAATTTAATTAATCAAAAATTATTTATTCAAATTTTTTTTGAAGGTTAAATTATGTTTACTTACCATCAACACAATGTAAAATTTCTATAGTTTAAATTTAAGGGGTACAATTTCGGAAAATAATTTTTTGGATTCTACTTTACTCTTACTTATCTCAAATGGAATGTTAGCCTAGTTCACATTCAAGAGTCGTTCCTCAAGTTCCTTGATTTTTTTCTTTCAACAAATTACTCATCATTCCTCAGGGAATCGATAAATCTCTATATAAAATACAATTTCTCGCGTGTGTTCAAACATTAGACCCCCTTTAAGAGACTGCACCGTGAAATGTACAGTATCCCTAAGGGATATCCGAACTCTGGGATAACGAAGGAATACTCTCATGGTGAAAACAAATCTCGCGGTAATCGAAAGTTTCCAGAACAGACAGAGCGTATCATCAAGAAAATACTTTTTCCTATCGGTCGGCCTACAATTAATACGATAGATTACAAGGGGAAATCGGACGTTAGAGCTGTAATGGAAGGTATTGGCGAATTGTTCTGTACTAAACCTGATATCATGCTGAGATGTGAAGTAAAAATTGAGAGAATCGAAAACTGTAACATGATTTTTTTTTCCTGAAATTTGTATAGTATTCTTTTTAAATGTTGTCTATAGTCAAAATAAATGATTAAGTTGTTATAATGCAAAGCCAGGCATAACACTTTTATTTTATTATTTTAGTGTTATAATTGGATTGTGAGAATATTAGCCCTTTGTAAAGTTGTAAATTTGTACACGTTTCTCATAACGCATGACAGATAAATTAGGTATATACAGATAGAACGTATCATCAAGAAAATACTTTTTCCTATCGGTTGGCCTACAATTAGTATGATTGATTACAATGGAAATTGGACGTTAGAGTTGTAATGGAAGGTATTGGCCAATTGTTCTGTACTAAACCTGATATCATGCTGAGATGTGAAGTAAAAATTTAAAGGATCGAAAACTGTAACACTTAATTTTTTCCTGATATTTGTATAGTATTCTTTTTAAATGGTTTCGATAGTCAATATAAATGATTAAGTTGTTAGAATGCAAAGCCATCTACATAAAATTGTTATTATTTTCGTGTTATAATTGGATTGTGAGAATATTAGTGCTTTGTAAAGTTGTAAATTTGTACACGTTTCTCATAACGCATGACAGATAAATTAGGTATATACAGATAGAACGTATCATCAAGAAAATACTTTTTCCTATCGGTTGGCCTATAATTAATATGATTGATTATAATGGAAATTGGACGTTAGAGTTGTAATGGAAGGTATTGGCCAATTGTTCTGTACTAAACCTGATATCATGCTGAGATGTGAAGTAAAAATTGAGAGGATCAAAAATTGTAACATAATTTTTTTCCTGAAATTTGTATTTTTAAATGGTTTCTGCAATCAGTAAATAATTAAGTTGTTATAATGCAAAGCTACACACAAAATTTAAATTTTATTATTAGTATCGTGATTGGATTATGGGAATTTTAGTTCTTTATGGGGGGGTTGTAAATTTGTACACATTTCGCAAAACGCATGACAGATAAATTAGGTATTTTAACCTTGATTAAAAGTATTGTTCGTCTATTATTTTCACCATTGTTATATCATTATTTTCTAATTAATCTTACCATGTGTCTTCCAATATGTCTTACAGTACAATCTTATAGCCCACGTTGTTCTACATTATAAGTAAACAAAGCATTTTTATTAAAATTTAAACAAAATATTTTGCAATGATGTTAAATATCAATTTAAAATAACTTTGTTTTATATAAACAGATTTGTAATTTTCGTGAAACCAAAACCAGTTTTACCATTTATAGAAACAGTACTCCCTGGCCACTTCTTTAATTAGCCAAGACCTGATCTGTATAATAATTTCCTAGATAATCAACTGATAAAAATACCAGCAACATTTTTTAGAATAATAAATTTATAAATAGACCATTCTAGTTTGCTCAATAGCAGAAACCAGATGTTCTGAAAAAGGATCATATATCTTTGAAATTAGAGTGAATTACGATAATATACTTGGTTCTACAGTTCATAAAATGTACAAACTTCGTTATTTGGTCATATATATTATAAATACTAATAAGAATTCTGACTGTGTATAAATTTATATTATTCTTGCAAATATCTCACAACTTTTTATGAACTAGAGAAAGCCTATACTAAAAATGTAAACTTTCTGTTTTGAAGTACACTAGAGTACCATTGAAAGGTTGATAAATGCAAAGCAACAAATATCGAAAAATAATAATTTAACTTGAAAAAAAGTAATTGACAGTTTGTAATAGCATTTTTTGTTACCTTTTACTTTCATCATTGATAATATTAAGCACACTTAGCAAACACGAATACATCTTGTACGAAAAATATTCCCACCTTAGTCGTTAAAACACCCAAAGTAATAAGGTACATTATTAAAACTTTATATATAAAAACGATTCCTTCTCATTCCTCTTCTCCTCCTATCTCGAAAGTCTTCTTGAGATGCAAATCCAAAAAATATTAGTACATCTTACAGGACATATCCATACTAACCTCAATCGTTGAAATTATCAAAAGTAATATCAAAATAAAACTATACATAATTTACGTATAAAAACGATTCCTCTGTGTTAGAGAATGGCAACACTTCGAGTGTTTCACTAAGATAATGCTCGAATCCTTATGCGCATACTTTCCATCATATCCTACCTGAAAGTGTACAAAAAGATGTGTATTGGCGGATGATATAACTTTTAGCTGAATTTATATTACGAACTTTATTTTAATTCATTGATTGAACATTTATTTAAATTCAAAAGTTATTTATGTTCACAAGTCTAACATCGAAGCGTGATGTGCTGTACAGGAAATAACTAAGTCACTGACACCAAGAAGCGCTATATTTATAGTGAGTAAACCTCTATCTTCTATCAGTCTGCTTTTCTCTCCCATGTCTATCTAGAAAGTCCTCTTAAGATGCACATGTAGTACACACTAGTACATCCTATATGGCATATACATTCACCTGCCTATATACAGCACACATACTCCCAAGGAGGTCCCTAGGAAGTCATTCGGAGTCCCGGGGATGAAGCTTGACTTCCTAGGGACCTCCCTGGGAGGATGTGTGTAATTGTTAAAATTATCAAAAATAATAGTCCACAGTATTAAAAGATTTCCTAAAAAAACAATTTTTTAGACTTTTTCGTCCTTACATATCTCAAAGATTCTCAAAATACTCAAATTTAGTGAACGTAAATACATTCGATACGCTATATATACTCACCTTAAATTATAACAAGTAATAACGTACATTATAAAAATTGAGTATAAAAAGGAATCCTTGTCCTATCCCTTACCTACCTCGAAAGTCCTCTAAATGTTCTTATTTAGTAAACACAAGGGCAACTTATATGGCATGTATACCCACATCAATCGTTCAAATTATCAGAAGTAATAATGCACACTATTACAACTGCGTATAAAAACGAGTCCTTGTCCTTGTCCTCTCCTTACCTACCTCAAAAGTCCTCTTGATGTGCACATTTAATAAACACAAGTGCAACTTATACGGTATGTGTAACCACCTCAATCGTTCAAATTATCTTGAGTAATAATGCACAATATTAAAACTGCGTATAAAAACGAGTCCTTGTCCTCTCTTTACCTACCTCGAAAGTCCTCTTGATGTGTACATTTAGTAAACACAAGTGCAACTTATACGATATGTGTACCCACCTCAATCGTTCAAATTATCTTAAGTAATAATGCACAATATTAAAACTGCGTATAAAAACGAGTCCTTGTCCTCTCCTTACATACCTCGAAAGTCATCTTGGTGTGCACATTTAATAAACACAAGTGTAACTTATACAGTATGTGTACCCACCTCAATCGTTCAAATTATCATAAGTAATAATGCCCAGTATTAAAACTTGCGTATAAAAACGAGTCCTTGTCCTCTCCTTACCTACCTCGAAAGTCCTCTTGATGTGCACATGTAGTAAACACAAGTGCAACTTATACGATATGTGTACCCACCTCAATCGTTCAAATTATCTTGAGTAATAATGCACAATATTAAAACTGCGTATAAAAACGAGTCCTTGTCCTCTCTTTACCTACCTCGAAAGTCCTCTTTATGTGCACATTGAGTAAACACAAGTGCAACTTATAAGGTATGTGTACCCACCTTAATCGTTCAAATTATCATACAGTATTAAAACTGCTTATAAAAACGAGTCCTTGTCCTCCAATTACCTACCTCGAAAGTCCTCTTGATGTGCACATTTAGTTAACACAAGTGCAACTTATACTGCATGTATGCCCACCTCAATCGTTCAAATTATCAGAAGTAATAACGCACAGTATTAAAACTTTACTTATAAAAACGATTTATTCGATCTTTTTCTCCCTTACCTGCCTCGAAAGTCCCCTTAAGATAAGAGTGTTATTTTTTCCATCTTCTCATCCATCATCTCGCTTTCAGCAAGCCTCTAAGTGGCGCTTTTTCTCATCTGCGCTTATCTACAAGACTCCTTCCTATGGATGACAGTGATGAAGCGTAGGAGAGAGTCACCGGCAAGGCATTTACCTAGTCAATGAGCACATTAGTGGAACAGGGTTCCTTTCTTTCCCATTAGAAGGAGCGAACATTCGTTTGCATTAGACTTTAATTATTTTGGCGATAAATCCTTTCCCTCCAATGTTATTGCGGTTTTTCTGCTCCGAAAATTGCGGCTTTTTCCTCATCGAGAAATGAAGTTATGTTGACAGTGTAATTTGGAATTGCGGTTTCTTGCCATTAGGACTAATGTGCGCTTGTTAATTATTCGGTATGTTTTTCTATTTATAACTCGAATGTTATATAAACAAACTATTGACATGTCATTCGGTTGGGTAAAAAGTAAGTAATGTTTTGAAGTAATTTATTGTTGCATAAAAGATGCATTTTCAATTAAAATAATTGTCAATTCTTTCTTTTGCATGCTGTTCAACTAATGAGATTTATACTTAGATTATTAAAAAGTAATGAAACAGGTCTAAGGAATAATAGGATATCCTTTATTCACATGTTGACGGATGGTTTTATCATAAGTTAATACCGAATTTACTCTAGAACTACATCAGTCACGAATAGAGGATAGGAAAATAATATTCAAATATTCATGGAGAAATCTGATTACCAGAGTAGTTTTTTATGAATATGAAGCAAGATAAAAAAAGCAATAATATTTTCATTATTCTGAAAACAATCGGTAAGTCTTATCTTTATACTTACGAATAGTTATCTAGTACGCTTACATTTTATAACTATTCAGTTGTTCGTAAGGTGAAAAAAGAAGAATGTGAATTGATCTAGTAATATCTTCGTATTGTTAGTAGCAGTACAAATATTATTTTAATGTTAATGTTAATGTGTTATTTATTCAAATGTTATAATTTAGTTTAAAGTGTTTATTGTATGCTCACATAATATTAGTTAGATTTCATCGATAATAAAAATATAGTTTTATTTAAAAAAGTGATACATCGGTAATATGCACTTGCACATATCAACAGGCACTTGCATTGTATTTTAACAGCTCTAAAATGTTTGTATAAATGTATTATTCCCCAAAGAATATAATTAACATACTTTTTTGCATAAATTAGAATAGATAAACATTTTAAAAAGTAACTTTTTATTGCAATTTTTTTTAGAAATAAATCATAACCAATTAAAATTCTGCATATTTGGTAAGCATTAAAAATCTCAATAAGGATAATTTTTTTAGTGGTTCATTAAGCTGATCCAATTTTTTTATTTAAAAAAAAAAAAATTTAATTAATAACACTTCGTTTCATTGTCAATGATATAATTATTTGAAATAATGGGGAAAAAAAAGAAAAAAAAAACACGATGTTTTTTGAAATCATGCCTTTTATCTCTATTTTATAAACACTTTTATTTTTGATACTTAGAAAAATGCAGTTTCAAATATTTTATCATTTTTATAGCTATTTTTAACGATTGTAAAATGCTCTTTTTTTCTTGCTCTTAAAACCAATAAACAATAAAAGATTGTGAAAACCCAACCATCTTAAATATTACTTTTAATCTGGTGTTGGATATTTCTATAAAGAAGTTATAAAAATAAAACATTCGAGCTATTTTTGTATTTTTGAAAACAAAGCTATTTGCTATATTGCATTTCTGTGGTGAAACAAGGCAATAAATACTCTAATATAGAAAGAGGATAAAGAAAAAGAGAGGCTAAAAATATTATGACCAGACTCTAAAACTACTTGACCGATTGGAGCGATACTTTTACTCGTGGATTGCTTGCCTCCTGAGTAAAATAGAGAAATGTGTCGTGTTTTATAAAGAAAATGAACAATTACGGTAAAATAGTCTTCCATAGACATTCAGTTTTCTATCCAGATCTCTATAGTTCTGAACTAAGATAAAGGGGAAAAGCACGATTTTTATTTCAACCAAAACAATATACAGTAAAACCCCGATTATCCGAGCCCCGGTTATCCGAGTTTCCGCTTTAACAGAGCCAGATAATATTTCTTTAATTTTTTTACGCCGGATATTTTCCTTTGTCAAAACTAGTACCGAAAAAAATTAGTACTTGATCTCTCAAACACTCAAGAAAACAAAATGTTTACATTCCTTTTCATTGTATGACACTGCTCCTCCTATCGTGTCGCTAAAGGTCTTAAGGCTCAAGGCTTAAATAAGATAACTCTTTAAGCATTACTATATATTATTAATTGCGTGTGGTTTACTTATAGTATAACATTTGTACTTGTCAAAACATACATTTAAACCGATACGATTTATTTTATTTTTAATTTTCGCTTTAACCGAGTTTTTCGGTTATCCGAGTTGGTCTTGGTCCACATTAACTCGGATGATCAGGACTCTACTGTATTACTGTTTGATAGAAGATTTTTTAGGGTAGTTTACTTGTCAAAACCAATAACATAAATATTTTAATTATATAATACTTGAGTGAAGGGACAATTTATGGATTAAGACTGAATTCTAAAACTTTATTTCAATCGTAAATTGGTCATAATTAAGCATTTTGTGATCACTGGTTAAACGTGAAACAGCATTTTAGACATTATTACACTTAAGTTACTTTCTGAGTATTAGAAGTTGTTTTTATAAATTAAAGTATATTTGACAAGTACATAATGCTTTATTAAGAAAATCAAGAGAACACGTTATTTGTTTACTGTTGTTTAAGGAATATGTTAGAAATTTGAAGAGAATTCAATAACTTATTTCCATTTTTGCTGTAACGAATTGGTGGCGAATATAGTGGCTCAATGTACAAATACAAAAGAAGTCAACCAAATGCAGGTCAAAAAGGAGTCGACCAACAACAGGTCAAAAAGAAATCGACCCAGCAAGATCTGTCCAGCATAAACTTTAACTATCACCAATCAATATCAAATTTACTTTTAAAAACACTCACTCCAATTGAATTCACTATATCCACAGACAAATAATTCCATTCATCAATCATCCTGTTATTGAAATAATGTTCTACTATTCAAAACCATGATCAAAAATACAAAATCATGATCATGAAACAATTCAAAAACATGATCCCTCGTTCTATTAACTATAATAAATTCCAAACCCTCGGTCTCACACTCACACATTCTGTTTAATAATCACTATAGGGGTTACGTTCATTACTGACTCAATGACTCAGTAATGCTGTGTGATAGTTGTCACTAGCATAGGATTGCACTAAAAACCATTTAAGAAGAATATTTTGCAATAATTTTACTAGTGATTTAAATTAAAAATAAATGTTTCCTGCATGAACATTGTCAATATTATACATAGGTAATTTAATACCTACGCCTTTTTTTTTAAAGTATACATATACAATTGAGATGATTTTTTTATTTTTAGGTTATAAATTCAAACTTTTTGGCAGTACATCAGAATTAAAAATGATGCATTTATATAAATAAACTTTTTTTTCCGTCAATTTTTTAATTATCTAATTGCAATTAAAGTGACTAATTAGGACATTATTAGAATATAATAAATAAACTTGTAATTAACTTAGAGGTATGATTATTATTTCAAATAAAATATATTATATTGAAGCATGCTGCTATGGAGAATTTTGAATTTGGCTGCAATATTTATTTAATTATAAATTTTTAAATAAAAAGTTTTAAAAAATACATAGTTTTTAACAAAAAATCAGGATTAAAATATTCATAAAAAATGTGTTTATAACAATATATGTCAGATTCACTATAGGAAACACATTCAAAACTTGTGTCTACAGAACAAAATTAGAATTTTGTAAATCGGACAATTATTATTAAGTTATGACAGATGGCATAAAGTCATATAACACAAAAATGTCATTCTTCAGAAAACGCGTTTAAAGTTTACTACACTAATGAACGTGATACAAAACATGTTCACAAAACCCACTCTAATTTAAAAAGTAATTTGAGTCTCAGAAAGAAAATGGCATTATTTTAAAGGTAATGAATTCGGGAATATTTTAAAACAAAAAAGCAAAACGCAGACTTGAGTCAATTTTTGCCATTCCTAATGTATATGTATACCTTAAAGCTTTATTTATATAAAATGTATGCAATGTTAGCGCCACCTTCCAGCGTTACAAAGTCAGTTAGTGATTGAGCGAGACAGTAATGAGCGTAACTCTTATACTAAAATTATTGGCAATGTTTACGTAAGAAACGGTTTTTTATTTTAAGTCACTAGTAAAATTATTTTATATTTATTAGAATAGGAGTTAATCTCATCATTGACTCACTCATTCTGTAGCCTACCGGATGGCTGTGTGGTTAGAGGTTAGAGCTGTGGATTCGCATGCCAAAGGTGCCGGGCAAGACATGGATGTTCGTTGTGGTTCGGAATCCACGTTAAGTCGTAGGTTATTAGGCGTCATTCTGTATAAAAATCGGTCGTTGAGTGTAAAAACATACCACTCACTCTGTAATGTCCTAAGATGATGTATATATACATATATATATCAGAATTTTTGCGTATGTTAAACTAAAGTGTTGTTATATTCATCAGTTTTTCAGCGGACATCTTGAACGTCAAGTTTTCAATAAATGATTTAAATCTCCTCTAGTTCTTCTTTTCTGCAGCGTGTACATATTCAATTTTCTTAATCTTGTATCATTAGAATACAATGATAAACTCTGAACCATCTTTCTATCACTGAACTAAACCGTCTCCAGCCACTCAATGCCCTTTTTAAGATATGGTGATCAATATTGTACTGCATACACAAAATGCGGTCTAACTGATCTCCTTAGCAATGATAGAATGTATTTAGATTTATAAAAACATTTTTTTAAATACATCATAGTATCCAGTTAGATTTTTTACAGGCTGCTCCACACTGATGAACCATTTTGAAATCTCTATGACGCCTAGATCTTTAACAATATCCTCATTGTTGATTTTAACACCTTGTAAATAATAAAAGGCATTTCTATTATTGCGCCTCATGAGCAGAACTAGTTATTTTTTAATATTAAATAATTTACCCATTTAACAGCAATTTTGGTTAAATCCTCGTGAAATTGCATTCTCTGTACATCTGTACTTACAATTTCTATGATTTTTAAATCATTTAACGAACATGTTAACCTTACTTGCCATATTATCACTGCTATGTTTAATGAAGATAATAAATAAGTCAAGCCAAAGCAGCGAATTTTGTGGTACTCTACTTTTAATTACTGTCCATTTAATACACATGTAATTTCAACTTAAAATTCAGTGTAAAAACAAATTAAGCCACTTCAATCTAGCAATCTCATAAGCTTTTAAAGTACCCATGAAGTATACTATGGGAATAGGAAAGAGAAGTTTATATTTAGATATCATTAATTTAAATTTTGTAGAAATACCATGGGTCCCGGTGGTCCACTGAGTTTAATCTTCGAGATCGTGATTGGAAGGTTGCGGGTCATCCTGCCTTGCCGAACACCATACACTAATAGAATGGGAAGTCTAAGATAACAATGGCTGGTGCACATTAAATCCTACATGGCTTTAAAGTCCTCTTGTGGTGGTAGGATTGGAGATAAGGTGCTCGCTCAGGTATCAACCTTGTTATTTGATATTTAAAATTACGATGCGGTAATTGGCTGTGATAAGCATACGCACCTAAATGTAGTAGAAATAGGCAACGGGAATTATTTAAAAACAAACTGTTTGTTTCGGTTAAAAACTTTAAACTAAATGACGTTGATATATGCTTATATGCATATTTGAAATTATTTTCAATTTAAAAGCAGACCAATAAAAGAACATTATAAATCACTAAAACACCACAGTGACATCTGACACAAGAACAGGTTAGAGACTTTCAACAAAATGTAGTTTTCTGTGTGAGTATCTAGGCTCGATTATTCAATTACATTATAAAATAATCTATAAAAGATAAAATGATAAAAAGCAACAGATATCCTATCTTTTAGAAATATGTCAACAAAGTTTTTTCCTTCATACTTTAAAATGTATGAGAAACGACAAACTTTGTAGACGGATTCGCGTTTTTCCAAGAATAAGTCAAGAATTTGGTGATGCAAGAGACGAAATGAATCTTTGTGAAAGTGTGTGGTGTAATACGTAAAATAGATTTTATTAAGTGAATCCATTTCTATAAAGTTAATCAAACATTGCAGAAAGAAAATATTAAATTGAATATTAAAGTGAATGAAAATTTAGATTGAATATTAAAGGGAATGTAATTTTTAAATTGAATGTCAAAGTGAATGTAATTTTAAATTGAATATTTAAGTGAATGAAATTTTGGATTACATTTTAAATTGAATGTAATATTAAAGTAAATCAAACTTTAGATTGAATTTTAAACTAAATGTAATTTTCAATTAAATATTAAAGTGAATATAATTTTGGATCAAATTTTAAAGTGAATGTAATTTTCAATTGAATATTAATGTAAATGAAATTTTAGATTGAATTTTCAAGTGAATGTAATTTTCAATTGAATATTAATGTGAATTAAATTTTAGTTTACATATTAAAATGAAGGCATTTTAAAGTGATAACTAATATGGGTTGTCAGCTTGTTTCTGCATCATTGACCTTATTATTAATTTTTAGAGACATAATATCAGTTTGAGTATTTCTTTGAAACAAATGAATTTTCGCACAAAGTATAAATTGTTTTCCATTCAAATTTTGTCAATGATCTCTTACTACTATTATGATAAAAAATAAATTAGTTTGCTTTGAAGCAATATTTCTTCAGAAATTGTGTATATATATATATATATATATATATATATATATATATATATATATATATATATATATATATATATATATATATATATATATATATATATTAGGGCGTATCGAAAAAATCGAAGTTTATCAAATCTCTTAGCGGTAGTGCGGAAAATTTGTGGACACTCATTAGTAATAAGTGTGTGAAATTTTAAAACTCTGGGTTAATATCTTCTGTCGCCTCAATGGGCCCCAAAGTTCCGAAAATTGGGCTAAAAGTGTTTAAAATTCAAAAATTCCTAAAAATTGCCATATTTCGTTTAACGATTGGGGGTAATGGTTAAATATTAGTATTGTTTAACAGCAACAACTATAATTTTTTTTTTAAATTATAGGTTAATACCTTCTGTCGCCTCAGTGAACCGGAAATTCCGAAAATTTGAATAAAAAGGAATACAATTCAATATTAAATCAGCAGTCGCAGAGTTCGTTGATCGTTTTGAGGTAGCGCGTAGTAAAAATTACTTTTTCCAACAACAAAAAGTATGCAAGAATTATTGGTTAATATCTTCTACCACACTGGGTTTGGCATACTGCCAGAAAAGTAAAGTGGAACACCCCTATTTTCACCTCGAGAAACAAATCGGAGCGACCAATAAATCAAGTGATTATTTTCAATTTTTTTAGTATTTAGTCTAACTCTAGAATATTTTCTTTCAATTAGTTTCGATCTTCATATCAAACATATTTGCAGCAATGTAGTCGTTTCTTTTTAAGGAATTTTTTTACTCGTAGCTTAGTGTCGTAGTCATTTGTTAGTAAAAGATATTGGTAAATATTAGAAATGCAAGAATCATCGCATTCAAAGTTTTCAAGTCGACAAATGCTGAAATGCCCTATTTTTGGAACACCGAAGGATTTTTCACGCATGCTGCCAACACATGAAAACATCATAAGATGTTGCGCCTATGAGAGATGGAGTATTGGTAATGAAACTGATGGAAATAAAGAACTATGCTTCTCTGTTATTGCAGAAACTGTTGCTTTGAAAATTGAAAGTTTATACGTCGATTCATCCATTCCTTCTGTTTCACATAAGCGTGTTTGTGATATGATACACGCTTACCATAAAAAATATCGTTCACTCATGAAAAATATAAAACGTGTGGGAAGAAGCAAGACTGCTCTTAAAAATGTTGAGAACTTTAAAACGGAAGCAAAGAAACTATTCGCCATATCTTCCTGTAAATGCGCTATTTTTAAGGAGTGTATCTGTCCAAAAGAGAGCAAAGTTCCGCCAAATGAGCAGGCGTTCCTCAAAGACCAAAGAACGGAAAGAAAAATGTTCATTGGAAGTGTTGATGTACCCGAAACAAAACGACTTCAGAAACGTCAAATGCGAGTACAACAAAGTGCCGTGCAAAGTAAAAAAAAGGCGACTCCTGCTTCTGTTTCAAGCTTTACTCTGGAAAATGAAGATATGATGGAGGTGGAGGTGGATACTAAAGACGCGCCCTACACACCGTTTCTTCAGCAGGATTCAAATAGTCTTCAGATGCGTGTAAAATTGGACAACACAATTATTGTCAGTCAAAGATATGGTGTTTCTAACAGAGCCACGGCTGCTATTGCATCGAGTATTATGAAAGATTTGGGTTTAATATCGGAATCGAATTCCAGTCTCGTCACAGACAAAAACAAAGTATGGAGGGGAAAATCAAGAGTTTACAAGCAAATGGTATCAAAATTAAATGAAAATCGTTCCAATCTATCTGGCCTTTATTTTGATGGCCGGCATGGCAAAACTTTAACATCAGAAACACTCAAGGGAAAGTTCAGTTCCAAAGAACCATTACAGAAGCACATTACTGTATTGTATCGGAGCCTGGTTCTTCGTACGTGGGGCATGTTACTCCTGAAAGTGGATGTAGTCTTCATGTATCGAACAGCATTTACGAATACGTAACAAGTACTTTTTGGGATGATTTTAGCAAACTCACAGTTGTCGGGTGTGACGGCACTGTGGTGAACACAGGAATGTTTACTGATGTAATTCGCAGGCTTGAAATGAAACTTCAGAGACCACTCAAATGGATTGTCTGCTTACTTCATTGTAATGAGTTGCCATTACGACACTTATTCCAGTCAATAGACGGCAAGTCTTCTGGCCCTTCATCTTACACTGGAGACATTGGACGAAAACTTAAAGGATGTGAAAAACTTTCTGTCGTTGCTTTTAATAATATTAAATGCGAGTTGCCACACATTGATAGTAGATTACTCAGTTCAGATCAGAAATACTTATTCGACATTTGCACTGCCATTAGTTCTGGCATTTGTAGTTTAGATCTAGCTAACCGAGAACCGGGAACGTTGAATTTGGCCCGCTGGCTAACAACTGCAAATCGAATACTGAGGTTATATATATCTACATCAGACCCATCAAATAAGCTACTAACTTTAGTTGAATTCATTCTAAGAGTCTACGCACCCTCATGGTTCCGAATTGAGATTAATCACTCCATAAAAGATGGTCCTAGACATCTGTAGCATTTCATAAGCTCATCTCTGTACTTGCCTATGAAGTATTGTGACGTAATCGATCCAGTTATTTCTCGAAACGCTTATTTTGCTGCTCCAGAAAACATGCTTTTGGCCATGTTGACTGATGAAAGATGTCATATCAGAATCATTGCAGCTCGAAGAATAATAAAGGCAAGAGAAATTAGCCGAGGTGTACGCAGATTCGTTATTCCTGATATCAATTTTGATGCTGAAGACTACATTGATCTCATTGACTGGAAAAATTGTTTTGTGACATCGCCGCCAGTTCTCCGAGAGATAAGTTCTCAAGATCTTTTGAAAATGACAGAGGACGGTATGCCGAAGGCCTGCTGGCACTTCATACAATTTCCTTCACATACACAAGCAATCGAGCGTATTGTGAAACTTGTCACGGCAGCCTCCGAGAAAACAGTTGGGCCTGAAAACAGGGATAAATTCATAAGAGCTACTCTAGAATCCAGAAAACACATGTCGAAATTCGAGACAAAAAAGGATTACAAGTAGTAATGCTATCGTCAATTGTATATTTGAAAGGCAATACAATTTATGATCCCTTTAAAATGAGGTAAGTGTGACGTGTATTTTTTATTTATTTTTTTGAAATTTAGCCTTTTATTTTCCAAAATTTGGTGTTGCTGAAGTAGCAGAAGATATTAACCTATAATTATAAAAAAAAATCATAGTTGTTGTTGTCAAAAATAGTAACTAGTAAGCACCATCCTTAAACTTACAGCAAAATCTGGAATTTTTTATGAATTTTTGAATTTTAATCACTTTTAGTCCAAATTTCGGAACTTTCGAGCTATTGAGGCGACAGAAGATATTAACCCAGAGTTTTAAAATTTCACACACGTATTAATGATGGGTGTCCACAAATTTTCCGCACTACCGCTAAAAGATTTGAAAAATTTCGATTTTTTCGATACGCCCTAATATATATATATATATATATATATATATATATTGCATTTTTTGCAAAAAGGAAGGTTACTTCATCATTTTTCTACACATAAAGAAAAGAGACGGTCCATACCAAATGTCATAAAAATTGAAAATAAAATCGAAATTCGTGTTTCAAAGGGTTAAGAGGCTCTAAATCCAAAAAAATTCAAATGCATACTTTGACACTTTTTTATTATTCCTTAGAACATAATCTGTTTCTTTCATTAAATGACTCAAGGTCTTAGTTCATACAAACCTATATAATAATAAAAAATATGCAATTTCAAAGGACGAAAGCAAAACTGTCAAAATAAGCATATGAATTTTTTTTTTGATTTGGGCCTTTTTAACTTATGACGGCAGTATAGGACAGGGACATATTGACAATTCCTTTTAAATTGATAGCAATTTCAAAGTGATTTTCTTTGAAAATCAAGTAGTGGCCTTATTTTTAAATTAAACTTTCAAATATGCTACTCCAACAAACTAAACTCGTTCAATACGATTCCAAACTATGGGACAGTAAGTAAAAGGCAGTAAATATAATTGTTCATCCACCGTCATTCCAGTAATACTCAATTCATTGAAATACCACCAAATCACCCTGTTACTAAAATCTGTTTTCGCCCTTGCATGAAAGTTCACTTCAGACATGTACGGGGGAGGCGGGGAAGTGTCTTCTTTGGAAATCAAGTCACAGCTTATTTTTAAAATAAACTTTCAAATATGTTACCCGAACAAACTAAACTCATTCAATACAATTCCAAACTATGTGACAGTAAGTAAAAGGTAGTAAATACAATTTGTTCATCCACCGTCATTCCAGCAGTACTCAATTCATTGAAATTCCACCAAATCACCCTGTTACTAAAATCTATTTTCACCCTTACCTGAAAGTTCACTTCAGACATGTAGGGGGGTTCGGAAACGATCAAACTCTTCACCTCCAATATGCTCTTCTCTAAAAGGAGCTTTTAACACTTGAGAATCTAAATCGGCTCTCTCCAAGGCGAGATTCCAGGAAGTATAGCGGAAAAATTCTTCAAGAGCTTCTGCTTGGTGGGGTGTTGAACAGCGAAGTGACTGGGAAACTTTGAAAGAAGCTACTTTTTTGTTAGTTTCGATCTTTCACGGGTTCTTTTTCTAGGCAGTAAGTCGAAAATCGGGTTGTTCTTTCTGAAATTAATTGCTGGTTTTGAAGTTGTTCAAGAGTGGGAAATTATTTTTTTGCTTATTTACAGGGAACGTGTCAGTTTCATTTCTGAAAAGTCTTAGCTTTATGAAATTAATTGCTGGTTTTGAAGTTGTTCAAGAGTGGGAAAAGATTTTTTGATTATTTACAGGTAACGTGTCAGTTTCAATTCTGAAATGTTTCTATTTAGACAGAGGTATGGATGGTGTTAATTTGTTAGGTAGTGATTATAGTTATGGTTGAGATATTGCAGGATATCGTAGCAGTTTTAGTATTGATTTTAAAATACTTTTTTTAAGTGGAGTTGTTACCCTCTATACATGTAATGTTAATTTGGCATATTTCATGGACCTCTTTCTCAGAAAGTAATTGATATGGAAGCCTAATTTTTTCCAGTGCATTTAGAAGACACTTGTTATTCTACAGAAGTTAGCTTTTGATTGTAATTCATTTACATTTTTTAAATGAATTATCGTGAAAGTCATTCAAATTTGTTAAAAAAATCACAAGTTGTTTTTTTTTGCCAAAATAAGCCAAAACATATTTTTAAAATAATAATAAAATCTCATTTCAATATATACAGATACATAAAAAGAATATGTAGTAAAGTTTAAGAAAATAGTTTGTGCAGTTTCCAAGATGAAGGTACATGAATAGTGAAAAATGTAGTTTTGGAAAAATTGTATTTCAAAGAAAACTTACTTACACTAATAATTATCAATTTTGTATTCAAAAAATTATTAAAAATACTTCTATTTAAGGTATTATTACAAATGAGGTATCCTTTTAAAGGGTAGAATTTAAATTTTGATAAACAATAATAAACTCAAACTCGATTGCTTATAAATTTTAGGATACCAACTTCCCTTAAGTCTTACGACTTTTGCTTAGCAATAATTTTTTGTGGAGTAGTAGTTAAAGTTGTAGTTATGATTGATATATTTAAATAGATAGTATCACTTTTAGTGTCGACTTTACATTTATTTTTTCAGTCTTGGAGTTGCGTTTGGCATTAAATTTGTGTGTCAATTGATATGGAGTGTGTTAATTTGTCAGGCAGTAGTTATAAAGGTATTGAAAGCTATTGAAGCCTTTTTAGTATTGATTTTCGATTTACTTTTTTTCAGTCTTTTTCTTTAGTTTGATTTATTTTTCTATTTCAATTCGCATGGAGTTCAGTTTTATGAAAATTAATTTGATTTCAAATGAATTAAATTCAATAAAACTTATTTTAATGAATTATAATTAAATTGCTACGATTACTCCTATCAATGATT
This sequence comes from Linyphia triangularis, assembly GCA_963978545.1. Lineage (NCBI taxonomy): Eukaryota > Metazoa > Arthropoda > Arachnida > Araneae > Linyphiidae > Linyphia > Linyphia triangularis. Next base: position 102,281,396 of record OZ021721.1, read on the forward strand.
ATATTTAAGTACTTATTTGAAAAGTATTAATAAAAGCACTTGAAATATTTAATACGAGGAATAAAAAAGTAATTTATACATATCCGTATTGACATTCACAAGCATATACGTGCGACTGTGAAATGTTTAGTTTGGTTTCATAAACTTGCAAGAAAATGAAAAAATAATAAATTAACTTATGATGAAAAAAATATTTGAATTAAAAATAGATTTACATTAAGATAAGTTTGGTAATAATACGTGATTGCTTAAGGGATAAAAATAACATTAAACTTTAAAAGTAGCACTAAGCACTATTGACAAATGTATTGTAATAAAAAAAATTAATGTAAATATTATTAAAGTTCAAAACCATGAATATATATTTTTACTATATTTGTTTAACCAGTGTTAATTAATATGTGTAATTTTTTTTTTAATTTCAGGTTGGAGTATGAGCACTGTCTTCTGCAACTAGTTAAGACTGAAAGTTTTGGAACTTCGCAAGTACGTACAAAAACAAAATATTTTAAATAATTTTTTAACATATTTTATTTAAAAACATATTTTATTTAAATGTTGAAATTTATGTTATATAGAAAAAATAACACTCTACCATATTAGCTGTAATATCTTAAGTGTCTTTCTGTCACTTTCAAAGGCAATTAATTTATCTCCACAATTTTGACTGATGACACTTACAAAGAATTTAGCCCTCCCAGAAAGAAAAAATATAACCCATCAAAACAAAGTTTTTAATAAAAATCATTTATATGCATCGCCAATTTTTATGTTCATTAACAAAGCGTTGTTTTTATTGCCAGAGCCTGCTTGGAGTTGGCTTCTAATTTTAAGTATTAAAAACATATCTATCAGCAAAATCAGCTACTTTTCAAAATTTATTCATCAAAAATGAATGAGAATTTATGCACTAACATCGAAATATCTTTTATTTATTCTGATTGAGACAATTTATTTTATTATTTATTTATTAAAACAATTTTGGCAACAGGAAAGAGTTTCTTCAATGATCGGTTAAATGCTATTTCAGCTCTATGGCTGAAGGCAAGTTGATTTAGTAGTTTTTTGTAGAAGTGACCTTTTAGTGACAATGAAAGCCGACAAATTTGATAGAATGCATTGTCGTCGACATAAAGAAACTTGGAGGGGGGGGGGGGGGCTGTTTACTAAGTAAATTGAACTCTAACTTTAAAAATTTAACTATGAAACCCTATTTTTTATCTTTCCATTCCTTCTAGTATATTTTATTTACCATAAACATAAAGGCTCAGTGTATTATGTTGAAAAATACACCACTTAAAAGCATAAGCAAATCTCAGTAATCAAAAGAGTAAGTTTAAGGTTCCCCGCATGAAAGCAAGCGAACGGATGCGTGTTTCAGAACGTTACAAGTATGAGTTTAAAATTACTCGGAAACTATTTAGATTTATTGTGTCATCTTTAAAAGAGACAAATACAAAGTTAGACAAATAAATCAATCGGCAATGAAATTTTATGTAACATAATTAACGAAGTTCCAGATGGGTCAACTTCACACTCAGTTAAATTAAGGTCGGAAACAAAATTACAGAAGTTTAACGTGTCTAAGTATTGATTATAAAATTTACAAATATAAAACTGTTACATAATGGTTTTATTTATTATGTATGACTACCTAAGGCAAATAGGATTAATTTGTTTTATTTAACCAACAAAACAATATTTTTCTAAATTTTATGTATAATTTTCAACTTGATGGAACTTTGAATACAAACATAAACTTATTAAAACACTGTATTACCTAAGAATGATTAAGCGTTTTATGAAAATTTAATCTCATTTTCATGAACATCGGCTATATTTTTTTACTTAACATTGTAATCCATTAAATAATTGTCTAATGCGTGTGCTTTTACGTCTTTCTGAAATATCCATTAATATTCCGGTGACCGATGAAGTTAATTTTTAAAAAATCTTATTATAGCATAAAACACAATTTGGTAGCAGAGTTATTTTTGTTAGTGGTGCATAAAGATAAAAATGAAGGCTATACAGTGCCAAAATTTCATAACTTTAAACATGTTATACTTGTTTCTATTTCAACGAAGGATGCCTTAGAGAATTGTCTATTAAAGGAAACTTATTTGCATTCCAAATACCGAATGGGATGAGCCTCACATTTTGGAAAATGCTTACTTAGATAGCACAATTCCCTCTGTGTCTACTTATGTTTGAAAGCAGAAATTAAGTAGTGCGAACATGGGAATTAAACGGGAGTCAGCTCACAAGTTAGACGTTTGTGTTGCGGCTGATCAAGGAGTTGGGACCAATACAGGAGTTTGACGCACACTTGACAAAAAATTGCAGGTTGTAAAATGTATTGCACAGTTCAATATTCTTTTGTGACTACTTGATCTACTAATAAAAAATGTAAATAGCTACCATCTATGCATCCATAGTTTGAAAAGATAAAACAAATAATTACTACTTTTACTTTAATTAAACTTAATTAATTTTAAATGAAATTAATCATATAATCCCTAAAAGTAAGCTTTTTTTTAACACGCTTTTATTTATCTATGTAAAAAAATCTTTCACCTCGATTTTCGACCACTTCAAAACTATGGATTAATTTGAAATTTTGCACAGTTATCGAGGACCGATGACAATACAATAATGCAATAAGTTTGTCGCTTTATTGCAAGGATTAGCTCGTGTTGTCCTTGAGCAGTTAAACTCCAACCAACCAACCTTCTCCGGAATCAAGTCCTGGTGTCCCGTTACCCGTTACAACCCCAGTAGTCACAGCACCTACCATCGACGGTTGATAAGGCAGATATTTTAAAGATCTGTCATGGGCACTACGGTTATATCAGCAAAAAGTTATTCAGATGTATAATATAATAATAATAATGGAGAGCACCGATTGGTTTTGATCTAATATTAAAGCGTTCCTTTCATCTGGTAGGAACTCTAGATTGCAAGGTTTAGCTCTAGAAAAACCACAGTTTTCCATGTCAATGTGGACACGATCTAAGGAGCCATTACCGAATTAATGTGCTATTCACGGTTTCACCTTAATATGGCGTGTACTGAGACATGCATGAGTTAATCATTGAGACAAGCATATGACTTCTGGCCGGATCAACTAATAGGGAGTTTTACAATTGAATAATTAATAGTTTAAAAAACTAAAAAACACGCTTTAATAGAAAGCATGTTTTTTTAGTCGCATTATCCTTACCAGGATCTTCAGGATTAGCGATTTTTCATATTGAGAGACACGGTAGTGTTTTGTGCCAAGTAATACGGCGTGTGCTAAGGCATACACATGACTTAAATTTGAGAAAAGCATGTGATTATTGGCAGGAACAACTGGAAAGTTTTGTACACTTAACTAAAAAATGTATTAAAAAAAATTATAGTTTACAACAAAAAATAATTAATAGTTTAAAAAACACGCTTTAATAGAACACTAAACTAAAAAGTAGAAAATAAATAACAGTTTAAAAAACTAAAAAACACGCTTTAATAGAAAAGTGAACTAAAAAGTAGAAAATAATTTTAAATAAGTTTGAAATAAGAATAGAGTGATTAACAAGAAATATTTATTTTATCGTAAAAAATCGTGGGGTGCTTTTTAAGATATTTTCATAATGATTTTACTTTTACAAATATCTGTCATTAAATATTTACAATACTTGACATCCAGCAGCCCACGCTGATTTACGATAAAAAAATATTTCTTGTTAATCACTCGATTCTTATTTCAAACTTATTTAAAATTATTTTCTACTTTTTGTTCACTTTTCTATTAAAACGTGTTTTTTAGTTTTTTAAACTATTATTTATTTGCTACTTTTTAGTTTGGTTTTCTATTAAAGCATTGTTTTTAGTTTTTTAAACTATTAATTATTAAACATTTTTCTAAAATATTGAAAACCAAGCATTGAAATGAAAAGAAAAATGTCTGGGGATTTTTCAACTTCGATAAATATAATGGAGGCAAAAAATATATGTTTATATTTAAAAAAAAATTTAACATATTTTAATTATTAATAATAAATCATTAAACATTTATTTAATGCAAAAGTTTAGTGTTTTTTTGTTTAACAATTCACAATCATTTAACTTTCACAATCTATCGGTTCATAAAAAAAATTACGAAAATATATTAAATGATATATGGAGAAAAATATAAGCAAACAATTGCTCTTTTTAATATTAATTTGTCATTTCATTGTCTTTTTTTTTAAATTGCTAACAAATCTTTGGAAAATTATGAAATTTTGTATTTTTGATGCTAATTTCTTTTATCTAAAATGGCATAGTATTATGGAGTTGCCATTGAAATTTTTAAAGTTTAGTTTAGTTTAATATGTAGATGACCCTCATGACAAAAAAAAACCCTTATACATTATTAAAAACCTTTAGCGAAGTACACAGATATTTATTTTTCATTGATTAGAATAATAAAAATAGCCAGCTTTAGGATTTTTTTTTTTTGGTATACTTTTGTACCTCTAGTAACCTTCAGAAACTTTGCAACTCTACGCAGTTCTATCATATTCATTATTAGTAATATTTAATTTAATGCATAAGGAAAGATAACCTGACAATCTTTCTATGGAATATAGTTTGCTTTGGCCTAGTAGTGCGTACAAAAACAACATTTAATTATTCTAGTGCTTCCAGACTTTACTTAGCACACTGTACAACTTATAATTTTTACTATGGAAATCATGCTCCCGTTTATGAAATAAACTTTAATATTTTTTGACAAAATACACTAAAGGTTTATACACTTTTAACAAAAAGGGAAGCTTTCTTTTCTTAAAATAAAAATGAACACAATTTTTTTTTTTTACTCACAGTTTTTAGATTTAAAGAATCGAGAAAAATCAATCTGGTATTTTATTTTCCATTACACTAGAATTTTTACGACCCAAAATGTTGTAATTAAAGGTACATCAAGATCTAAAGAGGTTTATTGTGCAAAATGTTGTAAAAAACCTTGATTTCATTTCACCTTCTTTAAATTTTGTTTGCATAAATAAATTAATCACAAATAATTATCTTAATTACTTCAGATAAAGTGAAGAAGTTTATAGCCTGGGAGATGGGTTATGCTCCTCAGAAATGCATAAAACAGAAGTGGAAAAAATGTCTACTCCAAACTGCTAAACAAAAACACACACATTGTTTTATGGGATGTTTTCAAAGAAAGTGAAGAGTTGATTTAAAAAGTAATATCTGCGTTTCTTAGCAGAATCATTGTTTTGATTTTTTAATAATATGATATAAAAACTTTATGAATTATATTAACTAAAATTTTCACCTGAAGGAATAATTCTGAAATTAAAAAGTGATGATATCTGATTAAATTTCCAACTCTAGTAAAAGTAGAAGAAATGCATACCATTATATATTTTTTTCATTTAAATTAGTATGGCTTAGCTGCTCGGTTCCTAACTGTAGTTCCATTATTGGGAATTTCGTTTTGCAAATGATGAATTGAAGTTGTTTTTGTTAAAAATCAGTAAATGTGATTGTTATTTGAAGTTTTATAGTCTGTCTTCCTTTGTTCGACTGACCCACCGGATGGCTATTTGGTTAGTGCTCTGACCTCGCATTCCAAATGTGCTGGGTTCGAATCCAGGGTTAGGATGGATGTTCGCTGTGGTTCGGAATCCACATTAAGCTGTAGATCCCGACCTGAGAATCAGTCATTGTGCATAAAAATAGATCGTTGAACTTACAAACCAACCCAACCTTTGTTCAATTGAAAATTAAGGATTTTTCAGATATTATCTCATTTGAGATGGAAATGAGAGGCTGTTACCATATTGGCGATTTTAAAAGATCTGAACACATTTTGAGTATTTTTAAGGTTGACTTATATTTCCATAACTAGTAATCATTTTTTTTTTTTAATTTTTTTTTTTAATATAAATAAATGTAATTGAAGATAAATAAAGGCATTTAATTTTGATTTCACTTAAAATAATGTATCATCAAAATTAAGTTTTAGACTGATGGGTCTCATTGTATCATGTTTCTTATAAGACTTGTTACTTCTTTAAAATGGTCTTTCAAATTTTAAGAAATTTTGGCAGGAGTAATTGATTATTTTTTCTGATACTTCACTCATATTTACTTAAAAATATCAGATGTATGGTAAAACGGACCTTCAATGAAACTTACATTAGTTTCAATGTTTACTTAAACTCCTTTCGATGTTAATTTATGAAAATAATGGCGTTTTAATAATGGTCCTAATTCAGTAATAATGTAATTAAGTGTCTGTAAAATGATATTTCTACACACGAATAATAGTACATTCTGATTCTGGATATGGCTCTCAGGCCAGCCCATACATCGTATTGTAGGCTTAGCACGTCGAAAATGTGCTAGTTTGATACCCAATTTACAAACCTTACTTTCGAAAAAACAAAAGATTATTTTTTCAATATTTTTGAGGAAAGATCAGGAATAGAGAATTCATTACTCTAGAGGATAGGATCCAGCTCATTGGTGCGCCTGGATACAGTTCACGATTTTCTCCCTTTTGAGATACACTTACATGGTAAAACTTCCTCTAGAAATTCAGATTTCTATGCCGTCAAATTTTATTTTAAATATATTTTGACACTCGTATCTACTTGCTTGTAAAATCTGTAATACATTCAACTAATCCTCAAATTTACATGAAACATAATTTCCCCATCTGGACATAAGAATTCATTATTACTAAACAAATATTGAAAAACTGCAAAGCAATAAATGTGTGCGATTTTACAGCAGTAAACCCTGGATTATAATTTTATTTCTGAATTAGAGAAACCTTGCTCAAACATAAAATGTATATTTTTGAAATCTTAAAGGTGATAGCTACATATACAGTCCTGCACAAAAGTTTAGACGCAGAGGCAATTCATGGAAAACAAATAGTGTTTATTTAATTTTTACTAGTTTTTTTTTCAAATATATATTCTTAAAGCCCTAAGGAAAAAGTGTAGGGTACAAATTTCAAGGAAAAATTAAATAAAATTGTCTAACATCAACAAGTTGAAACCTTGCAAACTTTCCATGTTCAAAAGTATAGGCACACACTTAAGATTTATGTAAATTTTTTAGAGGAAGTGATCGCATCATCAAAGGGGAGTGTCTTTAAGTGTCTTTAAAAGGTTTGAAGTAATTTTCACTTGTTATAATGATGCCTAAGTTTACGCAATTTTCGTAAATATAGATTTTAAGAATTCGGAAGTTAAGGGCCAGATATAAATTCATTTCTGATATTTCAATTGCATTAAATCATTCCAAAGGCGGTTTTAGCACATGGTGACCAATATCAACTAAAATCACAATCTGGAAGGCATCGAATGACCAGCAAACGGAATGATAGACAAATTATAAAACTGGCTTCAAATCAACATTACTCTGGAAATCAGATCAAAAATATAATTGCCATTAAAATTTCATGGGAAACTGTACGTATAGGAATTGTGGAATGCGGGTTTTTAAAAAAATCTATACTTAAACCCAAGCCGCGTTTGCAGTCTCATCACAAAAAAGCTAGACCGAATTGGGCTCAGTAGCACAAGTCATACAGTGACGAATGGCTGCAGCTGGTCTTTAGTGACAAAAAAAAATGGAACGTAGAAGATCCAGAAAGATTTTCCTAGTACTAACATGATCTTCATTAAGATCCTGTAACTCAGTTTAGCAGAGTTCAAGGTGATGGTTCAGTCATGATTTGAGGATTATTTAGATTCAACGGCCAAATTTCCCTAGCGGTTTTAAAGGAAAAGCAAAACTCTCAGACCTACCAGGCAACTCTAGAAAGTAACTTACTACCATTTGGTGAGACTTTAAGTGGACCTAACTGGAAATTTCAACAAACAATGCCTTCATCTACATATTCACGTCAACGAAAAAGTGGTTTAGAGCCAAAACAATCCTGCTTCTCGATTGACCTGCTAATAGTCTTGACTGTAATCCTATCGAAAATGTACGGGAAGTTCTTACAAAGTTGTATACCTTTGGAAAGCAGTATTCCACAATTTTTAAACTTACAGAAGCCATTGAAAAAGCGTGGTATGGAATCAAGCCTGAAACCTTGCAAAAGCCTTTGTTTTCAATGAAAAAACTTGTTTTTGATTTGATAAAACAACTTGAAAGCTTAATTGATTGCTAAAACTTTTCGATTACTTATAAAAATTATAAAAATTTCATTTGTGCCTAAACTTATGTGTAACGGATTTTTGTCGTGTTTGTTATTTTTGCGACAAATTCGCTACAGATTTGTTTTTTCATTTTCAAATTTCGATTTTTAATGTAATAAGTGCATATTATTAAGTGATATGAAGAATAAATCTTCTGTCTTAATACTATTCTATAAAACACCAATTTTGTGTTGTGCCTAAGTTTTTGTGCAAGACTGTATTAAATGATTCTAAGGAAGAAAGCAGAATTTAAAAATTGTTTTAATTCTTTCAATAACAAATCGATAGTTTGTAGTCAAGTTTTGTACTAAAACATCATCAGTCACAAATCATAAAAATTTCTGGCGTTTTTCCGGTTGTACAATGTTTGAACTTCTAATGGTCAAAAATTAGATCTCAGTATGGTACTATTGAGTCTGGCATTGTACGTATTGGATAAATGCAAGGACTGAGAAGGTTTTTCCAAGACTGGATAAATTTAGAAAAACGTATTCCATTCTTTTCCCCATAGACCTAATACATCATTTTTTAAAAAAAGATCTGCTAAAGTATTTCTTTAAAACATGCGAATGTTTAAACCAAATATAACAACAGTAATAAAAGATCATTAAGGAGAGTTGGTACTATCTATACCAGTAATGTTAATTTGACATATTTCATGTATTTTTTTCTCAAAAAGTAATTGACATAGAAGCCTAATTTTTTTCAGTGCATTTAACCGACACTTGTTATTCTTCTGAAGTTAGCTTTTGATTGTAATTCATTTGCTTTTTTTTTTAATGAATCATCATGAAAGTCACTCAAATTTGTTAAAAATCACAATTTTTATTTTGTGTGCCGAAATAAGCCAACAAAACCTCACTTTCGAATATACAGATACTTAAAAGGAATAAGTGGTAAAAATTATAGGAAGATAATTTGCCCAGTTTCTGAGAAGTAATAGGTAAATGAATTATTCAAAAATGTAGTTTTGAGAAATACGCATCTAAAAAAAAGAACTTTACTTTCACTACTAATTACCAATTATGTCTACAAAAATTATCAAAAATACTTCTGGTTGAGATATCATTACAAATGAGGTATTCTTGTAGAGGGGATAATTCAAATTTGATAAACATTAATAAACTCAAAATCTATTATTTATACATTTTTGGTTACCTACTACCCTGAACAAATCTTAAAAGGAAAATAACTAAGTGTTTTTTTGTTTTTTTTTACTGGCTATATAAGCTGGCTTATAAAAACATAAAAAATAATAATTAGCTATTGTCTCTTGAAGTTTTGTTGATGATCTCATTTAGTGTTGTTATATGTGGTGTAAAATCTCAAATTTGTGATCCTTTTTAATCATTTTTGTGTTTAGATTTTTATGACTAATCAAATTCTTTTCACCAAAAATATATTTTAAATAATGCTTATTTACATATAAAATCACTTTTTAAATCTACCTTCATTAAAGTTTATCTAATTCCCAATAGAAGCTTTAGGTCCAATGAATCAGCATTACTTTTATTCATAACGATGTAAATGAGTATTACTGTGGAATATTTGATTCATTACTCTTCGATAGACTCGATTATGGGTAGAAGTTTACAAAGAAACATTCAAGAAATGTAAAGTAAATTAGTTTCCGTGTCATTGAGTGGTAAGGAAATGCTTTTTGGAGAGTCTGTGGATAAACATAGCAGCTATTTTCTCAATAATTGTAAATTTCATATTTTTAAATTACCTTCTTACAATTTATCTAAACATTTTTTATAAATGTGTTGTTCAGTAACAAAGGAAATCATATGAGGAGCTGAGTGCCAAAAAAGCCATATTATTGCCAAGCTACCATATTTTTTAAAAACCATTCGTGCCATAACGGAACAAATGTGGTTTATATAATGGGCAACTTAGTTGGCCATTAGATATTGGCCATTTTAACCATTTTAGCATGATTGGTTTTAAAAAAAGTGGGGTAGAAACAACAAAAATCCTGTTGTGGGATGGTCTGTTCTGGCGCTCAAACCTCATATAGTCTTTAAATTTCTATTCAAAATAAACAATTTAAATGTAAAAAAAATATGATTATTTTATTTATTTTAGAAATTCAAAAAGGGACTTGGATTTCATAAAAATTGTATGTATTTAAACTTTCTCTTATGCAGATCGTTGTGACCAATTTTCATTGCTAATGCATCAATCTAGACTTTCAGCTTATATTGCATATTTCTAAATATATATATTTTTTTAATTTGTAACCACTAAATTTGTGTAAGAGTACTTACGGATTTAAATTATCATGTTAAAGATTTTTCTCTTTCTTTCATATATTTTTCAACAAAACCACTTAGTTTCAGAATAACTCCTTTCCAAAAAGGATGAATGCAGATAAGACAATCAAATTTTACATCTATAAATAGTATAGCAATATACAATTTTACACTTACAAATAAAGTTTATAAATAAGTATTGCACACATAAACTTAAAAAGGTTTCCTAAAAGTCAATTTCCTCAACATAATACAATTTATATTCACCCTTTCTATGTTTTCATGTATTAAAAGTTAAAAAATATAATGCAGGGAATTTTACAATCATTTTGTATGCTTTGATAAATTTTTTCTTATTTTTAAGATTGGAAATTCTTATTTTCGAGATTAGAGACTTTTCCATACCCTTCAGGGTATCAAAACAGGTTTTAAGAATTGTCTGTAAATTTCAAAGAATAATAACTAACTCTATATATTAATATATTGAAATGTGTGATTTGAAAAACTTTTTACTTTAGTTAAAATCTTCAGATAGCGACTTTCTTTACTTTTTAGAAAACTTGGATACTACTAAAAAATTCAAATTTTTAGTTAAGTAGCTATACTTTTGCTACTAGTGTATTTCCAAATATCCTTAAGATACATTGTTCTAAACTGTAGTTATTACTATTCATATGCATTTCAATGGTATTGTTTATACGATGAATTCAAAAACTAGATCAGCGTAGTATTATTAGGAGTCTTTTTAAATAGTACAAAATGTCACAAACATATTGTTTTTTGCATCATAATAGATGTTTGCAGATATATTCACAATTTTATTGCTTGGGGGACATGTGCTTTTTTTTCACATGTGTACTTATTATTTGGTTTCCATACGGGTAAGTTGATATATTAGTTTATGGTATTTGTTTTAGAATTGTGAATATATTTGTTAAGCTTGTATCTCAATAGGATTAAAATATTTACTCGATACCCGAGCACATATTTTAAATTAAATGAAAAATAGGAGGATTATAATTATAGTTCAACTTTCGAAAAGCTTAAGATACACATATACATTACGAATTGCAAATTTGACTAAAGTACGCGTATTTGTTTAAAAATATTCCCGAATTCATTACATTTAAAATGAAACCATTTTATTTTCTAGACTCAAATTATTTTTCAAATTACAGCGGATTTTGTAAACCTGTTTTGTATCACATTAATTAGTGTAGTAAACTTTAAACGCGTTTTCTGAAGAATGACATTTTGGTGCTATATGACTTTATGCCGACGGTCATAACTTCATTATAAATGGACTGACATACAAAATTCCATAAAAAATGCAATATATATTGTAATAAACATATTTGTTATTTATATTTTAATTCTAATTTGTATCTTCCTACTATGTATTTTTTCAAACTTTTATGGAAGCATGCATCAATATCACATATTTTACTTGTAATAAAAATCATACCTCCAAGTTATAAACAAGTTTATTTATGTCCATTCTAGTAATGTCATAATTAGTCCTTTTAATTGCAATTAGCTAATTAAAAAATTAACGGAAGAAAAAGTTTATATATAAAAAAAGCATAATTTTTATCCTGATATACTGCCAAAAAGTTTGAAATTCTAACATAAAAATCAAATATAATCATCTCAATTGTATACGTATACCTAAAAAATGTACCACTGGTTAGAATGACCTGAAATTTAACCTGAATATATGCAAAGAATGTGGAAATTGTGTGACTTAAGAGAAAATATTCCGAACTATTTATTTATTTATTTATTTATTTATTTATTTATTTATTTATTTATTTATTTATTTATTTATTTATTTATTTATTTATTTATTTATTTATTTATTTATTTATTTATTTATTTATTTATTTATTTATTTATTTATTTATTTATTTATTTATTTATTTTGCCTTATCAATTCCTTCATTTTCGCGTATATCCAGGTCAAATTTCAGGTCATTCGCATCAATGAATACTTTTTTTACCAGCTTTTTATAAAACGTCGGACTTTGATTATAATCATCCTCATGATGTTAGATAATTTCTTACTAAGGCTTTTTACTATTGCATACATAAAACAATTTTGTAGCTATTTTTTTACTTATAAATTGTAAGATCTAAATTATAACATTTTTCCTGATCCTTCAATTCTATACCTACTTTGAGTTTTCAGTAAATATTAATATTAATACCTAGAAGCTTATTAAAGTATGTTATTGTTGTCTTTTGAGGGGAGTTGGTACTCTACATACAGGTAATGTTAATTTGGCCTATTTCATGTACCTTTTTCTCAGAAAGTAATTGACATAGAAGCCTGATTGTTTTTCAGTGCATTTAACAGACATTTGTTATTCTTTTGAAGTTAGCGTTTGGTTATAATTCATATTATTTTTTATTTAAATGAATTATTGTGAAAGTCTCTCAAATTTGTTAAAAATCACAAAGTTTTTTTGCCGAAATAAGACAAAATTAAAATGCAACAAAATCTCACTTCAGTATATGTAAATACATAAAAGGAATATGTGGTAAAATTTTTAGGAAGATAGTTTGTGCAGTTTCTGAGAAAAAAGTATATGAATTATGAAAAAGGTAGTTTAAAAAAAACGCACTCTAAAGAAAACTTTAGTTATACTATTAGAGTTACCAATTTTGTCTTCAAAAATTATTACAAATTCTTCTAGTTGAGGTATTATTACAAATGAAGTATCCTTTTATTATAGGGGAGAGTTTAAATTTTAATAAATAATCATAAGTTCGAAATCGATAATTTATAAATTTCAGGGTACCAGCTCCCTTAAAGTGTTTGAGGGTATTTTAACATTAACGTTCTACTTACATGTATAATTTGTTTTAACTAGCTTTTTTCACATTTCAAATGAGTGTCCATCTTTCAATACATTCCTACATCGACTTTTTAATATGGATCATCAACCATTGTCATCACATATATATATAAATATATATATATATATATATATATATATATATATATATATATATATATATATATATATATATTTATTTATTTATTTATTTCCTAAATGAGATGTTTTTATTACTCGATTTGAGCTGTATTTTTTTTATCGTTTACTTTTATTTAAATATTATGTATACTGTATTTTTAATCAATTTGAAAGTTGACCAATATTTATTTACTTGCTTGGTCTACGTTATGGTCTTCTAACAAATCTCTTAATCTTTTTCATAAACCACATGAGTAACACCTTGAACATTTCATATTGTTCAAGAGAAACATCGACAATATTAACAAATAACAGAACGTTAATTTCTTACGAGATATTGGAGATGTATAAAAATTGTTTCATCGCTCGTTACTGATCAGTATAATCTATACGTTTCATGCGCTTAATAGGTAAATAGAATAAGAGATTAAGATTAGTTGGTACCCTAAAATTTATAAAAAATCGATCTTGAGTTTATTTTTGTTTATTAAAATTTAAATTCCACCTTTAAAATGCTAGCTCATTTGTAAAAATACCTTGATTAGAAGTATTCTTGATAATTTTTTGATTCGAGAGTTAAATTTGTTTTGAGTTTAAATTTAAATTTGAGTTTAAATTTGAGATTTAAAATTTTTGCCACACCTTCTTTTAATGTATCTGTTTATACTGAAGTGAGATTATGTTTTTTTTTTTTTTTTTAAATATTTTTTGTTATGGCTTTTTTCGGAAAAAAAGACTTGTGATTTTTAACAAATTTGAGTAGCTTTCATGATAGTTCATTTAAAAAAAAATGTAAATGAATTACAATTAAAAGCTAACTTCAGTAGAATAACAAGTGTCTGCTAAATACACTGAAAAAAATTAGGTTTCTATGTCAATTACTTTCTGAGAAAAAGGTATAGGAAATATGCCAAATTAACTTTACCGGTATCGAGGTTACCAACTTCACTTAAACTGTTTTATTTCTCAAAAGTTGGTATAAAAGGGACCGATAAAGACGATATAATCTTGGCGGGTTTTTTTTCTGTAAATCGGCAAATGGAATAGAGCATTAAACAGCTGTTTGTCTCAAAATGGACCAGAAAAAAAGACCGGTAAATCCAACAAACACTTCACATGTTATTTATCTTAAATAGGTTAGTGGAATGGGCTACTAAACAGTTTTGTTTCTCAAAATGGTTTCAGTGAAGCATTTACATTTCACATTTCAACTACTCAGAATTTACCAGGTGATAAACCTATTGTATTCAAAACAATATACGTCTGACAATTATTTTCATCAACCTACTTCAAATCAAATTCTTTTTTTCCAATTTTGATTATAGTATCTTGAATACAAAGCCAACAAGTCTCAAAAACCGATTTTTATATAACAACCATAAAACATCTAAAATTAAATTTTTTGGGAAAAATAAAATATATATAACTATTATGTAAGATTTACGTGAAGTAAACGTTTTCAAAGGACTATGCAGGGTTTCCGCGCATATGGTAAGTCAGGAAAGGTAATGGAAAGTCATGAATTTAAAAATTGGGCAAATTGTGTCATAGAAAGTCATGATTTTGAGCAAAAAAAACTGCCATAAGTCATAGAATTACAGTGAATTTCATGGATTTCTAAACATTTTAATTAAAACCACGTAACTGTGACGACACAAACGCTATGATCGCTATTCAACTCATCGAAAATTCATCTATTCATCTATAAAGTTTTATTTTCGTTTTGATGGGAACAACGGTCACAGTTAAAAACCGCAGCCTATGAAAACATTTCTGAACTCCAAATTTGTGTCATCACACGAGTAAGGTCTCATAGTTGAAAAAAAATTCATAATATGAGAACTGAAATGAATAGTTTTGATAAGCTTGTGTTTACATTTTTTTCCGTCTTCTTTCTTCTGTTTTGCATTGTTGATATCAAAACATTTGATTTTTGATGATATAATTCATTAATATTGACTTATTCTTTCTTCAAATATTTCTTTATTATTAAAGATTGATTAGCTTTTTTAACAATCATCAAAGAATGGAAAATTATTTTTCCCTTTTTCTTCCGATTTGGTAGTTACTGAAATAAGGATTTTTTACTTAATTTAAATTAAAACTTTATAAATATCATTTGATGGTTCATTGATTTATTTACTATATTCGTGTTAGTAAAATTCATATAGGTTATTATTATTATTATTATTATTATTATTATTATTATTATTATTATTATTATTATTATTATTATTATTATTATTATTATTATTATTATTATTATTATTTGTGATTTGATTTCTTGAGTCGTGGAAAATTGTTTGCTTCAGGCTTGGAAAGTCATGGATTTGAGACATGTTATTTTGGCAGAAACCCTGAATATGTCTATTTTATTCTAAAGGAAAACACTATTCCATTTTCTCTTACTTAGAAACTACTAAAAGTAAACTGAATATCTTTGTATTGGAATATAAAATAAACCAAAACACGAAAAACAAGTGAGTGACTGCAGTCAAGAGAAATACAACTGGCTTTGTGCATCTTTCGTGACCTAGAATAATAAAATCGGGATGATACGGTGGATTGTCGCTTGAGTTTCCGGAAAGATAAAACCAGTGACTCACTGAATTACGTAGGTAGAATGTTTTCAAATAAATCCCGGTGTATTCAGATATAATGCTTCAGCTTTTATTTATCTTTTTAGATCCACCATTTCTTATGACTCAAATATACGATGTTATTGATTAATTATGGTAAACTTTAAGAATATGTTTGTAAAGAACAATCGTAATAGAATGAGAGGTGACTCCAAGTTTATTTACCTGAATTCAATTTTGTTCAATTTTATTCAAGTTTATTTCAAGTTTATTTTTTCTGAATTCAAGTTTATTTCTGAATTTTTATAGAATGTGCTAAAAGTTAGTAGATTATGAATGTACTTGTTTGCCGGAACAAAAATGACCGAAACTGATCAAAAATTGACTTTGAATTACTTGAACTAAATCTGATTACCAAAAATGTCATAACGAGCAAAACAACAAGCATTCTTTTTTATTTGGTAATTCACCACTCTTTAATTTTCAATGATAGACTGAGAGGCGACTGCAATTTTTGGACCCCATTGAACATCATTCTGAATTTTTTATAGAAATTAGAGAAAAGTGAGTAGATTACGAATCCACTGGTCTGCCATGGCAAAAATGGCCAAAACAGGTCAAAAATCGACTTTTAATAAGTTGAACTAAATCCAATTGCCAAATGTGCCATAACTTGCCAGATAATGAGCATTTTTTTTTATTTGGTAACCCTCACTCTTTAATTTTCAATTAAGAAGGTTGCAGACGATTTAGATATCTGGCGACGGTCTACTTGCATCTATTAAAAGGAAGCCAAGTTGGCAAAAAATATTACGTCACTTATGACGTAACTGATGCCGCCAATTTGGCTTACTTTTAAAAGACATAAGTTTTCCGAGCCAAAGATCAGAAATCATTTGCACTTTTTCTCATTGAAAATCAAAATGAAGTGGGTTGCCAGACGAATAAGTTTGTTCTATTTTTGGCAAGTTATGACATATTTGGCATTTGGATTTTAGTTCAACTCATTCCAAGTCGAGTATTGATCAGTTTTGGCCATTTTTGCCACGGCAGACCAGAGGATTCCTAATCTACTCACTTTCCTCCAATTTCTATAAAAAATTCAGAATGATGTTCGATGGGGTCCAAAAATTGCAGTCGCCTCTCGGACTATGAGAAAGGTTGCAGACAATTCAGATCTCTGGCGACTTTTTACTTGTATCTTTTAAAAGTGAGCCAGGTTGGCACTAAATATTACATTATCAGTCGCGTAACATTTATCTCTACCTTGGCTTACTTGTAAAGGATGGGATTTTCTTTCACCACCCAGGAGAAATTATTGCACTCTTCCTCATTAAAACTTAAAAAGTGGTTAGTTATCAAATAAAGAATAGTGTTCACTATTCGGAAAGTTATGACCTATATTTGGCAATCAAATTTAGTTCAACTCATTTCGAGTCACTTTTGACCAGTTTCAGTCAATTTTTCTCCAGTAGACCAGTATATTCCTAGTCTAAAAATTTTTCGCCACATTTTATAATGCTTAAACTTGTTGTCGCCTATATATCTAGTGCCTCATTTAGGACTTGAATATCTGCCGAAATATTATTATAAAATATGTGAATTAATTTCCTTGGCATAACATGTATAGTTAAAACTCATTAATAAAATTTGTAGGGCAACTAAGCATTGTGTTTTTATTTATGTGTAATAAAATTATTACACATAAAATGTGAATTTCCCTTCACATTTTATTACCGAGTATTATATCTGGTACTACTAGTATTATAGGTGGCATTTTTCAAAACTTTGCATTCTTTAAAACAATACTTCGGCAGATATTGTTGTTCACAAATTAAGCATTAAAAGCTCAACGGAAGTAACAAGTTGACCCTTTTAACAGTTATTTCCTTTTAAGTCACTTACAATGTATTTAACAAGTATTACTGTTTATCAATGTTTTTGACTTTTATAGTTAAAGTGATCAGAATTTTCTGAACACTAACTTAATTTATCAAATTTTGATATTTATTTTATATTGTAACGTTATTCACACTGTTTTCCTAAGGAAAATAAATTACAATGAAAAATGTTGCACCACAAAAGGACATTCAAATTTAATAGTGCTTATTGTTTTCATATTAAATTATTGTTCATGTAATTTTATATAGAGAATGGACAAAGATAAACTAAAACAAACGTCATTGATAACAGTTTATTTGATTAAAAAGTAATATTTGATACTTAAGTATCCAATATTATTATCTTATATAATTTATGCAGTAAAATTGAACTATTTATTTAAAAAAAGTTTTAAATAAAAACTGCAATGAAATTTTTTAATTTTGGTATCAGTTTTAAGACTTAAATAAATTTACTAAAATAATAAAGTGAATGTTATTTAGATGTTTCTCGCTTTAGCTTGATAAATTTTAAAATTCAATCTCTTAAATTTCTAATTTATGCTTTTACATATTCACTAACCTTTGACAAACACTAATTAGTTTCATATATTTTCAGTCTTTTAAGTATGTCAAGCCTAATTGTGGGCAATATAAAATGTATCACATTTCCTGGTCATTAGTGTTTTAGTCATTAGTGTAAAAAAATAAATGCTTGAGAGACTATTTAGAGTGAATAATCACTTCCCATTAAAGTACGATCAAAATCGTTATTCATTGCCGTGCAACGCTCAAGAATCTTAGATATTTTTATTTCTCCAATCCGCAATGAGGCTTGAAGAGAAGAATTTTTTTTTACTTCCGAATTATTAGTCTAGTGCTGATAGAATATAACTTGGATAGTGATTAAGTTTGGAAACAGTTGGGATAGGAAAAATTTGCTTATTCTCAATATTTACCTGGCAAAAGCTTTTTTTTTTTATGATTATTGGTAAAAGGGAAATACATTTATCTTGGAAAAACTAAAAGAACAGCCATTAGGAACAGCAGACACCTTCATTAAAAATAATGACGAGTTTCTTTCCATACTGTATTTAAGGGTGACAAACTCCGAAGCGAGAAAAGCTTTATTTTTGTTGTTTAAAAATAATCACACTTAAAGTTCACTTCACTTAATGTTTTATTTTCTCATTATATTAGTCTCATTACAAGTAGTGTTCCTATAGATGTTCCCAAAGAGAATTTAATATGAACCAAATTATAACTTAATGCTTAGTTTACCTTACTATGACTTAATAACTTAATGCACAGTATTACCTTATTATAACTTAACACCTTAATACATAAATTACATTATTATAACTTAATGACTTAAAGCATATATTACCTTACTATAATGAATGAATTAATGCATAGATTCTACAGTGCGATAAGTACAATGTAAATGCATCGATAAAGTTTGCAAGAACACCTACTTTTTTATCTGTTATTAGCTAAAATGGTTGCGCAAGGAGTTACCCGAAATCAAATAGTTGTGGCTTGGTATTTCCATGTACCACCCGTTTCAAACAATTGCAAGTGCTGAGTATGCCCCCTACCCATCACCTCTGGTTCAGTAGATTTCAAGTTATGATCATTCCTCCTTTCATCCCATAACCTTAATTTAATCCTCCCAACTACAGAACATTGGAATGAATTCTGTTTACTCTAATTTGGATTATTCCAGATAACTAAAATAAAAAATCCTGTTCAAATTCATTCAGTAGATCTCAAGTTATGATCATATCTCTTTAGGGGATACAAAGGAGGATGGGAAATTTTTTTGAAATCTCATGTTTCCAGTGACTTGTTTTGAAGATCAAGTGTACAAAATATAATTAAGATCGGAACAAAACCGTAAATTTCTATAAGAAAACCTCTACTTTCACCACACTACTCCAAGGACACTTTCTTTGCGTATATACAGGATGGTCGTAAAGAAACTGCCGATATATGGACTTCTAATGGCTGTTAAGTTGAACACATCGAGATGAGATTTCATGTATAGTTTTCAGAGACATGAACTCAATGTATTGTGAATGGCAATAAAATGGCACTCATGGTTATGGTTATAGAAACAGAAACTTGAAATTTTCGAACTCTGATGGTTGCTGTCAGTTGAGGGCTCCAGGGTTCGATTGATCAAGGACTGCTAAGTTTGTCCGGTCAAGGCTCTGGGTCCGGTCATTCGAGGTCTGCTGTGTGCTTCGGTAGAAGGCTGCTGAAAGAATCATCTTGCTAGATAGACTTGGAATGGCAAGTGAACTTTTCCGTATGCTAACGCTCAATTCTCTGCCAGGTCCGTCTCTCTGTTCACAGCATCCTTATGGAAATGGAAAGTGTGTAAAAAAAGTGGCTCCTGACTGCTTGCAAACCCTTTTACGTTGACCTGGGCTGATCCCTCTTTTCCCTTGCATCCAATTGGACTTGATGGTCCTCCTCCGAGAAATCACCTCATCTTCGCCTCTTCCCTATCTACACAAGGCTGTAAATTTACCCCTGACCTCTTGACCAGGTCCTGTCACCTCTTGGGTCAACCCGCGCCAGTTAGTCTAGTCCCCTCTCAAATAAATTGCCCTTAAATCAAGGGTAAGTCTTTTATAAAAATTGTGATGTAGTAACCTCACAATCACAACGTTAGAACGGTACGTGTATCATAAGAAACGGATGAGTTATGCAAGCACAAAAAAACAGTTCCGTGAACGGCCAACAGAAACACGATCGACAGATATTCAGCGTAGAAAACAGATAAAATGTCCTGTGATGGCACCCATGTAGAGAATGTGTACAAAATAAAAGTTTTCTTTTGTCCAACCTGTGTTGTCATCAATGATTGGGATCTTTGGCCTCCGTCATATTCACCTTTTCTCCATGCGCACTGATCATGTTTTTGTTGGCCGTTCGCAGAGCTGTTTCTTTTTTGTGCGTGCATAACGCATCCGTTTTTTGTGACACACGTACCGTTTCAACGCTCTTTTGGGTTTTTGTATGAGCTGAGCATTTTGCGACGGGAAAAAGTAGTCGTTGCCATTCGAAAATTTCGAGTTTCTATACTCATAACAGTAACCGTGGGCGCCATTTTGTTGCCATTCACTGAATCCCGAGCTCGTACCTCTGAATTACCATACCTGAAATCTCATCTCGATTTGTTGAACGGAAAGGAAGCTCGATGTCCATATATCAGCAAAGTTTCTTTATAACCTTGACCATCCTGAAGATTAATTACTCGGTAACTTCTAAACTCCTTTTAATACTTTTTACTCCATTTGAAATGTTTTTACTCACTTAAAGTAAGAGTATATTTTACTGTTCCAAAAATTATATTTTCTGAAATAAGAAAATGTATGCTGCAATTTCAGAAACCAGGTCCAGTCGTAGGCATTTTGGTACTTTGCCCTTTAAGCTGAGTATTCTAAGATATACAATTTCAATGACCACTCTCTTAGCCGCTTTAAAATTCACAATAGAATATAAGAATTCTAAAAGCATATTAAGCAAACAGAAACTGCAATCATCTTTGATTGCTTCTGACAGAACTGCTTTTAATATTGCCGTTATTGGCATTGCCGTTGGTTTCGAGATAGCACGTGTGAGTCCTAGGAATTTGAATTGTTTCGAATAGTTAAAATTTTAGTCAAATAAATTAGTAGCTAACCATCCAAAAAATACTGAAAAATTTCCATACTCTTAATTCAATACATTTATTTAAGAAAAATAGTTCATGATGATGAATAATGAACAAACAATATAAACTTGTACTTAATAAGATAAACAATAAAGAAAGGATTGGACGATTGATGATCCATAATGGAATAAAATGATGTGAACAGAGAATGAAAAAATTGTCGTTATGCCTTGGATTCTATACTTTGGGATTATAAATATCCGATTAAATACAAAACATTTCTTTATTTTCAAGATGTAAGAAATAGTTAATGAAAGTATTTGTGGGGAAAAGTGTGCTTAAAATACAAAATATAATGTAACTTAAGATACTACTCAGTACAGGTTATGTGTTCAAAAAAGGATCCTGAAGCCATATAAAACTATTTAAAAATTTACTTTATAGATACTTAATTTAAGATAACTACTAAAACAAATCAACAAAGTCGACGTTGTCGCTTAATTAGCATGAACGAAGCCGGACTAAAGACTACAAACCAGAAGAAGCAATATCAGAAGAGAATCGACTTAGAACTCTTGGTAGTAATATACTGTGAACATATGCTATTATTAAACATAAAATTAATTAGCATAAAAATGTTGAACGTACTACAAAGAAATATTCTAAAGTACTAAAGTATTCTAAAGAGTTGATAACTAAAAGTTATCCCAAGAGACGTTACTGAGATAAATCCCTGATCAGACTTGCAACAGTAACTTATTTTCATCTGAGGCTACATTTGTCCACGTGTTACGCAGCACACAATTCAATCATTAACCGCATTCTGTGGCATCCGCATAAGAACTGAACCACTTTCCAGAAAGAAAAATTGGAGGAGTAAAATCCGGTTGGTTGGTATGTACGCTCAATGACAGCTAATCAGGCCGTTACCTACAGCTTAACATGGATTCCGAATCACAACAAACATCTATGCCTAACACGGGATTCAAACCCGGCATCTTTGGTATACGAGATGAGATATTAACACAGTGTTCAGGTAGGCTGCAAAATCTGATAAATACGCTTGACGTTTTTGCATATTAGCAAAGCGTTTCTAGATTTTCCCTGGCTTTGTAGGTGAGTTTTATTGTAATGAAAAATGGCCTTACCTCTTTTATCGTGTGTTACACGTGTTTACTACAATGCTTCGTTGAATTTTATTAAATGTATTTTGTTACGTTCATCAATGCTTCCATGTTCCAGGCCAGGCTCATTTGGATGCTCCTGCTTTTGATCGCCTAGAATTGTCCTGGTGAATCAATTCATCTACAGTACAATTCTGAAGCAAAAACCAGTTATCTTTTGTCTGGATTGTCTTTTTGTGATACTGTGTTTTTTTTTTTTTTTTTTATTTTTTATTTACGAAACTCAACATATTTAATATGACGCAAAATAATTAAAGATTACGCGTGGTTATTTTTAAAGAACGTTGTAAAAAATTACAAATAAGTGATGCCATTGTTCTCAGTTGTTTGCAAGTAAGAGACCCAAAGAAATATACTAAAAAATCAAAATAATATTCATACATCGTATTACTTCTATTCTTTTAAAACCACATGTATTTTTCAGTATTTCTTTCATAACTTTTAGACAATTTACTTATTTTTTTTATTGTGAAACGATTTTATTCATCAGTTTCGTCAAATAATAAGAATTTGATATGTAATCTTTCAATGTTGAAAAAAAATAAAAAAATAAAACTGTATAAAGAAAAGAATAATTTTCATTGTACAATTAGGAAAATAGTCATATTCACTAAAGTAAATATATTTAGCCTAAATGCGTTTCTATTAACTGCATCCTGGCAGCTGTTGCAAAAATCAATTTAAAGCAAATAAAGTTTCATGTTAAGACCAAGAATGAAAATCAATCATAAAATACTTTTCCTTCTTTCTCATGAAGATAGGATGCTTCATATATTTTTACTGATAAAAGAGTGTCTAACTATACGTAAAAATAATATCCAAATTAATTCACCCACTCGTTGGTTTAAATGCAAATAATTCAATATGTATTTGTAAAACAAATGGTTTTCAGTGTAAAAAGTCAATAACTTGTCAAAGATATTAAATCATATCACTGTTTGTATTTTTAGCTTTCGTTTATGAATCGTGAATTAAGATAGCATTAAAGTAGCAAATATTCAGAAAGATAATTAGTAATATTAAATGTGTATGGTACCCATACATCTCATAGACGTACACTTTCAAAAAAAATTACGTTACCTTCCATAAGTAATTTTTCTGTTGACATTATACATTGCTAAAGTTATTTAAAACTAGGGTTGGAAAAAACAAAACGTTTTTTTTTTTTTTTTTTTTTTTTTTTGTTTAAACCGAGTATTTTTTTTTTTATATCCTTTTCTAATTACATGCATACATATTTATAAATAGAATTCGACATCAATTAAATTCATAATTAATGTTCAAATACCAAATAATATTCCTACTGAAAACAATTTAAACTAAGCAAATAAACAATTGCTACCTATGTTGATATTCAAGTCATATTAATTTTTAATATTATATTTATAGATACATTTTTTTAAATTCAATGTATACAATATAATACAACATTAATTGTTTACTGCATAATGTATGGAATATTGCTTAGATTCATCAGTAATGGTGATACGTTTAACTAACCGAATGATATTTTTAATGTTTAGAAATAAGTTATTAAAGCACACAACCTCTATTTCAGAAACGAGTTGAAAAAGCAGCTTATAATTTAATATTTATTATGAATAATTATAAAACATTAATAAATTCATTATATTAATATGAAAACTTTTTGTTGATAATTTTAAGAACTTCCAATAGTCTTTCATTATAAGATTTATTTAAAAAAAGTTATTTACAACATTAAATAATTTAAAAATCTAATTATAAATAAACAAAAATATACAATTTTCAATTATTCTTTAAAAAACCAATTGTTTTTTTTTAGAAAAAAAAATATTTGGTTTAAACCATGCCAACCCTGTTTCGAACATTTATAAAAAAAACTATATTAGATTTATCGGTTTGTTATAGGATTAAAAAAATTAATGAGTTAGCCCTATAATGGAAATTAAAAAAATCTATGCATAATGATACCTATACGCCCTGTAGATGTACATCTCTGTCGACAGATACTATATCTTCTATAAATTATTTTGCTAATGAAATCATAAATTATTAAATACATTTTAAGCATTTATAAAAAAAAGTATTATTTTAGGTTTCGTTAGAGTATTAAAATAAATTAATGATGTAGCGAAATATTCAATTTTTGAGGGCATTGCATCTTTTTTTTAATCCTATAGCAAACCTATAAATCTAAGGGAGTTTTTTTTATTTTTTTATAAATGTTTAAAATTACTTTAGTTATTTATAATGTCAATAGAAAATTACTTATGGAGGACATCGTAATTTTTTCCAGTACATCGATAAGACGGGTAGGTACCATTTAAATTTAATATTGTTAATTATCTTTTGAATATGTCTACTAGCTATTTTAAGGTGGAATTTTTAACAAGGTTAAATTTTTAATTCACCTAACCTTTCAAGAAGGCTTCTAATATTTTAGCGAAAGTGTGAATTTAGTTTCATTTCTAAGTGAGCAGTTAGATTGCAAGAGTTTATACGATGTAACTTAGGTGGCGTTTTACAGTGTCTTTTCAAAGCGAATATACACGACGGCGAAGCAGAAAGATAGTTTCGTGTTAGTTGTTTAACTGCTTATGAGGATTTTTAGGGTTTTCTCCCATTTAAAACATAAATGTGAAGCAGTTTTCTTTGAAAGACCTCCTGGAAGGTTGCATTGGTTGCATTGGAAATTATATGGTTCAAGAGACTACTGCACTGGAACGTTTTTATATCAATATCCATAGGTGAAGGGGAGCCCACCCTTCACCTATGGATATTGATATAAAAACGTTCCAGTGCAGTAGTCTCTTGAACCATATAATTTCCAATGCAACCAACAATACAAGTCAAAATTTTGTTTTTTGAAACATTTTGCCCTTTGCTTTTTTAAAAAAATGCGAATGAAGCCTCATCTCGTGGAAACCAATTCGATTTGGGTTGGGTAATAAAAAAATAAATTTCCTTATGCTAAAATAACACCATGTAAAAATATTACAAACAACCGGACTTTTGAAAAATCCTAATTATCACTTGCCAATCAAACGATATAGTGGTTAGCGTGCTAGCTTCTAGACCACGAGGTTGCGGGTTCGAGTTCCGTGTAAGACATGGGTGTTTGTAAATTTATGTTGGCTTGTCAAATGACGAATGTTTCGGCTCATTATAGCCCTCGTGTTGCTGACGGTGCCAGATAATTTGAAAACAACCAACCTAATCATCACTTACTACACCATCATGTTATTTTATTTCAACAAATAATTGTTAAATTTAAACCCACCTCACTCACATACTGCTCATTATTGACCATCTAAAATATCTATCCCCATTATTTCATATCTTTAAAACTCTACTAAGTAGCACACCCTCTCTTCAACTAAATTTTCACAGCATGTAACTTCTAATCTCCCATCAGACATTTTCTCCTAAGCAGGGTTTATACCATACGAGCCAGTTTTATAGATAAAAATGACTCTTTACTCAGAGGTAATGAAAGCTTGTGAGAGAATCTCTCTTCCTGCCCAATTCATATTCATGTGAAACCTTCCTTTAATTCTCCCCATATGCACTTAAGAGGGACACAGATATATTCGCCCAAATATCGCCAAACGCATTTATAAGGCAAAAGCATGAGTAAAAGCTCACACGCTGAATTGGAAATTCCAAAGCCCCGACTGACTAATGACAGCATATAAATATTTATGGATACTTTTCTCCTTTATACCAGTTGCTTTTAACGTACGTGGCTCTCTGTAGGAAATCGGCTAACGCTTACATTCTGCTTTTGCAAGCCCTGGAGAAATCTCCACCATCTAAACTATTGCTTTTTTAAGTAAGATATTTTTCGCGGAGTAACTCCTTTCTCGATAATTTAAAATGTAACGATAGAGAGGTATCTATTGACGCTTGTGCATTAATGATTAGTCCTTCGAAGAGAAATGCTTTATTCAAATTGCGAAAAAAAAATGGTAGAAAAACTTTTATTGAGTTTCTTTTTTTGTCATTGTTGACCTGGGAGATTGTATGTAGCTAAGCTTAAAATTAAATCTTTATCATTCACGTATATTGAGGATAGAATACATGTTTTACTTTTAATAATCAATGGTTTTATTTTTGAAAAATTGTATTGTTTTATTCACGGATCTTAAAGCAATTTTGTTGTGCCTAATGCTGCAGAACGTCATTTTATTTTTCTTACTATTTTGACGTGATATGAATAATTCAAAATTTGAAATTTTGATTTTTTTTCCCGAAATCTGGAAATCTTGCAAACAATTTAGTGTCCTAATTTAAGTTTCATTGCTAGATACTCAATCAGAGAGATTGAGAATTAAAATGTTATGAAAATTTGCAATCTTTTTTAGTTTAACTTGAAATTGGGATGTTTGCATTGCTGTCTTCCAAACGAAAGCTATCTTGGTGTTCAAAATATTAATAATGATAGTCATTTAATAGCCTCGGATATGTTTAAGTGCTTTCATTAGATAACGAAATGCATTTTCTTGCATCAGCCACTGTCAATAATAAGACAAACAGGGAGAAATTTGGAACGAAATGTAAAGAAAACTTGCAACCTTGTTTAGTTTAACCATGAAATTGTGATTTTTACACTGTCGTCTTTGAAACTAAAGCTATCTTGGTGTTTGAAATATTAATAATAATAATCTCGGATATGTTTAAGTGCTTTTATTAGATAACGAAATGGATTTTCTTACATCAACCACTGTAAATAATAAGAAAAACAGGGAGAGATTTGGAACAAAATGTAATGAAAACTTGCAACCTTATATAGTTTAACCATGAAATTGGGATTTTTCGTGTGGAAGACAGACATTGGGATTGGTGTCTTCCACACGAAATATATCTTGATACTTTTTAATTTTGAAAGATATCTTGATACTTTAATCTTTAGAGATATAGTGATACAAATTTAATAATAATAATATATTTAATAGTCTTGGATATGTTTAGCAGTTTTTTTTTTTTTTTTTTTAATTATGAAATGCATTTTTTACATCAACCACTGTCTATAATATGTGGAAAAATCGGCCCTTATTTTCCAAAATGGTATTTTTCGATTGTTTAATTCAACTTGATTCGATGGATAGTAAGTATTAATGATCATCAGCTATTTTTTGTTATGTTAATTTAAACTTGAATTGGAACTCATAATGACATAATGAATGATTATGAATTACTAGGGGGTTCCATCTAGAGGTTGGAAATATCGATCAAAATAAATATCGATACTATATCGTTGCATAGGAAAAAATATCGATACATAGACACATAGATTTTTTTTTTTTCTTTTTTGATTTTCAATTTTGCCAGAAACGAAGTTTTTCGGTGCAAATTTCTACTTTTTATGAATTCATTCCAAAATTGTTTTAATAAATAAATTATTAAATTGTTTCGATAAATAAATTGTATTATGAATCATAATAAATAAAATACATTTGGAAGTCAATGCATAAATTCACATTTATTTTTAAAGAAGTTATTTTGAAAAGTAGTTTGCCGCATATTTTTCTGATATAGATGTTTTTACTATCTAAAATCAGTTGACAAATTCCAGGCACAAGTTGGCAACAAAAACGGCGCTATGTTAATGACTACTAATAAATTATCTTATCTTTCCATTACATTAGGTTTTCTTTTTGGTTAGGGTGCCATTTTAACTCTCTCTTAGCCAAGTTTAAACTTTAGATTTGAAATTTTTGAAAAGGGAATAAAAAATCGAAAAAACACATGGAACTACAAAACGATTATCAAAAAACTAAAAATTTTTGAAAATATCGATATATCGGTGACTTGTATCAATATTTTTCAAAAAATATCGTCGTATCGATATATCGCCGACCTCTAGTTCCATCTCCTGCTCGATAACGCTGGCCAACCCCCGGGGTTGCTACGCAATCCCTTTGGTTCGCTTCACTCGCTTCAAAGTGAGACATTTAAAATATGCTCTAGCAAAAAGCTATTTCAGCTGTATGATCAAGACAATTTTTAAAAAGTGATATTGTTCTATGAAACTGAACACTGTGGATTATTAATGATGAGCTACAATACTTGTAACATCATTTTCCTACTACTTATTTTTGGCGCAGTATGACTCACTCCTTACGCCGTTAAACTCCTACCAACCAAACAACCTACTATTTATTTCGAGACGCGTTAAGCAAGAACAGTATGGCAACGTAGTAGAACATCTAATAAAAATTAACATAATTGTTTTTAAAAGATAAGTTATTTCAATGAACAATTGGAATTTACTGACTGGTTTCGCATGAAGCCAAAAATAATTAGAGTTGCATATCGAAATTTTTTAATGAAGTAATATAAACAAGCATATGTTTGCCTAACCGTTTTTGCGATACTTAAAAAATAATACAGTAAAAGTCCAAATATCCGGCATTCAATCAACGGGAAATAACCGAAATTTTATGAAAAACAAGTTTGGCGAGAAAATTGGCGCTATTTCACCAAATGTTTTTTTGTTGTTTTCATAATTTAATTTAATTTGGGATTTCGAAGTTGAGTGGGGTTAGACTCCATTGTTACCAAGCCTAAATTTTTCCATGTTTAAATGATGCGTTAATGTATCACCACCCTAAATATTTACATGGTGTTATAAGGGTTCTATAGCAATCCTATAATAGTTTATTATAGGAATTATAAGTGATTCGAAGATTAGTTTGAAACTGATAGTTAAACTGCTGCAATTTAGTTATTTTCATCTGGTACCCGTCCAACGGAAGAATACCGGTTTTATTTTTTATTTTGATTGAGTTTAGTTCGTAATGGTGAACTAGCTTAGTTTGCACTGATTGGAAATGAATATATTATTATAAATATATATATATATATATATATATATATATATATATATATATATATATATATATATATATATATATATATATATATATATATATATATATATATATATATATATATATATATATATATATATATATATATATATATATATATATATATATATATATATATATATATATATATATATATATAACCTTAATATTCTTAATGGAAATTCCGTACCCAGTTTTTATCAGCATATATCCGGAAAACGTTGAAATATAAATATGTGTTGGCTATTTGCCGAATCTAAACAATTCTGGCTTGTTTTAATTGTATATTAAAGATAGATTTGTAATCGAATTCCATTACCCACAACATCCAAAAACATGCTCCAGCAGAAAACTTTTCAGAAAAGTCTGGTTTATCCGGAATTCTAATCCAAAAGAAATGTGCACACATCTTGCATCTATTTATTCTTGCATTATCGTAAATATTAAATCGATGCGTTTTAAATAGGCAATAATTTGTATGAGTAAAAAGGAAAACAAAATATAGCGAATCCAAGTTGTTGGTTGTTGCCAGATGTATTAGTCAAATTTCAAAAGATATATTGTGATTGGCTGGATTGCTGAATTTGGAAAATCATGCATAAAGTGCATTTAGAAGACTTCTGTTTGGATGTTTCAAGTGGTTGTCATTCTGCTCACAGAAATACAGCATTATATAGGCTTCAAGCAAGAGAATTATACAGGGTGTCTCTAAACTCATGGTACAAACTCTAGGGGGTGATAGAACACATCATGACGAGTAATAGTAAATAGGAAACCAAGGGTCCCAAACGTATTCCAAAGGAGATAGGCGCCATTAAAGTTTAGGGTCCCAAATTGCAAATGATCATAAAAAAGGGAAAAATAAGTCGATTTATTTGCGGTTTTCGCTGAAATCATTCTTTAAATTAGTATTTTCTTTAAAAAAAAATTTAAAGACAAAGTTCTAAAAATGTCGGTAGAGGGCGCTTTAGACTTTGGAGTACCAAAAAACTACTTTTTTACCATTTTTTTTAAAAACTGTTTTAAATGTTTGCTAAAGCTCAGACCTTACTTAAATTTTGAGCTCATAATTGGAATCATCGGCAGCGGTTTCTGGAAGAAAAACATAAAAATGTGATATGGGGAAGAAGAGGAACGCGTATCCAAATTTTCGCTAACATAAAAGCCACTGATTCGAGTGTGCAACTAGTGTGTGTATAAAACTGGAAACTGTTCACAGCAGAGAACTTTGTCTTTAAAATTTATTTCAAAGATTATACTAATTTAAAGAATGATTTCAGCGAAAACCGCAAATAAATCGACTTATTTTTCCCTTTTTTATGATCATTTGCAATTTGGGACCTTAAACTTTGATGGCGCCTATCTCCTTTGGAATACGTCTGGGACCCTTGGTTTCCTATTTACTATTACTCGTCTTGATGTGTTCTATCACCCCCTAGCGTAGAGATGTATAGATAGGACTTGTCACTTCCCTTGATCTTTTATAATGATATTCATTGAAAGACTATTCACTTCCCCTGTCAATCGTATAAAACTGAAATTTCTGATTAATATGTAAAAAATTTAAAAAATTTAAGTTCATTATATGTTAAAAATTTAACTTTTGAATATATTATCAACCAAATTTAAATTACACATTATACAAATATCCCTTAAAAATGAAACGCGTCTTGTTTACATTATATAACATTAGTTTATACTTCAATAAAGCGTAAATAAATATTGAATCTTTTTATTTTATAATAACATTACAAAAATGAGCATTTTTATGTACTTGTATAGGAGATTAAATATTATATAAAGTGCTTGTGTAGTATATTAAAAATCATATAACGTGCTTGTGCATGAGATTAAACATTCGATAACGTGATTACGAATGTGATTAAACATTTCCCAACGTGCTTGTGCATGGATTAAACATTTAATTTCTTGTATACGATATAATATTTTTACAATACATTTTACGCTCATCAAAAAAGATAAACATGTGCAAAGAAAAACATAGAAAGTTGATAAATTATCAAATGCTATTTACAAACCAATTTCAAGAAAAATACAAGACAATTGCTTGAAAAAACTTTCAAAAAGCTTTCTAAATTCGGGTACATCCACAGAAACTGGTATCAAGGATTTTCTATACGTTCCACACTGTAGAATAGCATTTACCATCTGGAGGTAAGCCATAAGTCACGTCCAAAATATTGTGTTCCTGTTTCAGCGCTTATTTCTTCCTTCCTCTTTTCCCGTTCAGCTCTTTTTTTATCTTTATTTTGTTTTATTTCTTAGCACCCTTTCTTCCGTTTTCCTGTTTGCCACATAGTTCCTGAAAAAATATTTTGAGATTATATATGAATATATCTGGTTTGATAGCGATATTTTAAAACAAGTGTCGTCAAATATTGAGTTCAATCATATTCAAAAGTAACTTTATTTTTTATGCTTTAAGAAAAAAACTTATCTTTAAAATATGAATGGTAATTATATTTTTAAGAAACTGTATGTTCAAATGATTTGAGTGATTCTTTCTAGAAGTTTAAGTCTTTTTAGAAGTCAGTCATATTCAAAAGTAACTTTATTTTTTATGCTATAAGAAAAAAATTCTTTATAATAAGAATGGTAATTATATTTTTAAGAAACTGTATGTTCAATTGATTTAAGTGATTCTTTTTAAAAGTTTAAGACGATATAAAAAAAATAACTTTTACTATAAATCCTTTAATTCAAAGTTACCTAAATGTATTGCCAGATTTAATGTGCAATTGCAAATAATTTTTAGAGATTTTAAGGACAGATTGGGATCTCAGAGCGTTTGTCTATGAAGTTTTATAGAATGCATTGTCATCGACAACGAGTTTTTCTGCAAAGTTTTAGTTTGATTTGATGACAACTAAAGGGTTAATTAGCCCTTCGAAGTTCTTGCCCACCAACACAAACAAAAGCAAAGTTAATATAAAGTATTTAAAAACAGTATACTTGTAATTTTAAACATAAATGAATCAATGTATATATTTAACAAATTAGTTTAATTTTATAATTTTTGTTTATTTTGTATTTAAACCCAAAAAAGAACAATACATTGTTTTTCAAATCTATAATTTATTTTGATAATTAAAGTTAAAGTACTTTTACTTTTCTTGTTACAAATACACTATTGGACGATTAGAGAAAATTTGCTAGTTTTCTATTTTGCTCTATTTTTATAATGCCGAAAAAAAGCTCGTCATAGAGTCTAGTCTCAATTTATAAGAAACCGCTATTATGTTTTTATATGTGTAAACAATTTTGAAAAGCTCAGGTTGTGTTTATGAGTTTTACTATTCATACTTTATCAAGAGAGGAGTGCTTTTAACAGCAAATACTTCCTGAAAACATCTTATTGATTTGAGTATGTTATAAAATGATGGTATCTGCCTTGCTGTTTTGGAAGCATAGATTTCAATACTATCATTGCAATGAAATACAATAATAGGTAAAATTATTCTACAAATACAATGATAATGATCATTTTGTTTAGTTGATACTTTGGATAATTTGAATGCTTTACAAGACAGCTGAAAAAATCTTAAGGACGCTTCTTTAAAATATACTAGGTAAATTTCTTGACAATTGATTAATTCTGGTGGATAAGTTGTTTAAAGTAAATTTGCCTAAACTGATTTAATATTTTCTAATATTTCGGAATACAAACTAAGTAATATATGTACTAAATAATATATGGTGATTATAATTAAAGTTCAAATTTAGAAAATCTGTGAAAATTAACAATTAGTCAGCATTACCTGAAATCAGATCTGAATATATATGAACAATGGAGAAATAGTATAATATAAGAAAACAAACTCTTTTAAACAATTTGTTCTTATACCATACTATTTCCCTTTTCTTTACTATATTCAGGTCAAATTTCAAGTTATGTCCTTCCCTACTTTCAGGTCATTATGCCCTTCAAGTCAATCTGACCATTCTGCCAATCTTTTAACAGCTTTTTGAAAGTTGAATTTAAATTATAATAACCTTGTATATTGTTCAATAATAATAAACGGTATCAATACAATTATATCCAAACTATTTTGAAAGAGAGAAGACTTTTAATTACTAATTAAAAATACTAAACTTTTATACAATTATAGTTACAAGTTTCCTTAAAAAGCGACAATTTTGAAGCCTTCAACATTTTCTAAGAATTTTTTCAAAATATATAACACTGACTTTATCTGTCTTTAAAATGCTTAGAAAAATATATAACCTCCAATTCACAGCCTAACTTCAGCACTTATTTATAAACTTGTAAAGCCCCTGCTTGAAGTAGATTTTACTAGAGGCTCATACGAAAGTCCTTTGAGAGACTTCTGTAAGGCTTTTCCAGCGTATCTATATCTATATAGATTCTCATGCATTTGCCATCGGACGTTTTCTCGGGTATCAATAGACAAGAGTTGCATCGTTTATTTACATTCCAGTACATGCTTTTCCTACCTGTCCATCTACGATGTTGATCCTCTAGTAAGAATCTAGATCTGCTAGAGACGGAATACTAAAAAGAAAAGTATAAAAGTTTGATCGGTCGTAAATTTTTTATTCATGGATGTTTTATTTGGACATATATTTTCTCGAACAATTGTTTTTATGTTTGAAAAGTACTATTTGGAGCGTGATAATAAAAATGAAAAACTTATAGAAAGTTAATAGGGTATAAGTATAAACATTTCGTTTTGTAAGTTATAATTTTCTTATATGAAGTATAGAAAAAAGTATGAATGAATTTATTTAAATGGTATGATGCTTATTAACCGTTTGTTCTTTGAACACAAAGAGAACCATAAAACAACTTAGGCAATTTAATTGTTTAAAACTT
Source organism: Linyphia triangularis (assembly GCA_963978545.1). Taxonomy (NCBI): domain Eukaryota; kingdom Metazoa; phylum Arthropoda; class Arachnida; order Araneae; family Linyphiidae; genus Linyphia; species Linyphia triangularis. Next base: position 102,315,849 of record OZ021721.1, read on the forward strand.
TAATGTGACCCATATTGACACCTTTGGTCAATTAGAATTTGTTTATTTTTAAAACTATCTTTATTCTACCCATTATTTAGTTTTGCACCCTTTTAAGCAAAACTTCCAAGAAAAGTGAAAAGGTTTGATCTGTCGTAAGCTTTATATTGATAAAAGTTTCATTTTTCAAAACAGTTCTTTGTTTGAAAAATGAAGAAGCATATGCAAAATTGAATGTTCTTTAGTAGAAAAATGTTTTATTTTGAAAGTTACAATTTTGTAATATCTTTCAAGATACTGCAAGTTACTATACCCATGTTTTATACTCTTTTAAACAAAACTAAAAAGTAAATTATGAAGGTTTGATTGGTCGTAATTTTGTTACTCATTAATGCATTATTTAGGCCTTTATTTTCTGAACAATTATGTGTAAGTTTAAAATGCACTATTAAGACCATAGTAACAATACCAGTGAAAAAACAGATGTGAAATTAATAGGATAAATGTGAGAATTTTTCTTTTTATAGGTTACAGTTTTGTGCTATCGCTTAGGATCAAGGAAAACTATTGTTCCCATTTTTAATTTTCAGTCTTTTAAACAATTACTATAGAATACTTATTTATGAATACATGGACTATGTATAGCTACTTAATCGGTTGTTTCGTGTATATTCTTGAGCTATAATGCACCGGAACGTTATTAGGTTGTTATCTGTAATATTGAGAGTACCTTGTTAGTCAAGATAAGCACGCCTCTCGGGAGCTTTTTTAAAGTAAAAATGTCTTCTATTTGCGTCTCAAACTGGAGAAAATCCATAACCACTTGGAGCAAATAGTCCATTGGTTGACCCAAGCTGTCGCTTTCTCCCTTTGAAAATGGAGATATCAGAAGAACAGACAAAGCTCGAACCAGGGACCTCTCGCATGATAGTCTAGCATTGTGCCTTTTGTTCGTAGGTTCAGCTAGATTACTTAAAATAATTTTTGAATGCTTATTTATATAGATTTTAAAGATTTACAACTTATTCTTTAGGAAAAGTATGCATACAATACAAGCAAATACAGTTTTTTTTTTTTTTTTTTTTTTCATTCTTATTCAATATTTTTATAATTATTCACAACTTTCCAAATTTCGTTAAGTAATTAGCAGTAATTCTACAAGAAGTAATAAGTTAGAAGTTTGTTTAGTTCTATTAAAATAACCAAATAATTTCACCGAATTAATAAGAGTAATTGAAAATTATTTACTTGTATTTTGCTACTTTAATTTAATTGTGCAGAATATTCAACCAGTTTAAGTACCTACGCAGAAAATAAAATGGAAATAAGAAATCGTAGTTTAAAATTAAGGAATCAATTTTAAATTGTAGAAACTAATTATTAACGAAGACTTAATGTGTTTTAGTATTCTGAATAAGCATTAGCACTTTTAACACAATTTTAAAGCATTAGAGAACATGTTTCCTTTCAATTTTGGAAAAAAACACCTGAAACTTGATACAGAAAGTTTTTGAATTAAATATGAATTTGATCTTTAAATTAAATGATTCTGAATTGTAAGTTTTTTAATTAGTAAAATGCTTCTATTGCTCTTATAAACATAACTGAAATTATTTTAGATATATATTTACGATGAATATTATAAAGAATAAATGAATTGTAGGTGTATTTTAGATACATATTGAAAATAATGATTCATGATATAAGATATTGAATTATACTGGCGCATAAATGAGGAATAAGCAAATAGGGTTTCCTATCAAAAATATCTAAGAATTACTGGAAAATAAATGACTATGACGATGAGTTTTTCACAGCATGCTAAGATCTATTAAATTTTAATTTATCGACTTATCATTGTAGTGAAAAACTTTAAAATTTTAAAATGTATAACCTATAATGCTTCGGATTTTAAAAGCTCAACTAACATCACTATGGGTTTTCTAGTTAAAATGTTTAAATTAAATTAATATTTTTATAAATAAGGCATGTTAATATTTTCAATTGATACATATTGCACTGTTATTATTTAAATACCGGAAGCATTTTATTTCAAATATTTTTTTATTTTTTTTTTATTTTCACTCATTCAAAAGTTAAATTATATGCCTGCTTACGTATTCCTCATTTTATTTGTTGGTATAATGTTTAAATTAATTACATACACACACTAAAATAAAATGTATGAAGTTCCATACTGTTATGTAGTCTTATTGTGGAACCACATAGCAGAATTATTGAACTACATCGCTAGAAAAACCTGAGCGATCTATAAAACCATCTGCACAATTGAATGCTATTTCAACCGTTAACTTCCTCGTCTTTTATTGGTTCCGAATTCCGAATCTCTCAAGATCTTCCACATCATCTAACCATCCATTCGTTGGTCTTTCCCCATTTCTTTTTCTCTCTTGCCATTAAACACTTGCTTTATAAATATATTATTCTTCATTCTTTGTTCAGATCTATCTATCTCATTATCATGTGGTTCCAACTACATAAATCTAACTCTATTCTAAAAAAAAAAAGCAAAAAAAAAGCATCCAAGCAGAATAGAAATTTGGTAAAGAAAAATGATGATACCCGATCAAAAGATTTTATATATGAACAAATACTATGAAATACAGAGATACAAAATTGATCGGGCATTGATTTTACAAGATTTTAAGTAATGACCTAACAGTCGGAAGCAAGGCCAAGTAACAGATAGCTTACCTAATATACGAGATATATAGGGATTGTTCCTCGCTTGTGCTCTCTTTTCAAGTAGATGCGATAGATATTGCGACAAATAGTCTAGCATTTTTGTTGGGATGTCTGTTGGAAGCTTCGTGCGTTTTCTCTCATTCGAGACGCAAGAGTTCTCTTTGACAGACCTCCAGGATGTTATTTCCCATTGCCACTTGGACTACTTTCAAGTATCAGGAAATTCTCCTTCAAATATTCAGCTAGAAATTTTCCATTGCAACCCAATGTAAGAAACAACTTAATTCAGTGTATAAAGCAGGATTCTCTGCTTTTGCATAAAAAAAGCTAGTATGATTTGGACTATTTGCGTCTAAATTGTTTTCTCTTCAGTCAGATATTGAAGTGAAAGTGTTAAAATAATCTGTTTATGTTATAACTTGTCTAAAAATTGAATTCATAAATGCTACTATTCTGAAAACTTACTTTTGGAAACTACTTAGAGTATGTAAAAACTTATAGAACATTATTTGATGTCTTTTTAGTTGTTTGGTGTTTAGGGTGTTTATAATAATTCTATTTTCATAAAGCTGTAAAAAAACACTGATCAGAATGACCTAAAATTTGATCTGTATGTAATCGAAGAAGGATATAGTTTTACAAAAAAAAAAAAAAATATTGTTTCGAACAACGCTTTTTCTTATACAATATCATTGCTTTTTGAAAACCATAATTTGATATCAGAAAAATGCCATGCTTTTTGAAACTTAATTATAATCACCCCGGGATGATTATAATTAAAGTTCAAATTTCATAAAACTTTTAATAAAGGAAACACTCGTCAGAATGACCAAAAATTGAACCTGGATCTAGATTATAATTAAAGTTCAACTTCCATAAAGCTTTAAAAAAAGAAACACACGTCAGAATTACCGAAAATTTAACCTGTATCTATACAGAGCTGAGGATAATTGGTATGTAACAAGAAAACAAAATTCGAAATAGTTTTTTTCTTATGCCATAGTATTATATATAAGTAAAATTTTTGGTCATTCTCACCAGTGTTTATTGTACAGATTTTTAATAGCTGAACTTTAATTATAAACATGCTGTGTAATATACATTATGCTTTTAATAAAATAAATTTAACCATCAGGTAATTAATAATGTTTTTATATGTAATATAAAATAAAACGAGCACTGTTATATCGAGGAAAGATTACAAAGGTTACACTTTAGTATGTGTATCAATGTATCTTCATTTGTACTTTTTAGCAAAAAATATTTAAAATAGGATTCATAAATGTTATAATTAAAAAATTACTTTTAGAAGCTAAGTAGTATTTGTAAAACATAATTTAATATCACTTTTAACTGTATAGTTTTCTTTTGGTGTAATATAATATGATAAGTTGAATTCATTACTATGGAGTTTAAAAATGATAAGAACAATGTTACGTGAAGGAAAGATAATGTAAATTCTACTTTTGGAACTATATAAATCCAGAATTCTTTGAACAATAATACCACACACACACACACACACACAAATGATTTATAAATGATTTATAAATGTGTTATGATTCCAAAATTACTTTTGGAAATTACGTGGTATCTGTAAAACATAATTTTACAACACTTACCTGTAAAATGTACAGTTTGTTTTTCATCAAATGAATTAAGAAATAATAGGTAGAATTCATTGGTATGTAATACTAAAACGATAAGTTCACTGTTACATAGAGGAATTACTTATGGAAACTACGTTATGTTTGTGAAACATGACTTGGAACTTTAAAATGTATAGTATATAATTTGCTTTAAGGGGAGTTGTTACCAAAAAATTTATAAATGATCAATTTTGAGCTGATTATTATTTATCAAAATTTAAATTTTTCCCTTTAGAAGGATACCTAGTTTGTAATAATACCTCAACTAGAAGTATTTTTAATAATTTTTTGAAGACAAAATTGGTAATTATTAGTGTAAGTAAAGTTTTCTTTAAAATGTGTTTTTCTTAAAACTACATTTTCTCAGAAACTGCTCAAACTATCTTCCTAAATTTTTTACCACATATTCCTTTTACGTATCTGTAAGTACTAAAATGAGATTTTTTTTTGTTATTTTAAAAATCTTTTGCTTTTTTCGGCAAAAAGACTTGTGATTTTTAACTAATTTGAGTCACTTTAACGAACATTCATTTAAAAAAAAGTAATTGAATCATTATCAAAAGCTAACTTCATTAGAATGACAAATGTCTACTAAATGCACTGAAAAACAATTAGGCTTCTATGTCAAATACTTTATAAGAAAAAGGTACATTAAATATGCCAAATTAACATTATCGGTATATAAGATACCAAATCCCTTTTTGAATCAAATGAGTTAACGTAATAATAGTTAGTATTCATGATACATGATACACGAGCAATTTACACGTAAAAGTAAAATAAAACAGCGAATTTTTAAATAAATTACATATTATGTACGTTTAACTTTGGGATACTTATCAAAAGAGTCTAAATTATTGGATTCGTAAATGTTATGATACCAAAATTAATTTTTAAAACTACGTGGTCTTTGGAAAATACAATTTGATCTCATTTTCAACAATTTAATATACAGTTTGCTTTTTATAAAAATAAATATAATGATATGCAGTGTTCATGATACATGAGCAATTTACATGTAAAATAATAAGCGCATTTTTATTTAAATTACATATTATAGACAGTTTATTTAGGGATATATATCAAAAGAGTCTAAATTATTGAATTCATAAATGCTACGATACCAAAATTAATTTTGGAAACTACTTGATCTTTGGAAAATACAATTTGATTTCACTTTTAACTCTCCGAACAAGTTCAGAGTACTTTTTTTTTTTAAATATGTCTTTGCGAGACAATTTCATTGTATTTTTAAAAGAAGTACTACTAAACGCTAGTAATTCATGCATAACATTTTAATTATATTGTGAAATTAAATTGTTAATGAAATTTTGAAGAAATTTCCCAGAATCTTCAAAAATGCTAAGTGAAAATTTATTTATCTTATTCAAAAAATAATACCCTCAAATTAAACTGCATACTTATATCTAGGGGATATGTTAATAAAATAAAGAAAACTTCAGTAAATAAATTTTTTAATTGTCATCGAAACATGACTTTTTCATTTCCAACATTTTTAGCGTGTTATTTTTTAAATCTTCATAATTATATGTTAACAGCTATTTTATTCAAATTAAGAAAATTTTAATATAACCCCTAGATAACAATTCACAAAATAAATAAATAATAAAAAAAAACCAAAAAAAACCCCCGAAGAATTCATTGATAACTGTTTTAGCCATCATTTCTCAAATATAGGAATTTATGCATAAAATTGAACAACGAGAAAAAAGCTTTTTAAGTTTAAAATATCATCATTTTACAGGTGTCTGTCCTTACTATATTTACCCTTACTTTTGTTCTAATTGACCCACACTAAAAGTAAAGACTGTTTTAGAAACTTGATAATGTAGACACTAAACATTATGCAATGAAAATAATTTTGGAAATTTCTTCGAAAACTTACTTTTCAACGTAGTCTGATACCTTAATACACCGTTTGCTTTTATAAAAATGAATTGCATTATAAGATGATAAGTATTATTTATTGATTCATATTATTAAAATAATAAGCGCACTTTTACATAAAAGGAGGAATTATACAGGTTCCGTTTTGGGATCTGTATCATTGTATCTCCAATAATACTCCTATACAAAGAGACAACAAAGACCGATGATAATCCTTTCTATAGGTGATAATCAACCCTGTCAAGAGAAACGCATCACAAAGCTTCAGGCATCTAAGTATAGTGCTGTACCTTACAAAGAGGACATCCTATTAATCCTCTGATGTTAGTAATCGATTCTTTGAAGAGTAAATGTCTCTGAGTTACTCACAGCGAAATTGGTCTTCTAGCGCTGCTATTTCTGATCTAGATCTGATAAAGTGTGAGTTCCTTATCTTTGAAATTAGTAGATTAATCGGGTAGAGTAGTTAAGTGTTTATTGAACTATTAATGAGCCGTTTAGTAGAAAGAAGGAAATGGTATACGAGAAAATTGGGACTCTAGGTAACTGTTCCCAACAGAAAGTAATTTCCTGTTTTGCTAATTTGATTTCCTTCAAAAACCTCTTGTCAAAAAAAATACTTCAGTTTATAGTTTTGAAAACATTTTCTAATTAATCTAATTATATCTAAGAAATTAATCTAAATTATAGTAGTCACCCCCTGTTATAATCAACAAATATGCTTTATCCAGTTGGTTTTATATTTATTATTTATTTCTTTGCAGTAATTTCTTTTTTAAGGAATAAATCATACTTTTCTCTTAAACTTTATTGATTTAATTAGTCTGCAAATAAAAATCCTTAACAATTAAAAAGTATAAAGTAAGTTTTGATTATTTACCAGTTCTTGTTCATTAAAATATATTTTTTTAAAAATTATTACTAAAGTTTTATTACTTTCAGCATTTTTCTTTGAAATTATAAATATATAAGGTCACTGTAATTGTTAGCTCACTTGGTATAGGAAAATCTTCAGAGCTAAATTTAAATTGTAAGTTATAATTTTGTATTTTTTGTACCACTGTGGATTTGAATGAGAAGACACATCAGAAGTTCAATTTTTACACTGAAATGTTTAATGTATTGGAATATAGGAACTGCACTTAAAAAATAGGAATCTTCTCTTGATTAACCCAGGAGAATGCACGCTAAAAATCTTACGCGATGACGCGTGGTGAATCCAATGGACCTTACCGCCGTTCTTTTATCCGTATAATGTAATGAACTCTTTAAAACAAGTTTTGTAATGCATGCTTTTAAATTTATTTACAAAAGATCTAATTTACGAAATAACGAATTTTACGAATTGCTTATTTAAAAAAAAATGTAAAAAGAAAATGAACATTTGTAGTATGTGATGCTTTCTTATAAACTAGAGGTCGGAAATATCGATCAAAATAAATATCGATACTGTATCGTTGCATAGAAAAAAATTTCGATAAAATATCGATATATCGATACGTGATTTTTTTTATTTGATTTTCAATTTTGCCAAAAACAAAGTTTTTCGGGTAAAATTTTTACTTTTCATGATTGCTTTTTTGTACGGTGACTACTTTTTCAACTGAAATCGATCTATTACAAAAAAAAAAGTTATATTTTCACTTATTATTTAGTGCAGTGATTTTACGAAAAATTTAGATAATTTTCAATAGCTTTTAAGTGTGTGGCAAAGTATTGAATATTGGTGCCATTTTAAATATCTCAGAAAAATTCAAACATTAGTTTCGAAGTTTTTGAAAAGGGAATAAAGAAAATCGAAAAAACACATGAAACTACAAAACGATTATCAAAAAACTAAAAATGTTTGAAAATATCGATACATCGGTGACTTTTTCGATATTTTTAAATATCGATAAAAATATCTTCGTATCGATATATCGCCGACCTCTATTATAAACTTTTTAATTAAATGTTTATTGCATATATTTTTATTACATTTAGTACAACATGTTTTTGATTTTCTACCCTTATTGTTTGGACAAATGTGACATCACTTTTTGATTTTACTTTTTAGTTTCTTTATTGGTGGCTGCTCTGTAGAAGTATCCTCACGTAAAGGGTCTCTCAATTTTTGTGATATGCCGGGCAGCGTACTTCTAGTTTGAACGTGCTCTTTTATGAGTTCTTGTGCAAGTATAACGGGAAGTAATTCTTACATCTTGATGACAGTCAGTCTTTTTACATTTTGAAGATTTGTCTTTACCAATAATATATTTTTCTTCGGACTCGGGACTATCATCTTCGTTGGACTCGATTTCTTCTTCTTAAACATATGATGGTCACTAAATTTTTTACTTTTATCCATTTCGTCATCAATTTTTTCGTCATCTTAATTTAGTGATTCTTCATCAGTCGAACCTTCTACTAATAAAGTCTTTAAACACTTCCTTTCCTCTTGATAACTAAGATAGTGATTTTGAGCAAATAGCGAGTCTCCCAAATGCTATGACACGGAGGAAACGCGCAGCGTCTGACAGCCCTAAACACGAAAATAATTGCCGAAACTCAGTTCTAAATCTTAGAAATTCCTATAATCAAGTAAGTACAGTACCCCCCCCCCCCTTTCCCACAAAAAAAAAATAATCAGAACGATGGCTAAATCTTGTGCTCTAATTGTTGAAATAACAAACAAAAGGTACCGTTGTAAATCGTGGAAGGTTTTTAATAATTGCATGTAGTTGTTTTTTTGTCATGAGGGGTCATCTACATATTATAACAGAACCAAACTGTAAAAAGTTCAATGGCAACCTCATATTATTATCCCATATTTGGATTCAGCATTCAAAAAAATCTCGAAGTACAAAAATTCGTAATTTTCTAATGAATGGTTTGTAATTTAAATGATAAAAAGAAAATGATAAATTAAAATTAAATAAAAAAGTTGTTTCTTTGGCCATAAATATTTAAATAATTAAAATATTTCAGTATTTTTTTTTTCAAAAGATAGTTTGTTAAATGGCCAAACATAAATAGCAATCAACTTTTGCATCAATTTCTTTTTTAATAATTAATTATTAATTAATAAACAATATTAAATTTTTTTGAATAGAAACATATATTTTTTTGCTTTCATTAGATTTACCATGGTCTAACCCTCCCCCCCCCCCCAATATTTTTCTTTCCATTTTGACTTTTAGTTCTCGATTTTTTAGCGAAAATGTAAAAAACGCTCATTTTAAGGGACCGTATAGTAGACGACTTTTGAAAACTACCACAGATTAATTCAAGGTAAACTAGAGGTGTGGAAAATCGCACAACGTTCAATTATCGTAAAATGGGGTGAATAGGAACAGCGGGGTGAACCGGAACATAATTTCTTGAAATTACAAAAAAAAATATATATATATTATTTTATACAAACAAAGCAGTTTTATTTTACATTTTTTTAATCTGTCTAACGTGTTTGGAATCATGGAACATATGTTTTGTGTGGTTTTCAACAGTGTCCTTTTTTTTAAAAAAAATTACTTTCTTAAATTACATTTATTTAAAACGACATTTTTTAAGCAATTTCAATAAGTTATCCCTTAAAAATTTTACTGAATCATGTGATTTTTTCATTTTATAAATAATTTCAACGATCAAGTTACATTTGTGTTTACAGTGAAATGTTTCTGTAAAATAATCACGCTTTGCTGAATATTGTTTACTAATGCCTACATTTTATCTTTTTTAATTTTCTAATTATCAGTAGTATACGTTATACTTCTGCAATTGCAGTTTTCGATATTTTATATATTTCGTGTGAAGAATGCACATCTTTAATGTTGTAAATAAATTATGTTACTTTTGCGTTTACTTGCTATTTTCGTATTAATATTAAACATGACACTATAAATCAGAATAGTTTCTATGCAATTTTAGACTAATATTTGTATTTTTTAACATCGTGAAACGCTGCACTGACCATTCGATTTCTTCCGTTGTGAAGCAGAACCTTAAAAATACCTTTCGTTTTATGGAAATTCTCCCTGAAGATCGGTCAAAAAATGGTCGAAACATTTTCGCTCATAAGTGACGGGTTTTTCAACATAATGCATTGAAATTTGGTATATAGGGTAAATGATGTATTCTAAATCGAATGAAATGATAAAAAATAAGGGTTCGTATTGAAATTTTCAAAGATAGCGTTTATTTTACTTAGTAAACGGTCTCTTAAGAAAAAAAAATTGCATTAGATATATAAAAAATTGTAAGCAAAACATTTTGGTGTAAACCGTAAGATTCTACGATAATTAGAACCGAAGATATAGCCATCATTCTGATTTTTTTTGGGGGGGTACTGTACAATGAAACCTAGCATACAGCTACTATGGACCATGATCACTCAACTTTTTGTGGGGTGTAGTAGTGATAGGTTTGCAAGGTCCTAGGGTCTGTTGGATCCAGCGTGCTTTCTCCCGGGTTAAGAGTAAAAAGTGTGTGGATGACTTTTATTAAACTTTCCCCCAAGTGAACTTAATCTGTAACTAGTATATAAATAACTAATATATAAATATACAGGGTAAAATATGGTATAAAGGGGGTAATCATCATGCATATTATATTGAGAATTACAGATGAAATTCACTTGAGGTAAAGTTTAACAGAAGCTATTCACACACTTCTAACTCTTAAACTGGATGTATATTCCTATTTTTAAGTGTAGTTTCTATAATTCTATATTAAACTCAGCAAGAACATTAAAGTTCAACTTTAAAAAAAAATACAAAAAAAATACTGGTTAGAATGGCCTGAATGTGACTTGAATATACGCAAAGAAAGGATAAATGGTATGGCATAAGAAAATAACTATTTAAACTACAGGTTGTCTACAAATTAGTTGGGCAATGGAGTTCATATAGATCTGTATAACTCTTAATAACTAGGCATTATAAATCATTCTTTTTCCCCAACTAATTTATGTTCACCTTTCCATTCTGTATGCAAAAAAAAATGTTTATCATGGCTAATTATTATGAGTTATACATATCTATTTGAGATCCATTGCCCAACTTATTTGTAGACACCCTGTATTTCGAACTATTATTTTTTTATGCCATGCAATTTTTTCATTCTTTGCATACATTCAGGTCAAATTTTAGGTCATTCGAACTAGTCTACTCTCCCTGTATATCAAATAAAGTAAATTAAGATGTTATAAAAAATCCAAATGTACAACATTGGTTAAATTAATATTGACTAAACCAATAGTTTGAGAAGGTAACTTTAACTCTTTAAATACTTTTTTGTTTAATAATTAAATAAACAATACTTTAAAAGAAAATTATCATTTAGTAAGGAAAAAGCTAGATGTTATATATTTATTTTATCTACTTCTATCAACATTATACATTTGATATTGTAGCTTCTTTGTCTTTCCTTCAATAATATCTCTCTGAATCTATATAGTCTGGAAAATGTTATTTATTGAGCCCATTTAAGGTGAGTGATTTAGATGAAGTGTTATCCAGTTACGAGGGCTTAAATCACAAATAACTGTTTCTCTGTTATATAGTAAATTTAAAAGCTTTATAAGTGTAGTTTACTTTTAACGAAAAAATATCTGTTCCATAACTATGGTTGTAAAATCCAATACAGTTTATTTATATTCTTTTGGTAATTTTTTTTTTTTTTTTTTTTTAAATTTAAATTAAACATTTAAAAAATCGTTAAGAAATAAAAAAGCTGAATGATATAATTTGTTATCATTACATGGTATGAAATATTCAGAAATTAAGTATTATATTTAGATAAAATGGAAGTGCTGACTTGTAAATAAGGGTTATAATATCCAATTATTATCCAACATAAGTGTAGATAACGTTAGTTTTAATGAAATATCAGGAGTTCTATAGAGGTAAAAGTGCCGGTAAATAATAATTGTTATTCATTAAATACTATGAAATATTCTAAAAGTAAGTATTATATTTGGATTAAAATGGGATTCTGAGGCTATATATTGAATATTCAAAATTTATTCTAATATTGAAGCTCAGACTTGTTTATAAGGGTAATAATTTTATGGGGATAACGTTAGTTTTAATGAAATCTCAGGAGTTCTATAGAAGAAATATTCTCAAATATAATTATTCTACAAAATATACTTTCCGTATAATCATTATTTAACTTAAACGGAAATAATTTGTTTCATGTAAAATGAAGAATTTTAAATTGTTTTATGTTTACAACAGCAGCTTTTTTTCAAGCAGCACACTTTGTAAGCAGTCCCCATTGCAAAATTTTCTTTCAATTTTGAGTTATGCTTGCAATTTTTTGTGCACAATTAAAAGTGTTACAAAACTAACTTTGTATATTAATTTTTTTCATTTGATGATATTTAATTGCGGAAATAAAATTTAATTACCTAATTAGGATCTTATTACATTAGTTATAACTCAATTTGTAATTTATTTAGAATTTTAATGTCGTATGAAACACAATATGCTTCAGAGGACCTACTAGGATTGTAACTATAACTTAAATAGTTTTTTTTCCCTAGAATTTTGTTTGGAAAGTAATTACAAAACAAAATTTTTTTGAAAGTATAAACTACTTTTTATGAAAACATCAGGATTTAAAATTAGAAATTAATTATTTCATGGCTGCATTAAATACTAATTGGTTCCCTGTACTGTATCATGCATTTTAAGTTACATTATTTTTTTTAATTGATTGATTAAAAAATAAGTTATCTTTTGTGAAAAAAACTCGTAAACTGACAACAATTAGTTTCTCATAAATCGTGTTAACATTTTCTGGCAATAATATTTTAACACTGTGTACGAATCCATCAGTTTACGAATCACAAAAATAAATGTAGTCTGAAAGCAGTTTTGAATATCATAAAGAACATAGCACCATTTTAAAGCTACCGAGTTAGAAAAAATTTTACAGATTTTTTAAATGTATTATATATATATATATATATATATATATATATATATATATATATATATATATATATATATATATTTGTTTTACTACCCCAATAGCACAAATCCTCCCAGGGAGGTCCCTAGGAAGTCCCCAGTCATCCCTGGGACTACGAATGACTTCCCAGGGACCTCCCTAGGAGGATGTGTGCTATTAGGGTAGAGTATAATATTTTTATATAAAGTTAACATCCTAGAAAATATTGACTCGATTATCAAAGGTGTCGATTTCATGACCGGATGATCGTGGGATCAAGCCAGTGTGATTTAACATCGACGTGTAGAATTAATGGTGGCCGCTGCAAGTTTAATCTGTTAAAGCCTCAAGGACTTGTTGGAATGTGTGTGGAGAGAGTTGGGGTAGGGAAGGTGTTGGTATCTTTCTGAAAAAGTTAAAAAATACGAAGCTTAATTTGATATGTTGATGTTAAGGTGTTATCCCAAGTAACACAGTAGTATTGGCCAATGTTGAAAACGGGTTCTAGGAGATTCACCAATCTTAACTGAAACTCCAACATTGTTTCAAAATTAACGATTTTATGCAAATAAACTTTTCAAAAATATCCAATTACATGTTTTTTAGCCCTCCATCCTTTCTCATGAGTAAAATATTTCAATTTTAAAACTGTGAATTGACATTTCAAAACTTCCATTATATTAACGCAGAATTGGGCGAGACTGGCCAGCTTTACAATGGTTTATATTGTACTACTGAGAATGATACAGTATAGACGTCGTGAAGTTCTCACCCTGGAAAACTCCAAAACAACCATTTTATTAAACATGATGAAATTTTTCAAACAAAATTTAATATATTTATTATAAAAATTTTCTCTTGCTTTCAATTTTATTTAAATAGGCAATAACAAATTTATGCATTTAATAATATATATTCATATATTTTGTACAATAGTATTCAAAATAAAAAATTAGTATATTTTGAATTAATATACACATTAGTTATTTGAATTAGAAAGCTTATTTAATGTTCATATTAAGATCAAAATGTTTAAATCTTTGAAGTAGCATTTTATCCTGCATGAATGGCATACAATGTGAGCATAATTTTATGTACTTTAGTTACACAAAGCTTTAAAAAGAATTGCCTTTATGCCCTCAATCTAAATTCCTGAAAATTTAAGAATTTTTTCGTAAATCTTCAAATTGCAAATTTCTTTGATACCTTAGATACTTTTTGAGTATATTTATTCGTTTCTTGATGATATTAATACATGATTACCTACTCTAAGTATTTCTAGATTAACGCATATAAGAAGATTTTATTGCTTTTTCTTACAAATAATTCCATGGGATATAAAAACATAAAGTGTGAAAATATTTAACGTTTAGAAATTCAGCTTGTTAGCATACACTATTAGATGTTATGTGATGTATAATCAGAATAAAATACAGTATAATAAAGAAGAAACTAATTTTACATTTTGATCTAAGTAGTTCATTTGATAATATGCATATAGTATTTTTCCTAATACAACAAGATAATTGACTCAAATTTAACATTTATCAGTTCCATAAAACACCTAGTTATGTATATCCTCTATCAGTTTTCTAAAACACCAGGCTAGGTGTGACTAAATTTGTTTAGATTTTTGTTCAACAGCCAGTAAACAAGTCCATGTACACATTAATTTTTTTAATTATATTATTGTAAATTAAAGATGTATTTTGTCATAATACAACAAGATAATTGCATCAAATTTAACGTTTATCAGTTCCGTAAAACACCTGGTTTTGTGCGACTACTTTTGTCCAGATTTGTGTCCAATATCTAGCATACAAGTTTCCTCTTGATCCCTACTGGAAGTACACTAGAGAATCTAATGGGAAGAGGATGCTATCTATCACTTCCTGTCAGGTCTAGCGTGATCGTGCTTGTTTATACGTTTCTAAGTCACAACGCGAGTGGTCGCAGATTTGCGCGATCGATCCTAAACCCTCCCCTCAAACCAAGTTGGGGTAAACGTGGCTGTATCGAGAAAAAAAAAGACAACTCCTGTCCCCTGGTTGATTGATTCCCTGCAAATAGACGGATGACTGGACATTGTTAGGCTAGTGTCGTGGGTGCATAGCTTTCTAATCGATACAAACGTGGAATCATGGTAACATCGCTTGCAGGACAGTTGACAGTCTCAGAAATTTGACAAATGTTTAGTAATCTAATACATAATTTTAGGAATCTGATGCAATTGTGACTTTGCAATTTAGTAAGAAAATTTAAATATACTTATAATTTGGGAATTCTAAAAGATAAACGCATTTAGGAACTTTAACAATTTGAAAGATATTATTCTATATCCCTATTTCAATTCAAATACGAAAGTCTGCAATACACTACGTAGCAAAAAATGTATGATTTTTTTTATACATGTATGTTTAGCATTGAAAATGTGCAATAATATTAAACATTGTGGTAATTTTACTGTCAAACATAGGATCTATCAAACTTAATATCTAAGAAGATACATCAACTATTATATGAATGATTTTTAAGACACTTACAAAAGTTGTCTGGTAGAGTAAAGACAAAACCCAGACCCTTTATGCATTGAAATAAAATGTTACAATATAATGTGTGTTAAAAAGTTCAACGTCATGGTAGAACATCAAAATGGTAGAGATGTTCTCTTTAACAAGTGTGAATTGTTTAAAGTTGAAATGGCTTCTGTATACTATTTTCAAAAATCTTTGTAAATGTTTTTGTGTTGGTGTTTAGGGGCTTTTGACAAAGAAATTGTTTATTTGTAATCTTTTCTCTCATGACCAAATTATATCCCTTTAAAAATTGCGATTATTGTTGAAAGGACTCATCTCCAGAATAGTAGCCCTTTCTGTACTAAACGGTGAACGATAGTACTCATTTAGAGTCAGTGACAAAGAAATTGTTTATTTATAATCCCTTCTTTCATGACCAAATTATATCCCTTTAAAAATTACAATTATTGTTGAAAGGACTCATGTCAAAAATAGTAGCCCTTTCTGCACTAAACGGTGGACGATAGTAGTCATTTAGAGTTCATTTGGTTTGCTTCGTCAAACTCAAGGATCGAATAGGGATTAAATTATGCTAAACTTTTTATTGATTCAGTTTGTAGTTTTATTTTCATTATGTTAAACGTCAGTTTATGACTTTGCAAATTTTCGCAGAGGAAATTACGACGCAACTTTTACAAAACAAAAACTTATATATTTCTCTCAGAGCTTACAAAATTTCTCTAAGCAACAATGAATTCACTATCAAGATTTAACAAAAGCTTCAGTGCATGCGACTTCAGATACAGTGACAGTTCAGACTTAATCAAAATAGATCAGAACTCTTTTGTAAACAACTCTGAACCTCCAACTGACTCAAATTACACGTCTTATTGGTTTTCATATCTTCGCATGCGGAATGTCCCGAAAAATCCAGAGCAATCAATATGGGGATCAGCGTACGCTAAAAACATCCCCAAACGTTTTAATTAACTCTTTGCCAAACTTTTCGATCCTTTATTATTTCTGTTAACAGTTAAATTTAAGAAAATAGATCTTTTAAAAGAAATATGTATACTATTTACAATTATATACTGGAAAATTGCTTAAAAGGGTATGTATGACTAAACAATTTTTCTTTATACTATATTAAGTGTCCGAGGTCATACATCCATAACGTACTGTGTTTCCCGGTACAATCATGTTCAAAATGTTCAGTCAGTTGCAAGTTATGAGTATTCTTCTCTTAATCCCCTAGCCTTGATTTCAAAAACTCAGCAATAAAACAACAGAATTAAATTGTGTCCCCGATAATCTGGATTATTCAAGATGTCAATCGAAAAATAAAATCCAGTTCAAATTGGTTCAGTAGAATCTCAAGTTTTTATTCTCTAAAAAGATGAAAACGAGGTCATAAGGAAGAGGTGAGATGCAGCTTCAGTTGATCCAGGGATCTGAGCATCATTAAGGTAGAAGTCTGTCTTGGAACGCTCTTCAGGACATATACTCTTCCCCCCTTCTGGTCCTCAACTTCCTTAGGGTCGATGGTCTAATGGACCTTGTCTGTCTTCGTCAGACAACAGGAGGATAAGCCACAACAACAACAAAAAGATGAAAAGGAGGCTGAGAAAAATGTATTCAAAGTTTCAATGCAGCCAGAAATCTTCATCTTTTTTTAAAAATCAAGTGTGCAAGATTTCATCGAAATTGGAATAAAACTGTAGCTGTCGATCAAAAATATGTATACTTACATAATAAGGGCACTTTTATTTATACCTAAAGATAATGCTAGTTTGGACTAAGCAAAATACCTTAGCATACGCCTTTACAGCAAATTAGTTTAAAATAGCCCAAACTAAATTTAAACGACTGAGAAGCAAAGGGGTCTAAGTGACTTTCTTAACTTTTGAGAAAATACAATTTAAAGTTTCTTACTTATATTAAATTTTATGAAAACTAGTGATATCTTCATTCCAGAGGTTAGTATTTAAACAACAAATAATTCTCATACATGAGGAACTTTAAAGTGTATTTTTTCAAAAGTTAAGAAAAGTCACTTGGACCACTTTTCTTATCAGGGGCTCAATGGTTTTGAACAAAGTTTGTCTGAACTAGAGAAAAGCCTGTAGAACACATACAGGGTGTCCATAAAAGAATAGCCCATCTCTGGCTTGGCTTACCAAAGGTGCCGCAGGTTCGAATCCCGGGCTAGGCATGGATGTTCGTTGTGGTTCGGAATCCATGTTAAACTGTAGGCCAGAATAGCCGTTATTGTGCACAAGTATAGGCCATTGAGTGCACAAACCAAACCAAAATATAAAAGAATGTCTCAGTCAATGGTGCATTATAACAGTTTAATTAATTCTATTTACAACAAATCATAAATTCAATTAAATGTAAACTAACCTAGTTTTTCTTATATTATTAAATTCGTAAATAAACATTTGTGCATATAAATTACACAAATTAATTTTTTTTTAATTTTTAACTGGGGAAATTCTTAAGGACATATTGTATATATGTAACAAATTTTGAAAGCAGAACTAAAACGCACAAATTGGTTTTATGTTGAGCAACAAAATGAAAATAAAACGTATTAGTGATCAAGCTTATAATTAAAATACCTAAAAGTTTTATAATTCCGACATAACAGTAAAACTAGGCAATCTAAGTTTTGAAAACAAATTTCCATACAAATTAGAAATCAGTCAAAGAAGTAATTCAGGATCTTAAAATCAGGAAAGAAAGCGAATTCCTTTTAAGTGTTTTTATTTTTTTTCGAGTAATTTTTTCTGGCTGTCGTGTAATGTTATTCAAATTATGGTGCAGATCAATAGCGCTGTAATTCTTTCTAAACAAAGAAAGTAATTTAATTAAAGATTACGGGATTTCCTTATTTCTTAATTGCTCTCAATTTCTCTTTTTAATTTTAAGCATTTATAATTTTTTTTTCTTTAAGATTGATAAGAAAAATATCGTCATTTTTACTTAATGTATTGAATTTACATATAAAAAAAACCACAATTGATAAATAGTTGCTTCCATTGTACTTTATTATAGTTAACTTTTGTTAAAACGTATTTTTTTATCTATTTACCTTCCCAACCGTATAATTAGACATAATAAAAAATAGATTTTAGAGTTAAATTTTCATGTTAATATTAATAAAAATCAATAGTGAAATGTTGATTTAAATATAGTCGAACTCTTGTTTACGAATTTATATATATATATTTTCAACTAAAACATTTAGATTATTTTAAATCAGATGAAAATACAATGTTTACACATTAAAATAACATTTAAACTTACTTTTGAATAGGTTGTTTGGTTAATACAACAAAAAATGTGAACAAGTTTTAGAATTAGAAACGATTTCTTCCCTAGGCTATTCAACAATTATTTTCGGTAAAACATTTAAAATTCTCATTTTATTCACTTAATTCTTGATAAAGATATATTAGCTTTTTTGGTCTTTGGAAATAAATTACTTCTTTATAAATTGAAATCCAACAAATTATTCTCAGAATAAATTTAAATATCTACCCAAATTTTTTCCCCCCCTATTTCGAAGGGTAATCTTCGCTTAACCGATTTTCATTCACTCAGAAAAGAATGTCACACTCTTCCAGAATTGAGTAAAAGACTAAAACTTGCATGGAGAAAACTAAAGTATTCCTAAACGAAAGAAAAAAAGACATATAAAAAAAGATCTTTACATTATTCCTCCTAGCAACTATATTTAAATAATGTCCTTTCAATCAAACGTTTCCGAAACTTTCTCTCTCCAATGTGCATCTGTTACGAGAAGATTTTTTTTTTTTCCATTTTATTTTTAGACCTCAAGTATCGCTATTTTTAGCTCAATTCACTAGCCGCAGGGACGAAATTGGTTAGAGAACGTTTAGAAAGTTCAGAGATCTGAGAACTATTTATTATTTGGATGAAAGTTAAGAAGATAAAACTTTATGTATAGCATATCTATGATGAACGTATGTAAGTAACAGTAAACTATATCACTGATGAACTTAAGTAGATTATCAAAAGTATACAATATCAATGATGAAAGTTAAGAAGATAAAACTCTAAGAATAACATATCTATGATGAACGTTTGTAAGTAAAAGTATACTATATCACTTATGAACGTAAATAGGTTAACTTTAAAGTATACGATATCAATGATAGAAGTTAAGAGGATAAAGTTACAAGTATAGCATACCTATGATGAACGAATGTAGGTAAAAGTATACTATATCACTTATGAACGTAAATATGTTAACTTTAAAGTATACCTATTTACGTATGTAAGTAACAGTAAACTATATCACTGATGAACGTAAGTAAATTATCAAAAGTATACAATATCAATGATGAAAGTTAAGAATAG
Source organism: Linyphia triangularis (assembly GCA_963978545.1). Lineage (NCBI taxonomy): Eukaryota > Metazoa > Arthropoda > Arachnida > Araneae > Linyphiidae > Linyphia > Linyphia triangularis. Next base: position 102,335,926 of record OZ021721.1, read on the forward strand.
CATATCCATGATGAACGTATGTAAGTAAAAGTATACTATATCACTTATGAACGTAAATAGGTTAACTTTAAAGTATACCATATCAATGATGGAAGTTAAGAGGATAAAGTTACAAATATAGCATATCTATCATGAACGTATGTAGGTAAAAGTATACTATATCACTTATGGAAGTAAATAGGTTAACTTTAAAGTATACCTATTTACGTATGTAAGTAACAGTAACCTATATCACTTATGAACGTTAGTAGGTTAACATTAAAGTATACCATATCAATGATGGAAGTTAAGAGGATAAAGTTAGAAGTATAGCATATCTATGATGAACGTATGTAGGTAAAAGTATACTATATCACTTATGAACGTAAATAGGTTAACTTTAAAGTATACCATATTAATGATGGAGGTTTAGAAGTAAAGTTTAAAGTATACTTAGCCTTTGATGAATGTAAGAAAAATTTAAAGTACATTAATCAATGATGAATTTAAGTAGGAAGCATTTAAAATTTACCATATCACAATAATGAACCTTAAGTAGCTAAAATCTTAAGTATACCGTATCAAAGATAAAGGCTAACTGCCTTATAAGTTTGATATTTTTGTTGGACCAAATTTTATTAATGTTTGGGTATTTATTCTATCATTTCTCCTACAATCGTTTCATGGAAACTGAAACGGTGAAGAAAAATGAAAAAAATTAATGTTTTTTATTGTGTAATTTGCTACTTTCACATTTTTTAAATAAATCAGAAGTACATTTTAATAAAAATATAATTGCATATTTATGCATGCATTATGACCCTAGAACTTGAACTGGAGGTAAAACAAATTTCTAATATGCTTAAAATCTCAGGATCAAGCCCCCTTTGATGTTCTGCAATACTTTATAAAAAAAACCCCGACTTGTCACGATAAAGAAACCTCCTTTATTAGGTGCAATATGCGGAAAAACAAAAGAGACTGACTCCTAAATTACCCAAAACTTTAAAAAGTATTTAGATTGCTAATTTGTTTTATTTCGTCCTATGATTAGTTTCGTCATTTATAAATTTAATTCCCTTAATTTCCATTAAGTTCAGTGATATTCAATAGTTACTTTAACTTAAATAAACTTTTAACAATAAAAATATCGAGTTTTCCATTCATTTTAAAGAGTTAGAAGCTCCTATACTAGTCTTGTTTAATTGACATATTTTTCTATACCTTTTATCAGTACACATACCGGTATGAAATGTTGTCTGTATACCTTCTGTATACTCTGCTAGGAAACTGATTAGAAATTATTTTGCTGCAATGAACTTTTAAAGAAAATCTCTATAGATATTTTTTTATATATTTTTTTCTTTATAAGTCACTTGAATTTTCAAAAAAATAAAAATTTAAATTTGTAAAAAAATTAAAATTTAAATTTTCCTCCAAAAAATTAGTATACGAGTTACTTTCAAAAGCTCATTTCATGGAAGTTTGTACTCAAAAATTTATAATTAATCGATTTTGAGTTCATAATTGTTTATCAAAATTTAAATTCTCCCCTTTAAAAGGATACCTCATTTATAATAATACATGAACTTAAAGTATTTTTAATGATTTTTTAAAATTTTCTTTAAAATGCGTTTTTCTCGAAACTGCATTTTTCGCTATTCATGTACCTTTTTCAAAGAAAACTGCAAAAACTACCTTCCTGTAATTTTTATCAAAAATTCCTTTTTTTTTTTTTTTTTTTTTTTTTTTTTTTGTATCATCATATATTGACGAGAGATTTTGTAGTTATTTTTAAAATATTTTTAGTTTTGGTAAAAAAACTTGTGATTTTTAAAAAATTTTAGTGACTTTCACGAAAATTCATTTAAAAAAAAAGTAAAAAAATCGCAATCAAAATCTAACTTCAGTCGAGTAACTAAAATCTGCTAAATGCAGTGAAAAAAAAATAGGCTTCTATGTCAAATACTTTTTGAGAAAAATGTACATGAAATATGCCAAATTATATTCCCGGTACAGAGGGTACTAACTCCCCTTCAATATATACCTGTACACATTGTATAACTTATATAAAAAAAACATGCTAAAATACATGAAAGTTTCTGAGAAAAAGCGCCGACCAAACGGTATAGTGGTTAGCGTGCTAGCTTCTAGACCGCGAGGTTGCGGGTTCGAGTCCCGTGTTGGCATGGGTGTTTGTAAATGTATGTTGGCTTGTCTAATGACGAATGTTTCGGCGCATTGTAGCCCTCGTGTTGCTGACGGCGCCAGATAATCTGAATACAACCAACCAACCAATCTGAGAAAAAGTACATCGAGCATAAAAACACACATCTTGAGAAAAACTAATGTAAAGTAAATAAAAACATAGTTGTTATTCACTAATTCAGGTGCATAAATATATTTTTTAACATTTCGAATTAAGTTACGGAAAAAATCGGAATTGGAAAAGGCATAATTTGGAGATTCAAATATGTAAAAAAAAAATCTCAAAATTAATATTACAAAATTGTTTATTTCCAACTCCAACTCATGTTTTCAAAATAGAACAATTCAAATAATAACTTTATATTCTACAATTTTAAAGGTATCGTATTTTGCTTATATAATACAAACAGTTCCTGTCTTGTTTGTAATTTGAAAATTTGTAAGTTATTTTTGCTCATTTTTAGTAAATATGCATAGGTGCAAATCAATCTACAATTTTTCTTACTTTTAAAACTATTTTTATTTGTAACTGCTGCCACTTTTCAATTTCTCTCTAGTCGAAAGTCCTCACCTTCTATTTTCAGTTTTTTCAAAGCAAAAATTGTGACGGTTTAAATCTTGCTGTCAGTCAAGTTTGCTTTTTAATACATTTCCAACAATATTTGAAATGGCAGCTTCAAAAGATGAAAAGTAAAGCTGGATTAAACTCTGGCTTAAACAACCAACATAAAATGCATCAGAAAAGAAACGTTACTGCTCACAAAATATAACATCGTTAGAATAGTGTTTCTGGAAAAGATTCTTTTTAATAAATTACTTCAGGTGAATTAAACCAGAAAGGAAAAAGTGTCTCGTTTGAAATTCACTGCGTTTGGAAATGGCGTCATATTTTAGAATTAAAATATTTTCGTAAAAAGTTACGTTTATACTCATGCTAGTTTGTTTCAGAGCGTTTTATTTTCATAAATATGAATTCAATGCTCATTTAATATACATGTTGGGCTATGCATTTAAAATTAAGTTTTTAATTTACAACATTGTTTTAAAGCGTTAACTTTTTACTAGTACAGTAATTTATATACTCATCTTAAGGTACTTTTTTATATTCAGCTTGTTTTCAATTTTCTATTTTTTATGTGTTTATAATCTTTGAAACCTTCTCCTTATTCTGACTAGTTTTTGAGCTGATCCGATAACTGCAATTACAGAAAAGCCATATTTTTACGGAGAATTTAACATTGCTGCAATAGCTCCTTCGATATGCCGAACGCATTTTTTTCAGTTCATGTTTTTAAAATTCCCGCCTTACCCAAAATGTTAAAACTTCAGCAAATATGAATGAAATGAATTAAAAAAAATTTGCGTCATTCTAAAGATCTATTTTACAAAAATAATCATGGATTTTTGAATAAAATATAATTTTTTTTTCTGCAAATTTAAATGTTAAAAAATACACTTTTTTACGTTTTTTTTTACTTTACCTATAAGTAAAATAATTATCATTTTTCTCGAAAACTCTTATACTTATTCTAAACCCGATGCCTAAAAAGTTAGAGTATATTACAAGAAACATTATTTTAAAACAAATCAGTAAAAAATATTGCAAAATGAAAAAGAAGATAGAATTTGAAATGTTATGAATTTTTAAAAAAAATTAGAGCACTATGTGAACTTTTTTTTTGAATAAAATTTAGTTTTTATTTAGTAGTACTTCCAAACATGTAAAAATTATAATTTTAAAGCGTTAAATAAAAAAAAAAGTGTTTAGGGTACGAAGTCTCTTTGTCTTATTTTGTGTTATTAAGAATAATTACAACAAAAAATATTAAATATATCAGTATATACATAAATTTCAATCTTTAATAGTGAGTGAGTTATTTTATTACTAATGGGGACCGTGCGCAACTTGCACAAGTAAGATATCCGTCAGGAATGACTTTTTTGGAAGTTCAGTTGGAGTTAGATTTTGTGTTCTATTTCTGATAAATATACGATTATTTAGGTTTCGTAATTAATTACGATTTTCTCTTATCTATTGCGCTGCCATCTACTGTATCATCACATCCCATAAAGCACACATCCTCCCAGGGAGGTCCCTAGGAAGTCATTCGGAGTCCCAGAGATGCCTGTGGACTTCCTAGGGACCTCCCTGGGAGAATGTGTGCTATAAGGGATCTTCCCAAAATTTTTGGACTCTTTCCGATTTTCCTAAATTTTGTTTTTAAAATAAATAACACAATTTGCAATTGTAAATAAACTATATATCTGTCAAAGTAGGGGGCTTATCCTTTAAATGGATGCATAAGTTTCCAATTTTGTATGAAGAGAAAAAGAAATTGTCTCTCAAAAAGACCATCCATATGTAATGTATAAAACAATATACCTTATTGATCTTTGAAATGTCATTTTTCATAATTTATCTTCTTTTTATCCATTATTTATGGTTCGTTTAAAAATAATCTCCTTTTGATAATATGAAACTAAGTTTTACAAAATCGATCTCCCAATCATAAAAATTTAAACCCGTCTTCCTTAATAAACGCATTAGTAATCACAACTGCCAGTAAATAACCATAATCTTAGCAAGAGCGATTACACTGCATATCACTGTTTTTACGATATCCATAAACATAAATAAACCCTTCATACCTAAAGGAAAGAGTTTTAAAATTAAAATAAGTGAGAGATTTTATTCTCTTTTAATATCCGCTCTGCAGCAAATTTTCAGGGTATAATACAGGGAGATATAAACTAACATTATACATCCACTTTGTTTCTGCTTCTTTCATTGGCTGAATTTTTGTCTCGCCAAAAACACTTGAAGCAAGAACCATTATTAAGGTTCTTCTTTCCGAGCATTAAAGGTGATGAGAAATAGAGTATGGGCGAATAGCAGTTAATGTTCTTTTAGAGAGATAATTTCGTCCCCTTTTTTACGAAAGCAGCAATACTTTGTGAACGTTAATAAAAAGCTTATGTAAGAAGTTATTTCCACAAATTATTTTCACCTGCACTTCAAGAGGATTTTTTAAAACAAAATGGCTTACAATATCTTCTGACCAAGATAATAATGGCCTTATATATTTATTTTCTTATTAAAAGCTTTCAGTTTCTTTAATTAGACATAAAGTTTATTAAATTACTAAATATAATATAATATTCTATTTTGAAATTATCTTGTGTATTATTTCTGAAAAGATTTTTTTTTTTGTAGCGATCCAATTTTCTTCCTTTTAAAAAATCCAATATTGATAAATGATAGACCGATTTCAAAGCTATGATCTTCGCTTCTAACAAATAGCTTATTTTTAATTCGAGTATATTCTTTTAATGATATTTAACAGTTCAAATTTTTTATTTTAAATTCGATTTTGAAAGAAATAGCGGAAATAATATGATAGTATACAATAGATGGCAGCCCAATAGAAAGAATAATATTGCACATGAAGAACGCTTAAGACACTTAAAGAATTTTTACTCTTAGCAATAGAAGGAAATATATAATTCTGATAAACTTCCAAAAAATAAATTCCTATGAGCAATTTGAAATTAACAGGTTGTGCACTGCCCACTGAGATATATTTGTAAGAAATCCCATTAGCTGACAATTTACATACGAATATAATATAGATTGTTGTATCAATGCCAATATTTCAAAGAGAAATTACCCGGTAAACTTGATTTACATTAATGAAGCATCATTCTAAACTTTTTAATCATTTGTGGACTATTTAGTGTATACTGACGGATAAACAGGTCTTTCTGTTTGTGATCTGAAGATACATTTCGAACAATAACACTAATTCATGCTTACCATATATTCTCATTTCTGATCTAGAAGTTAAGGGAATTTTTTTCAGAATTAATAAGTTCGCAGATTTGCCCTCCATCGACATACACAGCCAGCCAACTAAACATCCACCGACATACATACATACATACACAGCCAGCCAACCAACCATCCACACATACATACATACATACACAGCCAGCCAACCAACCATCCACCGACATACATACACACACACACAAAACTGAAGTAAATATAAAAAATTTAAAAATACATATAAATAGTTCACAAAATACGTTTTTTCACTGTGCACTCACTGTGTGTATTTGAATAGAGAAATATCCATGTTCTAGTGGTAGAAACATTACGCATACCAATATAAAAAATATAATTTTAGCAATTCAATAATAGTTGCTTGTTTTGCTTTTCAACATGTCCATTAGACCCTTCTCGTATCGCTACATGAAATTTTATGGTATATTTATACACAAAATAACATTCAACTCAGTTCATTTAGTTTTTTGAAATGTTGATAAGGTTAAATATTTGTAAATATTTCAAAATGATAACTGATTTATTCCAGAATTCTAAATCAAAATATAACTTTAAACAGCTTTATCCATGTTCAAAAAATAAAGTGTTTTAAAATTAACTATTAGTAGTTACACATTACGTTCTCTTTGAAACGCAACTCCTTACATGTCTTCCTTACCTAATTGTGAAAGAGTTTAAGACATGGATACTTGGTTTATCCCTCCTTTCTTTCTCTTCCACTACAGTTCAACAGATTCAGAATAGCTTTTGCTCTTCCACTACGCATAATTACATCTGTAATTAAAGAGAATCTGAAAGAAACGCGTGGATTCCACTTTAATTAACTTAAAACTAAGCTTCTCGTCAGAAGATGCAAAGAGAATTCCAAAGGATTGATCTTCTATGCTTCATTTACCGCGGGGCCGTATATATACGTCTTCAAGAGGAAAGTGAATAAGAAGAAGGTGTGTGGGGAAGGGGGGGGGGAGAGAGAGATGTTACCGAATACTAATTTTCCACTTATTCCGCTTCGGTCATTATTTGTAAGTTGGAAGTTATTGTAGTTGAGTAAAGAGCCCAATATACAATTTACATTTATTTTATAAAAAAGTTGATGTAACACTACTAATAATTTACTATGGAGACACTATACTAACTATTAAAAATGGAAACACTACTAACTATTAACTATAAAAGGGGGCCCAGTACCGAAATTTCGCAAAATTCTCATTTTTTTTTTTTTAAATAGTTCATACATTCCTGAAGAGAATAATGTTTATATCTTATTCCTCCGATGACTAGAACGCCTTTTTTTAAATGAATCTCAGTGAATGTCACTCAAATTGTTAAAAATAAAAAGGTATTTTTTTTTTTTATTTTTTTATTTTTTATTTTTTTTTTTTTTTTTTTTACCACCGAAAAAAGTCAAAACAAAATATATTTTTAAAACAACGACAAAATATCACTTTAGTATATACCGATACATAAAGGGAATATGTGGTAAAAATTGCAGGAAGATAGTTTGCGCAGTTTCTGAGAAAAAGACACATGAAACTTAAAAAATGTAGCTTCGAGAAAACGCATTTTAAAGAAAACTTTACCTACACTATTAGTTACCAATTTCGTCTTCAAAAAATTATCCAAAATACTTCTAGTTGAGGTATTATTACAAATGAGGTATCCTTCTAAAGGGGAGTATTTAAACTTTGATAAACAATAATACACTCAAAATCGATTATTTATAAATTTTTGGGTACCAACTCCCATTAATGCAAAGTATGGTTTTTTCACTAATAGTGCATACTTTAAAACTGCCTGAAATTTATCTAATCCTTATCTTGTAGATGAAAGACTTATAGCGATATTATATTTCTGAAAGAATTAAGATAAACTTTGACGTGAAAATATCTATAAAAATTCAATAAAAACACTTGATAAATACTCTGTTCCAATTAGCTGAAGTTTGCAATGAAAACAGGCTTTTTAACAATTCTGAAAAAGCACATATGAAGTTGTTGATAACTGTTTTTTTTTTTTTTTTTTTTTTTTTTTTTTTGGTCATAAAATGTAATTGATATATACTCTAGAGACCGGGGTTCACTTAAATGAACACACTTTTGAATAAAATACGCAATACATTTTTTTAGGGTCAATTATTATTGTTATTTGATCCCCAAAAAAGGGACAACCACAAAAAAATGTGACAAAAAATCTCATTGCAAGCTCAGATCTCTAGAGGATAATGTGTCTTCTGATCTTAAAAATTAACATATAAAACTTACGGTGGTTAAAAACTGCTTTTGTATTTATTTGTAGATTAATAACATTCAGATTGATTTATTGTATGTTGTTGACAATCCCATAAACGTTTATATAGTTTTAATGCCTTGTACGGTTCTTAGGATGTTCATTTTTAAAGAATGGAAGACTCTTTGAGTAAACCTTGTACGAATATTATATTCAACGTAATTCTGCATTATTCATTACATTCACTTTAGATTAGAAAGGATTTTTGGCATAAGTCAACTTATTTAATGTAATTTGATATATCCAGCACTAGATAAAATAAAATACCAAGACAAACAGGTCACACACACACACATATACGAACAATCTTATTTACTTTTAAGTTACTTTTACATCTCGACTACTCCAACACAATTTATGAAGTTATTTTATAAACTGCATGTTTATTATAAGTCAGATTTTTTTCACTATACAATGCCTTTATTTTTCTCGTTTGCATTCGTATGTAAAGCAGGTATCTTTCTATTGAGTAAACGATATTGGATGTTTTTGCTAAAAGGAATAAGTGTGCAATTTCATATGTAAGTAAATCAAGTAAATAAACTGAAAATTAGGATTTTGAGTACACATTTTTCAAGCAGGTATCGCTGACAATCTCAACAACTATCTTCTCTCACTAAAATATCTATTAACTGTATCTTACTCATGGAATGTAACAAACGCTACAAAAAGAGATGACATCTCCCAAACAACTAATCTTGTAAGACTAGGGATGTGAAACATCGCATAACTTTAAACTACACTACAATATAGGTCAGTGCATTAAAATTTATGGTGTTATTTACCGTTTTCATATTTTCACCCAATTTATATTAAAAAAAATGGCCAGTTTTGCGATATTTTTTTCAATAATTTTGACACAAAGAAACAACAACAAAAAAATTAAAAACACGCCAAGATGGTGAAATTGGCGATGTTATTCGATATACATTACATTGTCCTTTCTTGCACGCGAAACAGAAAAAGTTTATAGTTGATGGGCGATGCTCAAAGGCAGAGAGCTTTGTGTTAAAGGTACTCGTTTTTCAACTTCTTACCCTTTTACTGCACTTCTACTGGAATTTCGAAGGTGTTGATGATTAAAACACCTTAAGAGAAATTAGCACATACATTTTAATCAAAATCGTTAGAGCTGTTTTTTAACAATTGCAGAAAAACATTATATTTTCATGATTTAATCCTTATGCGCAAGTGCGATTTTGACGAAAACCTTAATGGTAGGTCCCATGGCCAAAACCAACCCGCACACCAAATTTAAGCATCGTAGGTCAATTTGTTCGGGAGTTTTGCTGACCACGTACACACAGACAGACATTGGTTCTAGACCACATCTTTGAAATTAGGGTGTTGCAAAACGTGAGGAAATGCAAAAAAAAATTAAACATTTTTTAATCGAATGCTATACTTTCATTACCTTGTGAAAACATAAGGCTTATTGAAAGTAAAAAATAAAATGCTAAGCCAGAAAAGGTTTACGAATCTAATGTTTTCTTCACAAAGTGGACTTGTAAAACTTTGTGAGGGTACTAGTATGCAATAAACTAAGTTAGTATTTAAACCTTTGTACTTTTCCCCAGTACTATTCAGAATAGAGTTTTTTGGATGTAATCTAAGTTCATATAAGTGCTTATATAATTGAGAAAATAAAGTATGAGATGAAAAATTATGTACAGCAAAATTTGGTAACTCATGTGCAGTTGTGTTTTGTTGTTGATGAGTAAAATATAACTTGATTTTTTACTAAAACATGTTGTATCTTTCTCACGTGTTATTTGTTTTCGTAATAAATAAAGTATCTGTACCACACTAAAGCTTTATTCTTTCAAAAGTTATTTGAGTAATTCCATTCATTACTTTGCAGTCTGAATGATTACTTTTGTACTTTAAGTTTTTTAAAACAGGAACGAAATCTTTACCATATGCTGCAATATACAAACAATCAATTGTCAAAGAGACACGAACAAAATTTTATAATATTGCTGCATGAAATAAAATGGTTACAAATACAATTAAATAGTTTTTGGGGGTAAATTCAATATAAAAGCAGTCACTGTACAAATATAGTTAACCTCATAAAGTTATTCCAGTTCGAGTAACTGATAAATTTAAGTATTTTTAAATTCTTTATATTAACTTCGATTGGTTGGTTGGATGGCTGTGTATGTCAATGGCGGTAAATTTGCGGAGGCCTAATTAACTCCCTTGCCCTTATCCAATCGAACTGAAACTTGGCAGATATAATGCATTGTCATCGACATTGAATCTATCAGTTTTTGGAAGATGTCACTGTGACTAAAAGGTCGATTATGCGGAATATTAATTAACCAATTTGCCGTCATCCGATCGCGCTGAAATAGCATTTAACAGATTATTGAAGAAGCTCTTCACTGATGCCAAAACTGCTTTAGTATATAAATAACAAAAAAATGTTTTAATCAGAATACATATTTGGATGTGAGTTCACAAATTCACATGCATTTTTATGGATACATTTTCAAAAATAGTTTACCACATATTTTTCTGATAGAGATGTTTTTAATATTTAAAATTAGATGCAGCCCACCTGATGTCTGTGGGTTTAGCACTCTGGCTTCGCATGCCAAATGTGCCGGGTTCGAATCCCATATTACGCATGGATGTTCGTTGTGGTTCGGAATCCACGTTAAACTGTAGGTCACAGCCTGATTAGCCGTAACTGTGCATAGAAATAGTTCGTTAAGGTATACATATACGTTGGACAATTTTTTTTTTATTTCTTATGCTAGCGTGTCACCTTTTTGTGAGAATTACAAGAGCAAAAAATGTAATGTATTTGCAGTAACAAAAAGAAAAAAAAGAAAATATTTATTTAATTAATTGAATATTAATTCACTAATTAAGGCCTAATTGCAACGATGATAAAATAATACCTAATTAATTTTGAAACAAATTTCTTACTGGAAATTAAAGACAAGGTATTGATACACGGGCCCAAGCAAAATATAATGCATAACTTAAATATTTTTCAAATTTTAACATTTAACATGAAGAATACTAAAAAAAATAAAAAATTTCCAAAAATAAAAATATTCTAAAATACATAAAAAAGTATATTTTTTATCAAAATTTTTGTAAACAGGTAGAGCCCGTGCTCTGAAATGTTATCTAAATTATACAGTTTAAATTTTAAAAATAAGTTAATTAACTCTTAAGATATCACCGTTGGAGTACATTCACTCAACAATGAAAAGCAGTTCTCCAGAAATTGAGTTCAAAGTTTTCGACATTTTCTTTTTTCCAATATGTTTTAAACGTCGAAATTGCATGTATTTAAAAAAGTATTTTAACTATAAGAAAGTTATTGGTATCATTTTAAAGATAATGAATTGGAAAACATTTTATAATGAAAAAACAAAAATGCCTATTTGGGTCAATTTTTGCGATTCCCAACGTATATGTATACCTTAAGCGTACAGACCAACCAAATAAAACACCAATCACACAAAAGAAACGGCATTATGCTAATGAATACTAAAATTGTAATGCATTTTGCATATAAAGGATTTATATTAAAAACTTTGCTTTTACGAGTTATATTTTTATTGCTAAATTTCCAAAAGTTTCTTTTGTAGTATCCCGCATTTGTAATGAAATATAATATTAATTTGAAAATATGTTGTTTATTAGACCTTATTCATATAAAATTTAAATTATTAGTTATTTTACTAGTTAACAAAACTAATTTACATTTTGTTTTAATTTTGAATTAAAATTTTAATTCTCAGCCTCCGACTTTCGAACATATTTGCATTGATTTAGGATAATTTAGTATTCACTAAGTTTATGGCTTAATGAAGGCTTAGAAAATGATGTCTCAGCAGTAAGTATTCTACCTCAGACACATCCATTAATAAAGTGGATATCGTAAATGCGGGACGTTCCTTCTATCATAAATTTTCGTTCATGAACACCTAACAAATTCGAGTTCGACTAATTGGTATTAACGATGGAACGGAATAACTTTTTCGTTGCACTCTATTCATCTTATCAAAGATCTGTCACCATTATTATTACTCTCATAAATCATAGTTTGGTAATTGAATAGGGATAATTTCTTGATTTCTAATGCATTTTAGTTCAAATAACTGCTCATTTAAACTGCAGATTTAATTTTGGGGCCTCTATTGCATTTTATTATATAAATTTCTATTGATTGTTAACTTGATCGCTCTTATGAGTTTCTAACGGATGAATATGAGTCAGTTTAATAAAATTTCTATTATATATTTTTTTATATGTATATGAAAAGTTGGCTTTCAAAATGGAACTGATCCCATTCGTAAAAAATATTCAAAATTATTGATACTTTATTAACTATACTTCATACTTGGTTAAATATATCAAATCTGTTAAGCCATGGACATAATTTTTAAACAAATATTAACTGTTTAAGTGTGTGCCTCAAAATTCTGCTTTAAGCATATTTTCCTAATTTTATCTATGTAATGAAGATATTTTATAATAAATTAATGGGAACTCATCAAGTAGCATGGTCAGTATGATAAGATAATCACAACCATTGAGTTTGGGTCCAAATCATTGATATTTATCATGTGCTTTATGTTATGTCTGGACGCTCATGTGACCCTTTATAATCCAATAGACTAAAATGTAAAAAATTTAAGTTAAAAATAAATGATTATAGAAAAGACTTTTGCATGAATAGTGTGATTAAAATTTTCATTATCAATATATTTGATTAATCTATTATTGGAATTTTTAGAAACTTATTATCTTAGAATGCAAAAGTAATTCAATATTTCCAATTCACAATGTTTGTGAAAACACCAGTAATGAAAAATATTTCCTAGCACAGTTTTTAAGTGTACAAAGTTACTTTTTTTATTGAATATACTTTAAAGCATTTTGCAATCTTTACAACTAAATAAAATTAGTCTAAAAGATTTAAGTATGAAAATAATGTTTTAAAGTGAATAAGATCTACGTATGATAATAACATTTACAAGTAAAAAGCAAATTAAGTTTTATTCTGATAAAAATCTTATTTGGAAGTATCATAGGAAACCAATTATCTGTAATTTCTCCCCTAAAAACTCAAAATATTTCTGAGTATATATATATTTAGAAATGCTTATATCCCGGGAAATTACTCTTTTAACGAAGCAAGCGTTTCGGTAGCAAATTAAAATGCTAATTAAAACAAACTTACACGTATTACTACAAAGTACTGGAAATGGAAGAGAAGACCTACAAGTGCTTTCTTAACAGGTTTTCACTGTAGTATTCATGTAACACATAATTCCTTTAAATTACATTCTAATTAAGTTTTCTGCGAGTTTTCTAGAAACTTTTAAAAAAGAAAATATCTACTAACTATTTTAATTACTCTTTTATGTTATTAAGTTTGCATAAATAATCCGAAAAAGAATGCAATTTTAATACCAGTTGAAGTTATTAAAATTGAAGACTTCAAAGGGCTTCTGAAATTATTCCGTTGCCGATTTAAAAATTGAAGATGTCTCATAAAATATATAAGATGTGATAAAAATAAATAACAATAGCGTGTTTTACTCTAAAAATTAATTTTCAATTGGTTGCTACATTATTTTAGATACAATTATAAAACATATTTTTTAAAAACAGTTCAATTTAACGTAAATTGAACTGTCGATTAACGTAACGACTCAAATAAATGTGATCACTTCTCTTAGTATTTATTTTATTTTCCTTAAATGCAGATCTTTTTTACAATAATTACTTATTTCTACATTTCCTGTTTATTATGATTTTTAGTAAATGTCGCAGCTCAAATAGGTAGTATTTCAATGGTGATATATTCTATAAATCATGTGAAATTATTTTCCTTAATGGTATTTGGTAGTCCTAATGAATTAATTTCATATATTTGTCTGAAGTATTACTACTACTGGCCCACTTGATAGCTGTAGGGTCAGCGCTTTGGTCTCGCATGCCAAAGGTGCCGGGTTCGAATCCTGTGTTAGGTATGGATGTTCGTTGTGTTTCGGAATCCACGTTAGGCTGTCAGTACCGGCCAGATTAGCCGTCATTGTGCATAAAAATATTTCGTTGAACCAACCAACTGAAATATTACTATTCTGCCATATTTGCAAGAACTTGTAATTTAAAACTATATTTGGAAAGAAATTTAGTACTTGAAATGTTTCTTTTTCCTTTTTCTATGGTTATTTTTTTAATGCTAGATATATATGCTATTAATCTTTTTGGATTGGAATTTAAAAAAGTAAATTAGTTACCGAGAAAAAGGTCACTTGTTTAGTTGAAAATCGGTAAAAGTTTTTATTTTAGTACTTATTTAAATTTAAATAATGCTCTAATTTTATTCAAAAAGGCATTCGGGGTTTTTATTTTAAATTTCCCGACAGAAAATTATAAGATTGTAGGATGATAGAAAAATAATTCAAATCATTTTTTAGTATTTATAGAAGTTTTATCTTTATAAGTTTAGTGGTAATTTCAAAAGATGTTAACCGAAAAAAAATGAATATAAACATTGGACGTTACTTTAATTGTACAGGGTGGTTATAATTAAAGTTACCCTGTTTAGAGCCACGTAGAGTCCGTTCTAATGAGCAGATTTTGATGAAATTTGGAATATACACTATATGGACCATGGGGAAAAGAAATCTATAATAAAAAAATTGTAGTTCAAATTTTGACCACCAGGTGAAAAAGTGGCACATAAAGAACAAAAATCACAAATTGAAAACACAAATTTTTATTTAATTACATCATATGCTCAATGTGCATTCTAGTTACGTCAACCACATGCTCGAAGCTTGTTATAGCGTGTTCAACAGTAGCGCGAAGAGTTTCTCGATCAATTGCAGCAACATAACGTGTTATGCTTGCTTTCAATTCAGGCAAAGTCCGTATGCTCCCTCCATATATATTGATCGAGAAACCCTTCGCGATACTGTTGAACACGCTATAACACGCTTCGAGCATGTGGTTGACGTAACTGGAATGCACATTGAGCATATGATGTAATTAAATAAAAATTTGTGTTTTCAATTTGTGATTTTTGTTCTTTATGTGCCACTTTTTCACCTGGTGGTCAAAATTTGAACTACAATTTTTTTATTATAGATTTCTTTTCCCCATGGTCCATATAGTGTATATTCCAAATTTCATCAAAATCTGCTCATTAGAACGGACTCTACGTGGCTCTAAACAGGGTAACTTTAATTATAACCACCCTGTACAATTTGCGTTGAGCGTACACAAAAAAATTGTTCATTTGAGGGGTAAAAAATATTGGCTTCACCTAGCATAAGTTTTTATAGAGTGAATAACAATTTGAATTACGTGTAATTTAAGGGGACTTGGTACCCCTTGTTTTCGCAAAAAATAATAAAAATATAAATTTTCTATTTTTTGCGTGTTTATAATCTTTGCAATCTTCTTCTCATTCTGGTAAGGTTTTAAGTGGATCCGATAACTGCAATTGCAGAAAAGCTATATTTTTAAGGAGAATTTAGCATTGCTGCAATAGCTTCTTTCATGCTTCGAACGCATTTTTCTCAGTTAAGGATGTTTTAAATTTCCATCTTACTCAAAATGTTAAAACTTCCACAAATATGAATAAATGACTTGAATTTTTGTGTGTGTCATTCTTAATATCTATTTTACAAAATTAGGCATGCATTTTTTAATAAAATAAATATTTTTTTTACAAATTTAAATGTTGAAAAATACCCGTTTTTTACGCTTTTTTATACCTTTAGGTTCAGTAATGATAATTTTTCTCAAAAACTATTCTAAATATTCTAAATTTAGTTTTTACTTAGTAATTTTTCAAATATGTAAAAATTATAATTTTAAAGGCTTAAATAAAAAAATACATTTGAAGGGTACCAAGTCCCCTTAATTATTTTTTAGTGTATTATGTTTTACTATTAAAAGGAAATATTTTTTGGGAATAAGTATTTTCTTTCGAAAATGTATCACTCAATTATTTATTTTTTCAGAATAAAGAACCGCACACTTAATCTGAAATGAAAAGTGAAGTATAGACTACTGAAAATTAGAAGTAGACTTCAGGTATGTAGCATTAGTTTTAAAAGTGTTTTCAGCTACAATCAAAAGTCAACAGGATTCTAATATATTTTGTGTCACAAAGTATACTAAAAACTATTTCGTTTATAAGTGGGTCTACGACTCACAATTCTAAAATCTATATCTTTAGAATTATTTTTTTTAAAAATATGTTATGCAATTTTGTATGACGGTTTTAAACTTAAAAACTATTTTAAATTTTCAAATTTAAAAATTATTATTTTTTTAATTAAAAAACTTTAAATTTTTAATATTTTTTTTAATTTGATATATCTAAAACACTTTTTAAAAATCACTTCATTTTTGCATAAAATTTCTTCTTATAATTCATGAAAAAACTATCATGATTTTTCAAGAAAGAAATTATAAAAAAAAAAAATTTAAACAAATATTTTGTGCAAAAACTGTATAAAATCCATTGTATGCTAAGCTCTATAAACTTTAAAAAAATTAAATAAAAAAAACATAATTCCTGAAAACGAACTAAAGAGATATATATGAAAAATTATTTGGGAAATTTTCCTAGATTTATAACAAGTAGTTTTGAAGTTATATCAATTTAAACTAAAAAAAAAAAAAAAAATGATAAAAGACCATCACCATGAAAAACAGTTTCAAAGTTTCAAGATAGCATATCTGAGATACAGTTGTCATGTAACAAAAACTTATCTATTTGAAGTTTTACTAATGATAGAAACACAATTTTTGTGCCATTTTATTCAAAAATATATGCATTATTTCTTTCAATAATAAAATATTTTTTGAGAATTTTAAAATTTTGACTTTCAGATAGTGACTATCTTAATGATATAAACTAGGGATAATTTTTTAAATGGACTTTACTTGAAGAATTTTGAATCATTAATTGCCACTGTTAAACGATATAATCCTTTAATACAATTTGGTTGGTTTTCAATTTTCGAGAGGTATTCTTTATTTGATTTATATATAAATATGCTACTTATTCGTTATATAAATTATAATATTGTGGGAAGAGGAAATACACTCTGATCAGTCTTTTCAACGTAAAAGTAAATCAATATTAACTTGCTTTAATGTTTATACGTTTGTGTTATGTAAATAACCTATTTCCAAGTAATAGATTGATTAATTAGTAATTTGTTAAGCTAACATATGCTTTTGTTCACATCAAGAATATCCAATGTTTTAGCTGGTTAATATTAGAGTGATGTAATTCGATTAATCTTCATTTTGAGAAATATGGGTTTACTCTTCACAAACCGTGTGTTTCGTATTGTGATAAAACGTGGTGGAAAATATTAAGGTTGGGACATAATTCAGTATTTCTTTCAACAGTTTAGCTCTTCTATATTGTATTTCGGTATTTAAGTCAGAATTGTTAAAAGTGTGACTTCCAACAATATAACTTTAAATCCCTCATTTAAAGAACATGAAATGCGTAAGTAGTAAAGTGTAAATTCAAATTGGTAGACTTCTAGAATTTAGTTAAGAAGACTCAATACCCTTAGAATAAAAATTTTATTTGAGATTATTATTTCATGTTTTATGTTCTTTTGCCTTTTTATTGATGTCTTACTTTTTTCTACTAAAACTATAAGTATGTTACATTTTGTTTTAAAAAAGCAAACTATCCAATTATTAACTATATACTTTTACCTTTAACTTTGATTTTCTCTAAACATGATGTTTTAAACTTCAATGTACATTTTCTAACTAACTAGTAAATATATACCTATTTTTCAATAAAGTTATAATACATAATCTATATTGTAAACTGAGGTTAAAAAAATGCCTTTATTCTCATAATTATTCTTTTAAATAGCAAATCTTTGTAAAAAAGAGGTTTTCTTAGCAAAAAAAAATAAGATTGATTGTAATTTAACAAAAAGAAATTATGATGCTATTTTAACCAAATTTTAACCTTAGTATCTTGTATAAGATCTATTTAACCTATATAAAAAGTTTCGAATTAATTTCTTCAGACCTTTTCAAGAAAAGTTACTTAAAAAATCAATTTAACATTATAGGAGTAAGATTTACTAGGTCCACAAAAATAACTTGAAAATTATACATTACAAATTCTAAACGATTATTTCTTTAAATATCATAAATAATAGACAGTTTATTTTGTGAATTCAAACGAATAACTTATTATCTGAACGCTGTTTGACTTACTGGTAAATAAAAGGCAAAATGCACAACGATTTGAGTGTTAGTGGTACCAGAAATCTTTTCGCTTCATATTCACATACGAAATACTTTTCTGACTATATCTGATTTCCTGAAAACTCTAAACCGAGAATACAACATATCCATTAATATATCACTTCTATGAAAGTTATTCATTATAAATTCTTCACGATTATTTCAATAAACATCATAAGTATTAGACAATTTTTTGTGTGTGAATTCAAACGAATTACTTATTATCTGAACGTTGTTTGACTTACTGGTAAATAAAAAGTAAAATGCACAACGATTTAAGTGTTAGTGGTACCAGAAATCTTTTCGCTTCATATTCACATACGAAATACTTTTCTGACTATATCTGATTTCCTGAAAACTCTAAACCGAGAATACAATATATCCATTAATATATCACTTCTATGAAAGTTATTCATTATAAATTCTTCACGATTATTTCAATAAACATCATAAGTATTAGACAATTTTGTGTGTGTGATTTCAAACGAATTACTTATTATCTGAACGCTGTTTGACTTACTGGTAAATAAAAAGTAAAATGCACAACGATTTGAGTGTTAGTGGTACCAGAAATCTTTTCACTTCGTATTCACATACGAAATACTTTTCTGAATATACCTGATTTCCTCAAAACTCTAAACCGAGAATACAATATATCCATCAATATATCACTTCAATGAAAATTATACATTATAAATTCTTCACGATTATTCCAATACATATCATAACTATTAGACAACTTGTTTTGTGAATTCAAACGAAAAACTTATTATCTTAACGCTGCTTGATTTACTGGTAAATAAAAGGCAAAATGCATAACCGTTTGAGTGTTAATGATACCAGAAATCTTTTCGCTTCATATTCACATACGGAATGGATTCCTGAATATATATGATTTCCTTAGAGCTCTAAACCGAGAATATAATATATCACTTCTATGGCATCAGGGAATTCGACATGCCCTTTGTTCATCTTCAAAGACAATACTCGGGTTTCGAAATATATTATAGGGCACTTTTGTATCTGAGATACTGAAGGATATTATTTGACTGTGCATGATCTATCACGTCAAATCACGTAGAATAGGTAAAATTTATTTGCGAATTATCTGTAGTTGAATAAATCATACTAAAAGTTTTTGTATGGCTTGTACAAAGCAGGTTTGTTCGTCAATACTTTCGAGAGGGAAGGGGGGGGGGGGGTCAAGTTTTCAATTGTTGTCTGCACTATATAAAGTGATATAACTTTAATAATCATACAGAACATTTATAATATAAAGCAATTATAAAGAGATTATTCCACGTGTTACAAGTGTAATTGTTGAAACTGAAGATCTTTATTTTAATATTACCCATATAAGTAAATAGTTCAGAAGTATAACCAGTTCAAAACACCCGAAACAAGATTTTTTAACAAATAGTGATTTATATTGTATTGCATAATATTTGTACAGATCCATAAATATTCTATATGCTTGGAATGCAAAAATGTCCAAAAGATTTATTTAGAACTATCATTCAGATTCAGTGTGAGTATAATTTTTTAAATAAAGATACCACTTTAAGTAAGTTATATTACGGCAGTTGCAAAAAAGTCGATATTACACATATTAATGTATTTCTGATCCAATTATCAAGCATTTGAAATTTGGAAACAGTTATTGACAAAATCTCTTCCCCCCCTCCCCATCCATCGTTAATTTTGATGAGATATAAATACGAAACTTTTTCTCATTTGGAGTTTTTTATCAGTTCCAAAATTGGCAACTTCAAAATCAGCAAAAAATTCAGCCGACCAAACGGTATAGTGGTTAGCGTGCTAGCTTCTAGACCGCGAGGTTACGGGTTCGAGTCCCGTGTTAGGCATGGGTGTTTGTAAATGTATGTTGGCTTGTCTAATGACGAATGTTTCGGCGCATTATAGCCCTCGTGTTGCTGACGGCGCCAGATAATCTGAAAACAACCAACCAATCAAAAAATTCAGCTCCAAAATTGGTATCAAGAATTGGTTTATCCAATCCAGTATCTCTATTCGGCAAAGTTCTCATAAGGTTGTTATGAAATCACTAACCCAATCGAACTTCAAAACACTTTCGACTGAATTTTATCTAATCCTATCTTATTGAGGCTGAACTGATTTATGTCGTATGTCTGTGGCATTTAAAGCTTAAGCTTAACGAATTGTAAGTTAATGTCGGTCGCCATTTCATATCTTTCGGTTGAAATTCGGAAAACTCGGTTTAACGAGATCTTTCATTGAACACTTGTCTGTAGAATTTGTAGTTTTGTTTGAGAATGTTTTTTTTGTTTTTTTTGTTTGTCTGTAGAATTTGAAGTTTTGTTTGAGAATGTTGACCTAAGACGGACAGAAAAATGGGAAAATGGAGGTTTTGTATAACCTTCTTACTACATCATTGTAGCATAAAAGCTAAAATATTATCATTTTTAAAGAAAAATATTTGGGATTATTAGCAAATTTTAAAAAATAATAAAACTGTTTAATTATTTAATAGTAAAACTAGTTGAAAATTATTTAATTATCGTATCATTTTAAGGGTTTTAATTTAAAATAAATTGTATAGTTATTAAAATTTATTAATAGTTAATTATTATAAAAGATATGCTGATAGAAATAATATTTTTAGGAGAAATTTATTTAAGATCATTAATATTTTTAAATAATAAAACAATTTAATTTATTGATCAGTTGAATATTATTAAATTACAATTTCATTTTCAACGTTATATTTTTAAACAAGTTGTACAGTTTTTAAAAAGTATAACTAGCTGAGTATTAAAAAAGTGAAATGATATTAATTGCATATTTAAGGAAACGACTTATTTTATATCATTAGCATCTATTTTATAGAATTGAATAGTAAACAAACTAAAATGATATCAATAACATTATTAAGAAAATAAAAATATTTAAAAGCATTAGCAAATTTTACAAAATAATAGAATATTACAAAAGCTACAATGACGTTAATAGCATATTTAAGAAAAAAGTTTTCAAAATCATTAGTAAATTTTATAAAATAATAAAATTATACAGCAATTATACAGCAGAACTATTTGAATATTCTTCAAATTGACCTTTTCAATTAATGTATTTTAACAAACAGACATTAAGAACCCTTTTATTTAATATATTAGACTGAAATCCTTTTTAATATTATGTGCAATGCATATATAAATTATACCCTTAATTTTACATGTTCAATGCGCATATTTCATTAGTGATAGGCCCCTTGCTGAAAAACATTATCCTAATTTTAATTTCAGGAAAACCTGATGATGGTCGATACATTACGTGGTTGTGTTTTAAAACTATCGACTAGAATGTTGATGACACTGATAAATGGAGCGAACTGCACTCAAGTAAATTAGATGTTTGAAAATCTCAAAAGCACATTCGAAACGCAGTGTTGAAAACTCGATTTTTCGCATTGGATTGACAAACGTTATTAACTTACTCACATAATTCCCCATTCACTTTAATTTATAAATGCAATGTGCATATGCGTAAGGACCAATTCATATTTTATAAACGAACTGTGCTTTAAAATGTTAAGGACCTATTTATATTTTATAAACGAACTAATTAAGTAACCTTATCACAAAATACACTTCCGCTAAACGAAGTTTTAAGGCCATGAAGCTTTTATTACGTAAACATTCATTCGGGTAAATTACTTTTTTTTTCTTATTTTTTGCGGTTAGGTATTTGATTGACGTTAGGATAATTGAGACTGCACTGAATGCTTTATTCCATTTAATATAGATTCCTACGCATTTTTTTCTCTGTGCAATAAATTCCTATTTTAGTATGTTTATCATTCAAGTCTCTTTAACATTCCACTAAAATAAGTTTTTCATGTAATCTGCTCTAAATATATTATTCTAAGTTATTACTAAATAACATTTTTTTTTTACTTTGATAAGAAGCAAAGTAGAAAATAACTTCTTTGTTGAGGTTTGAAAGGGGATCGGGTTTTAATTATTTAAGAATGTGGGCAAGATTTAATTAGATTTTCTCAGTTATCACCAAGGGGGAGTTAAAAGAAGATTGCTGTGTTTTCCTTCATTCTTTTTTCTTACAAATTCTTCCACATCAGTACTTATTAAGAAAATGTGTAATGGAAGATTAATACTCCAAAAGTGTATTACTATGATTAAATTCGTAAGCACTAAGACACTCTACGGATAATCGTTTTTTTTTAATTTCATTTAATTTTTTTTTTTTAATTTTTTTTTCAAAGCTAAGGAAGCGCATTTTTCTTTCAATGTCCTACAATAATAACAATTTTCCCATCCACCATAATTTTTCGCACTTACAGGGTCTTACAAAAGGAGCTCCAAACTTTGAAATGTCATAAATATGAAACATTGAAAGACAGAAAGAAAAGAAAAATGGTATATTGGATAGCCAGTTATGGCATTTAAAAAAAAACCGGTTTTCACTGTTGATTCAAATGAATAAATTTGATGATAGCTGTAAATGATTTACTGATGAGACACATTTTCATTTGAACGGATTTGTTAATAAACCAAACTGGTAACTATGGAGCAATAAAAACCCGTTTTTGTGTCTTTCAAAATCCCTGCATTACAAAAAAGTGTCCGTTTGGGATAAACTATCCAGTAAAGGGATTAAAGAGCACTTTTTCATAAAGGAAACTATAACTTCATTCCGATGTTCAGATTTTACAACATTTTGTTACCACATTTCAATATTGTTATTAATTTTGCAAATGTTTTTAATTTGAGTTGTATTTGAAATTCCACACCTGTCGATTAAACTTACCACTTGTCTCTTCTGTCTCTTACTTTTTCGCAGTCATGTTATTTCAAAGTTATAGACTGAGAGGCGACTGCAATTTTTGGACCCCATCGAACATCATTCTGAACTTTTTAAAGAAATTGGAGAAAAGTGAGTAGATTACGAATCCACTGGTCTGCCGTGGCAAAAATGGCCGAAACTAGTCAAAAATCGACTTTTAATAAGTTGAACTAGATCGAATTCCCGATAGCGCCATAACTTGCCAAATAAGGAGCATTTTTTTTTATTTGGTAACCATCACTCTTTTATTTTCAATTGAGAATGTTACAGACGATTCGGATGTGTGGCGATGGCTTACTTGCATCTTTCACAAATGAGCCAAATTGGCAATAAACATTACGTCACTGATGAAGTAACTGATGTCGCCAGTTTGGCTTGCTTTTAAAAGATACAAGTTTTCCGAGCCAGAGATCAGAAATCGTTTGCGCTTTTTCTCATTGAAAATCAAAATGCAGTGGGTTGCCAAATGAAAAAGTTTGTTCTCTGTTTGGCAAGTTATGACATATTTGGAAATCGGATTTTAGTTCAACTCATTCCAAGTCGATTTTTGATCAGTTTCAGTCATTTTTGCCACGGCAGACCAGTAGATTCTTAATCTACTCACGTTTCTCCAATTTCTATAAAAAATTCAGAAAGATGTTCGATGAGATCCAAAAATTGCAGTCGCCTCTCTCACTATTAGGGAGTCTTTTCTGAAAGATCTTATATTTTCATAATTCAATCTACCCCAAGTAATTCTCCACCAAAGATTAATACCTCAAACTTGTGTTAAGTAATTCATTTTGTAATCACTCTATCACTCTAAGGATACTATTTTTAAGAAATTTCATCAACTTTCATATTATTCCATTTACTTCCAGTCCATGTTGACAACTAACCATTCACAAATAATAGCGTTGCAATTATTTAGTTTCAACCTTAGAAAGTATAATTTTCTTCTAATTTCCCACCAGTAACAACAAGTTTTCTTCCATCGTTATTTCCCACCAACAAACACACTATCTACAAAACAGAATCTGGAAAAGTTAACGTAAGTATAAGTTTGGAAAAAGCCTACATTACCAATTCCTTCATTGTTTATGGCAAGTCTAATACCGTTTGTGTATGTCAAATAGCCGAGGACTAGCCATTTGCACTGTTGTTTGAATTTGGTTCCTGAGGATTTAAAAATGTAGAGTATTAAGTCTCGTACACATTGATTAGACATAGTACAGACATTAATCTATTATTCTAAAGAACAAATACAGTGTGACCGTAAAATCAAGGTGCACTTTTGACAGGTCACAGGAAATCAATGAAATAAGATAGAAATATGAAATCTGCACCAAATCCAAGGAAAACTCTCCAAGTTTCTGTAGCCGTAATGTGCTAGTGTGTGCATACTCGGGTGATTTAGGGTGGTGAAACACAACGAACTGCATAGCAATGGATTAGCCCACTCCAGTCAAGATGGGGCAATCCTCCTATAGGAGGAGCTGGATGTAGACGGTACGGAGGAAAGTTCAGTATTGTTGTGAAGGCCACTGAGAAAAATATAATTTAATATTTGCATTGAATATCAGTATCTTTAATTCGTATAGTGGATTTTCAACGTATCTAAAACACCAGATCTAATACAGTCCTAAAATTGCCAAAATTAGAATAGGTAAAAGTCAAAGGAATGACAGCAGCTGCATCAAGATTTAAACAATTCATTTACTTTACAAAGGGTTACAAGACTACACTCAAATCAGACTTACCCCAGATCGGGCTTGAGGAAACAGGTACGTGACCCATCACGGTCGAAATAAAAGTTAGAGTTCAAACTGAATACAGGACTCTGGCCCTCAAAGATCCTGAGAGAGAGTCAAGAGTCTAAGGTGACTGCTAAGTGGAGAGTCAGAGAATAAACTAGAATGTCAACAGTCAAAAGTGTTCTCTCATCTTTTTCTCATTCAAACCTCTTACAAAACTCACTTATTGGTCGTATCGGAGAGAGGTGTGTTCCGTACTTACAATTGGTCACCTCTAAGAAGAGAAGACTGTCACAAACACGCCTTTGTATCTTCTGGTTGGAAAAGCTGTTAATCTTTGTAGTAGCGATGTGGGTGTACTAAATCCTTAACTGTCGGCCGATCAAACGGTATAGTGGTTAGCGTGCTAGCTTCTAGACCGCGAGGTTGCGGGTTCGAGTCACGTGTAAGGCATGGGTGTTTGTAAATGTATGTTGGCTTGTCCAATGATGAATGTTTCGGTGCATTATAGCCCTCGTGTTGCTGACGGTGCAAGATAATCTGAAAACAAACAACCAACCTTAACTGTCGAGAAAGTGTCTAAAAATGTCACCAATGTCTCGCTATGTCTAGCTTCCCTGACAACTGGGTATACGATGGAGTGAGTTTTACGTTTGTAGGTCAGACACCGAGTGTACCGGTCGCAGCTGGACTGGCACAAAGGAGGGGAATGTAGTAATTTCAGTTGGATTCACCCTCCTTGAATTTTCAGTGTGATTACCATAGCTTCATCACAAGCGTATTCTGTGGCAAGCTAAATTCGAATTATTAATTCAATGTTAATCATTTAAAACAGAGAATCATAAACGTTAATCACTCTGTTACACCAGACGTCCTTAACTGTGTATGAGAAGAACTTGAATATCATTTAGATGTGTGTAAGGCAACAAATGGTATAATGTATAGTATTACAACACTGCTATCCTGAAAATGGATTTTGTTAATTTATTTCTTAATATGGAAGGAAAAGTTGAATTTCATATACATATGCTTTATTTAAAAATAGTCTATATATTGGAAATCAAATCAATATAGTGAGAATATCCCCTTTATGAAAGATTATTGTAAGGGAACAGACCGTTACGATTTACCGATCCAGATGCGCTGAGAAATTCCCCAGGTGCAAAATCTTATTGTCTGGCTGCAAGCGAAAAAACTAGAAAATGTCTCAAGATTTGGGATAAAAAGTATTTGTGGCTAGTGCAGTTTTTGGTGGTTATTGCTTTTCTCTTTTAGGCACGGAAACAAAAGTGTTAAATTGTGAAAAAAAAAAATTCGATCGATTTTTTTTCTTAAAAGAATTACAAATGATGTAATTTTGTTTTACTGATTTCTTTCTGTTATGTTTAGAAATAATTTCAAATAGTAAGGCACGGATTTCAATAGATATTAACTTAAATATATTTAATTTAATTCAAGTTAAAATGCTTTATTGTAAGCTTCAGTCAATTTCAATGAATAATCTTACAATGATGCTTGGATAAAATTAAGTTAAAATAAAAATAATAATAGTGACAATTTCAAAATGTTACTTATTAAATGGTTTGTTTGACTGCTTAAGTCAGATGAAACCTGAGCTGTCTAAATCTCAACTACCACACAATTCTTAGAAAAAATAATTTTAAGCCTCCCTTACGTGACATTTCTAATTAATTTAACACAGAAGTCAGAAGTGTTTACTAAATTTGGTGTTCAATAAGTAAATAGTTCTCTAAATACTTTTTCAATATTGAATGTGTTGCATCATTAATAATAAAGATAATTCCGATCTTATAAGAGACGGGATGCTTTATCAATGCCAGTAGTCAACAAAGATAAGTGATTTAAACGTTGAATTACGGAGAGAAATCCTATGGGATGAAGATTAAGATTTCAATTAATTACCTCGGAAAACTCAACATAGACTAAGTAATTATTTAAGGTTCTATTTTGTTACTTGATCAGATAAATTTTTATTGATAAGAATACCATGAAGTATTTGTACGTATTATAGTTTTCTATTATCAAATCCTATAGTGTTAATCAGAATTAGTATGATAAAATACATGCATAAAATTATACGACTAACGAAGTTTCAATACGAGACTGCACTTATAAACCGTATATTATTTTAAAAGGTTACCATGAAAATTTTTAGCATCCAAGCTACGAGGTATTTCATTATAATATATTAAGAGAAAACAGATAGATAAAACAAGAGAAAGTGACAAATTGAGAAACGTATGCTTATGCATGAAGCACTTTTAATATGATTTCTTGAACATTTGGTAGATAATCGAGATTACAAATTTGTTTTGCTTATTTATACTAAAAGTTATGAACTGATATAAATATTTCAATTAACTTCTAAATACAAAGGAATTAAAATACCTAATTTTATAGCAATTTTAACCATTCTTAAAATTGGTAACACATAATTAAAAAAATGTGGATGTTCAACAAATTCACTTATTATTAAACATATGAAAATTTCAATAATATCAAAGAATGAATGGGATTGATCAAGATATTGCAACGTTTAAAAAAATACTTCTGTTACGAAGAGGGAAAGTTTTGTTTGTTTGTTTGTTTGTTTGTTTGTTTGTTTGTTTGTTTGTTTGTTTGTTTGTTTGTTTGTTTGTTTCTTTCTTTCTTTCTTTCTTTCTTTCTTTCTTTCTTTCTTTCTTTCTTTCTTTCCTTCATTCCCTTTTCTTTTCTTTCATTTCATTTAATTTCATTTTATTTTATTTTATTATTTATTTTATTATTTATTTTATTATTTATTGTATTATTTATTTTATTATTTTTTTATTATCTATTTTATTATTTATTTTATTATTTATTGTATTATTTATTGTATTATTTACTTTATTATTTACTTTATTATTTATTTTAATATTTATTTTATTATTTGTTTTATTATTTATTTTATTATTCATTTTAATATTTACGGAAAAGAGATTCATAATTTAGTGAAAAAATTATACCATTTACATTTTAGAGTATTTTTCGTTAATTTTACATTTTTCTTTTCAGTTTTTTAAGTTCAGATACACACTTGTATTTGATTCCAATAGTTATTTATTTCATAGATTTTCAAGGTGTATTTTTGCAAAATGTTATAGCCTGTTGAAAAGTATTTGAAATTGAAACGAGTGTTTGTAGTTTTAATGTAATGCACATTGTATTTTTTTTGTTCATGCCCTATTTTTAAAAAGTTAAATCCTATTTGGCAAAGTTACCTTTTGTATCAAGGTAACCTTACCCACCTGCTATTTTCCAGCCTAAATATCCAACTAGGTGGTTTTATGCAAGTGTAACCACTACTAGAATTAAATGATAGCTAAAATCGTTCCTCTTTCATTTCATCAATTAAATTTTCCACAGCTTTAGGAGAATGGTAGATCTATATACATGAAAATTATTACACTTCTATTCAATAAGACAAAAATTATGGTTTTACCTTTTAGAAATAAGTAGGAAAATTAGTACCAATTTGTCAATAATTTACGGGGTAACAGTTTTTTTCCGATTTGACTCGAAAATCAGCTTCAAAAGCATGACAATGGAAATAATGTAATGCTATCAATAACCCTTTCCTTTTCTAGAGGAAAAAAGTAAACATCGTTCAATAGATAATGGGAGATATATTGCAAGAGTAAATCAAGTAACGTTTAATATATTTTTGAATCTAAATATAATGAGGAAATTAATCAGACAGATTTGAAAATCTTGTTTTGAGCATATATAAAGCAAATATAAGTGAGAGTTTAATAAAGACATCGAATATCTATCTTTTAAACCTTGATTGAACAATTATACATGTCACGTTCTCAACAATTGAATAAACAAAACATGTTTCGAAACTTGTTATCCAACAAATTACTTAGACTTAGTTTTTTATGTGTTTACATACATGGCTTGCATTTAGATTTTCTTTCTATTCCACAAGAAGATTTCAATTCACGTCCATGTATTAAATTGAGGTTTACCTTATACGATGCGTTTGTTAAATCTTAACGCATTATATTTTATCTTTATAAAATTAATTTCTGGCAATGCTGTGCAGCGTAAAAGTGTTGATTTGAAGCTAAAAATTAAAAGCGTTCAGTGGTAAGTTGGTTTTGTTTTATTTATAAAAATTTTTAAAGGAAATAAGTACAATAAAAATAAACAAAATTAAATAAAAAGTTGCTGTTAAATATTGAATATCTATTAATAGAATTGATATAACGAATGAAAGAAATGAACTATAAATGCATTTTATTCAAGTAAATTGTATCTAATGGTTTTAATTTCAACAATAGAAAAGAAACACAAACTAAGCAGTCAAAACATTAATAAAATCAGCATAATTTTTTACACTACTTTCTAGAAACATAAACCTTCTAAAAGGCAATTTGGACTGTTGATAATTTTATTTTAACAGAGAACAGATTCTGTAATAATCACTATTGTTTTAGAAGCATATATTACTATATATTTGGAGAGGTACTCAATTCGTAATTTCTTACAAATAACAAATTTGTTACTAACTCATTTCCATTACAAGGTAGAAGGATTGAATACATTGTTACCGTCAACACTTATATATTTCTTTTATTCTTCATGCCAGAAGCGTATTTAAAAGATATTCATTTTTTATCGTGACAATAGTTGTACGTTGTAACAAATAACCAAGCGTAGAGATGATGATGAATATAAAAGCAGTGGTGATATAGTTTATTCATTGTAAGTGTAGAAAATTGGCACAATTAACTATTTCAAGAGTCAAATACAATTATAAAAGTAAATTTTATTTAATATGCTTTTTCCATTTTATGTCTCTCTAATTACTCCTTAGAAACTAGCTTCTTAATATGTTATAATTAAAAGAATTTTATTATATGAATTCTCCAATTATTTTCAAGATAATAGGAATTTTTTCTATTTCTAAGGCATTTCAATTAAACCATTAATTAAAATTCATCATCAAAATGTACGTCAAAATTTGGTGAACCGTAGTAAAGATTTTTTGGCGAAATATGATGGATTGAATTCTGTACTTGCATGTAGAGGACTTAAATGCTCCACCAATCTTTTTACAAACTCAATCTAGTCATTCATCTAGAAGAGTACAATATGATAATTAGACTGCTTGGGTTTTAACTAGCCCTAGATGGGCTTTGTCTGTAGTTGGTCGTCTTTTTGCATTAGTATTAGTTATAGTAGTTAGACATTATTAATCTTCAACTCTAGATTTAAATTTACCATTTGAAAGATATAATATTCTTACATTCAGTGTAATTACACTCATGATTAAAAGTTATCTATTATTGTTCAAAACTTTAATTTTATTCAGATTTTTAGAATTTACAAAACCAATTAAAATTAAAAGCACCAGTACTATTCTATTTTACGCACATAGTATTTTGTATTTGCTATATTTTTATCCTTTTTTAAAAAATATCCTTTATGTTCCTCTTGCATAACTATTAAATGTCACCACAGATACACTTTATATAGTTGTCGTGAAGGCCGCTGATAAATGAAGGTAATTTAATATTTTCACTCAATCAAAATCGCATCTTTAATTCGTATAGTGGATTTAACGTATCTAAAACACTAGATCTAATACAGTTCTAAATTGCCAA
Source organism: Linyphia triangularis (assembly GCA_963978545.1). NCBI lineage: Eukaryota > Metazoa > Arthropoda > Arachnida > Araneae > Linyphiidae > Linyphia > Linyphia triangularis. Next base: position 102,366,753 of record OZ021721.1, read on the forward strand.
AATTATAATAGATAAAAGTCAAAGGAATGACAGCGGCTGATTCAAGAGATAAACAACTTAGTTAATTACAATAAGGGTTACAAGATAACACACACATTATACTTACCCCAAATCGGGCTTGAGGAAACAGGTACACAACCCATCACGGTCGGAATCAAAGTTAAAGTTCAAACTGAATACAGAACTCTGGCCCTCAAAAATCCTGAGAGAGAGTCAAGAGTCTAAGGTGACTGCTAAGTGAAGAGTCGGAGAAAAAAATAGAATGTCAACAGTCAAAAGTGTTCTCTCACCTTTTTCTCTTTCAAACCTCTTAAAAAACTCACTAATTGGTCGTATCGGAGAGAGGTCTGTTCCACTTACAATTGGTCACCTCTACGAATAGAAATCTGTCGCAAACACGCCTTCGTATCCTCAGGCAGGCCCTGATCATCGCCTAGGCCCACAAGGCCCGGGCCTTGTGCCCATGATTTTAGGGGGCCCCAAAATATGCTTTAAACCTATAACTTTTCTATCACAAAAGCTATGTAAAAATCTTTTATAATCTGTATAAAAGAATTTTAACATAAAAATCATTTTGTATTGATCTTGAACCGTCTTTGGTATCCCAGACTATATTTATTCAAATAAACCAAACCATCATTTAAAAGCGTAAATAACAAGCTTTCCTGAAAGATAGAGACAAATATTTAAATTCTTGACGAATTTATTGTAAAATCAGCAAATGTCGACTCTGAAGTTATGAGTAATGCTGCAGATATTGTTGTCATGGATATTACTATACATTGGGATCGTATAATGCAATACTACATTACAAAGTTTTTCCTGTTTTGATTTATAAATTTGATTGTTTAAAATGTGTTTCTTTATTTGTGATAAACAAATTAACTTTTAGAAAACAATAAATTAACATTATTTATCAACTTTTTCGATATTTAATATTAATTCATTTTGAGTATGTGTCAAGCCTATTTCCAATAAATCTCGCATTTGAAAAAGGGGCCCCCGAAATTGTCCGGGCCTTGGGCCCCAACTTGTCATGATCAGGCCATGTCCTCAGGTTGGAAAAGTGGTGGCATATTTTGTGGTGGTGTGTGTGGGTGTCCTAAATCCTTAACTGTCAAGAAAGTTCCCAATATGTCGCCAATGTTTAGCTATATCTGGCTTCCCTAACAACTGGATATATGATGCATTTTTATAATTGCTAAGTTTTACGTTTGTTGGTTAGACGCCGCGTCTCCAAGTCGTAGCTGGACTGGCACTAAAGAAAGGAGGGAATGCCATATTTTCTGTTGGAGTTACCCTCCTTGAATTTCCAGTGTGATGAACATAGCTTTATCACAATAGTGATTACAATTAATGTTAATTTTGAAAAGAAACCACTGTTCAATATGACCTGAAATTTGGTCTGAAATAAAAATGGCAAAAATAAAAAGAAGTTGACAACACATTTTTTATGCCATACCGTTCTCCTTCGTTTATGTATATTCAAGTAAAACTGCCAGGCCAGTGATCACCTTATTACAGCTTTTTAAAAATTTGAGTTGATCATTACCCTTTGATTACAGCAATACCATTCATTCAGAAAAATTATTAGGTATTCAGAATTAAACTAAAAACAAAATCAGTTACATTTATTTAACAAAGAATTGCACCAGCCATTATAATTTATATTTACCTGAATTACAGAATTAGTTGTTTTTTAACTTTTTCTTTATAAACTGTACGCCATCACAGATAAAATTATACTTCCCTAGAGTTTGTGTTTTGCATTTAATGAAATGCTTCTTATAGGAACTAGACATTTTTCATGGTGTAGTAAAATTAATAGTTAATAAATCAACCCAAAAACAAATTCTAAAATCCAGACTAGAGCAATACCATTCATTCCAAATATTTATTAGGTATTCAGGATTAAACTAAAAAGAAAATCAGTTATAATTATTTGACAAAGAACTGCACCAGCCATTATAATTTATAATTATCTGAATTACAGAATTAGTTGTCTTTTAACTTTTTCTTAATAAACTGTTAAACGCCATCACAGATAAAATTATACTTCCCTAGGGTTTGTGTTTTGCATTTGATGAAATGCTTCTTATAGGAACTAGAATTTTTTCTTGGTGTAGTAAAATAAATAGTTAATAAACCAACACAAAAACTGAATTCTAAAACCCAGACTATAAAAATACCATTCATTCCGAAATATTATTATGTATTCAAATGTAAACTAAAAAGAAAATCAGTTACAATTGTTTAACAAATAATTGCACCAGCATTTATAATTTATAAATGAATTACAGAATTATTTTCAAACTTGCTTGTTCTTTTAATTTTCATAAACTTAAACTCCATCACAAATAAAATTAAACTTAACTAGGGTTTGTGTAATGCATTTGACGAAATGCTCCGTATAGGAACTTTACATTTTTCAGTGTGTAGTAGAATTAATAACTAATAAACCAAACAAAAAAAAAAAAATTCTAAAACCTAGACTATAGCATTCCTATTCCAACTGAGAAATTATTGGAGATTCAGAATTAATCTTAAAAGAAAATCAGTTCTATTTGTATAATAAAGAGTTCTATTAAGCATTATAATCGTACAGATTTGGTTGAGTAATTAGGATCCATATCTATTACACACTAATTCCTAACTTTATTATGGATTAATTCTGAATCAAGCTGCTACGAAATAAATTGATTAGTGTATGGATATGTTGAGACAGGCGATTGGAGCGTAATTCGCTAAAATGTCCATTCACTCTTTCATTATATCTTTGTGAAATTGGAGGCAGATTATTATCTTCAATATACGTCGTTGTTTTGACGCAGTGTAAATATTTACGCTCAAAATATTTTAGTTGCAAAATTATGTAATAGGCAGTTTTGGAGTTATGAATTGCGAATTTGACTGAAAGTTATTTCGCTAAAGTTTATAGTATGTTTGAATAAAGTGACACAAATTGTCAAATTTCCTGAGCTAATATATTTATTTAAAAATAATACCGGAAAATTTTCTAGATTCAGACTAATTCTTGTTTTTAGATAAATACAATTATTTCTAGATATGGTAAGTAAATGGTGATTTGATATATTTTAAAAATGTAAAAACATATTTTCTGTGCTACATACATTTCTTTTTTAATAAATTTAAAATATACTTATTCTTAATTTTGAATATCTTTCTATAGGTTTAATTAATTTTTGTCCGTTTCAGTGTTTTACAATAATAATTTCAGCACTGTACATAAGTTGTTTAATCAAACTGAGTTTTTGTATTTTTGTTTTGAATAACACTCATAAATGTCAATTCGAAATAAGTATATCGTATATGAAACAAAAGTATGTCACTATAAATAAATTACACAAAGTAATATCTATGTAAAAATTAACTTTGGATGTGTCACTTAAATACGAAATACTGTGAAACAATCACGAAAATCATTAGTGTTTTTTTTTTCTTTTTCTTCCCCACTTTGGGAGTAGGAACGACATGTATTATTTTATTTTCTATAAATAAGAAAAAATAAAAATAAAAAAATGTCTAAACTTGGCATGTTTATATAAATTCATTATTTCCTGAACAATACTAAGCCGCATACACAATCTGTATATTCTTTTAAATATAATATTTCTACAAATATTAAAGGAGTAAATAAATTTTTATAAAATGGAGTTTCTAGAAACGATTTTTAAACTGTATTAATTTATATTAGAAATACAGAATGGATAGTTTTCAGCACAATATCAAACACATTATGTAATTAGTATATGCAATGAAATTAACTAATGAAATATTTGAACTTGGTATATTTATTTGAATTCATTATCTTCTAAAAAATACTAAAGTATAGCCAATTTATATTTATTCTTCTAAATATAAGGTTCAACAAGTACTAAATATATAAATAAATATTTGTAAAATGGAACTTATTTTAAAATAATTTATACAGTGTTTTATTCCTAAATATTATATATACGGAATGGATAGTTTGAAGAACAATGCCAAGCAAATCACTTTAATAAATCAAATAGTCAAACAAAATACAGTAACTACAGGAAAATACGTTTTTGAAGACTTGGGTATTAATGTATTCGATTTGTAACGTTATTCTGCGGATTTAGTTTCTAATCTGAAGAATTCCTATCAATTTTCTATAAGAAGCTTAGTATAAATATATTTAGTAAGTTGAGAGTTGTTTGGATGCTTTGATGTCTAAGTAGCATTAAGAAACTATTGGGAGGATAATATATAGAATAGTGTAACATAGAGCGATAAGTATGAGAATCATTGTGATTGTTGCAATCTATTTACAGAAGTCTTGTGAGTAAGAAAAGAAAATTAAGGTGGTAAAGAGAATAAATAAAACAATAAGACATGTATATAAAACTTATTGTTTTTATACTTCATGGGGAAATAAATTAAAATAGCTAACTATTAAAAAGTGAATGTAGCAATCATGAAATGTATGTACCCATAAAAAGTGTATGCATCCATGAAATATAAAACTTATTATTTTTATACTTCATGGGGGAACTATTAAAAAGCTAACTATTAAAAAGTGAGCAACCATGAAGTGTATGTTCCCATAAAAAATGTATGAATCTATGAAGTATAAAACTTATTGTTTTTATACTTCATGGGGAAATAAATTAAAAAAGCTAACTATTAAAAAGTGCATGTAGCAACCATGAAGTGTATGTACCCATAAAAAGTGTATGTATCCATGAGGTATAAAACTTATTGTTTTTATTCTTCATGGGGAAATAAATTAAAAAAGCCGACTATGAAAAAAAAGCTGATGATACAACTGTGGTAGTTAATTCAAAAGCCATAACTGTTCTTTGAAAATAGTGCTTGCTTTTATATAAATGTAGTAATTTTGCCTAGCATGATGGATGACTTGCTTCAGAATCATTTTCTGTCTGTTCATTCTGTTGAAATGTTAGTCATTGAAATCTACTTACATGTACTTTATAAACGAGGAATTTATGCTTCATTCCTCATAATATTATTATAGTAATCATAGCTTTTCAATAGATTTGTAAGTAATATCATCAGAAAAAAGAGTTTAGACATACAAAAGAATGTTGAAAGAGAAATAATTTTCAAGCAGGGCTATGCTGCTGAATTAACAGAATGAGGATTATAATGCAACAACAATATCAAAAGGAAATTATTTCCCAGGATGTCTACTAGGGCTAACTTCCATGCATTTGCATGTCCAGTGGGATCACCCAGAAAACACTTACCTGGAATTCTGACAATCTTCATCTTGTTTGCCACATTCACCACCATGTAAACTTATTTTAAAAACAGACTGCAGAGGGCCTAGTGTAAGCATGATTCTGTGACTTCTTGCATACTCGTCTAGTCCGGTGCTTATGTTAAAATGCCCACGTTTAAATGTAGAAAGATCTATTCATAAAACTTAAGTTCTTATATAGACAAAATTCCCTAGTAGCACAAATATGGCCGACCAAACGGTATAGTGGTTAGCGTGCTGGCTTCTAGACCGCGAGGTTGCGGGTTCGAGTCCCGTGTAGGCATGGGTGTTTGTAAATGTATGTTGGTTTGTTAAATGACGAAATGTTTCGGCGCATTATAGCCCTCGTGTTGCTGACGGCGCCAGATAATCTGAATACAACCAACCAACCAACCAGCACAAATATGCAGGCCAATCCCAATGTGAACTGTTGTAGACTGGTCGTTGCTATGGTAAAATATACTGGAAGTTTTGAAATCTTGATTCAGAGTTTTCAAATTGAGATATATTTTTATAAATAAGGACGAAGGTATAAAAATATGTTTTGTGATGATTTTAACATTTTTATTTTTTTAAAAGTCATATATTTTGGATCCATGCTCGAATTTTAATATGAATTGGTTAATTATCCCAAAACCCCTGTTTCCGACCTTAGCCAATATTGTTGTTCTATCTGAGTTAATAATAGTCCGAGAGGCTACTACAAGTTTAGGTACCCCATCGAACATTATTCTGAATTTTTTATAGAAAGTGAAGAAAATTGAGTAGATTACGAATCCACTGGTCTGCCATGGCAAAAATGGCCGAAACTGGTCAAAAATCGACTTTGAATGAATCGAACAAAAATCTAATTACCAGATATGTCATAACTTACCAAAAAGTGTACAAACTTCTTCGTCTGGTAACCCACACCACTATGATTTTCAATGAGAAAAAGCGCAAACGATTTCTAATCTCGGGCTAGGAAAACTTGTATCTTTTAAAAGTAAGCCAAATTGGCGACATCAGTTAGGTAATCAGTTACGTAATATTTATTTCCATCTTGGCTCATTTGTGAAAGATGCAAGTAAGCCATCGCCCGATATCCAAATCGTCTGCAACCTTCTCAATTAAAAATTAATGAGCGAGGGTTACCAAATAGAAAATAATGCTCATTATTTGGCGAGTTATGGCGTATTTGGCAATCGGAATTAGTTCAACTTATTAAAAGTCAATTTTTGACTAGTTTCGGCCAGTTTTGTCACTGCAGACCAGTGGATTCGTAATCTACTCAATGTTCTCCACTTTCTATAAAAAAATTTAGAATGATGTTCGATGGGGTACCTAAACTTGCAGTCGCCTCTCAGTCTATAAGCTTTCAAAAATAAAGTAGGCAAGGAATTTTGAAAAATCTTTAAAACTCAATTTATCTTTATAAAACAACCATGGTGTATTTAATAAGTAATCTTAATTTAAAATTTTTACACTGTAAAGATCTTATTGAAATTTAATGAATATATGTTTAACTTACGATTTCTTGGTTCCAAATTAATTTATTTCTTTACATTTCTCAGTAAAAAATTATTACTTCTCTTATGTGGATAAAATTCTATATCTGACAGTGACAATATTTTACCAGACATTTTCTATGAAGTTTGCAGAAAGAAAGTTAAGTTTTCTGGAGGTCATTCCATACGTAACTGAGCCGATGGTTATTTTATATGACTAATATATTTTTCGGAAACATGAATGCCTTGCATTCATTGATGAAAGTCTTGATTTTATTTCAATCTAAAAAATCAGTTATAAAAAGGAATTAATTAAAGTATTTATATCATATATATGGTCCTTGTGCTTTTACTGGCTTATTAATTATTCCTTTAAGTGAGGAAATTGGTATTACGTAGAAAAAAGTTTACATTTAATGTTTTCAGTCTTTATTTTACATATTTATTTACTATTTTTTTTAAGAAAATTATTCAAAGTATGGGAAATGTAACTTCTATGGAATGTCCCCACCCCTTTTTTTTAGTGTTAACTGAAAAAATAAACTGATTAATAATATATTTGTGGAAAAATATGGGTTAAACATTTATTTATTATATAATTAATTAACTTATCACAAAGAAATATAGGTTTTAATGTATTTTGCCACTTTATTTTAAGCACATAAATTGTGCCTGGGGTGCTGAGGTAACATCCATGGAATAGCCTTAACTTGATTAAAATTCTATCAGATAGCAGTACATTCTTATTTACCAGAGCTGAAGTAAAGATCAAGTCAACCATTATGTCTTATAATGTTGTTGGATGTGTATGGTTTTATATTGTTTGTGAAAAAGCTGTCCAATCCTCAAAATCTGGTGAGTTCTTTTTGTTCTTGTAACCACCATGTTCAGTAATATTATTCCTTATGATGTTAAGCACACTTTTACCATTAACTTTTATCAAATAACCAATTTTTTCTCTAAACGCAAAGCCAGTGTATTCTCAATCTTTTAGTTTAGGTTTTAAGCAAGGCAATCTACTTATTCATAATCTACATGGGCTGTGTTGTGTTAACCACGGATTGTGATGGTTTTTTTTTGGGGTTTTTTTTTTTAAAAGATAACTTTTCTTGATCTTTTTTTGAAGTGGTAAATGTATTAGTTTTGTTAATAAATTCTAAGAGTATAATTTCAATATATATATATATATATATATATATATATATATATATATATATATATATATATATATATATATATATATATATATATATATATATATATATATATATATATATATATATATATATATATATATATATATATATATATATATATATATATATATATATATATATATATATATATATATATATATATATATACATATATATATATGTGTGTGTGTGTGTAAGTTTTTTTTTTATCTTTTAATAAGGTATCCAAAATAAGTATTCATTATAATACACAGCATTTACACTATCTAATAGAATTTCTTATTATTCCAGAAAAAAAGTATAAAATAAGAAAAGTAAAATTTAATACTATTTTTAGATGCCGAAAATGGCTGTGAGTGTATGTGTGTGTGCTCATACATCTAAAGATCGCACTTAATTAAAATTACAAAATACCTATTGAAAGCAGGCGTTAAACAAGAATGTCCCTTCACTTAGCCAATAAAAACTTTTTTACACATTTCAAAGATCAGAGGAAATTTAAACTTGATTTTGCTCTCAAATTTTTTGTCTTCTCATTTTTCTCTGAGGATGCATAATTAAGTAATTAATCTGAATATTTTATCAAGTGTTAAATCAGGAATTCCTGATTTTCTTCATAATGATGAGTAGTTCTTGCACCTAGTCAAATATGTGCATACAATTAAAATTACATAAGACAAATAAGAATCCGTTTCTCGGACCGTCATTTTGTTCAAAAGTTTAAGATTTTATAGCAATTTTCATTTAAATTAGTGTTTAACCGTAAACAGTTTTTCGGGAAAAGTATTTGGGGCTTAGAACATTCCTTGCTGAATGTAAATATTACCAAAAAATACTATATAATATTTTTCGTGCAAAGATTAGAATTATTCATTTTATAAAGAAAACTTCGTAAACAGTGACGTCAGAGGTAGTTTATATACACTTTTATATAAAGAGTCTTTTCTCCATCACTTATGACTGGACCCTTACTGTATAGTGAATTGAACATCTTCGCTATACATATCATTTTTATATTAATAATGAAAACGTATCATCGAAAAACAAATTACCTAACCAGTTGTTTTTATACATGCATTTTTTTCCAATGTCCAACAAGTTCCCTTAATCTACAAACATTAAATATAAACTATTAGTATCAAAACCACTCTAGGTCCCAATGAATTTATGGCAAAGTAAGCAAAACAAATTCAAAGAAAGTTTTATAAAAAATATGTTTACACCTATATATTTTGTTTACAATTTTCTATAGTTATATATAAAAATATTAAGTAACCTACAGCTAAATTGTTTTATCTCAAAAAATTTAAATTTTAGATACAATCCCTACTGTTAAAACATTATTTGATTTAAAATTCTTCTTATATTCTAAATGTAAATTTTTACTACAAAATGTTGAAAATAAGTTGAGAATTAATTAAAAATATGTTTGTGAATTGTACAAATATACATTGATACAAATATAGGCAATGCTTATTTGCTTCGAATTCATTATACGATTCCGATAAAGGGAATTTTTTTACATATTAACCAGTATTGAAACAATCAAGTATTGGAATAGAATTGAAAAAAAAAACTTAAGATAGGTGTATGGTTTTTAAAATTTATCATTTGTAACAAAAATGCATAAAATATTTGAATTACTCAACCATTTATAGTTCAAAACCCTAAGTTTTGTTTTAACACCAAGTCTTTCCCTTTTCCTTCATGCATAAATCACTAATCACTATTGAATAAACTTTGGTGTCACCATAGTTTTTTAGGTGTCACCATAGTTTTTTAGGTGTCACCATAGTGTAGATTAATCCTAATGACAATATATATATATTTATAAAGCACCTTTTTCGAATTAAAACGGCACTTCTTGTTTATTATACCAATTGTGACAATAGATATATTAAGCATTCGTATTTTTTTTTATCTTACTGTACCTATTCTAAGAATATTATCCTGATTAACCTTTACGTTATCACTCGCTACTACGAATCAACCTAAAATATCTCCATGTAATATATAGTCAGCTTTCTGTATTTTTATGCCTTACTGTATATATTCGAAGAATATTTTCTTGATTATCCTTTACATTATCACTTGTTACTCCAAATCGTACCTAAAATATCTCCATGTAATATATAGTCGCTTTCTGTATTTTTATGCCTTACTGTATATATTCGAAGAATATTTTCTTGATTATCCTTTACATTATCACTTGTTACTCCAAATCGTACCTAAAATATCTCCATGTAATATATAGTCGCTTTCTGTATTTTTATGCCTTACTGTATATATTCGAAGAATATTTTCTTGATTATCCTTTACATTATCACTTGTTACTCCAAATCATACCTAAAATATCTCAATACACAGCATCTCGGATGTCGGAATGGCAATCCTTGATGCACCATCACATACTGTCACAAAAAAAGACGCTCACTTACCAGAACGCCAAAACAGTGCCCGGGAGCAAAGAACCTAACAAATAAGTTGCTAGCTAGAAAAAAAGTAGTCTGTGTAACAACGCACGTACGAAAAGAAAAAGAAAGGAAAACCCTTTGTAATAGCTCCTGAGAGAAATTCTCTACTTGCTTTTCGCACTCACCGTCTTCCAGCTGTCTTCTACCAAATGTCGTCCAACAACAGCAACGACTCATTTTTTTCCTGTGAGGAACTTGATGGTGGATGCTTCTTTTTATCTTTATTATTGATACTAGGTTCTCTGGCTAAACAGAAAGTAAAGAAGAGGACTGGGCTCTTAAAACCGTACCACTCCGGACTTTCTTTTAGTTGTCATCATATTTGCTGCTAATAATAGACGATGACATAAGTTTCGCTGGAGAAAAACGAGGAGCTTTTATAAATGAATGCATTTTTGCATATTTTTTTGTTTGTATTCTCTAGAAGATTGTAGTTTTTGTATTGATGTTAGTGGATATTAAGGGGGTACGGTACCGAAAATAAAAAAATAAAAAAATATTTATGTACATTTTTACGTCAAAAATTTATTTTATGTATGAGATACTATTTACATATCTTTGAGAAAATGTTTTTTTAAATATTGTGTTTTGTTATTTAAAACAAATTTAAAAACCAAGAAAAATCCATAATAATTGATGTTTGCGTATTTTGATATAAGTCAAGAAAAAAAAAATTTCAAAGTGAAAGCATTCTGTAATACATAACTATATAAAAAAAAAATTGTCTGCACAGAATTTTGATAGGTGAATTAGAAAAATTTTTAAAAATTCTCAAAGTTAAAATATCGAAATTTTTCCTTTTTTTTATGTAATTCTTTACGCTAAATGTTATATTTTAAAACATAATTAAAAAAATAAAATTCTGTGAAGACAAAATGTTTAAAACTATATAAATTAAATGCTTCAAAAATTTGAATAGCCAATGGTTAATGGTTCTGGAGATATATCGATTTGAATATGCAACATCTATGAAAAACACAAGTGCTCAAAAAACTCACTTTAAGCAGACGCTTCAAGGTGATACGCCCATTAGTGATGTTTAAATCACAGGTAATTTTGTGGCGTTCTAATCACCTGAGGAATAAGATAAAAACATCGTTCTCTTCAGGAATGTATGAACTACTTTTTAAAATTAGAAAAAAAATTGGGATTTTTGACGAAATTTCGGTACTGGACCCCTTTAAGTACTTTTAGAATACACAATTTTCTTGAATTTTCTACTTCTGGTAACAGGAGCAATATTTAAATTATAACACAGCATGACACTTTATAAAACACTTTAATTTGCTAATAATTTATAAGATTGAAAAGCATATTTAAGTATTGTCATCAGATACACATCAGATACATTGTCAATTCACAATTTAAGTAATTAAGTATATATACATAAAATGCATATGGTGTGGGGAGGGGGACGAAAAAATAGCACTGACCTGATTTTTTATTTTATATTGCTGATTAACTGAATTAAAGACACCTACATGTTAACTTAGATATTTCTGATTTTGTCATTCCCTGATTTTTTCCAGGGCAGTTTTATGTCGGCCAATCTGTACAATTTATAAAATATGTCCTTTCTTATATTGTAAATCTTTCTACTAAATGCTAACATATTCATTGTATTCATCTAATTTAAAGGGGTCTAAAAAGTTAAATAAAACTCTTTTATACCCTTTTAAACACTTACGCAGTATTTTTTCGCATTACATAAATCTTTAAGAAACATTTCTATTGTAATACATTTGGTTCCGAACGAATAAATAAATGATCAAGTTTAAAAAAAATAGTACATTTAAATAGCAAAATTCGCATAAAGTATTCTATTATATTAAATAATTCCGAAACCTTATCATAAGTTGTTGAAAATGTAATTATAAAGCCTTAATCAAATTCCTACGATTGTTAATTAACTTATACATACAGGCAATTCAAAACATTTCAATTGTGTTGCTTTGGGCACAATCAATTAAAACTAACATTCAAGAAATCAATTACTACTCATACAATTTAGTACCTTCACAAAGAATTTAGATACACATATTAATGAAGAGAAATAAAGATTGGACTTATTCTAAAATATAAAACATAAATAAACTAACAAAATACTAAATTTTCCAAAACTGCTTTATTGTCATCAAAGTTAGAACATGAGAATAATTTCCGGTTATCAATTCAAAGTTCTATCAGTAGCATAAAACCATGGTTACGTTTATAAAATTGAACAGTTTTGCATAGTTTTATATAAAAACATATTTTTTTTTATTCTTCTAATTTTTTAATTCCCTGAAGCTAATTAAAAAAATAATGAAATAAACACAATGAATAATTTTTGTGTGCAACATTTATTAAAAAAAATTTAATTTTTGAAATAATTGGTTTTACCGCTTTCCTTGATATTTCTCTCTAGCAATTATCTGTCCTATATTAAAAATGCATTTTATCAAGAATTGATTATGACTAAACAAAACAACTAAAAAATAACAGCATATTTTGATAAAAAAATATGTTAAGATAAGAAAATTGCCTATCAGGAGAATAGCTCCCGACGTATAGTCTGATTGGTAGTGCTCGTTATAGAAACATGGCTCGTAGATTGAGAATAGATGTGCATACAGGATATTGGAGTTCAAATAGGTTACAAAACGGCAAATTGAGATTTGTGTCGAATTCATTGTGGAAAATGGGGCTAGTCTTGCTTTCATGCCAACGGACAAAGAGAGACTTTGTGACGGGAGCTGTTGTGATAGACGGACAGTACCTGTGTACAATCTATGTCATTTCAATACTTGCCAAATGCTTACCCAAATGGAATATAAATTGGCATGATATGCAATTCAATTCAATTATTCATCTTTTAATAATTTAATATTTAAAGCAATGGTTATATTTATAAAGTTTAGACAAGGGAATCCTTTTTCATTGTTTTATTTAAAAGCATAGTTAGTTATTCTCCTAAGTTCTATAATGACTTAACTGAACTGGAAATAAACTAAACATAATGAAAAAAAATTGCTAATTGTGTACATTTCATTTAAAAAAATTGTGATTTATTTTGGGAAAATTTGGTTTTATGATTCATATGTAATACTCCTTGCCAGCAGCAAACCTAGTTCTAGATACAATATCCATTTTATTAAACATTTTTCTTAACTAAACAAAACATTTCTGTCAAAAATTCCATAACAACACCCCATTTTGTCGGAAAACTCTGTTAACAGGAAAAATACCTATGTTCGAGGCATGGTATATACTTTCTTATTTTCGGTTGCTAGTTATTGATACTTACCAGAAGCTTCCTCAGCTAGTATATAAAATACCATGCTATACATTTCAATTCAATAATTCTTTTTTAGTCAAAATATTTCCTAGTTTTCTATGACTTCGTCTTTGATTGCGAGAAAAACGTTCGTTCCACACCGTTCCTTCAAGGGAAAAAAAAATAAAATGTCTAACCTTTTCAAATGAGACTCAACAAGGCATTGAGAGCCGACTTAAAGCGCATTTACAGTGAAGGGTGCCTTATCCTTTTCAACATCCTCACAATTGAAAAGACGTGGAAAGAGATGAAAGTGAAGTAGGAATTTTTTCTTCATTTCGTACTATTTTGACGTAGGAATTTCGAAATGTAAGGCCATGAGATGTGGAAATGAATATCCAAAATTAATCCCGCTTATATCTAAAAATGTGAGAATATTTCCTTAGTTCATTGTCTAGGAATGTATTTAAAATGTACTAAAGTTGAAATAATAGAAATGCTGATATTGTAATAGCATTTGGTGGATGAACATTTGTACAATGAAATATTTTAAATTCGGATACAAGATTAAGGTTTTAGATTTCAGCAATTATTCGATAAGATAACACTTAAAATCTCTAAATTTTTGAAAAATGAAAAACGAGAAAATTGTTTGAGAGGGGCAGTTAGTTTTGCGTATTGCATGTTGTATAAATAATAACTAAGCAGGAAGAAATGTATGGTTTTACCAGCAAATATAAAGGAAAAGTACATTTACAGGATCTTTTAAAAAGGGTTTCCTAACTTTGAAATGACATAACTACGAATTATTTGAGACAGAAAAACAGAAATACCCTGACTTGCAAAATTAGTTGCAATCTTAAGATGTGGCAGCAAATTATTGATACAAAATTGAATATAGTGTGGAATGAGAACATCGTTTGCACAATAAAAAAAGGATCCTATGATCCCTTTTCTAGAAAGTGAGTTCAAACCGTCACTTTTGCATGACGTGTGAAATGAGTTTATTGTTTAAATATAGTGGGGAATGAGGTCATCGTTTGCACAATAAATAAGGACCTTATGATCCCTTTGCTAGAAAGTGAAACCAAGCCGTCACTTTGCATAATGTGTGGAATGAGTTCATCGTTTGAATATAGTGTGGAATGAGTTCATCATTTGCACAATGAGAAAGAACCCTATGATCCCTTTTCTAGAAAGTGAGTTCAAACCGTCACTTTTGCATAACGTGTGAAATGAGTTCATTGTTTAAATATAGTGGGGATTGAGGTCATCGTTTGCACAATGAATAAGGACCCTATGATCCCTTTGCTAGAAAGTGAAACCAAGCCGTCACTTTTGCATAATGTGTGGTATGAGTTCATCGTTTGAATATAGGGTGGAATGAGTTCAATGTTTGCACAATGAGAACGGTCCCTATGATCCCTTTGCTAGAAAGTGAGTCAAAACCGTCACTTTTGCATAATGTGTAGAATAAGTTCATAGTTTGAATATATTGTGGAATGAGTTCATCGTTTGCACAATTAGAAAGATTCATATGATCCCTTTGCTAGAAAGTGAGTACAAACCGTCAATTTTGCATAATGCAAGGGTTTTTCCAGACACAAAGATGAGTTTTCAGTCCTTATATTCACCGGCTTTGTTTATTGACAAATCCTTCCAAATTGAAATGGACCTCACTGACAAACCAAATGCAGTCCCCATTGATTTTACTCTCATCAATTAATTTTGCAAATCGGTGTATTTAAAATTACTTGACTGTCTACCCAATATACCCCTTGTCTTTTCCTTTTGCCTTTCACTGCTTTGTATTTATTTTATTTCAAAGTTGTAGATTATTTTCTAAAAGACTCAGTATATTGTTGATTGAACACTTTAGTAATTTGACATGCTGTGTAATGAAATATAACTTAATATTTTAGCCATAGTGAACTGGTAATAGTAGTAGCTTTTCTTTCTTAAAAAATTACATTGAAATATTCATATTTCTTGACTGAAATCAAAGTAACCTGAATTCGCAAAATCAATAAAGAATGATCTGACAAACTTAAGTATGGCTGTCCCAAAACAGAGCAATGGTGTACTAAAAAAATAACTACATGCTATATTTAAAAATAAGAAATCTCAATTTTTATTCAATTTCGGTTATTATAATTATCAATAAAAATGGTGTCATAAACACGTATTTTAATTTTTTTAAGCATAATAGTTTCAAACATAAAATTTTGCTTAATTTAATTTATGTTACTGCTAATGTACATTATAGACGAAAAATATGTCTACAAATTGATTTTTTTCTTGACTTCCAAAATAAAATGTTCTATCTTTGCAAAGAAGAATTCCGTCCGTTTTGATGGTGTGTATGTTGAGTCTTTAGGATGAAGTGATGTTAGGGTACGTGATTAAAACTAATCAGTTGCATTAAGGTATACATATACAATTGAGATGATTTTCTTTAATTTTTATGTTATAATTTCCAACTTTTTGGAATATATTACAATTAAAAATAATGCATTTTTATATCTAAACTTTTTTTCCGTTAATTTTTTAATTAGCTCATTGCAATTAAAATGACTAATTAGGACATTATTAGAATGAACATAAATAAACTTGTAATTAACTTAGAGGTATAATTTTTTATTGAAAAAAAAGGTATTATATTGACGCATGTTTCCATAAATAATTGTGAATTTGTCTTCCATATTTATATATTTATAAGTTTTTAGATAAAAATTTCAAAAAAATACATCCTTTTCATTAAAAAATTAAGATTAAAATATTCATAAAAAATTTGCTTATAACAATATATATTAGTTTCTAGTAGGAAACACATTCACAACTATTTTCTACAAAAAAAAATTAGAATATTGTAAATAGAACCATTTTTAATGAAGTTATGACCTTTGGCGTAAAATCATATAACAACAAAATGTCATTCTTCAGAAAACGCGTTTAAAGTTTACTAAACTAATTAATATGATACAAAACCCACTGTAATTTAAAAAGCAATTCGAGTCGCAGTAAGAAAATTGTATCATTTTAAAAGTAATGAATTCGGGAATATTTTAAAACAAAAAAACAAAAACACAGACTTGAGTTAAATTTCGTATAGGTATATCGTAATGTATTTTCAAATTCATATACTTACGTGTCTCGATTACATGTGAACGGATGTTTTCGAATCTACGATAAACAGGCAACGAACTTAGAAATTAAGTATATTATGTTTATTTCAAAGTATACTGTTTTAAAAATTCACCATTAAATAGAAAAGTGCCTTCTTTACAACTATCTTGATAAAACAAAAATAATATCTGAAATCCATGAACTCGTGTTTGTCTCTGTCTAGACCAAAATTCCCAACTTCCAGGATCGTTTCCTCACGATTGGAAAATTCGTTCGCTGTGAAACACGATTTAGTGAAGGACAATAAAAACAAAAATTGTAACCGTTCTGGCTCTATATTGAGTGAAATCTAATTGTTTTGAACATATTATCGAAAGGAAACGACTCGGTGATATTATTTTGATCGAAGTATTGGTGTTTCCGAGGCAAAGATAATTGTAAGAGAACAGTCGATGGACCTATAATTTCATCTATAACAACTCTTATACACTGAGAAGCCACTTTATTATGTCCACTTGATAGTTTTAGTAAAATGAGCTATTACCACTAGAAAGCTAGTGTTGTATAAGAGTAAAAAATCTTAAATTCCAGAGACAATAGCAAAAGTGAATTTTTTGTGAATGTTTGG
Organism: Linyphia triangularis; assembly: GCA_963978545.1. Classification (NCBI taxonomy): domain Eukaryota; kingdom Metazoa; phylum Arthropoda; class Arachnida; order Araneae; family Linyphiidae; genus Linyphia; species Linyphia triangularis. Next base: position 102,384,186 of record OZ021721.1, read on the forward strand.
GGAGAAGGATGCGGGGGGGGGGGGGGGGGGGCTTGATTTTACGAACTTCTAAATTGAGATGAGAGTAGGAGTTTGGAGGCATGGTACCACTGCATTTGTGAAATGTTTGTGAATCTATGTAAGGAAACTGTATCAAGACCGGAAATTTAGGCAAAAAATTGGATTTGATCAGGTAAATTGATTGATTGATCAGGTAAATCGTGAGGAAACGATCCCGGAAGTTGGGAATTTCGGTCTAGACAGAGACAAACACGAGTTCATGGATTTCAGATATTATTTTTGTTTTATTAAGATAGTTGTAAAGAAGGTACTTTTCTATTTAATGTTGAATTTCTAAAACAGTATACTTTGAAATAAACATAATATACTCAATTTCTAAGTTCGTTGCCTGTTTATCATAGATTCGAAAACATCCATTCACATGTAATCGAGACACGTAAGTATATGAATTTGAAAATACATTAAGGTATACCTATACATTAAGAAATAGATAGACAAGACATCACATCTAAATCAAGAACACTCTCAAAGTTATTCTGACTGCACTGTTCAACAAGAATCAAGGTTGTATTAAATTCAAAAGGTGGTTAAATGACATATGATGGTAATAATAAAGTGGCAGCTAGACCAATTACAAAACGGCTTAAATTTATTAAAAATCACCAGTTGACATCACTTCCTGTTCTTTGATACCACCACCAAAGAACAGTGATTATTCCCACCAAAGATCAATGAGTGATGTCCAATTCGTGTTCCGCAGGCCAAGTGAGGTCAGTGCTCGATTGAAAACTACGTTGCTATGATTTGTAGTAAAATTACCATCGTTGGAATTGGTAACAATAAGGTTACTTCCTCAATATAATAAGAATAATTACGTTAAATTTAAATTTTCATCGTGTTTTACTTTTTTGAGACTAAGGATTTCAAGTGGCATCATCCACATTTAATAGCTTGTATTGTTTTTTCACTTTTTTAAGCTTATAGTTTTGTATACTTCATATTTTTGTATACTTCATATTTTTGTATACTTCACATTTTTGTATACTTCACATTTTTGTATACTTCACATTTTTGTATACTTCATATTTTTGTATACTTTTTTATTTTTACCTTATACTTTTGTATACTTTATACTTTTATATTATATTCTCTAATCGGATAAGACATAAAAATATTTTGTTCAACGTTAAAAGACTACTAAATTGAAAACTTTGTAAATAAATAATCTTTATGAAATGATTTATTTATAATTACGTATGCGGGAAAAGTTCACAATTTTAATATACTTTGATTTCATGGACGACGATATCGTGTTGCTACCATTAAATGGTTATCATTTAAAGTTTCTTTACTTTTTCGACTCTATCTACCAACCACTCATCAATTATACTTACATAATATCATTCCTTTGATTTCTAACATAGAAGACCTTTTGTGTGAATGCAAAATCGTTTGATGTACCAGTGTGACTGTAGTGATAAATAAATCTTTGCTTGACTCATAGTCACTTTAGCTCATTATTTATTCATATATTCTGCATAGCTCAAGGTGAGAAGAATTTTGTGGAGTGGAATTCAATTTGCATTCACAAGTTCTATGCCTTTGGGTAACTATTTTCTACTTCTCATCTAACGCGAGATCTTACGGTATGAAAATAGTTCACTGGGATCTTAACAAGTTTTAAAATTTTAAATAATGTATATATATAAACTATATTCCTGCAATAAAATTACCGTTTAAAACTTTTATACTAGTTTACTTGCATGATCAATAAGCGAAACATTATTCGCTTTATCAATATTACTACACTTGAGAGTCTATACTCTATTTACAAAAAACGTCGATTTAGTAGATTTTATATACTTTTTTTTCTCTCCGGCACTACTCTGAGTGTGTACTTAAAATTTAACATTCATAATTTATATATATTTGGACACTTAGTGGTCATTATAATGCAAAACTGATAGTTGTAAACAACCTAGTTATACACTCTATAATCACTCTATGGTCAGTACAGGATGCGATGGATGTTAGAGAAAACGTCGAGTTAATGATAGTAGAGGATTAATTTGATTATAAAGATATGAGTAAACAATGCATTTCAATGGAATTCTTCAAATATTCAAGATCAGTGGTTAAGTATTTAATAACTAGAATTTCAGTTAAAAACTGCATATCAACAGGAAAAAACCACAAAACAAAATTTTAATATAAATCCTTTATCAATTGTTATGTTCAATTGAAACTTATATATGTGATAATGAACTCGGATTGAATTTTAATAGTGTTTAACCACTACAAAGAAAATCATCGATTCCATGCCATTGATTAAATTTTTCACCCTCCCCCCACCCCCAAAAAAAAAATAATAATAATAATAATAAACGTAATAAAATGCATTGTTGTCAATTTATTAAGTAAGGCAACTTTTCTATCAGCCAAGTTTCAGTTCGATTGGATGATGGATCAATTGGATGTTAATTTTCACTCGGCAGATTTCCTCGCCACAAACAAAGTCAAAGATAATATAAAGGACTTAAAAACGAAAAGTTTTCCGAATGAAAGAAATTACAACGCATTTTAAATAAGTACCAAGTTTGTTTTTTCTGAAAACTTAATTACAAGAAAAAATATGTAGAATTATATGCGAGAGAAGACCAAACACAGTACTGAGAAAGTGGGCATAATTAATTGCCTACTACAGTGCATATGTTAGACTTAAAGATAAAAAATATTCATTGGGTGAACAAACAGACTATAACCCGTCGTAATCGGCATTTATATTTAAGTTTCTGCTGATTTTCAGATTTTATTAATTCTTCTGAACATTGGCATAATTAATTAACACATCAATTCCGTAGACAGACCACATCGCATTTTGGAAAACTGAATATGTCTAGAATGTCTTAGTTAGTTCATTCATCGTGTGTTTTAGGTTTTTGAACCTAATATCTTTTATTTAATTTCGTTACAACTTATTTTGTTCAATAACTGTAACATTTTTAATAAAGCGTAAAAAATCTCATTTCATTTTACTAAGTGTCTACTAAATGTGTACAGAAAAATTTTAGCTTCAACATTATTTAGTTCCTGTTAAAAAAAAGTACGTTAAATCTATTAAATAAACTTTACTGATGTAGAAAGGACCGGCTCATCTTATTATGCACGAAACTTATTTTGCAAACGCTTGTTGCTTAACAATAAGATTATATCTATAATATGTTGCAATTTACATTATGATATCTAACTTGGAAAAAATACCAACCCATAACAAGAGCTACTACTTTTCAACAACTTTTAAACTAATACTTCATAATCGCAGGTGCCTTTCCTGATTTATTTAATACAATAGAATTGAAATAATATATTTGTATAGTTCCGAGTGGATTTAATTTAACTTCACAAAAGCAGAAACAAATTGTAATTTAGATAAGATGCATTTCCTATGAACGGATTGCTATCTGCTCTAATGGTTTAATGTCAGTAAATACAATAAATTACAGTGTTACTGAGTTGAAATCTTGAAATATAATTTCCATTCATGGTATACCGTTGTATTTGTTGATGGGCCTCTTAGTTGCATTTTAGATAATAGTTAAATTATGGAATTGCCGATTTACAGATTAATCCTAATCAATGTAGTTAAGTATATAACTGCAATAAAAAGTAATAGTTCATAACTAGTACAGATATATTAAATTTAAATTTTTAATTTAATTCGAAACGATATTTTTGAATTAGTAAAAAAAATAATTTTTTAAGGTATACAGTAAAAGAATTGCGAAACAATTTTTATAAACTTGAATAACGAACTTTTTGAGCTTTATAAGAATATGTTCCCGATCATTAATTATATAAGTATTCTTTTAAATACAATCAACAGACTCCAAACATTTCCCATAGAGCATGGGAGTAGTTATGAATATTTTAACTGGATAATTAAATAAAATCCAATATCAACAACAACATAGATCATGTTAAATAAAACTGAACAGGTTTTAAACATAAAAAAATATTGAAATAATTTTAATTAAAAGTAATTATCTATGATATAAAAACAATTCGTTTAAAAAAATTAAATGTTTTGAAGGCTGTTTGATTAGGACAAAGTTCTAAATGGATTATGTTTGTGACGACTAAGACTCAAAATAGGTACATGTAATCTCAAAGGAGGAAAAATTATGAATTTAAATAGTAAATACAATTTAAATTATCATTTTGTGTAAATATTTTAAAATTCATAAGGTCTTTAAATGTTTATCTTGAATGCTTTCTCAAAAGAATTAAAATATACTTCGTAACAAACGTTCTTTTTACAACTAGTAATAAATTGGGTTATTTTTGAAGAACTAGGGGGCTCCACCCCCTATAATCCTCCCAAATCCTCCTTAATGTCATCGAGAAAATTGTCTGTTACTTGTTATAACAATGACAGCTACAAAAACAACTGATCGTTGCCAATTCAAAAATACAAAAGAACCCAAGGAAGGAAATAAATATAACACACGTAGATTATACATGATGACGATCACATTTTAAAATTAAATTAAAAAAAACTAATTAAAATTAGCCATTTTGCGATAATGCAAGGCGAATACTGTGTACAACCTGCTTGTGTTAAAAATTTCACAGTTCTCCTTGCAAGAGAAAAAGAGATAAGTTAGTGACAATGCACCGTTTGCTTACTTTTTTTTAATATAGAGAGATATTGGTGAATGGGATTTGTTGTAAAAAGGTGCTTCTCAGTTTCTCCTGTCACCTAGTGGTCGTTACGATAACTAGTCATTAAACAGTATAATGCATTTAATTTTTTTAATTTATTATAATGCAGTGAATGTACCAAGTATTTTTCCGTCATTGCAAGATTATACTCTATATAAACATTGAAGTAAGGTTAGATGATTTGTGAAATGACTGCTTGAGGCTGATTGTCATAAAATTATTGTATAATTTTTTTAGAAGGTTCTTTGTTTGAATTCTGTAAATATGATTAGGAACCATTAAAACAAAAAACGGAGGTCAAATCGCTCCATACATTATAACTACAGAACTGAGAAAAATGAAAAAATAACTTTTATAAATTCATTTGAATTCATACTTTAATCTCTACATTTTTCTTGAATCAATCTATAACTGTTCCAGCATTTCACACCATCAACCAACCAACAAAACCACCAATTTAATGATTTATTTACGCTAACTTCCTTTAACGTTTAAACAATGGAACTGTCCGAACATTGATCTCTCTCAGCATCAAAGCACTCTTTATTCATAAGAACTACACTGTACAGCACCATCTGTTGGCAACATTTGTAACTAATTTTGAGAATTTAGTATCAGATTTTTGCAGCTAGCAAAATATATCATTATTCTATCATTATATATCATTATTCTATCGATATTTGTTTTTGAATTATTTAATTTTTAAATCAAGTACTCATTCATCAAAACACTCATTAAACGGAAACACGACCCCAAAGCTTTGCGGTCGTTTTTCGGACTTCGACCTACCTGTAAACCCTGCCTCTTAAAAATTTCAAGGGTAAAAATCGTAACAACCTGCCTCTACTGATAAAGTTTTTAAGTTTTAGAATCACACTTGAACAACCGTTAAACTTAAGCATCATAAATTTAAAAGAAACTCCTAAGAGATGTTTACGGATCATGAAAAATGTAACATTGAAAAAACGAGTGGCAAATGAATGACGGGAATTATTTAGGGGAAGAAGCACTGTCTACTTTTTTGAACGTAAAAAAAATGATGTAAAAGAAACTGTCTAGTTTGTCTGCTTAGTCAATATGCTAGAGGAATTCCAGGATTGTTATGACGGCAAAAATAATTGTTTCTTTGATGGAAACTCTTTTATAAAACAACTAGGACGTACCACCTACTTTTCAGAGGTTATTGTCATGGTTTCTAAGAAATAAAACAAATAGTGGTGAGGAATTTTGAACTGAATTTAAAATTCTCCTCGTCACTGTCTTGAAATAAAGTGAGTAGTTTTTATCATTAAATAACTAGAGAAATACTTTGAAATATAAGAAGATTATATTTACATTTATTACGTTTTAGGAGCATAATAGCAAATAAATTGGTTGAATTATTTAGTTTGTTTGGTCAATATTTTTTACTGTATAAAATACTGACATTTTTTTTTTTTTTTTGAAATATAACGTGAAATAAAGATATTTATATGAAAACTATATTTTATAAAGTTTTCATATAAATGTCGTTTTAGGTCATAATAGAAAATAAATTGGCTGAATTATTTAGTTTGTTTAGCCAATTTTTTTTACTGTATAAAATACTGAAATTGTTTTGAAGTATGAAGGAGAAATAAAGACATTTATATGAAAACTATATTTCATATTCAGTCAAACTGCATTAAACATGGTAAGTGGTAAATGTTGTGGAAATCAGTTCTTTAATTTGTAGAAACACATACATTGTTTAGATAGAAATGTTATGTAGAAATAGATACATTACAAATATTAAAATTTACTAAGAGACATTTATTATAGCGGGAGACAACAATGTTTTCTTAAAAATTGACAAAATTTAAAAGAAAATGAATTAATATGCATTTTGTACTTTCTGTCATTCCATTTTGAATCGGTACAAACTTGAGTTTTTAGTAAAATCTCATGAAATAAAAAAAAATTGGAACTGTTATGATAAGCAAATTGATTGATCTCTTTTCCGAAATTTCAATGAATATTTATTTGGTTGTGGTTGAAATGGTATGAACTTTTTTTTAAAAGTCATGTGTTTGTGTTTTCCTTAGACCATCCCTGCCGAAAACATTATATTTAAAATTAATAAATTATCTTTTATAAGTTTAAATCTAATTTGTAAGTCCATTCCTGTTATGCATAAAGTTTCCTTTTCAAACTTTTATATTATTGAAACATATTAACCAAATAATTACAAATACCTTTAGCCAAAATAATTTAAATAATTTTGATTTTTTTTGCATAATTACAACACATTTTGATAAGATTAAAAAAATGAAAAACATGGTTAAAAAAATCTTTTAAAATACAACTGGGAGAAAACTATTAATTTCCATTTACACAATTGAGACAATGCAACAGTAATAACTTCTGCTCTTTCTTAATTCATTCTGAACATTATTAACTTCTATTGGGACGTTTTAATTCATACTTAACACAATTCATTCATATTGAGACATTATTAATTCATATTTGGACATTATTACTATTTCATATTGGTACATGGACATAATTTATTTTGAGGCATTATTAATTCATATTGGATATTATTAATTTGTACTGGACATTATTAATTTATACTGAATATTATTTATTTATTCTGAGCACATTTAAAAGTAAGTTTTTGAATCACTCAAAGCTCAATAAAACCGAATCCACTATAAATTAAAGAAAAAAAATAATACTATAACTTTTGTTGCATTACAAATCCTGGAAAACTAGTGATTTCCTTTTACACAAACGAGACAATGCAAACCCAATATATTTTACTTTTTTCTTAATTTATATTGGACTCGTTCTTATTGAGCATTGAATGATTGAGAAACTATCTTATAAATTGGAATTGGCTGAACACCATCTCCCGCAGGCGATCGCATCAGTTGAATGCATCTGAAATAAGATAACAAACTTGGAATGTGAATTAAAAGAAAATGGAGAAATTTTTCGTTTACTTAAGAGGAATTTCGCTGACTGAAAAGCAATTAAATTCTTTAAGTGTGGATTAGTTTCTTTTAACTAGTGACGTTTCGCGTCTTATCAAAAATGAAAAACTGTATCTAAAACGAACTGTATTGTTATCTGGGTTATCTTTCTTTAGATTGCACTTTTAAGATTATTCTTGCTTTTAGAAATATATCCGAACTGTCTGTATTATCCTTCAATTATGTGAACCATTCAATGGATTTCTGAATATATTTCTAATTATATCATAGTAAGAATGTAATAAATATTTAAAATCATATGGAAGGAAATTATTGATATTTGAAGGCTTATTTTCGGCAGTAAGATTAACTCTGATTTATTATTCTGCAATGATTTAATCAGTTTTCTAGAGGATGGAGATACTTTTGCTTTCGATGAATTATTTCTTTTTCTGTTTGGATTAAGTAAGTTCTTTTCTTTGAGATTTTTGTGCATATTTCCCATTCCAAAAATTTATCTTCGAAAAACCGGTTCGTTTTAATTATGTTTATTTCATTTACTACAACAATTGGAACTTCAAGATTCCGTAACCAAAAAACGCTTGATCTATTCAAATCAAAGATAAAATTATGGCTAAAAAATGCCGACCAAACGGTATAGTGGTTAGCGTGCTGCCTTCTAGACCGCGAAGTTGCGGGTTCGAGTCCCGTGTGAGGCATGGGTGTTTGTAAATGTATGTTGGCTTGTTAAATGACGAATGTTTCGGCGCATTATAGCCCTCGTGTTGCTGACGGTGGCAGATAATCTGAAAACAACCAACCATGGTTAAAAAATTATACTTTTCTTAATATGGTTTCGATAAAATGTGATTGATCGTTATTGTTTGACATGTTATGGATCTTTAGTGTTGGTATTACATTTTGATGTTTCCAGCAAGTAGGGATTTTCATAATTAAACGTCTTTACAAATGCCATTGTTCTTGCATAATAATAACTACTATTTTAAGCAGTAACTTTTAAATATGTTAGTTGATTCAGTTTCAAGGACTTTAATTTAAAATATGCAATACTAACTTATATGATTTTAATGGCTTTAAAATACTGAATGGACAAAAAAATATAGATAAAAGTATTTTAGTTAGATTTTCGGGGTTGTCTTCCAAATTCTGCTTAAAAGCTTGGTGGTTCTCTATAAAAGTCCTCTCAGAAGGTAATGGCCCCCTTGAATTACAGAATTACTTGATGTAGTCCACTATTTTTGACCAAAATGGAGTATACTCGCCAAATAGAGGACTCGGGTCAAACACTCCCAATGCTCTGCCGTATCTCCTTTTAAATTGGATTGACTGGATAGATTGGATTAGATAAATTGGATCATTTTGGATTTTTTCCTTTACGAGACGCGATTTTGGTCAGTTTTAACATTATGGACCCCTCCTGGAAAGTATTCACTATTTACACTAATCTTGATTCATCACTATGTAGCCCTCATGTAGCTCTCGCAAAAGAAAATCTCTAATACTACTAATATCTTTCCTACCCTTTTTCAGACTATAGTTTGAATTTTATTTAGTAACAGCTTACAATTGACGAATAAATGAGGATGCAAGTTAAAAATAATTGATATAAAATACAAGCGCATTTATTTAATGTTTTAAAAAATATTTTTGAACTAGTGAAAGTAATTAGTTTTCAATATAAAATATAATTTCATTTTGTCGATTAATCCCCGTTGTATGTATTTTTTAATTTACTTTTATTAGAAAAAATAAACTGAAATATTTTGTTACGATTAAAAGTTATTGTGATGAAACTTTTCTTAAAGCATTAATTTAGTAACAAGAACAACATGAAACAAAGAATTTAAAACAATCTTAATTTTTGTTAAAATAAAATTTTTAACAGTTTATTGAGTTTCATAAAATTAGTATTTAAAAAGATTTGTATTAAAAAACAAAAATTTACAACTCCAAAAGAATAACTTTCAGTTTCCAGAGAGACTTTCTTGGAAAAAATTTGGAATAAAATTTTCCCAAACCCTAAGAAATTATAGTTAAACTATTAATATTATTAAAATATTCAATATTTCAAAGATAAGTTTTTTTTCATTAAATTACTTTAGTTAATTCGCAAATTTAATTTACTGCTGCGTAAAAAATATTTTTACCGACTTAATACAATAAAATTTTAAAAAGGAAAAAGAATGAAATCATATTTTGCTGTTAAAACAACATAAAATAAGTAGATTTACATTGGATTCAGTAAAACGTAGAGAACTTGATTTTAGTTTCTGAGCACACAACGAAGGTCTTAAAAATAAAAATATAAAAATAAAATAATCGTTGGATATTTGTAGGAAGTTCTAATCAGAAATCAGAATGAAATTTAATAAAAACTTCAGAAAATAAAACGGGTTTGTTTGCAGTAACCAAACAAAAGGAAGAATTCAACAATGATTTTCTATCTATGGACCTGAAACGGCAATTTTCAGTTTTATGAATTCCGTTTTGATGCCACAAAAATAAATTCCTAAGGAGTTGCGATGTTTTTCCCTCAGGGAAATACAATAGAAATACCGAGTTTTCAAATATGGTATTCAATGCTCAAGTGGCATAAGTCTGCATTGAAAGCTTAAGCATTTCAAGATTTGTCGGATTGTAGTACGGAATTTTTTTTTTGTAAACTGCTTTTTACTTGCAGAAGAAATTTATTGTTATTCAAAATGTCTCAAGTGGTTTAATTAGCTTACGAGAAAAGATCTAATGAAATAAAATATCGAGTTTCTGTAGATATTATGTAAGTGATTGTTATAATACTTTCTTATATTTGTGGTTTTTTTTAAGTATTATAATTATTATTCTTTTGAAATACTTGTAGTATTTTGACATTGTTGATTTAATACTTAGGTTGAAGTTTCAAAATTTCCAGTTGATAACAAAAACTTATCAAAATGGGTTTTTGAAAAATCTTATGGTATACCATCAATTCAAAGTACTTTATCTATTCCAAAATAAAAGTATATATATATTTTTTTTAGATATACTTAAAAACCATATTTTATTTACTTGTTCACACTATCAATAAAGTTTGAAAATACAATAGTAAAATAATTGCAGGCAATTTCGCGATTGCATGTCCTTGATTCATACATATAAATTGTCATAAAAGATGTTTAAGCATGTAAAAAAATGTTTCATTATTAAGAAATACAATTTAGTTTACTTTTAAATAAATGCATAAGTAAAATGAAACATATATTTTAAGATTTTTCTAAAACCAGATTGTTGATAAATAAGGATTTTAGTCCCTTATTTAAATACTGATTGAAACATAGCGTGACCTTATGAATACCAATCACACACTTTTAAATACTGAGTCAAGAAATACGCCATTTTTATTCTACGAAAAAATTATGGAGAACACATAATCGTTTCACTCCACTCCAGCAAAAAAAAAAAAAAAAAATCTTCTCCTTACCGATGATTTTGTAAAAAGAAAGAGCAAACCATCTTTTTTTTTTCTCTCTTTCAAGCTCTGTCTGCAAGCGTCTCTCAAAAGATTTAGCGAATCTTTCGTCAATCAGCTTGCCTAGCCCGCGGCTCGTTAGTGTCACTCCATAAAACTTTTGAGGAAATGGCGACTACAAATTTTACTTGGAGTAAAAATGAGAAAAAAATAAACAAGTAAAAAAGAAATGACAACTAAGGGGATATTTTCCGACATAGAAGGGTAAAGTTTTATGTTTAGGTATCCGGATCTCAATGGTACGAAGCCGAAGAGGATGCATTCTATGACTATATTTTAAAGCAACATAATTTCAAAAATGTGTCACGCCTCTAAAAGGAAAGTGTCACTAACGGGAATAGGCTCTCAGTATTGCATAAAATGACAACTGTTTTTTTTTTTTTTTTTTTTTTTTTTTTTAAGTTTTTTTTTAAAGTTTTTTTTTAAGAATTATGTAAATTACTGTGGGGTAGTACTTAATTGACTTCAGAAAGGAGATGATTGTTCTTTGACATGTGTTAGTACACACATGTAGTATGTATATAATTACAGACTTTTTTATTAAGGTATCCGGCTCTCAATGGTACGAAGCCGAAGTGGATGCATTCTGTGACTACATTTTAAAGCTTGATAATTTGAAAAATGTGTCACCCCTCTCAAAGAAAAGTGTCACTAACGGGAATTGGCTTTCAGTATTGCATAAAACGACAACTGTTTTTTTTTTTTTTTTTTTTTTTTTTAATATATAAATTCCTGTGGGGTAGTACTTAATTGACTTCAGATAGGAGATGATTGTTCTTTGACATGTGTTTGTATACACATATAGTATGTATATAATTACAGAGTTTCATGTTAAGGTATCCGACTCTCAATGGTACGAAGCCGAAGAGGGTGCATTCTATGACTACATTTTAAAGTCATATAATTTCAAAAATGTGTCACGCCTCTAAAAAAAAAGTGTCACTAACCGGAATAGGTTTTCAGTACTGCTTAAAATGACAACAGGTTTTTTTTGTTTAAAGATATCTAAGTTACTGTAGGGTAGTTTCTAACTGACTTCAAATAGGAGATTGTTCTGTAACGTATGTTAGCATACACATTTAGTATGTTTTATGTATATAAAGACATCAATGCCTTGGATTGTAAGATTGGTTTAAAATTATTATTTCTTTGGATTTTTTCAAAAAATGTAAAATTGCTGTTTCCAATATGAAAACTTTTAGGTAATAATGTAAAATACACGTTCGTCCTAACCCACTGACGGTCATGGGAATGGGCGAAATTCCCCAGTTGTTTTCCCTGCAATAATATTTAAATTATATTTCTAATTCAAATACATAATTTTTTTTAATTATTTTTTATTTATTTTGTTTTAGATAGATTATAGACTATAATCCTAATAAAAATATCTAAAATATATCGTATTTTAACTTTTATTTATAAACTTAAAAATTTTGTGTATTGCTAGAAAAACTGGGGATGTGCATGACCGTCAATGGTTAAAAATCAAAACAAATATATTTTCTGGTGTTAAAATTGTCGTATAAATAACCTTCATTTAATACCTTATTAAGGTAGCCCAACGATATTGGCCAATATCGAATACAGGGGTTTTGGGACTATTACCGAATCCAAGTCGAAATTCCAGCATCGTTATAAAATACACGATTTTTTTTAAATGAACATACCATATCATCACAAACCATATTTTTTGCAATTCAGTCTTTCCTTATAGAAATATATTTTAATTTTAAAACTCTGCTTCAATATTTCTAAACTTCCAGTGCATTTTATCCAGCACTGGGGGAGATTGATTAAGATCCACAGCAACGGCCAGTTTACAATGGTCCACATAGGGATTGGCCAGTGTTGAGCGATATTAGCCAGTGTATTTGTGCTACTGGGGACGTTTCGAGGTGATTCAGAATGTTTGAAAAAAATCCCAAAAGAAGTTTAATAATAGTAAAAAGCAATCATTATTAAAAAATTTCAATAATTTTGAAGTGTTCTACTTTGATATAAAATTTAAAATGTTCTTTAACGCTGTTGTATATTTAAGAGATGCTAATTAATCTAGATACTCTATTCCTTCGGTCAATTTTGAAGTCGATTTAATTGGTTTTGTGTGGTTAATAAATGAATAAGGATTAATAATAGTAATTTTCCTGAAAGTAATGTGTAATATATACTACTAAATGTTAAATAATCATTTTTGTGTAGTCATAGCTGAATGATTATTATAATAAGTTTAAATACTAAAGATTTCTTTCTTTAAACAGCATAAAAATAAAAATAAATTGTTTTAAAAAAAACTTTATTTTGTTTTGTGATTTCTCTTTCTAAAAAGATTACTGAAAAGTTGTTTGTGGTTTATAGCATTATCAATATAAAAAACATGATATCCGAATATTAGTTTCTATAAATTACGACACTGATTGTTCTTATTTACATTTAACATTCATCTACCTGTAAATAGAGTCAACACATTTACAGTCTTTTTATTCAGGATCATCTTTAAAAAAATTTAAGTCATTATTTCAGTATGTATGGGAAAACAATTTTGTTTGAAAGAGGAAAATTTTTGTTTAAATTTTATAAATTTATTTAAAGATAGTAAGATAAAGATAAAAGTAATCTCTTTTACTTGCATTTAAAAATTACACAGAAATTTCATAGTTTAAGCACTACATTTAACAACGATACAAAAGTTCAATTAAGTACCTACTTTGGACAAAATTTGTAAATCATGTATTAAATGAAACCTATAAACTTTATGAAATTTATATACATCTAATAAACTAACACCTTGGGAGGGGGTCACATTACCCTCCATTATTGCTAAAAAAGTAAAATATGTACGCTTTTAATTGCGGAATAAATAACTAATTAGCATATTTGAAAAATGAAATTTCAAATCCAGAAAAAAAAAATTATTTAAAATACACGTGAAAAAAATGTTTTAACACGTTCTTGTTAATTAGATCGACTAAAAAAGGTTTTACTCTGAACATAAAAATGTCAAAACTATATATTTAGAACAATTGTACAAAAACTGAATTCTAATTCTTGTTTATTAGACATCAATAAACATCGTACAATTGTTTCAAATTTTCAAGTCTATGATACCAATAATTTATACCGACGAGTAAAACTTTTGCTTTTGAAATCCCAAAACTTTATTTCATGTGAATATAGTAAAAACCGGAATATTTTGGCATACGAGAATTTTATTACATATATATTTTTCAGGATATTTTAAGTACAGAAACTAGCATGGTTTTTTTTTATCGTTACTACCAAGTTCAAAGAAGTCGAAAGACTCGTTGCTAAATCAGTTACAGTTTCTCAGTTTTTGAAATGAGGAATAGTCTTTGCAATATTGTAAAACAATTTCTAATTATTTATACTTGATAAAATATAACCTTTTCAAAAATTTAGGTTATTTATCAATTAGTATGTTGTATTCCTTCTTTCATTAGTACAAAGGTCATAGAAGCAACCGTTACTATATCAGTTTTAAATTTTGGTTTTTAAATGGTAAATTATCTTTACGAAATTCAAAAATTTCTTAATATTTATTCTAGAAAATACAATATTTTGATACTTCTTTTCTCAGGTATTTTAATTTTTTTTATACATATATATTTCTATATTTCTTATAATAATGCATTATATTTTTTGCAGGAAATTATACTAAGTCAACCAAGTTAGTTGCACGGTTGGTTTAACATCTTAATGCAAAGTCGAAATTTTTATTAGTAGTACTTCCAATCAGTATTTTTGTACAGAAAGATTATAATTAAAGTTTAAGTTTCAAAAATCTAAAAAAAAAGAACCACTGGTCAGAATATCCTGAAATTTGATCTGAAATAAGGAGAAAATGGGAACATGGTATGACGTAAGGAAGAAGAAGTTTCTCTTCCATTACATTTTCCCCTTCCTTTCTTATATTAAGGGTAGATTTCAGTTTATTCTGATGCGTGCTTCTATTTTAACAACTTTTTAAAAGTTTAAACTTACGAATGTACAAGGAGACGATATTTACAGTGTCAATTTTGAAGCTAATCAGAGAGTACAAACTCAAAGTGTTTCAATATGAATCATCCTTATTTGTTTAACCTTAATTTATTGATTATGAACACACAAGAAACCTCAAAATGTAGTCCAACATGACCCGAACTTTCTTGCATATCGAGCGCATATAACTTGCTTTATACAATATAAATATTAAGGGGAGTTTGTACTCTAAAATTTATAAATAATAAATTTTAAGTTTATTATTGTTTATCAAAATTTAAACTCTCCCCTTTAAAAGGAAAACTCATTTGTAATAATACCACCATTAGAAGTATTTTAAATATTTTTTTGAAAATAAAATTGGTAACTATTAATGTAAGTAAAGTTCTTTAAAATCTGTTTTTCTCAAAACTACATTTTTCATTATTCATGTGCCTTTTTCTCTGAAACTACACAAACTATCTTCCTAAAATTTTTATCACACATCTATTTTATATATCTCTATAAACTGGAGTTAGATTTTGTTATTATTTTTAAAAGATTTTTTGTTTTGGCTTATTCCGGCAAAGAAAAAAAAAAAAAAAACATGTGACTTTTAACAAATTTGAGTGACTTTCATGAAAATTCATATAAAAAAAAATTAAATGAATTACAATCAAGAACTAACTTTAGTAGAATAACAAATGTATTCTAATAAATGCAATAAAACAAAATTAGCCTTCTATGTCAAATACATTCTGAGGAAAAGGTACATGAAATATGTCAAATCAACATTACCGGTATATAGGGTACCAACTCCCCTCAAAAGTTCCAATTCAATAAAAAAAATTATCATACATTTCTTAGAGGAAACTCTAAATTTTGTCTCACAGTTATTTGTCTTCATTTAATATATTTAAATCATCATTGGTAAACTAAAAATATCCCTTGGAAATATATCTTATGGTGATATACAAAGAGCTACAATAAACACTTAATTTAATTGAAATTAGTACTTTCTACGTATTTAATAGAGCATAATTTTAACAATGTGGTATTTTTATTTCATTACATTGCTTTACTATAATATACAGATTTTTTCGTTAATGCTTCATTCTGTGAATTGTTACAATATTCAATTTTTATTTTTTAACTGATCCACAAACATTAAAGCTTCAACGTAAAGCTAAAACTGCCAAGCATAATTTATAAATTTCACTTCAAGTGACAAGTCTGTTTAAACTATCCATGTGAGTTTTAAAAGGTATCTTGATTGTCACAATCTATAAAGTTCGCTCTTTTATATACAGATAAGATAAACTATTTTAGTCCTCTTTTCCTTTTATACATAAAACAGAGCAACTCGTTTCTTTAAATGCCTACATTTGAAAAATTGCAGTATATTCAGCATTCATAAGCATTTGAGATCTGAAGGTAATTTTACAGTTATTAGTATTATTATTTAATGCATTAGTCAAATAAAATTCATAAAAATGACTTTCTTAGCAGATGTTTTAAAAACTTTTTAAACGGCTACATTTTCCTTTGGAGTAAATTACTCTTAAATGCTCAACCTTAATATCAGAAACTGTTTTTTTATTATAAAAATATACCATAAAACTTTGTACACTCAAAATGTGTATACATACTTTTAAATTTTAGTACTTGATCTCTAATATTGCTAAAACTAAATAGGAATATTCCAAAATAATAGAGGTCTATTTTGGACAATTTTTATAAACTTGTTAAAGATATAAAATAAACAATTTGCATTCTTAAATGCTTTTAAGATTTATTTTTATATTTAGATATGCATTCTCAAATAGAAAACCAGAAGAACTGAATAAAAAAAATATGAAAAAATATTATTATTATTATTATTATTTTGCAGATTTTTCCTTAAATTAGTACAGGTTTAGATTTTTACAGATTTTTTAAAAAAATATTTTCTGGGAAAAGGGATAATTCCATGGAAATAAAGTTACATCAAACACCACCAAGTTAGAGTTTAAGAACATCAAAAAAATGAAATTTGAGATTATTATTAAAAAAAAGTGTAAACTGTTTTGAATCTAACAGTGCAAAATGTTTCAGTCTTGCTACTTTAAAAGTAAGATTTATTGGGTTTTTTTTTTAAAGAGTTGTTCCTTAATTCGTATTTTCGTTTTCAACTTTAAGTAACAACACTTCAAAACAACAATTTCGGATTTGTGAGAAATATTTATTTAAAAATTATTGAGGATAAATGTCGAACATTTTAACAAAGGCTCCTACTAATATATATTTTACAATTTGAATGTAGTATTTATAATGTTTGCAAAATTAAAGGTTTTATAATTTTTTTTCCTCTCTGAAAATGAATTTTTTTTTTATAATCATAGAACACAAGACATTTAAATTATTTTAGAAGAACAAAACAAAAAATTAAAAAATTTTGCTTTCAAAATATGTCAAAATGTCAGTTAAGAATGAGGGATTTTTTTCAAGTTGATTAGTAAGTAAATAATTAAGAAAATGTTTCTTAAATAAGGTGTTTTTCAACTTAGGAAAAATTGGTACATGTCTTAAAACTCCAACGGGTTTTAATGGGATTTGACACATATTTACTGGAACTAGAACACCGACTTTACGTTTCTCAATTCCCGACTGCAGCTTGAAGATCTCTAAAAATATAGCTATGAACAAAATTTATGTTCGTTTTTTATGTCATTGGAACTGAGCATCAGTGACTATAAATAAAACTCCATAGAATTTTTCTGCATAATAACTTTTACTTTTTATTAATGTAAACTACTGTTAATTTTAATCGATTCTTTGAAATAAATAAACTTTATAAAATAAAAATATGTATGTTGTTTAAATTTATAGTATTTTTTCGTTGAATTAAATGTAATATTCCACGTTTATGTTACACATATCAATTTTGCGCTTCATTCTCGTATCTCAGTAAAATATTATTTTTAAAAAGACATAAATGTATCAAAAACTATTTTTTAAATATTTTGGAAATTAATAATAAAATACTGTACTAAACACATTTGTCACCTAGGTATCTCAAACACATTCAATTGCTTCATCTCCTCTCCCCTTTCCTATTTTTAATAATAGTACAGTAGCCCCTCGATATATCAAGCTTGTCGGAAGACAAACAAACGTGCGATATATTAGATTGCGCGATATATCGAGTGATATGATAAAATGTAAAAACGAAAAATCAGAAAAAAATTGCAGACGTAGCAAAAGTGCGATGTATCCGAATGCGCGTTATATTGAGGCGCGATATAACGAGGGGTTACTGTAGTAATATAATACAAGTAAAGTTATTCCTTTCAGTAGTATAATAGTAGTATAATAATATAACGAGTAGTATAATAATATAATGAGTAGTATAATAGTAGTATAATAATATAAAGAGGGGTTACTGTAGTAATATAATACAAGTAAAATTATTCCTTTCAGTAGTATTTTCCTTAAAAATAATTCAAAAAATAATTTTAAATTTACTTGAGATATTGGGAGTTATAGTTAAAAAAAACACATTTCTACAAAAGAAAATTATGTAGGAAATTCAGAATCCGATTTCTACAAAAAGTTCAATTTCTTTAGATTTAAAAATTTAATCAAATCACTTGATTTTTTTACAGAAAACCTACAGAGTAAAACAAAAGACAAAATCTTGAATTTTTCTGAAAATTCCTTCAAAAACTGTGCAGATAATTTCTAGATGGATTGTGTTTGTAATTGCTCCTTAAAACTTCCTGCAGTTGCGCAAATAAGCTTAACTAACGTAAAAGCACAACTGCTTCTATAATAGCAAGAAAAAGCATAGGTTAATTATGAACCACAAAGTTTTCTAGCAGACTAATACAATTTAGTTGAAATAGAAGCAGTTATAATTGTATTTTAACTAGATTGTACAGTCTTCATTAGTATAATAAACACGTTACTATTAATGAATGAGAAGTTTGGCTCACCTTCTTGTTCTGCTTTTGTATTAAAGTTTATTTTTCTTCAATAAGTAGCTAATGCAAATTCTAGATTTTTCTATTTCTACCTCTATTACCTGCAGGCTCAGTAATGTTTACTCTTACTTCATCCCTGCAAGTGTTTACTCAAGAGGGTAAAATAGCATATATTAAACAACAGTTGAAAAAATAACATGCACCTAAGAGATGCTTAATTAGTAAAATAAATATTTAACAAATAAACTGGTTATATGCTTATTTCTTACACTTAGTGCTTATCACTCTGATACAAATTGTAAGATAACATTTCATAATATTTATACTTTCATTGTTTTTAAATTTGTATTTTTCCAAACAAAAAATTCACTATATTTTCTTAAATATTTAATATTTACACTATTATATCATAAGCACCCAAAGTTAATTTATAATGGTAAAAAAAAATAGGGATTTTTCCAATTTCGTAGGATTTTTATATTTTCACAATGAAATTTTTTATTTTAAATTAACACAACTAATTTTGTCACTCATGTAAGTAAAAATAATTTAATGTTATAATTATTAGATATAAAAAGTTATATTTTGTTATCGTGCAGTAGTGCATAAATTGGGTCGTTTTTTTACAAGATAATGTCAATAGCTAGGTTATAATGCAGTTTTGTTTGCAAATAAATAGATTGTTATTGATAATTTAACGCGTTTGATTATCGTTAAATAAACGCATAATTTTTTTCGATTTTATACTATATTTTTTAGCCTATAGTCCTGCTGAAACATAATATCATTATTTAATGATTACTCTAGGACAATAATCTAATGTAACTAATTATTAGATATAAAAAAAAATATATACTTTGTTATTGCGCAGTAGTACATAAATTGGTTCGTTTTCTTACAAACTAATGTCTATAGCTAGGTTATAATTTAGTTTGGTTTGCAAGTAAATAGATTTTTGTTGCTAATTTAACGTGTTTGATTATCGTTGAATAAACGAATATTTTTTTTCGATTTTATACTATATATTTTAGCCTATAATCCAGTTGATGAGTAATATATTTATTGAATGATTCCTCTAGGACAATAATCTTATAGTATAACTTATAACATGGGAAGTTTTACCATAGAGACACTATTAGCTTGATAAACAAAATATAGTTTCAGGATATTTTTTGCTCCTATTAAACACAGCTTATCTCCATCAAATACTTACTATCAATTAGTGATATGAAAAGTGATTGAACCGAATTGAAAACATATCAACCTTTATAAATAAACAGGAATCCTTGTATTGCTGTACTACACTAAGTTTACTTATTTTTAATAAAATGTAGCCTGTAAAATATGAATTATTATATTATCTATTTTACTGCATATATATATATAGATATACTTATTTTTTATAGAGAACATTTTACCTTAAATGATGAGATCTACTCAAAAAGGGATTAAAGCATAGGTGTTAATCATAATAGATTAAACCATGGTGTTACAGTATATGCATGTCTGCAGATGGGTAAATAGCATGGAATATATGCGATTTGAATGAAATTTGTCTAAGCTAGTTGAAACAATGTCCAAACATGAACAAACTCATTATTAAAATTAACTTTTTCTCAAATTGACAATTTATTACTGAATGGATTTAACACAACATTATGATACAAAAGTCGTTTTACAAGTATGTATCCGAAGGTGCGGCCTGCATAGTGAAATGCTAGTATAATAATTACTACACAACAAGTAGAATTGAATTTTGTCACACATTTGTTGAGCTTGGGACCATATGTATTACACTAATAAAATTGAGTTCGCTTGAAAAGTTTCTTTTAAAAGAATCATGCTATTTAAACTCCTTTCAGTAATGCCGACCAAACTTTATAGTGGTTAGCGTGCTGGTTTCTAGACCGCGAGGTGGCGGGTTCGAGTCCCGTGTTAGGCATGGGTGTTTGTAAATGTATGTTGCTTTGTCTAATGACGAATGTTTTGGCGCATTATAGTCCTCGTGTTGCTGACGGCGCCAGATAATCTGAAAACAACCAACCAACCTTTCAGCAATAAATTATCATCATGTATCATCTGCAATGCGTATTCCTGTATCTTTGTACGCGTACAGTTCATGTGACATTATGCTCCTGTATGATTCGTGCATTATGTCGTGTTCTGGACCACATTGCATATTTTTGAAACATACTTTTGACATGCACTAAATCACCATATTCAAAAGTATTTGTTTGAAATACCAATCCTGCTATTTAAAACTAAATTAAATGTGCCCAAAATATCGTGTAAATAACTGTGTTAAGTGCAGTTTCAGGCACCAAATGTTCAGAAACGGAACTCTCTATGTGTCAACGCTCACAATATCCTCCGGTTTTTTAATTATATTCCCTCATCAAAATTGTATAATGTTTTATGACCTTGCAGTATTATTAAATCATATAGAAAAAACGCAAAATAATGTGACGGCCATTGTCGGTAATAAATTTTTCTCACTCACTCAAAAACATTTGTGTGTTTACTGCTGTAATATAGCATGAATATAGATTTCATTTGAATTGAAAGCTCTCAAAATTTGAGTGTAGTAAAATACTCCAATTGAATTTTGTTGTCTTACAGTCTTTCAATTTTCCCCTTTGGAGAAAGAATGATTAATGTCTTCATTGTCTTATATAAGGACTCTATTTTTCTATTTGAAGTACAAGTACTACATTACATTTTACGACACATCTTGACACTATCCTAGATATTAAAAATCCTAGTATTCCTATCTATCTCATATATTAAAAACAACACATGTTCATTATAACGTCTAGGACAACTCTGTAAATACAAATTCCTAGAACTATGTATCCTTCACTTTACCATATTAATACTTCAATTGAAGTTTGTATTCTAAAACTCGTTCCATTTTACCCTTTGGAGTAAGAACAAATAAATATCATCAATTAATATTCCATTTTCCCCCTTTGGAATAAATCAAGCCAAACATCATTGCTATTTTACAACACATCTTAAACGTATACTGTTTATTCTAATGTATAGGATAAATACAATTAATACTACTTCCCAAAAGTATGATCCACCACTTTATCCAATTCTCCAATTTAATCCAATTTCCCCTTTGGATTAAAAACTACTAAATCTCATTCAGATTACAATTTAACTTTTTTCCTTTGTGTAAATACGACAAAACATCATCTTTACTTTACAACACATCTTTAACAACACCTATTGGATCTAATGACCGGTCAATACTACTTCCCATAAGTATGTATTAGAGGTCGGAAATATAGATCAAAATAAATATTGATACTATATCGTTGCATAGAAAAAAAAATATCGATAAAATATTGATACATGATTTTTTATTTTTTTTTTATTTGATTTTCAATTTTGCCAGAAACGAAGTTTTTTGGGGCAAATTTCTACTGTTCATGAATTCATGCAAAAATTGTTATAATAAATAAATTATAAAAACTGTTTTTATAAATAAATTATATTATCAATCAGAATAAATAAAATACATTCGGATGTAAATGCATAGATTCACATTTATTTTTAAAGAAGAAATTTTGAAAAGTAGTTTACCACATATTTTGCTGATAGATGTTTTTAATATTTAAAATTAGATGCAAATTCCAGGCACAAGTTAGTAACAGAAACGGCGCTATGGTAATGACTACTAATAAAAGATCTTATATTTCCACTACATAATGTAATATTTTTGGTTAGGGTGCCATTTTAACTGTCTCTCAGTCAAGTCCAAACTTTAGTTTTGAAGTTTTTGAAAAGGTAATAAAGAAAATCGAAAAGCACATGGAACTAAAAAACGATAATCAAAAAACTAAAAATGTTTGAAAATATCGATATACCGGTGACTTGTATCGATATATTTTTTAGAATATTGATAAAAATATCGTCGTATTGTTATATCGCTGACCTCTAGTATGTATCCTTCACTTTATCACATTAATACTAATATTAAATTTTGTAGTTGTCTTTCTCTTTGGAATTAGAACTACTAAATGTCGTCTATGAAGATTCAGTTTTCCTGTTTGGGTAATATACAACTAAACATCATCGCAATTTTATAACACCTCTTAAATAACATCTGTTGATTCTAATGTCCTGGATAAACCCCGGTCAATACTACTTCCCAGAAGTATGAATATTCCACTTTATCACATTCTTTATCACGTTAATACTAATATTGAATTTTGTACTTTTACAATCTTCCCCTTTGAAGTTAGAACCACTAACTGTCGTCTATGAAGATTCTATTTTTCTGTTTGGGTAAAATACGACTGAATATCGTCGCAATTTTACGACACATCTTAAACAACACCTGCTGATTCTAATGTCTAGGTTAACCCCAGTCAATACTACTTCCTAGAAGTATGTGTCCTTCACTTTATCACATTAATACTAGTATTGAACTTTGTAGTCGTAGAATTTTCCCCTTTGAAGTTAGAACCACTAAGTCGTCTATGAAGATTCCATTTTTCTATTTGGGTAAAATGCGATTGAATATCATCGCAATTTTACGACACATCTTAAACAACACCTGTTGATTCTAATGTCCAGGATAACCCCGATCAATACTACTTTCCAGAAGTATGTATCTTCCACTTTATCACATTAAGTGTTACCTCCGTCGTCTTAAGAAGCCTACAAAACTCCCCTCCAAGTGGTCTGGAACGCAACAGCGGCCACTGATTGTTTGGTTGCGGAAGTTGGTCGAAATCAATCACACACATGTTGGTGACATTCCTCCTTTCGTACTCGGCCAATGGCGCTAGCATAAATCAAGGGATAAAATGAATCCTCACTGGTTGCTAAGCAACGATCCCATGATGAATCGGGACCAAAAGAGAAAATTATATAATACATTGTCCGCGGATATTCTCATAAAGCTCACGTTGTACGGGCCAAATCTTCGTTTACTCAGCTTTCCTTTTTTTTCCTCACTTTTATTACTTTCTACGAGGAACGACGTTAGGTGTGTTTACTTTCGAACGTGGTTTAGGCGTATTTTCTAAAGAGAAAATGCTGGTTTTACCTTGAACTTGTACTTTATCGGTTTTCAGTTCGGTAATTTCCGATTTGGTTATCAATTAATTTATAATATTGATTTTTATATTTGTATTACTTAATTTATCGACCAAATGCTTTCAAAGAAATGTATGTTCTTTAAAATGCTTGGTCTAAACATATTTTTTTAAATCCTTTATATTAACTTCGATTTTGTACGTTTGTCGATGGCGGGAAAATCTGCGTAGGCCTAATTAACTCCCTTACCGTCATCCAATCGGGCTGAAACTTTGAAGATAAATTTTATCAAATTTTGGATTAAATTCTATCAAATTTTGGTGGCTGTCACTGTCACTAAAAGGCAGTTTTTACAGAATACAAATGAACCAACTTGTAGTAGTTCAATTTCTCTTAAATAGCATTTAACCGATCATTGCAGAAACTCTTTCCTGCTACCAAAATTGTTTTAATAAATAAATACTAAAATAAATTGTTTTAATTAGAATAAATAAAAAATAAATTGTTTTAATTAGAATAAATAAAAAATAAATTGTTTTAATTAGAATAAATAAAAAATATTTGGATGTTAGTGCATAAATTTGCATTCATTTTTAATGAATATATCTTGAAAAGTAGTTTATTGGATATATGGATACAGAAACAATGCTTTGTTAATGAATATAAAAATTTGCGATGCATATGAAGGATTTATATTAAAAAATTTGTTTTTATGGGTTATATAATTTAATTTTCATTTCAATATTTTCCAGTTTGAGCAATCAATAAATTCATAATTAATGAAGGTTAACTGGATAGAATAGTTATGTGGATTTTTTTAATTAGAAATGCCATAATAAATGAAATTGTCATGTATTACGATAACTACTGAAGCTAAATTACATAAAGAAAAATACTCTGACTTACAAATGATGCTTGTTACATTCCAATTAATAAAAAATGAGAACTTAAAGAGCTAATATCTCAAAAGTTACATTTATCACATACCTTATTCATCTCTTTAAACTTTTAATTAAATTTTTTAATTATTCAGCTATTCTAAATATTAATGCTTTCGATAATAATTTTGTGGCCCACCTAAGGTTGTCAATTGTTAAATTTTTTTATAAAATTCATATCATTAACTAACCACTTCTATATTCTGTTTGTTAAATCTTTTAATTTCAGGGAAAGGTCTGCTTCAATTTTCATCTACAGTAATTAATTTACTATGTCTTACTTTTAAGAATGGACTCAATGTTCTTATTTTTTACGTGAAAAAACTCAATAAAATTTTTTTACGAAGAAATAGGAAGCGGTAGTTGGCCAAAAACCAATAAGGTTAGAAAGCCCAAGCATTTCCAATCTTTTTCTAAAATGTTCAATAGTTATTTTTTTTTTTATTTTAATAATAATTAATAACTTTAACAATCCCCTTTTAATTCTTTCATATTGAATCTTTTTAAAAAATTTAAGGGTAAAATATTCTTCAATTTTCACATAAAAGGACAATGTCACTTTATCGAACTTTGTTCGTAATTTTTACGTGGTTAAACTCAATAAAACTGGCTCGCGAAGAATATATAATGAGACTGGCATAAACTAATAAGGTCTGAGAGTGCAAGCATTGCATTAGGGGAAGAAATGAAAGCAAATTCGCTATTTATTAAGCCGGTAACGGTATTATGCGCGCCCAAGTTATATATATTTTATAACAGTAATTGTTATCTGTAAATGACTGTCTATCAGTTTTTGCATTTAGACTGTCTGGTTTTCCTCAAAAACTTTCTCGCTCCTTTTTATGGCATTCTATCAACTTTTATATGGGGTCATTCCAAGCCAAATCAATACAAAAAAGTTGCATTTTCAACTGTATCCCTTCAGAATTTTATAAAATTTTGTTGACTTGTGGGATTCATAGTGAAAAGGAAAAAACGGGCAATATTAGCTTTGAATATCGTTTGGTTTCTGAAATAGGGGGCTTCAAAAATGGGCCTAAAGGTCAAAATTTCGCATTTTTAGCTTTGCAGATATGCATATAATGTTGTCCCTAAGTATCATAGAACATTGCTTTTGGTGTAAAAAAAGATGAATATTTGGGCTTTCTTTTGACGTATCACTTGCACCTATTTTTAAAAAATTTAATTTTAATGTGATATCTCAAAAAGGGGTATTTTTTTTTTTTTTTTTAAATATATTTTCTTCATACATTAATTCCTTACAAATATCTGTAGGTTTCATTTTGGGACCGCAAAGGGATGGCAAGTTACACATTTAAATGCAAACCCTTATGATTAACTTTGCATGAGAATCGCCTGTGATGGGTGCAAAGTAAAGATTTCCATATTCGCGATATCTAATGCAAAAGTTTCACCTGATGGCTATGGGGTAATTGCTCTGGCCTCGCATACCAATGGTGCCGCGTTCAAATTCTGGGTAGAACATTGATCTTCGATGTGGTTCGGAATCCAAGTTAAGCTGTAGGTCCCGTTCTGATTAGCAGTGATTGTGTAAAAAACAGGTCGTTGAACGTACAAAAGAACCAACCAAACCAATGCAAAAAAATGTACAGGGAACTGAATGTAAATTATCTAGTTTTTTAAAATAATTAAATGATGAAAATTAAATCCCTTTTTTTTTTGTTAAATGTGTGAAAGAGTTTTCATATTTTATAATTGAAATTTCCACGTCTAATAATATGTGACCAAATAAGAGCCTTAACAGGGGGAAGTGGAACACTTATCGTTTGTATTTGTCCTTTTCATAAAAATGTAAAATTAATGCTAATAGGATATCATTCGAACGAATTAAGTAAAGAAATTGAAACTCCATTAGAGTCCTATTCAACCTGCATATATACAATTGTTTGTAATTCTTCTCAAACAATATGTTACCTGTTGAGACTGTAACGATTGTCCGAAAATCAAAGGATTTAGTAAGTGTATGGATAAATAGATTAATTCCTTACAAAAATCTATTGATTTCATTTGGCCAATGGGATACCAAGTAATAGATTTAAATACAAAACATTATTGTTAATTTCGCCCAATAATCAATCAACTTAAAACTACGAATTAAAGATGATCATAGTCGCAAAACTCAAAACAATTTTTTTTTTTCAAGGAATTGAATGCGAATTGTCTAGTTTTCTAATGAAATAAATGGCTATTATCTAAAGTTATAAATTTGAATTGAAACTGTATAGTCCACTCTTATCATATATGTCTTCTCCTTTTACAATCTTCTTATAAATGTATAATAAAGGTATACATTTTAACCTAAATTATTGTCTAAAAATTATGATTAGTATCTGCTTATCACATATTAAATATGTAAACGTTTTTCCTATAAAATTAGAAACATGATCATAAATAGAATTTTGAGAATTTTTTTAAATAACGTTACAAGCAATCAGAATAATTTGTTTGTTCATATTAGTTTGCAAATGGAATATCCAAAAAATAGAAACAAGTTTTTTTTATTAATCGTATTACCATTGAAATATTGTCGAAATTATCAGATGCATATCATTTCATCATATTCTCCTTATTTTTCCATTTTACTTCTTTTTTTAGTTGTTGAAATATATTATATCATCGCACTGCAGCTTGAATAATAAAGAAATAATTTTTGTAAATATCGTTAACAATCTTATTTTAAATTTTTACTAGCACTAAAGAAATATGACTATTCTTAACATTAAAGCTGTTAAAATGTAGCAAGTTTCTCCAGAAATAAATGAATAAGTCATTACAAAGGGTCTGCAAAGTTTCAAGGGTAAACCTGCAAAAATTATTTCACAGCTCATATTTTACTCTTATAATCTTTTTATCAACAACAACAAAATTCTATACATTTTCTTAATTTTCCGAATTTTGGACAATTGTTACAATCCCACTGGGTAACATATTTTTTGAGGAAAATTTCTATCAATTGGAGTTATGCAGGTTTAACATGAATCAAATGGTTATAAAAAAAAAAAAAAAAAAAAAAAAAAAAAAAAAAAAAAAACTTTTTGAGATATCGAATGTCAAATGTCAAACTGTTTGACCTTGACATTAAAATTTTAAAATATAGGTGCAAGTGATTCATAATACAAAAGCCAAAATATTCACCTTTTTTTAACACCAAAAGCAATCTTCTATGATAGTTAGGGACAAAATTATGTGCAAACTTGCAAAGCAAGAAATGCGAAATTTTGACCGTATTCCATATTTCGAAAATCAAACGAACTCAAACCAAATATTGGCCATTTTTTTTCTCTCCTTAAATCCAACAAGTGAGCAAAATTTTATTAAATTCTGAAAGGGTCGGGTTGGGGACAACGTTGATTTGACACGGAATTACCCATGAAGTATATGTATATTTATCCCACACAGACAACAAAGAAGTTGTAGCTTCAATATGTATGGTTGAAATCTACGTGTTTTTTTTTACCAGATTGAATTTCAGCTTATTGATGAACCGTAGTTTATGTTTTATGAATTTGTTTTTCTTTTAGGGCACAGTAAATGATTTAATGTGTATATCTTGTCATTTCGCTAATTGAGACTTCATTACTCAATTAGCGAAATGACAAGATATACACAAATTAAGTTCAAATTAAGCTTGAAGTGTTCAAGTGCATCTGACAAACATTAACGATAATTGTATAAAACAAATGAAGATTATGCATGCACGTGAATTTGTTAACTTTGAATCATTCAATGTAAATACGATCGAATCCCTTGGAAAAAACATTTTCAGTATATTTTCCAGGGTTGACCTTATTTTGTCATTTTTTTGCAATTTAAGCATTTTAATTTTCCTTCTAAACAATAAGTTGTCTCCTGTCTGGAAATTCTTTTTACTTTGCATGAATTAACTTGATTTATTTAAACTTAACAAAACCTATATTTGCATTTACAATTAATATTTCCCTATTAATATTGAACTCAAAAAGAATAATATCAAATATTTTGGAAGTACTTACTTTGGCCAATGAATAAAAACTTGTTAATATTTAAGTTAAGTAACTTACATGGTTCTTTCCAGCTGTGATTTTGAGCGAATTTAAAAGTTGTATGTATAACCTATAGTTCTTGTCAAAAACAACTTACTGTCGGTCGAAGACCGTTGTATTCCAGGCACGGATTGTTTTATGTAAAAAAAGGACTCTACTATCTACATCTAACAAAAATATTTTTCCATATCCTTACACAATTACATCAGAATTCTGGTTAGATGTTTTATCAGTTGCAACGCAGTTTATTTCTTTTTCTTTACATTTTTTTTTAGGGCAAAGGTTTCAAGAATATGGTACATAAAATTGCACCTAAAAATGTTAATGTAACTTTCTTTCTCTTTAAAGTGGTAACATTTTTCTACAATTTAAACACTGTTTACAATTTTTAAATTTAAATATGTATAATAAAAAAATTAAATTCTAGTTCCTGAATATTAAATGTTAATATTTTACTGTCCATCTGAAATAATTTTTTCTTCAAAATTGCGCGTTTCCAATTTCTCTTGGTAAAACACCTAAATTAAACACGTGACAGCTGCTTTAATTATGATATTTTTCGATTAAAATTTAGTTGTCTAAAACCCACTAATGATGGCGAAATCATTTGCTTTGAAATATGATGTTCTGAAAATAAACTATAAACTTCACCTTTTCCTTCCATAAACTCAATATGTTACTAAAAGTTTCTTTCATGAATATTATTTTCCGTCTTAAATTAGTTTAATAAATATTAAAGCAATTCTGTTTTGATACAGACGGCAGACAATTTCAAAGAAAGAGGAAATCCAAGTAAATTGGGAATCAATATCTCCAATACGTTCTTTGAAAGTGTTTTGGTTTCAATTTGGCACTAATCCTCATTCTTATTGTTTTCAGACCTCGATTGTGAAAGCAAACTAGAAATGATTGAAATGAGAGATATGCTTGAATAAGACTTAATTAAATTCTTAATGAGTTTGTGTTGTGGGTTGATCATTATTTCACCTTCAAATAAGTGACTGAGGCTTAAAATGAAACTTAAATTCATTTGTTTGAACAATGAATTGTAGTTAAGATGATTAAGGAAAAGAATCTCAAACGTATTTTTATACGATTTAATTTAGTATATATTTTCCCTAAATAATTCATAAACAGGGGCTATATAAGTATTCAAATTATATAAATAAATTATGATACATATATTTTATGTAATTGACACATTTATTAAATGTCTTTCATTTGGCTAAGTTTTTAGTAAAGGAAATTGTTATGCTTGCAAAAGTGCAGTACGTTCTAAAAGGTTAAAACTGCATTATGGAAAAAAAATTAAATTTTGCATTTTTACTTTCTATAAGTAAATGTACTTTTAAAATAGTAAAGTAGTTATTTATACTAAAACTTTAGTTTGAATATTAAAAGTTAAACTTTTTATTTTGCTAAATTCTTTGCTTATAACTTGAGGTTTACTTTTAAGAAATATTTAATCTGATATTGAGAAACATAAACATTATAGTTTATCACCTCTATTCTTAATTGCCTTGACAATAAGGAAATTCATGAAAACCCGATTTAAATGCACAGAACGTTACAAATTAACAATTGTTGTAGCTCAACATGGTTAAATTTTATCTTAAAATGCTATTTACTTGAATTTTTATATCTACATTCTATGATATACTATAGCATCACATTTCCTGTTTGAGACAAAACGAAAACAAAATAATATGTAGGATGATCCAAAAATAATAGGATCCAAAAAATGATTGATTCAAAAGTAATCTTTTCATGACCTTTTGCATTAAGTGATCAATGATTAGATGCCAGCATACTACTGAAGTAACATTTGACAAAAGATCACAAATACCCACATGCCATCTATTTTAGAAACAACGAACTATTTTTTCCTTTGCCGAAAAATATACAATTTTTTTTTACATTTTTTAAAGCACTTTTGTGAAATCAAATGTTCAAGAATTATAAATTTGTCAAATTCATGTTATTTTATGATCAATTATAAATGCATTTTTTATTAAACTTGATTTTGAAAAAATTCTAAAATCCTTCAAGATATTTTTAAAAGGGGGTCAGGCACATGAAAAATTTTCAGATTATTGATTTCGAGTTTATTACTGTTTATTAAAATATAAATTTTTGATTTTAAAATGATGCCACATTTGAAATTATATCTTATTTCAAAGTATTTTTAATAATTTTTTAAAGTAAACAAAATATAGGTATTTAATGTATGTTTCTTAACTTCAAAGCCGAATTTCTCAAAATGCCATTTTTTCATGTTTGGGGGCACATAGCTTAAAATATATATGACATAAATGCTTGAAATTTTTTTACATGTTTCTCTAATGTATTTAAGTACTTTAATCCGAGGAATTATTGATAAGTAGCATACTTTTTTTTTAAATAATTAGTCTAAAATTTTATAATTTTTCTTAAATATATTTTTAAAAAACCATAATTATTTTAATTTTTAAAAAATAACAAAAATCTCGTGTTAAAATATTCAAAAGTATCCAAGTATTATACTGCGAAAGTTTCATAATGATTGAAGAATCGGTTATTAAATGAGATGCCCCCAAAGTTGTTGAATTTAACATGGGCTCCTATGGTTTTAAGGTGAAAAACATTGGCAGGTTACACAAATATATTCTTTAAATTGTTTTCCACTCTTTACTGGGAAGCATGCCTCGGCACCGTAAAAAGGTGAACTCTGCACTTCAAAAGAAGAAAGAATCCATTGCATAGTATATAGTAGTCTCTTTTTTATGGTCAGCTGGGTTTATTTTGCTAAGAATACAACCTTAAGGTTGAATTATCCAATTTCAACACAATCCAACTTCAAGCCGTAAAGTGGTAGGTTTCATTTTGCGGAGTCATAAACTCGACCAACTCAAGTTTTATACCATTGTAAAACCTGTAAAATTGCTTTAGATTGTAGTTTATTTTTCACGAAAGGCGGTAGATTTTAAGAAGTGTATCGTATAACTATAAAATCCAAGTTAATAGATAAACTTCAATCATTTACCAAAATGGTTTGTAAAAAAAAAGAATTGCCAGTACTCGGGTGTCTAGTTCAATAATGATAAGATATTTTGGAACTTATTATGTTGTTCATAAACGTCATTAAATAATTAAAAGGACAGTTACGACGAAAGTATTTTTCTTATTCATAAATATTTGCTTATGAACTGCATTAATGAAACAAAATTTTACAATTTAAAATGTATATTGATTAACTTCTTGTTAATACATTTTGAAGTGCTAATACATGTTAGTGTATGTTTTAGCAAACTAATATTTCATATTCTATAATTAATTATCCTAAATAAACATTGTAAAAATGCAATCGTTGAAACACCTGTGGTAAAAAAACATAATGAAAATGTTCAATCGAAAAATATGATGAATATTAACTTCTCAGTTTTTTGTGGCTTTAAGATCAACTTTATCTCATTCTCTGGTCAATAAGCAAATTGTGCTGCTTCGTCTATAAGCTTTTAAATAATATATCTATTTCAAATAGTTTGGGTATATTTACACTTATTTCTAATATCTACATTAACCAAAATAAAATGGTATATAACCCTGGATTTACTGCATACTCATCGAAAGAATCACTTCCACCAGGTTGTCTAACGCTGTTCGTTGTTGTGGAAAAGATTAGCCCCATTTTTTACAGAGGGTTCCGGAAGAAAAACATCTATATTTGCAATCTTCAGACAACAATTTCCTGCACGCATCACCCCCATTTTAAATCGACGAGTCTTGTTTCTATAACGACCACCACCATCCAGACTATTTGGTAGAAGCTATTCTCTAGATAAACAGACAGTAAGTGATACATTCACATTCACTTTGGGTGTGAAACACTGATAAGTCAAAACTAATCCTATCATTTTACTGAAATAACAACGAGATGAGCTGTTATTGAAGTTTCGATTATTAAACATTGACTAAGGGAAAATGTATACCATTGTAATACACTTGCTGTCCATCAATGGGACAATCTCTCTTGATATTGAATGACATGGCTCAGAAAATTTAATCAAAGTGCCATCCTATTTTCTCATTTACAAACTGTCATATATAACCAAGCGGATAAGTGACAAATTTTAGAGGCAAAATACGTCACCTAATTTTACATATAAACTATTTTTATTATAATAAACCAAATCAATAGAAATTAAAGAAAACAAATTGTTACGACTTTCACCAAAACAATCAACATTTCCTAAATAATATACTTTTATTATCTATGCTACGTCGCAAATTTCATGAATGAAAGTATTTTCTGTTACTAAAGCTTAAATATTTACTAGTCGTGACGACGGGTTTAAATACTCAGCCGTGTTTGAAAAATAAATGCAGTTTATTTGTTGCTGCTACAACTAAAAGTTGGATGCCTTTTATATTTTAAATTACGCTCATATATTGTTATTTTATGGCAATTTAGTCAGAATAAGTACTAACCGTGTTAACTATATATAGACATTTATTAGAGTAAACTTTGTGCTGAACTTTATTGTACTAACCTTTATGGTCAACTTCATATATGTAACTGATTTTAAAGTATACATATACAACTGAGATGATTTTATTTAATTTTAGGTTATAATTTCAAACTTTTTGGCAGAATATAAGAATTAAAAATGATGCATTGTATATAGACTATTTTTCCGTTAGTTTTTTAATCAGCTAATTGCAATTAAAGTGACTAATTAGGACATTATTAGAACATACATAAATAAACTTGTAATTAACTTAGAGGTATGATTTTTAATGAATATAAAATGTATTATATTGGCGCATATTCCTATGAAGAATTTTTAATTTGGCTGCAATATTTAATTAATTATGAATTTTCAAATACAAAGTTTTTAAAAAAAAACATAGTTTTTAACGAAAAATTAAGATTAAAATATTCCTAAAAAATATGTTTATAACAATATAAGTTAGATTCTCAAAAGGAAACACATTAACAACTTGTATCTACAGAAAAAAATTAGAATTTTATAAATCGGGCAATTTACTATGAAGTTATGACCGTTGGCGTAAAGTCATACAACACCAAAATGTCATTCTTCAGAAAACGAGTTTAAAGTTTCCTACACTAATAAACGTGATACAAAACAGGTTCACAAAACCCACTCTAATTTAAAAAGTAATTTGAGTCTCAGAAAGAAAATTGTATTGTTTTAAAGGTAATGAATTCAGGAATATTTTAAAACAAAAAAACAAAAACGCAGACTTGAGTCAAATTTTGCAATTCCTAATGTATATGTATACTTTAAAAAGAAATCCGATTTTGCAGGGTATCCCAAACAAGATTGAAACGTGGATATGGGGTGCATTGTAAGTTTCAAAAGTGTTCAAAATTAGGTACGAAATAAGACCACTTTAATAAAATAAAGTTTCCGTTTATTTTCAAAAAGTTACTTTTTTAGAGTTTTTATGAGATCAATCCAGACAAATTTTCTCAACAAGAAACTTTTTATTTTGAATACAACGCCATTACAAAAGACTGCATACTTTAATATTTAAAATTGAGTTTGACAAAATTAATAGAAACTTTAACAGGACAATAAACCAAAATAGAAAGATAAATTTGTGACGTATTATAAGAAAAAATGTATTATATTACTTATATTAAAACCATTTTTGCGCATTTATTTAGATTCATAAAGATGTAATGTATCCTTAAGGTTTTTTTATCTATTGAGAGTGAAAAGTTTAAAAGTATTTTTTATCCAAATGCTAAATTCGAATAATATTCTAAGCTCTTAACATCTAAATGAAATATATTTTTAATGACAAATCTGTATAGTTATCTGTTTAGATGTTTATTGTATCAGATTTTAAAAGCAGTCGTTTATAAAATACAAATTAAAGATTATGTATCTATTTGAATGCATATTTTTTAATAACGTTCCCAGAATACAAAACCACATAAAATGAAATATAGAGCCCCCAAGAAAAAGCCTGTATTTGTTACAGAAAAATAGCATAAGTCATCTTTTTAGTATCATTATTAGGTTGTTCCTAATGACACAGTTATGTAGGGTTTTTTCAAATAGTTTTGTTAGAAACAAAATAAAAACTTTCTAGTTGATAAAATGTGCATCTATAGGTAGCATAAAAAATTTAAAAAAATAACTTTTCGAAAATTTTCGAGAGGATTTTTTTCTTAAAGTAGTCTTCTTTTCTTACCATATTTTTAAATACATTGTGATAAATAAAAAACTGTGACAAATCAAAAGCTTTTTAAATTTTTGAAAAAAAATATTTAATTTTAAATCTCCACTTTACACTAGTATTTTTAATTTTTAGTATAATATCTTCATGCTTGCAATATTAACCTAAGTCCAATTTTTTCGAGTCAACTGATATACATGAAATGCAATCGCAGCTATATTTCAAAGCTTTTATATCCCTTACATGTTTCATACGGTGTGCCGTTCTTTATTAATATCTTTAGTTAGCTTTTCTCAAAGCCCTTTGGTGAATTTTCGTTGCTTCTGCCTCATTTTTTTCACTAATTATACCAAATAAATAATATGGTTGGACAGTTTATGTATGACTAAACCAAATACCAAATCATAAAAAACTTTCTAGACATGTATATATTCTATTTTATAAATATCCGAACTACCAATGATACTGAACTTGGTAATGGTAACTTAAATTTTAAATGACTGTTGCTAGGATCAGTGCAATTAAATAGTTGGAGCTAATACAGGTTGTTTCTCGAACACCGTCAATATCAGCTTAAAGAATTTTCGTCTTGACATTAAAACATAAAGCTATTCATTTTTTAATGTATTACAATAGATAAATACAGCTTATAAAACTACATAAAACCAATGAGAAAATAATAAATAAGCTTACTTTTAAATAAAGTCGGTTTAGAGTAAAAAGTGTTATGGGGACTTGGTATCCTTCAAACTTTTTTTTTTTATTTAAGCCTTTAAAATTATAATTTTTACATATTTGAAGTAAAAATTTAATTTTATTAAAAAAAAAGTTCACATAATGCTCTAAATTTTCGAAATTTAAAAAGAAAAATTCATCAAATTTCAAATTCTATCTTCTTTTTCATTTTTCAATATTTTTACCTGATTTTTTAAAAAATGTTTCTTGTAATATACTCTAACTTTTCAAGCATCAGATTTAGAATAAGTAAAATATTTTTTGAGAAAAACGATAATACTACACCTATAAGTAAAAAAGCATAAAAAAAGGGTATTTTTCAACACTTAAATTTGTTGGTTGGTTGTTTTCAGGTTATCTGGCGCCGTCAGCAACACGAGGGCTATAATGCGCCGAAACATTCGTCATTAGACAAGCCAACATACATTTACAAACACCCATGCCTAACACGGGACTCGAACCCGCAACCTCGTGGTCTAGTAGCTAGCACGCTAACCACTATACCGTTTGGTCGGCACTTAAATTTGTAAAAAAAAAAAAAAATTATATTTTATTCAAAATTCCATGCTTATTTTGTCAAATAGATATTTAGATTGACACACACAAAATTTAAAGTCATTTCATTCATATTTGTTGAAGTTTTAATATTTTGAGTAAATGGGAATTTCAAAAATCACCAACTGAGAAAAATGTGTTCGAAACATTAAAGGAGCTATTGCAGCAATGCTACATTCTCCAAAAAATATAGTTTTTCTGCAATTGCAGTTATCGGATCAGCTCAAAAACTTACCAGAATAAGGAGATTGTTTCAAGGATTATAAATATGCAAAAAATAAAAAATATATATTTTTATTATTTTTTGTGAAAACAAGGGGTACCAAATCCCCTTAGCTCCAGTTTTGAACTTAAATCATTTTTGGTATCTTTAGAAACAGGAAGAGTAGAAGTATCGAATTATAATTGCTGCAACTTGATCACTGAAAGAAATTACTCGCTATTTAAGTGATACATAGACTCTAAGTTAATGTTGAATTATCATTTAAGAACATTTAATACTCTTCTAAAAACTTTGACAAAATAGAGAACCTTTTCTCTTTAAGTCGACGATAGCTTTTTAAAGATTATGAATAGGGCCTCAATATTAGAGGTAGGTATTAGGAACGCTTGTATAAGGAATGAATTAGTTAATTTGAAAAAAAAATATGTAAAAAAATTGCATATTATCTTATATCAATGCATTTTTTGAAACAAAATTTGAAATCAGAAAATTTAAAAAATCACATTTGAAAGTTGTGTACTACTCTCTAAATTGTTTTGATTTATGATCAATTCTGCTAGAGCTGTTACTTGAAGAAAGTACTTTCCTTCAAATAGCATGAAAGTACTTTTTTTTAATTTAAAAATACACCTTACAAAATTAGATTTTAGTATGAAAACACTTATTATTTGTTATAACTATTTTCCACACTGTTACTAATAAAAATACATATATTCTATGTTCAACTTTTAACATACTTATGAAAGGCTCGCTTTCAAGTTGTAAATTGTTATTTCGTTAATATGCACAATCTATGATGTTTCTGTATAAAAAATATCCACCATGTTTATAAGGTAATTTTAAATTAAAATTTAACTTTCTTGTTAGAAAAATTCAACAAAAAAATCAAAATAAGATAATACTAAAGAATTTTAAATCTCTCAATTATTTAACATGTTTCTATAAAATGTGCCTATTCTATTTTTAGTTGAAAAATAGCTTACAGAACATGCATGGTTCTGATTTTTTATAGTAGCACTTTTCTTATTGAAATTAGATTATACAAAGTTTAATTGAAAATATTATTTGGGATTAATATAAATTTCAAGTATTCGGTCTTAAAAATAATAAATATTGTTAAAAGACTTTGACGAAAGAAACAAAACCCACCTAAATAAATATTAGTAAATTTAATAAGTAAATACCACTTATATTTTTAACTACTTAACAGTTTGTCTTTCATTTTATTCTCTTAATAGTTTCTTGCTTAATAGTTTATTTTTTAATAAATATGAAGTGTGATATATTTATACATATACTCTTACGCAAAAACTATATACAACAAGGAAAATTGGTGACAGTATTTTTTAATAAAGTGATTTATTTTATTAAAAATAAATGTGATGTGAATAAATGTGATTCGCTTTAAATGCAGAATTTAAGCTTAGAAGTTCACAAACAAAAATCCTATGTTTTTTAGAGTGAAACAAATTAAAGTTGAGTCACCTGAACTTTTAAATTTTTAACTGAAACTATATAAAATGACATTTTTCTGTCCTTATATTTCTTTCTTGTTAAACAAAAATTTAACAAAACTCTAAGTAACTCATCTCTTTACATAAATATGTCAAAAACAGCAACAAGGATAAAAGTCATTTTAATAGTGAACGCATCAACAGTGGTAGGACTGCTAATTAAGAAGTCTTTGTGTTGTTTACTCGGGCCAAGACATGAATTATTTATAAATGACTGAATAGAATGTAATTTTCTCACTCAACTCTTCATGTAACGCAAAAATATTCTTTGTATATGTTTTTTTTAACAAAAAGTAAACAAAGCAGATTTGTCATTCATTCATTTCATTTGCTGAACGTTTCATTTACTTATTCTTTCACAAGAATATTTAAGTATATACTATATGAAAGTAATTTTTGGTGAAGTATATTTCCCTGGTGCCCAACTTATAGCAAATAATGAAAGTAAAATTTATAAACTCATATATCTTAGTTAATCTTTGTGATTATATTCGCTTTTTAACATAATTCTTTACAGTTTTTTTTTTAGATAATAAGTCAGCAAATGCACTTCAAGTATTGTTACTTATATGCTTATATCCCTTAGGAAATGTGTTAGTCATGCATCCATAGAAGAGAAAGGGATGAATAAAACTCGTGTTTAATCTCTGACGTAACAATCATCACTTCATCTCAATATTTTTATTTTTTTAATTATATCTTAAACATTTTGGCAAATTTTAATCAATAAATTTTTTTTTTACATATGAATAATTATTTCTTCAAATAAGGACTTTTTTCTAATTCTCAATAGAAGCTTATTTCAATGAGCCCAAGATAAAATGAATTCTCAAATTATTCAATGGTTTCAACTAAAAAAAGAGAATGAAAGAGGCTCAATTTTTCACATGTTACGTCAACTTCAAATACTTAGTATGAACTCTCGGGAACAATAATTATAGTAAACTAACCTTTCATCACTTATTTAATATATAAACCCAAAATACAATAAACTCTTGCAAAAAAAATATTCAAAGGTTTCAACAAAGAGAAACAGAGAGCACTCAAATTTATCTAATGTTACATCAAACGCTAAATACAAACTCTCAGGAACAAGGAATTTAAAAATAGTAAACTAAACATTCATTACCTTCTTTAATGAACCCAAGATACAGTGAGATTTCACTAGAATAATCTTATCCAAGGGTTTCAACTTAATGAGAGTGAGAGAGTGAGCTTGAATTTATATAATATTGTGTCAAATGCTAAGTACATACTGTCAGGAATAAGAAGTTGGAATATAGTAAACACAAAACTTCCTTAACCCTCTGAGCGTCAAGGGAATGGGCGAAATTATACAGTTGTTTTCCCTGCAAAAATTTTTTAATTTTATTTCTGATCCAAATATATAATTTTTTTTAATTATTTTTTATTTATTTTGTTTTAAGTAGGTTTTAAACTATCATCCTGATAAAAAGATTTAAAAAATATTTTATTTTACATTTTATTTATAAATTTAAAAAGGTTGTGTATTGCTGGAAAAACTGGGGTGGGGAGTTAATGGACTTTCATTTTCTTCTACAAAAACACAATTCCTTACTACTTTAATTCTCTTTTGAAGGTACCTTTTCTTTTTGTGATATCCATATGAATAAGAGATCATGTCTAAAAAAGGCAAATGATGAAAATTTAAATTCTTTGTTAAATTAAATAGAATTTTATCCAGCAATCTTGAAAGTCGATTTGCGATATAGATAATTTTTTCTGGGTAAATCTGAATTTTATATTTTATTGTTTCTGAATCCTTAAGAAGTGTAAACATTGAAGGAAAAACCAGAAGACAGTCTGAAAAATATGGCTAAAAATATACTTAAGTAGCATTGATAGCTTTAAAAGTCGTAAAAAAGATGGAATTACTTCAAAACTGTAACTGATATGTAATTCATGTTTATATTTTTAATAAAAAAAAAGACAATATTTGAATGCCTTTAGATTTTTGATAGGTAAATGACATTGCCCTTTTGAAATATTTTTGACACTAACTATATAACAAAAATAGATTATTTCCAATATATTGACAAATTGATTGATGAAATCTTTTTTAAATAAATATATGACATAAAAGTTATTAAATCGCTAACTTTAATCAATATGTTTCAAGAAATTTTTAAGTTCTCAATACACTTATACTCTTAAAATAATTATTAATTCCTTATTTAATGGAATAAATGTTCCCTTAACACAATTTTTTGTGATTTAATTCACAATTTTTTCTATAGTTTTGTATTTATTGATTTTTAAAAATGTGGTTACATATAATTACTTTAAAATACTGATTTTTTTTTTATTTCGTTTGCATATTCTCTGTATTACTTGGATTGATATGTAAAATCTAAAACCCAGTTTCACATTCATAAAGAAATAAACCACTATGACGTATTCTGCGTTTCAATACTTTTTAAAACAAAGATTGATCCATCACAATTAAAAGCAACAGTATTATTAACACTGCTAATTATGAAAAATATGAAGCACGTTTGAATGAACGTTTATATTTTGAGAACTTACTTTCAGCTACCATATATACCTTTAAACAAAAATTTGAATTCAGTTAAGGGGACTTGGTATCCCTTGTTTTCACAAAAAATAATAAAAATATGAATTTTCCTTTTTTTGCGTGTTTTTAATCTTTGAACCCTTTTTCTTATTCAGGAAAGTTTTTGAGCTGATCCGATAACTGAAATTTCAGAAAAACTATAATTTTATTGAAAATTTAGCATTGCTGCAATAGCTCTTTAAATGTATGCAAATCAATACTTTTTAAAAACATAAAGATTGATCCATCACAATTAAAAGCAACAGTATTATTAACACTGCTAATTATGAAAAATATGAAGCGCGTTTGAATGAACGTTTATATTTTGAAAACTTACTTTCAGCTACCATATTTAAAAAAAGAGAAGGATATTTAAATCATAGCAGTATGGAATTCGTATATTAACACCCAATAAATAAAAAAAATACACAGCTTGACAGTTAGAAATCATAAAGATATCATTAGAAATCATAAAGAAGAAATACAACCATCAAGTAATAAGACAGTTAAAAATCTTTTTGAGTTATTAGAATTTTATAAGTATCTCAAATAATTATATTTAAATAGGAATGCTTTTCCAAATATTACTTTAGAAAAGCGAAAATTGAAATCTCATAATCTGCTTAGAAAAGTAAAGTAACCAGTTTCTTAGAGTTTGAAATAAATACAACAGTTTTTAATCAAAATAAGTATAATTAATTTCTCAAAGAAAACACAATAATGAAATTAACATAGATCGGCAATTTTCTCATTTTCAGCGCATCATTTTTCCAAAATCTTTTATTCTAAATTAATTGGATTAGATGTACTCTTAGAAAATAAGCCCTTCTGAAATGATTGGATCCAATTTACCGTTTCATACTTGGATGTGAAATAGCTGTACCTATAAACTGCGCCTAATCCACTCTATTAGAAAGTAATTTAGAGTTTTACGAAAATTTTACTGCTAGGCATTTGAATTGGTTAAAGATTTTTAAAATCCTAAAATCAAATGTAATCGGAATCAA
The DNA here is from genome assembly GCA_963978545.1 of Linyphia triangularis. NCBI lineage: Eukaryota > Metazoa > Arthropoda > Arachnida > Araneae > Linyphiidae > Linyphia > Linyphia triangularis. The sequence goes on from OZ021721.1 coordinate 102,426,135, forward strand.
ACTAGAGTTAAAAATATCATTATTAAATGTTGTGATATGATTTTCGAAATGAGATTATTTGGCTTTGTTAACAGAGTGTTAAGTGCCTCTGTAGTTGATAATGATAATGAACCAGTCGATTTAAACTAAAATTTGAATTCAGTTAAGAGGACTTGGTATCCCTTGTTTTCACAAAAAATAATAAAAATATGAATTTTCCTTTTTTTTTGCGTGTTTTTAATCTTTGAACCCTTTTTCTTATTCAGGAAAGCCGACCAAACGGTATAGTGGTTAGCGTGCTGGCTTCTAGACCGCGAGGTTGCGGGTTCGAGTCCCGTATTTGGCATGGGTGTTTGTAAATGTATGTTGGCTTGTCTAATGACGAAAAGTTTCGGCGCATTATAGCCCTCGTGTTGCTGACGGCGCCAGATAATCTGAATACAACCAACCAACTTATTCAGGAAAGTTTTTGAGCTGATCCGATAACTGAAATTTCAAAAAAACTATAATTTTATGGAGAATTTAGCATTGCTGCAATAGCTCCTTAACCCTTAGCACTCCAGTGGCGCCTCTCAGGCTTCACACGATTGGATGCCAAACCACGAGAGGACCATTAGGTGTGATGCGGAAATTCGATGCAAGGCCAATGACTGTGTTTAGTTTCTATGAAGCAAATCCATAAACACCAGCCGAACCTAAAATGTCTTGAGTTGCTGATTCCTCCGCTCGAAAAAGGCCTGGAGTGCAAAGGGTTAAATGTTTCGAAGGCATTTTTCTCAGTTCGAAATTTTTTAAATTCCCACCCTACTCAAAATGCTAAAACTTCAGCAAATATGAATGAAATGCTTTGAAATTTTTTTGCGTCATTATTAACATCTATTTGACAAAAATAGGTTTGGATTTTTTAATAAAATAAAAACATTTTTTTACAAATTTAAATGTAGAAATTTTTTACGCTTTTTTACCTATAGGTACAGTAATTATCGTTTTCTCGCTAACTATTTTACTTATTCTAAATACGATGCCTAAAAAGTTAGAGTATATTACTAAGAAATTTTTTTTTTTTAAAAATCAGGAAAAAATATTAAAAAATGAAAAAGAAGATAGAATTTGAAATTTGATGAATAATTGTTTTACAAGTTTCGAAATTTTGAAAATTTAGAACACTATGTGAACTTTTTATAAAATAAATTTAGTTTTTACTTAGATATACTTCCAAATATGCAAAAATTATAATTTTAAAGGCTTAAATAAAAAAAATGTTTGAAGGGTACCAAGTCCCCTTCAAATCCAAGCAAAAGTTAATAATTGGCATCAACACCATTTATAAACATTTGTTTATTCAGTCTCGTGTATGAAAACTAATAGTTGATAGCTTAACTTAGTAATTAATAGCTTCTTTAGGGAACTAGTTGCATGAAATTATGTTAATAACTTATTTTGAAGCAACTGGTGCGTTGTTGTTATCATCTACACTCTTAACCTTCACACTAAACAAAGCAAAATAATCTCAATTCAGAAAATCTCTCTTTGGAAAGTTTTATAACTCTCAGTAGGCTTGTCTGGCTAGGAAACAATAGTTTTTAATCGAGAGTTTCATCTGAAATGTAGTTAATCATGTACCCTAAGTAATGATACTTTCAAACAATAAGATTATTGAGTTGCTTCTTGGAGAATTTTGTAGGCTTTAAAATATTCTTCTTTGCTTGATTCAATAATTCAATTTTATAAAAAGTGGACTTTACAGTGATCCCATGATAAATTTTCAATAGTTCTCCATGTCACCTTTTGTAATATTGCTTAGTAACTTAGGGTAAATTTACTTGCGATAATTAATAATCGAGTGTTACATCTAAAATATAGTCAATCATGTATCCAAATAAAAGAAGATTTCAAACTATACGATGTATTGAGTTGGCTTCTTGGAGAATTTTGTAGGCTTTGAAATAGTCTCCTTTGCTAGATTCAGTAATTCAATTTAATAAAAAGCGGACTTTACTCTGATCCCTTGATACATTTTGAATAGTTTTCCATGTTACCTTACGTAATTTATAAAACTATTGCTTAGTAACCTAAGGTAAAGTCACTTGCAATAGTTAATAATTGAGGGTTACATCTAAAGTATAGTCAATTATGTATTCAATTTAAAGATGATTTCAAACTATACGATGTATTAAGTTGGCTTCTTGGAGAATTCTGGAAACTTTGAAAATATTCTCCTTGGCAATGAATCAGTCATTATGTTTAGACACTGACAACTTAATTTCATAAAAAAGTGAACTTTCTTCTGAGCCCTTCATAAATTCTCTAAATAGTTTTCCATAGGTTTTCGAGTCATTTACAAAACTACTGGTTAGTATCCTAGGAAAAATGCATGTACAGTACCCAAAAATAAAATCAGAATGATGGCTATATCCTCGGTTATAATTATCGTAGAATCTTACAGTTTGCTCCAAAATGTTTTGCTTACAATTTTCTATATATCTGATGCAATTTTTTTAAGGAACCGTTTACTAAGTAAAAGTAACGCTATCTTCGAAAATTTCAATCTGAACCCCTATTTTTTATCATTTCATTCGATTTAGAATACATCATTTACTCTATATACGAAATTTCAATGGAATATGTTGAAAAGCACGTCACATATGAGCGAAAATGTTTCGACCATTTTTGACCGATCTTCAGAGAGAATTTTCATAAAATGAAAGGTATTTTTAAGGTTCTACTCCACAGCGGGAGAAATCGAACGGTCAGTGAGGTGTTTCACGACGTTAAAAAATACAAATATTTGTCTAAAACTGCATAGAAACTACTTGGATTTATAGTGTCATGTATAAGATTAATACAAAAATAGCAAGTAAACGCAAAAGTAACATAATTTATTTACAACATTAAAGATGTGCATTCTTCACACGAAATAAATAAAATATCGAAAACTGTAATTGCAGAAGTATAACGTATACTACTGATAATTAGAAAATTAAAAAAGATAAAATGTAGGCATTAGTAAACAGTATTCAGCAAAGCGTAATTATTTTACAGAAACATGTCACTGTAAACACAAATGTAACTTGATCGTTGAAACTATTTATAAAATTAAAAAATCACATGATTCAGTAAAAATTTTAAAGGATAACTTATTGAAATTGCTTTAAAAATGTTGTTTTTAATAAATGTAATTTAAGAAAGTAATTTTTAAAAAAAAAAAGAACACTGTTGAAAACCACACAAAACATATGTTCAACGATTCCAAACACGTTAGACAGATTTAAAAAATATATATAAAAAATAAAACTGCTTTGTTTGTATAAAATAATATTTCTTTTTGTAATTTCAAGAAATTCTGTTCCTATTCACCCCATTTTACGATAATTGAACGTTGTGCGATTTTCCACACCTCTAGTTTAACTTGAATTAATCTTTGATAGTTTTCAAAAGTCGTCTACTATACGGTTCCTTAAAGTAAGCGTTTTTTACATTTTCGCTAAAAAATCGAGAACTAAAAGTCAAAATGGAAAGAAAAAAATTGTGTGGGGGTTTTAGATCATGGTAAATCTAATGAAAGCAAAAAAATATATATGTTTCTATTAAAAAAAATGTAATTGTTTTATTAATTAATAATTATTTATTAAAAAAGAAATGGATGCAAAAGTTGATTGATATTTATGTTTGGCAATTTAACAAACTATGTTTTGAAAAAAATTACTGAAGTATATTAATTATTTAAGTATTTATGGCCAAAAAATCAATTTTTTTATTAAACATTAATTTATCATTTTCTTTTTATCATTTAAATTACAAACCATGCATTAGAAAATTACGAATTTTTGTATTTCGACATTTTTTTTAATGCTGAATCCAAATGTAGGATAATATTATGAGGTTGCTATTGAACTTTTTAAAGTTTGGTTCTGTTTTAATATGTAGATGACCCCTCATGACAAAAAAAAAAAAAACTACATGCAATTATTAAAAACTTCCACGATTTACAACGGTACCGTAAAATGGGGTGAATCGGAACACTTTTCAACTTTCAAAGTAAAAATCGGTTGGAATAAGAACGTTAAGGAACATATTTTTGACATTGAAACTTGGGTCTTACCTTCTTCTTTGAGAATCCACCCAAAAAATGTTAAAAAAACTAGGACTTTAATTTATTTTGAATTTTTTCATTGTGTTCCGATTCACCCTGCAGAAAGGGGTGAATCGGAACACTCGTTACAATTTATGTCTGATCTTACTTTAATGTTTATAGGGTGACAAAAAACAAGTAATAATGCATTGTGGTAAATAGGAACACAAAATTATTACAAAAAAATCATTTAATATGACGGATAAAATTTGTGTTTGTCAATTATAGTCAAGACAAATCATATATTTGAAAGCGTATCAACTCTTCTCCTATAACTCATTCAAATAGTCTTTAAAATTAATAATATTTTTTAATATACTTTATGTTTGCGTGGTGTATGACTGCAAATTCCTTAAAATATCTTGAGAAAGGAAAAAAGCATCCTCATTTGTCTCAGAAAATCTCTTCGTTCATGGGCGCTTTTTGTAGAACACACTTATATAGCAATAATCTTGTGGGTGTAAAACTTTGCTTGCATAGAATCTTCATACATTTCTCCATATAACTTAAAGATAACAAAGCAATTTAGAGAAAAACCACTGGAACAATCGGGTTTTCTGCCATGCGGAAACTAGGCTCCTCTTTTGACATTTATTCAAGCATGTAATCTTGATTACTGTCTTGAAGGGAGTAATTAGACTCTTCTTCAGCCATTGAATCTTGTGTGGAACATAATCTTGCCAAAAACAGCCCTTTAATATCACTTTTCAAGTGTTCCGATTCACCCCTCAAATCTCAAAATCGAGACGAGACAAAACATAAAAATTCGTAAAATAAAAGGTTTTTAAAACCAAGTTAAATTAAGTATGGCATGCAGTTGTGGATGTTTATTCTTATCTAAAAATATATTAGTTAAGTCTATAGATGGTACATGTTATTAATTACGGGATAAGTTTTGGAGAGGTTAAAACTCATTGGATTATATGACTCTGTTTTAGAATTTTTTTATAAAAAAAGGACAGTGTTGAAAACCTCACAAAACATGTTCCAAGATTCCAAAAATGTTAGCCAAATAAAAAAAATATATATAATTAATAAAACTGCTTTATTTGTGTAAAATAATAATTTCTTTATAATTTCATGAAGTTTCGTTCCGATTCACCCCACTGTTCCTATTCACCCCATTTTACGGTACCTTTTGTTTGTTATTTCAACAATTATATCACAAGATATAGCCATCGTTCTGATTTTTTTTTTTTTTTTTTGGGGGGGGGGGGTACTGTACAATAGTAAATAATCGACGGTTACATCTTAAGTGCAGTCAATCATATATCCTTTGTTAAGGATACTTTCAAACAATAAGATATAGTGAGTTGGTTTATTGTAGAATTTTGTAAACTTTGAAAATGATCTGTTTTGCAATGAATCAGTAATCATGTTTAGACACTAACAGTTAAATTTCATAAAAAAGTGGACTTTCTTCTGAACCCTTCATAAATTCTCTAAATAGTTTTACATAGCTTTTCGAGTCATGTGCAAAACTACTGGTTTGTATCCTAGGAAAAATACATGTACAATACTAAATAATAGAAGGTTATATCGAAAGTGTATTCAATCATGTAGCCTTTGTTAAGGATATTATCAAGCAATAAGATGTATTAAGTTGTATATTTAGAGAATTTTATAGGCGCTTTAAAAAGTTCTCCTCGGTAATGATTCAATGATTATTATAATTTAAAATTTGCTTGAATGTGTTTCCTATTAGTTAAAAAAATAATGATAAGTATTGATTATTTGTTTGTTGAACTCAATGTGATTAGGAATCAACCACGATGCAGAAACTAAATGGACGGGTTCAAATTTAAGAACATGGATTTTTATCTTATAAATCACCAAACTGTTTAAAATGCCAAACAATATTATCCATAAACTTCTTTAAAGCACGCATATATCGCTACATATTATCAATAAGCTTTGATGAGATTTGCTACTTGGGATCATCCATAGAACCTTACTGATACGTAAATGCGTCTCAATGGCCCAAAGGGATACATCCTACAACATCCTTTCACTAGACTACTCAGTATGATTTATTGGCACTGTGATAAGCATTTGATCACACTCCAGATGAAACAAAGCTGGTTTGTGCCATATCTAAAATACAAACAGATATCCTTTTATCTTTTCGTTAACTAACGGAATTAAGTGCTTGATCTAAGAGAAAAGAAATTGATGTAAAAAATAGATTTTTGACAGTTAGTGGTTAACTGTTAGTAACGCTTTTCTATATATATATATATATATATATATATATATATATATATATATATATATATATATATATATATATATATATATATATATATATATATATATATATATATATATATATATATATATATATATATATATATATATATATATATATATATATTAATAATTAAAAAAAATTATGTATTTGAATTTGAAATATAATTTTAAAATTATTGCAGGGAAAATAACTGTAGAATTTTGCCCGTTCCCTTGACAGAAATGCGTCTTTATATATATATATATAAAGACGCATTTCTGTCAAGGGAACGGGTGAAATTCTACAGTTATTTTCCCTGCAATAATTTTAAAATTATATTTCAAATTCAAATACATAATTTTTTTTAATTATTTTTTATTTATTTTGTTTCAGATAGGTTATAAACTATCATCCTATTAAAAATATTTAAAAATATCTTACTTTAAATTTTATTTATGAATTTAAAAACGTTGTGTATTGCTGGAAAAACTGGGGATCAAATGACGTATATATATACGTGCATGACCATCAGTGGGTTAAAATAGGTTAGAAGTTACATACCTAAATATAAAAGAGTTTCCTGAAGAATAATTTTACTATGAAATATCCTACTTTAAAATTGCATATTTAAAAAAAAATGTGATGATAGATGCAGTAATGAAACGGTTAATACGCGAGTAGAACTGTATTTTGCAATAGGTTATAAGTTACAATAGGTTATAATAGATTGGAAGTTACAATAGGTTATAATAGGTTAGAAGTTACAATATGTTATAATAGGTTAGAAGTTACAATAGGTTATAATAGGTTAGAAGTTACAATAAGTTAGAAGTTACATACCTAATTATAAAAGAGTTTCCTGAAGAATAATTTTAACTTTAAAATTACATAATTAAAAAAAAATTGATGACAGATGCAGTAATAAAATGGTTAATACGCGAACAGAACTGTATTTTGCAACTTAGTGTGAAATACTGTTTTTCTTTATTTCTAAACAATCGATTTCTTATTTTCTTGTTTAACATCGAGGTACAAAAATATGGATGACACTTGGAAATTATGTATTCTGAATCACTGACGTGTAATGGCCAAGTCACACAAGCATTTTTGTCACACAAGTATACCACATTTCATAGTTCTAGCTCTACTAGAAGTACCTTAGTAATTTAAAGATCAGTAAATTAGTGGGTTTGTTTCAAAATATGCCGTTTTAGAATTTGATTATCTTGTTAAACAATATAATTGGAGACTTGGAACTTAGGAGACGTCTAACTAAAGTGGTTAACAGCTTCCTGTAGAAAAAATTCAGGTATACTGTAATGTACAGATATGAGATGTCAAAATACTGCTCAGTTAAAGACGTCTGACAATAAACTTGGCGAGTGCACTACAGTGCACCTAGATACAGAAAGAAGAGAAAAGTTGTGTGTTGTATAGACATGTATGGATTCTTGAATTCACTAAATTACAAAATTAGTTACAATATTGAAATGTGGCAATAAATTGTTGCAAAACCTGAATAGAATGGAAAGTTTTCGTTTCCCTCATAAAAAGGACCTTATGATCGCTTTAGCCCACCTGATGGCTGTGGGGTTAGCGCACTGGCCTCGCATGCCAAAGGTGCCGGGTTCGAATCCAGGATTAGAAATGGATATTCGTTGTGTTTCGGAATCCACGTTAAGCTGTAGGTCCTGGCCTGATTAGCCGTTACTGTGAATAAAAATAGGTCGTTGAGCGTACAAACCACCCACCTATGATCGCTTTATTAGATAGTGCAGCCCAAATGGTCACTTTTTCAGAATGCCGTGGTTTTGCAAAGCACCGACGGCTTTCAGTACTCTGTATTCAGAATATACTCTATATTTCAGTATTTTATATTCATAGGTTTTGTTTATTAAAAAATTAATTCAAATAAAAATAGGAATAATAAGTAAAGCATGTGACGCAGCCGTCATCAAATTTACTTTCTCGTCAATCAATTTTTCAAACAGGTGTATTTAAAATTGTGGACTAAAATTGGAAAACGACCTAAGTACTGAAAAAATCAAAAATCTTTTTTTACCGAAAAATATCAAAAAAGACCAAGCTAAACAAAGTGAACTCCAGTAGCTATAGTTCAAATTCAATATCAAGTATGTACTTAACCACTGCCATAAGTACCAGATGCGATCATTTTTCGGCTCATCTGAAAAAATTTCTTTTTTGAACTTAGGTCGTTTTCCATTTCTAGTCCTCAATTCATATCTCAATTAGTCTATGCTTCCCGTCTTTCACTATTTCACAGATATATCATTTCAAACTTTGGTATTTCTTTCTGAAAGTAGCTATATATATTAAGGGGAGTTGGAACCCTCTATACCGATAATGCTAATTTGGCATATTTCATATACCTTTTTCTCAGGAAGTATTTGACATAGAAGCCTAATTTGTTTTCAGTACATTTAGCAGACACTTATCATTCTACTGAAGTTAGCTTTTGATTGTGATTCATTTACTTACTCTTTAAATGCATTTATTTGAAATTCACTCAAGTTTGTTAAAAATCACAAGTTTTTTAGACGAAATGAGCCAAAATAATAAATAATTTTTAAATAACAACAAAATCTCACTTCAGTATATAGAGATACATCAAAAGAATATGTGGTAAAAATTTCAGGAAGATAGTTTGCGCAGTTTCTTAGAAAAAGGTACATGAATAATGAAAAATGCAGTTTTGAGAAAAATGCATTTTAAACAAAACTTTACTTACACAAATAGTCACCAATTTTGTTTTAAAAAAATATTAAAAATACTTCTAGTTGAGGTATTATTACAAATGAGTTTAAATATGTGTGTTTTTAAAGGGGAAAATTAACATTTTGATAAACAATAATAAATTAAAAATCAATTGTGTGTACCAGTGATATTTTAACGCTGTGAAATTTCATAAAAATTAACGTAGTTTAGAGAAGCATTTAAAATATCATAAAGATAAAAGTGCCATTTTAAATATACCAAATTCGCTACTATTGTAAAGTAAACAAACAAAAATTGTCATTTTTTAATGAGTAGTACCTTAATTTAATGCCACTAAAATTAGATGTCAACACTAAGTTTATTTTGTGACCTATTCATATGTATGAAAGTTTCGAAATTGTTTAGTTAGGAGAAAAAATTAAAATCTAAAAGAACCTCATTTCTCAATTTTAATCCATTGCTGACAAATATAAGACAATATATATACACTATACATCCCCAGTGCCACTATGCTATAAAAATAAATTACAAACTCAAACCTGATGTTCAAAATGTACGATGAAAAGCCACTTATCGGAAACAACAGAAGGTCTGGTGCGATACAAGCTTATCTGAAATCAATAACATCCATCAGAAGACAATAGGACACCTACACTAGGAAACTCGCTTATTTTTGGGAAATTTTACTAAAGTAATCCTTACACATACCTCTCCAGAAGTGAGGAATACAAATAGGTTTTGCTTGTATCAATGTTTAACAATGATATATAAATACACTATATATATATATATATATATATATATATATATATATATATATATATATATACACTCATGTCCATAAATTAAGGATTATTAAGTTTTCCCTAATAACTTCTCAGTGGAGCAGCATAGACACTTGAAATTCACTTCAAAGAGACATCTTTATACAACATAACGATAATTAAAACAACTCAGTCGCAAATTGAAATGCAAAGTGTACAGCGGGGGCATATGCAAAAGAATGGAGTACCATTAGTGTGCAGTTGTACAGATGCATTTACATTAAAAATCACGCAACTCACGGAGTTGACTTTTAGTCTGAGATATGATCTCCCCTGTCATCAGTGTTTACTTAGCACTGTATTCTCACACTTAACATGAGTTACTTGATGAATTGTAGTGGCTAAATTGCTCGCCCCACCTTTTGAACTGTTTGTAAGTGATGAAAAGTTCCTAATACATCGCCGACCAAACGGTATAGTGGTTAGCGTGCTGGCTTCTAGACCGCGAGGTTGCGGGTTCGAGTCCCGTGTAGGCGTGGGTGTTTGTAAATATATGTTGGTTTGTTAAATGACGAAATGTTTCGGCGCATTATAGCCCTCGTGTTGCTGACGGCGCCAGATAATCTGAATACAACCAACCAATCCTAATACATAAAGTCTTAACACAATTCATATCGTAGAAGCGTCTCACACATGCTTGAAGAAATTTGGATTAGAGGAGTGACCTGGTTTACTTATAGGGGCGATATTCATGTTTTTTAATCGCTTATCCAAGGCAAAAGTGGAATAAAATTTGCCATAAGTATCAATAAATACGATTTAGAAACCGATATACCACCATTAAAAACTTGTCTAGATCAAGTTAACATAATTACAGGGAAAAAGTGGAATTTAATTATCTTTTGGTCTCTTGGGGAGCTTATGTAATTAAGTCAAAATACTGACCCCAAAGACCAAATTTTTTTAACATCAGATACTATTTACTGAAAATAATTTTGTCAGTCTCATGAGTAATATTGGACATCAGAGGATCTGTAGAAAGGTGGACACATGATATTTCATGGTAAATGCCAGTTCAAGATAATGGTTTGGTGGGAAAAGAGTTTTGGTCTTTATGTTCAATTTGTTGAATTTGTTTAATAAGCTCCCCAAGAGCGCAAAAAATAATTAAATTCCACTTTTTTACTGTAATTACGTTAACTTGATTTAGACACGTCTTTAATTGTGAAATATCAGTTTCAAAATGGCGTTTATTGATAGTTATGGTTTATTTTATTCCACTTTTGTTTTGGATAAAGGATTAAAAATATAACTATCGCCCCTATAAGTAAGCCAGATCACTCCTCTATTCCAAATTTCATCAAACATGTGTGGGACGCTTCTACGATATTCATTGTGTAAAGATTTAATGCATTGGGAACTTTCCCTCACTTGCAAACATTTCAAAAGGAGGGACGAGCAATTTAGCCTCTAGAATTCATCAAGTAACTCATGTTAAGTATGAGAATACTGTGCCAAGTAAATATTGATGACAGGGTAGATCATATCTCACATTAAAAGTCAACTCCATGAGTTGAGTGATTTTTAATGTAAATGCATCAGTACAACTGCACACTAATGGTACTCCATTCTTTTGCATATGCCCCTCTGTACACTTAGCATTTCATTCTGCGACTGAGTTGTTTTAATTATCGTTTTGTTGTATAAAGATGTGTCTTTGAAGTAAATTTCAAGTGTCTATGCTACTCCACTGAGAAGTTATTAGGGAAAAACTGAACTATTCTTAATTTATGGACATGAGTGTATATATATATATATACAAAATCACAACCTCAAACTTTAAAAATGATCTGTGAGGAAGTAATTTATGATAGTGTCTTCTATCACCTGAGTTCGTGTAAATTAACAACATAAATCAATTTAAAGTGTATAATGTAGGGCTAGTAACATACTAGGATCAAATACAAAGGCTGAATAACAAATTTTGTCTTAAGTTTTTTTTTTTTTTATGTAAAGTGTGTATTTTTAAATACTACTTTCAGTGTAAAGTTGTAAGAAAAAAAAAACTTTTTAAGCTATAATTAACAACAATTAAAATATAATGTAGTGAAAGATTATGCAGCTTTTATAATTAAAATTTTGAATAAATTACAAATTATGTTACGACTGTTGTCATATGACCTTAATTCGGAAATTAAATTTCAATTCATTAAATATTATCAATAAAATGCATTTTTGTATAGATATGTATGAAAAAAAGTGTGAGCCTAGTTTAAAAATTAAAGAAAAGTTTGTTTTTTTCAATATATTCAGTAACAAAGGATGCACTGATATTTTCGTTCATGTATTGTAATTTATGTGTGAAAAAACGAACGAATGGAAATATTTCAACCATAATATTGAATATCCTACATAAATGTGTATTAGTATTTAATTCAATAAAACCATTAACATTAATATTCAACAAAAACATTACAATCTATAGTGATATATTTTAATAACAAACCTAAACATAAAATCATTATTTACAAAGAGCATGCGTGTTATCTGTCTTTTTTTATTGTTGAGTTGAAAAGTATATGTTAATCGGAATCGGATGCAAACAATTCACCGACATTGTTTAAGTTTCTACACATGAAAGACATGTCCGATAATTGTTAATTGATCGCGGAAATCTGGTGCGGAACCAGATTTAAAAAATATCATTAATCTTCTCAGAGAAATTCCTGCTTTCATTACCACAGGCAATAACATTAATTGCTTTTCGATATAAAGTTTTTTTTTTTCCTTTTTGCATGCAAAGTAAATGGTTTTCAATGATTGCTCCGATTACTCATTGTTTTGTTTTAATTATTCCACTTGTGGTCCAAACGTACTCAACTAACGGATTGTCAATTTTTAATTTTGATTTGTGAAGATGAACTTAATAATCATCGTCTCTACAGTTTAAGTTAATATATCATAATTATCATCTGATTTCCTCTTTTAATTTTTTTAAATAAAGTTAATACGAATTGAAGTTCATAATCTGGGCTTTTATTGAACCATTGATAAATGGTTCAATAAAAGAATAAATATCAAATCTAGGAATTTCTCCCTAAAGGGGAGTTGGTACACATTATACCGGTAATGTTAATTTGTCATATTTCATGTACCTTTTTCTCAGAAAGTATTTTACATAGAAACCTATTTTTTTTTCAATGCATTTAGCAGACACTTGTTATTTTACTAAATTTAGCTTTTGATTGCAATTCATTTACTTTTCTTTTTTTTATTCAATTTTCTTGAAAGTCACTCAAATTTGATAAAAATCACAAGGTTTTTTTTCCTGAAAAAATCCAAAACAAAAACTATTTTTTAAATAATAGCAAAATCTTACTTCAGTATATACAGATACATAAAAGGAATACGTGGTAAAATTTTCAGGAAAATAGTTTGCTCAGTTTCTGAGAAAAAGGTAAATGGATAATAAAAAATATAGTTTTGGAGGAAACGCATTTTAAAGAAAACTTAACAAAATGTCATCAAAAAATTATTAAAAATACTTCTAGTTGAAGTATTATTACAAATGAGGTATCCTCTTAAAAAGGATAATTTAAATTTTCAATAATAACAATTCAATTTTCAATAACAATTTAACAATAATAAACTCAAAATCGATTACTTATAAATTTTTGGGCACCAGCTCCCCTGAACGACCAAGTATATAAATCCGCAATCAGTGTTTTTTTTTTTTTTTAAGTTTACTGGCGCAAGGGCTGCCTCATGATCATACAGTTCCGTAACAGTATAACAACATATGCAATTATACCTTGTAATTTTGAATTCGCCAGATGACGTGGTGCCGAAACTTGAGCTAGCACCACTCTACATCCACACTATACCAAATCGATAAAAGTAAGGCCACGATGAATTTAATGTGCATCAGCCACCATTAGTTCTACACGCCAGTGTTTTTGTACTAAGCAGGCTCGATCCTACTATCTCTGTACTATGAGATCGACATCTTAGCTAATTAAGTGACTTAGGGATTCATCAACGTTTATAAGTGGTGGTGAATGGATGTTTTGCGAGACTTTAGTTAGATCTATATTAGTAGGTGCAAATGGGTCCATGTGTTTCCTATGCATTTAAAATTGTTTTTAGGATTTTTTATGGAAGTTGATAAGTGTTAGATATTGTATCCTGTTGCTTTGAGTTATAAAATTCATTAAGTTTCTTTAACGTGCTTAAATTGTTAATTTCTTTTCTATCGTTCTGCCATCTATTGTATACTATCACAACATCGTAAAATGTGTCTATTATCTCTGATTTTTTCTTTTAATTCCGATTTTCTAACAAATATCACACTGTTTAATTGTAAATAAACTCTATGTCCCAATCGAAAGTCTTAGTCTTTAGAATGGTGTATCATTTCTAAATTTTGTTTTTGTATAAAGGAACAAAAAAGGATAGTCACAAAAACTACCTTCTAGAAATAATATACAAGTTTTTGAATTGTTATCAAATAGGACATATATGGTACAAAATATAGTGGATTCGTGTATTCAATTTAGTATTAACAATACAATTCAATTTCAAAAAAATAAGTAATTTAAACACATTATCTTAAACACTTATGTGTTAAAAGTAGATGATGTCACTACAACAATATTTGAATCATCGAAGAGATCATAAAAAATTCATAACAGTCCTTGGTTTGGTTTGTTTGTACATCCAACGACATATTTTTGTGCACAGTAACGGCTAATCAGGTCGGGACCTACAGCTTAACGTGAACTCCGAACCACAACGAACATCCATGCCTAACCCAGGATTCGAACCTGGCATCTTTGGCCTGCGATGTCATAGCGCTAACCCCACAGTCATCAAGTTGGCCATAACAGTCCTTGAATTAAGTTACTAGTGCAATGTGACTTCAATGCAATCCTCCCTCCCATGTTCCTCTGAGCAAGGTAACAAAAATTAATTCCTCTGTTATCTCTTAACTTAAGGAAAATATGTGCTATCTTACTTAATGAAACGATGCACTAACTTTACTTTATGGAAAGATATGTGATACTAACTTTATGAAAAGATAAAATGACCTCATCCTTTAGAAAATAACATAGACAAAATAAAAGATTTTTTGTTAAATTTTGGCATTGGAATGAAATTATTCTTAATAAAAATTAAACAAATATATATTACTTGATCCCCCCCAAAAAATGTACACTCTGATGAGATAAATAGGAATTAAAGGATTTGAAATTCTACATTAAAACGAAAATGAATAGTTAGTCCTTAAATCCATAAGGATTAAGGAGAACTCCAACAATTCCATTCTAACATCTCCTCTTCTCATTCCTATTACATTGATCCCTACCAACACCTTTTTTTTTCTGGCACAATCTTGGTGAAGTGAAGAATGAATGGCCTGCCATATCTCTAAGGCTGGAATTCGCAGCAATTATTTATCATTCGGCATTCCCTTTTTTGCAGAAGTGAGACGGGCAAAAAATAGCAAAAAAAGACGGGTCGGGTAAAATTATGCAGTTTGCAATCATTTTCTTGTTCCTCCTCAACCCCCAATAGCGAACGCTATAAATCATATTTCCAGAGTATGTACCTTAGGAGGGTTTCATTAGAAGGGAGAGGTGCCAGATATAATCTGTATAGGAGGAAGGGGTAAAAATATTGACCTAATATCTTAAGACAGAAATGTCTCAATCTTATAGTGTGTTTCACTGCTGATTAGGCGGCCCTTTCGTCATCAAGAACTAAAAGGAAATGGTTTGGAGGTCTGACATGACGTATCCAGTCAGTTTTGTGTGCTTGATGTCTAATGTTACATGCGTCGCTTCTTTTTATAGATAATATCCTAACGCTTTCGCTGCCAACTACGAAGATACTCGTAGTTGGCACAACGAGAATACTTGTAGATGACACATCGAGAATACTCGTAGATGACACAAGGATCGAAAATATTATATATTATTTCTAGCGATGTTTTTTGTGATATTATTTCTTCTTCCATTATAAAAAACTAAAATATAAAATGAAGTGCTAATTTAAATAAGGTACAAGCTTCTGATGAAGAGTTAATTTATAATTGCACATAATGTTATTTGTTTGAAATTCAAAGTTATCTATACATTATTTTTATTTTGGTACTCTATGAGAAGGGACTCTATGTGGAGGATATTTTGGTATTCTGGGTGATGATTTTTGTGATGTTCTTTATTCTACCATTGTATAAAACAAAAATAGAAAATATAATGTCAATTTAAAAACTAAGAAACATCTTTTGATTAAGAGTTAATTTATAATTGCACATAAATTTATTTATTTGAAATTCAAAGTTATAAACAAATTATTTTTTATTTTTTTACTCTATGAGAAGGGACTCTATGTAGAGGATATTTTGGTATTCTGGGCTATATTTTTTGTGATGTTCTTTTTTCTACCTTTATACAAAACTAAAATAGAAAATAGATTGTCAATTTAAAAGCTAAGCTACCGCTTCTGATAAAAAGTTAATTTATAATTGCGCATAATGTTATTTGTTTGAAATTCAAAGTTATATATAAATTATTTTTATTTTGGTACTCTATGAGAGGGGACTCTATGTAGAGGATATTTTGGTACTGCGATAAAGGACTCTATGTAGAGGATATTTTGGTACTGTGATAAAGGACTCTATATTGAGGATAGTTTGGATCTCTATGAGAGGGAACTCTTTGAGGATACTTTGGTTTGTTTGTACACTCAACGACCTATTTTTGTGCACAATAACGGCTAATCAGGCCAAGACCTACAGCTTAACGTGGATTCCGAACCACAACGAACATCCATGCCTAACAAAGGATTCATACCCGGCACCTTTGGCATGCGAGGCCAGAGCTCTAACCCCACAGCCATCAGATTGGCAATTGCTTGGTACTCTATAAAAAAGGATTTTATGTCGGGAATTCGGCCTGGCGATGATTCCCTTTTCTCCCATTGTACTTTAAACTACAGAAAATCAATGCATTACAATTTAACCGATTTAGGTCTCCGCTTTAAACAGGTCGTTTTTTTTCCATGTAAATTGAAGTTAAATATTAGAAAAAAAGTTCTCTTGGACACTCTATGATGGGATGGGATACAATTGATATCCATATCGATCATCTAAGCGAGCCGTGCAGCGCCAAATTCTTCTTTCCAAATCAAATTTATATCTCTCAGCAATAAAATACAATGACTATTTCAGAGGAGCTTCCAATAAAGTAATTGCTCTAAGCAATCCTAAATACGCTAACTGCGCATGGATCCACTAGTATTATATCATATACCAACTACATGTATACTCGTGTGTATTTATTTATGGATAAAATTAATATTGTGTATCTATATTTAAAAATAAAATTAAAAAAAATAATAATAATAATTTAAAAGCATAACAATGCAGATAAGATCATTATACGTATAACTTATGCAGATGAAAATGTTAAGAGCCTGTAGTGGATATAATTTGTACTTTTAAAAAATGTATTGATTGTTATTAGTTAACTTTAAAGTTGTTAACTTTTCAAACTAAATTATATTATTAACCAAATTGAATAATAAGTAATACCTTAACATTGTAAAATAAAGTAATTTGATAATAATAATGGTAAGATCATAACCGTAATCAAACATCTTTAAAAGCTTTGAGGAAGATAAAATCATAATTACATTTTATAAAGAATAACACACACTTATCCATATGTAAATCTATATTTCCGTCCATTCCTAATTGCACAGTATAAGAAAAGGGAAGATAGCAAAATATGTAAACTTTCCTTGTAATAGGTTGAAGCTGAAATTATGTATATTCATTTATGTTTTGCCTTTTATCTTACTCTAACATCCTTGAATTTTTCAAACTATCTTACATTAACAGGTTTACTTTCGTCAAACCATCATTTAATCTAGTCATCCTTTTATATTTATCTCTTTGAAATATTGGCATAATTTATTTTTTCACTGTATGTAACTTGATCGTAGTGGTGTCCCTTTAAGGGGTCCGGCACATGAACAAATTTCAGATTATTAATTCCGAGTTTATTACTGTTCATTAAAATATAAATTTTTGTCTTTAAAATGATTCCATATTTGTAATTATATCTTTTTCAAAGTATTTTTAATAATATTTTGAAGTAATCAAAATTTAGGTATTATGAATGTTTTTTAACTTCAAAGTCGAATTCCTCAAAATGCTGGGGTTTTTTTATGTTTAGGGGCACATAGCTTAAAATCTATACGACATAAATGCTTGAAATGTTTTATACATATTTCTCTAATGTATTTAAGTACTTTAACTCGAGGAATTATTGATAAGTTGCATACTTAAAAAAAAAAAAAAATCGTCTAAAATTTTATAATTTCTCTTAAAAATTTTTTTTGAAAATCGTAATTATTTTAATTTTTAAAAAATAACAAAAATCTCGTGTTAAAGTATTCAAAAGTATCTAAATATTATACTATGAAAGTTTCATAATGATTGAAGAATCGGTTATTAAATGAGATGCCCCCAAAGTAGTTGAATTTAAAATGGACTCCCTTAACACCATATATAGTAAAAATATCCTTTAAATATGAGCAATCCTTCTCCTGATCAACTATTAAAGTAAGTGTAGGCTTTTACCTAAATTACATTAAATATATTCAAGGCAAGAGTTTATGAAAATATTCGAAAGAGTTTCGGTAGTATGTGAATTTTCATTCTCATCTTTTACAGTAAACCATCAAATATGTAACTGTAAAATAACACTACTGAAGAGAAGTGTTCGCTACTAAAATTTATACCAATACCTTTCTCATTTCTTGGAAGTACCTGTCAAAAATGTTTTAGTAGAAAACGATAAAACGCGTTTAACATGATCTAACCCACAATTTTGAGCCTTTTCAACCATAAAATTTTCAGGAAAATTGAACTTTATCTTTAAGTTAATTTTAAGCATAAGGTTCCTGATTGAAATACATTTTTGTCGTTTCCGATTTCCTTACAGAATTTTGTTTTTATTGGATTTATTTTATTTTAAAGGTCTACACAAAGCATCCCCGTTATTATGCACCACAAAATTGCACCACAGTGTTGCTTCTAGAACGTTATTGTAGTATAAAAGAAGATAGCTAAATTCCCGGGACCGAAGTTTAGATGATGTGTTTAGAATGTATGGAAAAGTGGTCGTTATGGGAAGATAGTAGGAGTTCGGAGTCATGGAGAAAGTATTAGTGAAACGGTGGCATTGGAAACATTTTCGTGAGCAGTTATAGTTAAGGACTCGGATATCAGGGGAAAAACTGGGTCTAAATGGATAAAATGTGGTCATCACTGAGTGGTGAATGATCAGGTGGACCGAAGAATCTCCGGAATTGTGAAAGAATGCAGAAGGATAATAGTAAAACAAATTTCCAGTAGATCTTAATAAAAGATCCCCTCAAAGTCACTCTGAGTAAACTTTTTAACAAGAACTTATGCTGTATTTTAAACAAAAGATGGAAAAAAGACATATTCACGGGGTGGTCATAATATATTAACGCTTAGTGTAAAATTATAATTAAATGTCCAACTCAAATTTATTTAAAGTTTCATTTTAGATTTTGAGATGACTGCTAAATTAATTATTTGCTCTCTATTTTCCAATAGATCATTTTTATACATTGTGTTAGTTATAAACTATTTTAAAATCATATTATATTTATAAATTTAACTGTAGACTCAATTACCCATATGTTAACATAGGGAACATTCAGTTTAAGAAATCGTGTTTTTTTTTGTTTTTTTTTTCCCCCTCATTTTTACACGTTTTCGAACGTACTGAGTTCCAAAAGGTGGCCTAGAAAAATTTATGTATGTGCGTTTGTAGTCAACAGGAGTGACCCGAATGGAGTGACCTACGATGTTCAACTTTTACATACAGGTTAGTGATAGCTATGGGACCTGACATTAAGGCTTTCGTCAAAATTACGCCTGCGCATAAGGTAGCTGCTTTTAAAAAAATCATGTTTTTCAATGATGACTAAAAAACGGCTCTAACAATTTTGATCAAAATCGCTGTGGTTATGCAACTTAAGTTGTTCTAAACATCTCCACCTCCAAAATTCTAGTGGAAATGCTCTAAAGGCCTTAAAAAAATTTGAAAAACGGTTGCTTTAACACCAAGTTTCCTTTCTTCCCATCAACAAGTTTTCCTCCCCTGCTTTACTTGTAAGAAAGTCAAGAAAGGATGATGTAAGAATTAACTCAAAGTATATCGCCAAATTCGTCATTTTTTTTTTCTTTCTTTCTTTTTGTACCAGTGTAAGGGTTATTGCCAAAAATATCGTCAAACTGGTAATGAAAACATAAAAACGATAAAACACCAATCCACGTCAATTGAAATGCAGTGACCAGTTTTATGGTACAAAAAAAAATGTAAAAAAAATTCGACACCCCTAGTTTTCATTACTTTTTACATTATTTCACTCTTTATACATTTCTTAATAAATTGGAAAATATTAAGTTCAGAAACAAAGTATTATCTTGTAATTGTATTTTAATAGGGATTTAAACTTATGTTAATAAAATGACCTAATTGTTTCTGGTAGATTATTTAAGTATCTTAACTATACGTTGAATGGAATTTTTAGTAAAAAATAAATGTTAGAAAAAATCTACTTCGTTTAATTAATGACGTTTAGTATTTGGAAGCAATGCAAGTAAATTAAACTTAGAATAAATGAACGTAAATGTTCTTCTGAGATAGTTAACTCGAGTACAATGAAATTGAATAAGAATAAGGCTGTCTATTAATTCACTGTAGATATTCTTTAAGATATCTATAATAATAAAACAAAGAGTATATATGTCTTTTTCTCAATAGGAAGTGGCTTTCAATAGGCGTAGGGCTCTGATATTTTTAATATAAGTAGTTCTGACCTTCTAATTGGGTTTTTGACAAATAGAATGTTAACATTTTAATTATTTTTATAAATTTTTTGCAGTGAATTCTAATAGACGTGGAGTTCTGAAATGTTTAGCATAAGTAGATTTGGCCGTCTAATTGGACTTTTGACAAATAGAACGTTATTTATTTATTTATTTATTTATTTATTTATTTATTTATTTATTTATTTATTTATTTATTTATTTATTTATTTATTTATTTATTTATTTATTTATTTATTTATTTATTTATTTATTTATTTATTTATTTATTTATTTATTTATTTATTTATTTATTTATTTATTTATTTATTTATTTATTTATTTATTTATTCGAATGAACGAACGTTTATTTATTTATTTATTTATTTATTTATTTATTTATTTATTTATTTATTTATTTAATTCTTTTTAAGTACCTTTACGATGTGACAAACATATAATTCTTAAATTTTAAACATAAGAGGTTTTGACCATCTAATTTTGTTTTTCTCAAATAGAATGTAAAAATACTCTCAAGGGGTGAGGGAGGTTGTATTACTTGATTAACGGGGTAGATTTTTTTCCCACAGGGCAGGGGGTTCGTATAATAAGGGTTTACGTAGAAATTAACCTTTCAGCGAGTGAGGCGAGCTTAGGCTTACGTGTCAATGAACATTTCAATGAGCGAAGCTAGCCTGTGTTTGCTTAGAAATGAAACTGTTTACGAGCTAAGCGAGCTTTAGTTTGCGTAACAATGAATCTCTCAACGAGTGAAGCGAGCTTTGGTTAGCATATCAATGAATTTCTCAACGAGTGAAGCGACCCTGTTCGCGCGAAGCGTCAAAAAATATATTTGGTAGAAACATTTTGTTATACAGAATGTCGGGAAGTCGTGTAAAATAATTTGTTTTATAATTCCTTTATGTCTTGTATGTCTGAGAACTAGTATTTCTGTCTTTGTACATCGTTTAAAAAATGGTGAAATAGTGTTTATGTTTGAAATAATTATGTTATGAGGGTTCTTTTTATCTATGACCATCTTAAGTGTTTAGAGTTGCCCCGGACCAACAGCTATGACCCGACGTTACCAGGTACAACTCGGGTCAAATTGGTTTAGACAATTTCAAGCTGTGAACATGCCCCCTTTAACGCCATATCCTTGATTTCAATACCAGAACAAAACATCAAAATGAAATCAGAATCTTGTTTTGTCCACATCCCCATGATGTGTTCTTTCTATATTCGTTTTACGTCGCTCTGACTGTATGTTCATACGAACATTGACCAAAACCATTTAAATGACTTTTTTAAGGGAAAACTGATTTGCATAGGTCGCCATTACCTATCTTCCTTACCGTACTATCAAATCGTTGCCTTTTTTCCTTTATCTTTGAATGAATGCATTTTTGCTCGAAATCGTTGTAATATATAAACGTTTTTAAGGAATTTAAAGAATTCTTTCTACAATTCATTTTTTCAGATAAACAAAGACATAAGTAGATATGGTGAAGTTAGTGTTTTTCTTATCATATAAAAACACCTGCATCAAATTTCATATAAATGCGGTATATTTTTATTAATTTTAATGTTTTTCTAATTATATTACAATGAATATCTGTGCCAAATTTCCACATTCAAGATAAGTGGGAAATGTGAGAAATAGTAATAACTACCTGAGTCAGCAATTTTGTTTTCATATGAGTTGTATGTGTTTTAATACTGCATAATTCATAAGTGAAGATTGAAAACTATCTCGTGTTTTATTGTTGGACAATAAAATTAAAAATATCAACATGAATATAATAATTGGATTTTGGTAAGAATTGGCCTCTTAAGCATTCAAAATACAATGATACATACAATAATACACCTGTTTTTAATTGCAAATCACTGTACTCCAAAATTATTTTGCATTCTTTCTTAAGTTGCATGATTTAAGAAGTTGACTCTCAAAATATCATTTTATTGCATCTGAAAAAACTTAAATGGTGGTTGGCTTTACTATAAAAGCTATTTTAAGTGGAAATGTATAGTTAATTAATAATACTTTCATTTCTTATTTTAGATCTGAGGACTGAAGACTCTTTTAAAAGGACTTCTAATCTACTGGCATTATTTTGTGTTTGGATTCTGAATCTCAGCATCCTGACCAACAAATATCGGTATGATATTTTCTTTTGAATCTTTAACTTTATTGAACTCTGAAAAAATCATAGTTAAAAAGCAAAAAATATTGTTTAAGTAACTGAAACTTTTGTCTTGTGTTGCAACTTTTTATACGTACTATACTCGGTAATAATAAGAAAACTGCAACTAATATAACTCTACACGATCGCAGGATTTTCACTAATTGGGTACTACCTTGAAATAAAAAATACATTGACCTATAACTTAAACTTCTGTATAGCATTTATATGCTTGGTTATTGAATAGAAGCCGAGGAAGGCTTAACTAATACCATAGAGATCTATGTTAACAACTTTCCTCCAAAACTAATTAACGTATTTCAGGAAACCAATGGCATCCTATTACACAACATTAGATGGGTAAAAGTACGGAGGCGATTCAATTGGCTTCATCTACATGCAAAGTAGAAACATCTTATGAGCTAAACAAAAGTTACAATTTTAGATCAGTGGACAAATATAGGGGAATATAAATGTAAAATTATGCATTAGAACCGAAAATTCATGGATAACTATTAACATTTATTAAGAAATAAAATTCACTAAAATTCTAAGTTTGAGCAAAAGACTTCAAATGTGTATGGAATTAAAACAAAACAATTCTTATTAATTTAAAGAAACTACAGTTTCTGTATAAATTTTTTTGAAAAATCCAGTAAAATGTTGTCTTGGAAATATATTCCCGCAAGTAAGCTGTAGAAAATAGAAATGATTTTAATGTCTATTGTATCAATAAGTTTGGCACTCTTCAGAAGATAAGTTGGGTGGTATTACCAGTTTTATTTATTTGAAATGTAAAGGTTTTAACTTAAAATGGATGTGATCAAAATAAAAAATACAAGTATATTCTAACAAATAGTTCACCCGATTGCAAAATATTTTTTGAGAGATGGGTACCTAAAATATTTAGATAATACAAAAAGCATGTTAACTAGAAAAGTCCTTACAATAACTACTCTTCATTTCAACTATTCAATAGCCATTATAATAATATTCTGAACAAAAACAATTAAAAGAGACATATCGCAGAATCACTTTAAAAATAAATACCAACTTCAAAAACAGCAACACTTTCCAATAAAAGTATTCACTTGTTTTATGATCTTATGTTGTTATTCTTTATGGGAAAAGTTAGAAATATTGTTGCATCTTCTTTTTAGAATGGTCTGCTTGAATTATAATTTTAAAAAATCAAATTTTGAAAAAAATGGCATCAATATAAATATTTTAATGAAAGTTTAAAAAGGTAAATTTCAATGTAGTTAAAGATGCTAATTGTCTGGATCCACATTTTCAATGTTTTCTCCATTCTCCTGATAAGGCATTTATAAACAGAAAATTAAGAGTGGGATGTTAAACAAATTTTAAAAGAAAATATATAGATACAATTTATTTATTTCTTTGAAAAAAACATAAGAACTTTTTTTATGAGCCAAATATTAATCTCAAAAGTATTGAAGATTCATTTCTATCGGTATCTAAATAATTTTTTACTTTTTACACCAAATATTATTGGTGTATATAAGCAATGCCGGTACGTTTTAAAGTCATTTCAATCTATTTCAACCACACCTATTAGAGTTTCAGGCTAATTGTTTTAACATACTGAACTTATAAGTTTTTCTAGATTAATGTCACTCAAGTCACGAATAATTAATTCTTGAAGTTAAAGTAGTAAATGGAAAATATATTAATTCCCATCCAAATGTTTAAAATAAAGAAGAGCTTCTAATTCATGAAAAGTTAAAAATGTTTAAACTATTTGCTATTTTTATTATTGTGCCTTGAAAGATATCCCGGAAAGTATCTCTTCTTTACTCAGATCTTTGTCAAACGATGTTTTAGCACTGTATAGCCCACGTATAGTTTTTACTGCAGAGAATGTATAATACGTCCACCTAATCTCGATAATGCTGTGTTGAAAAATCTTCAACTGACTAATTCGAATCATGAATAATTATCATTATAATTAAATTAGTTTTTAAAGAATCATTTATTATTATTAAACCTCTTTCAGAATTATTCTTTTATAAGTAATTAATATTTCAATCCGTTAAACTTCAATAAAAATTTTATTCTATAAATAGATTTTGTATTTACAGAATTTTTGTATTGATAATTTAAGTAAATTTAACAAACAATTATTTTTTAACTAAGGTTCATTCACTTTAAATACAAGGTGATTCCTCAAGTCCTTTTAAGCAGTTTAAATTTGAAACAGCGTCTTGCATAGCCAGGGAAGTAACTTATAGTAAAGCGACTATGCTAAATATTTTGAGACAGCTGCCAGTGCCACAGGAGGTGATTTATGGAAGTTACAAAATATAATTAAAAAACTAAAAGAGATCGGTAAAAAAACTCCAACTAGAAAAATATTTGCAATACCATGATAAAAAGCACTGGAAAAAGATTTATGATAGTATCTATAAAATTGCTGTAGATATTCACGATTGAAATTACGGACTATTCCTAGCTAAAAAAAAATGGTTGTTCTGAAATAGAAAAATGTATTTTCCGGTGTTATCATACAGATTTTCTGAGTTAAGCAACAATGAAGTTACATTCAAACAAGTGAGAAGCTAGTAAAATATTGAAATAAGCAGAAATATGCACTCTGGAAAATATAAAAAAAAATATGAGGATCCTAATTCACATGCGGCTATGGAGCCGCACTGTGCACTTCTCATTGATATTTGAGGTGGATATATGATGAACTGTCGGAAGAGATGATTGTTTCTAAATACTTACCAACTTTCTCGCAAGATTATTTGCAATCTGACTTTGTGATGGATCATATTTTGACATTTAAACGTGTTTCTTAGAAAATATTAATGTCTCGTTACATCTTCATGCGTAGAAAGGGTATTCTCATTCATAGTTTTAAAACTGCCTCTAAAATTTTAAACATAAGATTCTAATCTTTACTTTTCTCAAATAGAATGTTAAAATATTCTCAAGGGATGAGGAAAGTTGTATTACTTGATTAATGGGAAGGGTTTTTTTTTTTTTTTAAACAGAAGAAGATGTTCTAATAATTGAAGTTTACGTAGCAATTAACGTTTCGGCGAGAGTGGTGAATCTCTGTTTGGGTAGCTATGAACCTTTCAGCGAGTTTGTGCTTACGTAGCAATGAAGCTTTCAAAGAGCTTGTGCTTGCATGATAACGAACCTTTCAGAGAATAAACCGAACTTGTGCTTACGAACATGAATACTCTTCACTTTCTATGTAACTCGATCTAAGGATTAACTAATTAAGCAATAAATGGTAATAATGTTGTGCTTTCCTTGGGTAAACCCATTATACACTTACTGCGTAATCTCAGTCCCGAGAACTATGGAAAATGTGACGAAATACAGAAATGAGTAGAGTGGACAGGAGGTAGCAGACTTACCTGAGAGTTTGCTACCGCCTACTCATTCATCTAAAGTTCCTGTGAAATAAACCCCTCAAATCCCCCCAAAAAATCAATATAATATATCGGAATTCTAATTGACGCAACTTCAGCAGAAAGGCAAAAATAATAATTAATGTTTATTTAAAAGAATCTTGATTAAATGCAACGATAAATAATATGTCATCGTTCTATCGTATCAAATGTATTTCATCACCAGTGCATATTACAGCATGTCAAACAGACATAATTTAGACCATTATATTCAAGAATACAAATACATGGGAAAAGTTGTGTGGGTATTTGGTGCCTGGAACTACTGAAGTCAACATAAAAATTACTTAATCATGTTTTTTTTTTAATATCCTAGAAATACTCAAACTTAGTTCACAAAAAGAACTTAAATTTTTTTAAAAGTGCACTAGACACGGTTTTCAAATCAGAGCTATATAACTTTACTGAATACGTTATCATGTCAAGAATCATTTTAGTTTCAATTTAAATTACGATTACAACTATTGAAATGACTCCAAATTGGATGCAAAGGACGTACATTTTCAGAGGGTAAGACGTGGTATCTACAGAGATCCTGTAGTAGAAAGTAAAACAAAATATATTTTAATGCTTTTTTTTACAGCATTAGCCGTTTTGAGAAAATATTGGTCAATTTCAACCAAAAAGCACCTATTTAAAAAAAATAATAATAATAATAATATTTTTGTCAATTTCATGTTTTTACCATAACATGAACATTTTAAAGCAATAAAAAGTTTCATTAGTAAGGTTTTCTAAAAAAGTTTCTCCGATCGTAGTCGGATACCTTAATATTTAAGACTCCTTTTTATCATCTTATGATCAACCTATGATTCCCCAATGAACCTCTTATGATTCAAGAACAACAAAAAATTAAAAAAATTATTTTTATCGAATCAATTATTAGAAATATTTCTTAAGAAAATTTTCATTCTGATTTATAAACACATTAACGTTTATTAACTTTATATAAAAGAGAATTGTTTTTAAATATAACTTTAAAGGGATAATAATTGGGATGAATTTATTTTACAAAAGGTATACCCATGCATATAAGTTCCTTTCTGCAGTTTCTTTATTAGTAAGTTTATTTACCGTGACCTAATTTTTAATTTATTTTACAAAAGCTTTACCTATGTATATAATTACTTCTTTTTATTTACTTTATTAGTACGTTTAGTTGCTATTGTCCGAACTTTTTCATTTATTTTACAAACACTGTTCCCATATTTAATTTACTTATTTACTTTATTTGCACGTTTAGTTAGCATTGATCTAACTTTTAATTTATTTCACAAAAGCTGTTCCCATATATAATTTACTTACTTTTTATTTGCCTTATTAATATGTTTAGTTACCATTGACCGAATTTTTCATTTAAGCATAAAGAAAACTCATTTAAGGAAGGAAGAAAACTCAGTGATTTAACGACGCAATAAAATGAAATCTTAACTCCAGGCTTTACGCTTTTTCCACTCAGTGAAAGAAGAATATAAACGCAGCATAGCCTTAAGGATCCAAAAGAATCATAAACGAAGTTAAAACTTTTCTATCCCCGACTTTTTCACATTAAGGTGTTTGTTGCGTATTTTATAAGCATCAAAGCCATATGTGAGCTCAAAGTGTTGAAAGCACATTTTTACAGTATTTTAATCATTTCCTATCTCTATATTATATCATCCTCTTAAAGATAACAAATAAACATGCCATTGTAGTCTGTAAGAAAAGATTATTATAAGAAAGTTTTAATTCTGAAGTCATTATCTAGACGACAAAAAAAAAGGAATCTGAAAAGACTCGAGTACTTATCCCTGATTTAAGCGTAAGGCTTTGCTAACAAATTATGAGAAAATACTTAGGGATTATTTCAGCTTATTCTAGATTTTTTAACGTTTGTATAAATAAAAAAAATTCCTAGTACTAAACTGTTTCCGTAGTGAAAAGGGTAATTTAGACAAATGGGTGTTAGGACCAGGGTAATAGGGGTTAGTTGTAAGAGAAGTAATTGCCAGTAATTAAGGTTTATCAATTTATAAGTTTATTTTTTTGAACACTCAAGCTTCAATTGTTTCTTGCACTTTGTTTTGAATTGAAGTTGTGATAATTAAATGTAATATGTTTTTCATTTGCATATCATTTGCTCAGGTTTTAAAGAAGAATTAGAGTTTCCTCTACTTTGCCATAATTAAAATTTCTCTTAAAAGTTAAATACAATAATTCTCACAAATATTCCTATTTTTAGAAAATGTTGCTTTTCGATTAATGTATGACGGGAAAAGAAGTAATATTGACAACGTTTTTAGTCAATACTAATTTAGAAACTTAGTATTAGTTTATAAAATGAAAGTTTTTAGCAAAACATATTCTTCTTTCATTTGAAAATACTATTGTCTATGGTTAAAGTAAAATATGAATGCCATACATATTCAATTTAATAGAATGTGTCACATTCACAAACAAATGTAGAAAAATTATCGATCTGGATAATACAATTATCTAAATTGTAATTTAATTATATACACATGCATTACATATGCAAAAAATTTTCAATGTTAAGCATGAACTGTAAAAAATCAAATGCATTCTTCTTTTAAGAAAGTTAAGATGCTATGATTTCAGACTTTTATAAGGAATTATAATTCGAGAATATATATTCTGCTAATGTGTTTAAATTTACCAACAACCCATGAGGTTAAATTTTTCTGACTTCTTATAGTTTCAAACACAATTATCGTCATTTTGTTTTCCTGCCATAAAAAGATCTAAATGAAGGCCACACTGCACCAAATTTTCGAACACCTAAACATCTTAACTAGCCCCAAGAAAGTGCATTAAGGAATGATATTTTGAAGGGAACTTTTTTTATTTGAAGTACCACATGGGAGAAGCCATGAATTGAGAACTCCTACTTAGAATGCATTATTTTAGTCGTGTCTGCTTATTTTTGAAGTTAGAAATTACCAACGCTGGGAATTGAAACGGAGTAATTGTGTAGCTCTAATACAGAAGTTTGATTCGATCACTGACACAGGAACGAATTTGCTGCACAAAAGTTCCAGGTTACAAGATGCATTTCACATTTCAGTATTCGACTGTCTGAATTTTCTAGTAAAACATATAAAGAGTTCATCACCTAATGTTTCTAACAGTTTGAAAACATACAAAAAATTCTTAAAATTATTTTACAATTAAATATTTTTATACCTTAATTAAACTTTAATTAATTTCAAATATAATCTAGTATACGGTGCCTAAAAGTAGATTTTTTACAGTTATGCTAAAATATTGAAAATCCAACAATAAAATGGAAGGAAAAAAAATTAATTTTTTTTTTATTTTTATTAATTAATAATTACAAACTAAATACCTGTTTGGTGCGAAGTTTGCATGCTATTTATGTTTAACCTTGAACAAGTTATCGTTTGAAAAAAAAAACAATTAAATATATTATTTAGTATTAAAATACATAAATTAGTATTAAAATATATTATAAAATATATTATTTCAAATATAATCTAGTATACGATGCCTAAAAGTAGATTTTTTACAGTTATGCTAAAATATTGAAAATCCAACAATAAAAGGGAATAAAAACATTTTTTAAATTTAAAAAATTGTTTTATTTAATTAATAATTAAAAATTAAATACCTGTTTGGTGAAAAGTTTGCATGCTATTTAAGTTTAACCTTTAACAAGCTATCGTTTGAAACAAAAACTATTAAAATATATTATTTAGTGAATAATGTATGGCTAAAAAAACATAACTTTACTTTTACCATTAATTAGTAATTCACTTGACATTGCTTAAACTATTAACAATCCCTTGGAAAGTTATGAATTCTTTTAATGTTAAATCTAGATATAACATTATATTATGTGGTTGCCATTAAATTTTTTAAAGTTTGGTGTAATTTTAAAGTGTAGAGGGCGCTTATGACAGTACAAACTAAAAACAATTATTTAAAAACCTTTCACGAATTACAACGTTACATTTATTTTTTGATGTTATCACTTAGAATACAAGATATAGTCATCATTCAGACTTTCTTTTTGCGTATTACACATTGCAGTAAATTGGTTTGATATCCAGATTTTGTTCTAAACTAATATAAATATTATTCGCAAATATTTGACGAAAGTCTACTACAATGGTTTCCAACCCGAGGCAAGTGGTCCACAAAAAGTTCAAAAGATGCTAAAATATTCATAAATGCAAGAGTGTGGAATATTCAGTATTTGAGGGTTCACTAGAGCATATAAATTTATGTTTTTAATCTTTGCATTTCTAGTTCCAGTTGTTCAAAAAAACTTCGTTCATTTCTCTTGGAATAAGTTGAACTTGCATTGATCTGCATTTATCTTGCATTGATCTGCATTTATCTTGCATTGATCTGCATTTATCTTGCATTGATATGCATTGATCTTCATTGATCTGCATTGATCTTGCATTGATTATCTTTCGATAAAGATAATCATTTACTAGATTTAGTCTTTATGTGAATGATACACGATATACGAAATGTGGAATGAATGCACAATTAAAATTACTTGAAGAAATAATTTTTTGGAAGCTCATATGGGTTACATATTACAGTCTATTGCTTAGAGATATAATAAAATTTAATTCGGAAAGCAGAACTCACATCTGCTTAAGTAGCTAAACGATCTTTTATTATATCATATTCCGTACATACATCATATATCCATACATACATCATATGATCAAAACTATCCAAAGGAACATTTTTAGCACTTAAATTCGAACAAATATCGAAGGTAATTCTTTAAAACAAAGTGCTACATTTTTAAAACAGTAATATTTATTAATTGAGGACTAGAAATGGAAAACGACCATTGTCCAAAAAAGAAAAATTTTCAGGAGAGTCAAAAAAAGATCGCATCTGGTACTTAAGGCAATGATTAAGTACATACTTCAGATTGAATTTGAACTATTGCTACTGGAGTTCGCACTTTGGGCGTTCTCCACTTTGTTTAGCTTAGCATTTAGGACACATTTCCGAGAAAAAGATTTTCGATTTTTTTGGTTCTTAGGTCATTTTCCATTTTTAGTCTCCAATTGTCGTCACAAAATAAGTCCTGAAATTATACAGAAAATATTTTATGTAAGTGTTCATGATCGATTTTCATTTTTCTAAATTATGCATTCGGAAAACAACTTGAATATTCTTTTGCAATGTAGTTAGCCTATAAATCCATTTGGTTTTCCCAATAAAATAAAATGTTATGCTTTATTTAAATGCTTATTTTCATAATTCCAGATTTTTTTATTTTTTTTTAATTTTAAAGCTTTTAGTTTAGCTAATAAATATCAAAACTTTTTTTTATATAAGTTTTCATGATTGATCAAAAGCTGTTATTTTTTTTAAGTGATCAGGGTTTGGGACGGATTAGTAGTTCCCAACAATAATATTTTTTAACACAGAGGTCCACAATTGTTTCAGGGTTAGGGCACTGGTTAAACTGTAAAAAACGTGCACTTGTTTATTAGTAAAAGAAAATTAGAATGTAATTAAATCCTATTATTACATGATTTAAGGATTGAAATTAAAATACTAATTTCTAAATAAAATCACAAATAATTTAGAAACTTGAGATGTCGAGCATAGCATGGTTCTATTACACCAAATAAATTTTAAGAAGTTTACTAAATTTACAAGTTTGGTGATATTTTTTTTTGGATAATTTTTAGATTTTTCCTTTCGGATAAGTGAAATGGAGAATGAACACTCTTTGATGGGCAATGCTCGAGAGAAAATAACTCTATGTTGAAGAGGTTTACTAGGCCATTTTCCAATTTTTACGGGAATTCAGAGTATGGAAATATATCGAAAACTTTAAAAGGAATTACCTCACAGCGGTTTTGATCAGTATCGCTAAAGCCGTTTGGTTACAAAAACTGAAAACATAAATTTTTTCAATAACAACTACCTTATACGCTTACGTTATTTTGATGAAAATCTTAATAACAAGATCCCATGACCACTACTGACTTTATCTGGTACCCTTTCTAACGAAAGAATTTATATGATGTTGTAATCATAGTTTAAGAAGGGGTTAATATTGGCCTAAAACTCATGATCTACTGAACCAATATAGATAAAGTTTGTGTTTATTGGTAGAATATTTGCTGAGGATACAAAATACACTTTAAACGCAAAAAAACAACCTGCAATTACAAACGAAAATGAATTTTTATCGTATTGCCGTCTATGCTTTATTTATGTCAATATAGATAGTTTCTTCGAGAACGGAATAATCGTTGGCAACCACACAATGTAAACAAATGAGTATTTAGAAATTCAAACCTATTTATCGTACCTAATTCAAACTTTTTACATGCTCATAATGCATCTAAAGGCTTCGTGCAATAAGAAACAACTAAAGTTTGTCTGAAAGGTAATCGTATTTTTCTGAAAATGCGGTTCAGCGAGCCAGTCAGACGTTTTACTGCTGAAATCCAAGATACACTACATGACTTCATAAATTGTTAATCCAAGGCACACAATACTATGCGGATTCTTTAAACTTTGTGAAAAGTCCAACGCTTTTAAAACCCTCTGAGGGTCATGGGCGTATATATACGTCTTTTGATCCACAGTTTTTCCAGCAATACACTACATTTTTAAATTTATAAATAAAATTTATGATAGTTTGAAGCCCATTTAAAACAAAATAAATAAAAAATAATATATATATATATATATATATATATATATATATATATATATATATATATATATATATATATATATATATATATATATATATATATATATTTGAATCAGAAATATAATTTAAAAATTATTGCAGTCAAAGCAACTGTACAATTTCGCCCATTTCCTGGACACTCAAAGAGTTAAAAAAAAACTTGCTTACTGTTGAAGGTATTGGTATTCACTCTAATGATATTGGAGAACGACTTGACGTGAAACGCAGCAGCGCAAATCAGTGTTATAGGTTCCTCACCAATTGCCCCAACCGGTACGGGATATGGAAACTGTCCCGCTACTTTTTACTAGCATTTGCGATTCCTCAGATTGCTCTAATTTGGCACTAATATAATATTAACAACTTTGGCCCAGAATCCATACAAGAGTTGGAAGTCTTACTTAAGCTCTTCTGCTATAAGAACTTTGTTTCTAATGATACTGCACAAGCTCATGAATGTTCCGTTGTTTATATTTAACAAAATTAAGCTGAGAATAGTCTCTTTATAACCACCTTTTTAGTTGGTGATTGCTTAGGTCACAAATTTTGGTAGAATCAATGGCCATCACATTATCAAGAAACAGCTTTGAAAGTTGATTCATCGACAGCATCTCACAATTTCTTATGTTTCATCAAAGCAATTTCGTGGAATGCACTGTATGCAGCTTCATGAGGTTTAAAATGTGTCTGAAGTTAGAGAACTACTTTTGTGTAACATTTACAGCAGGATTTGTGGTACTTCCCTTCTTTAGCAATACAGTCTACATCTTGTATTTCACAAATTATAAGGACATCCTTTTTTTCTCAGTGCACTGCTGTGCAAAGCTTTACTGGCTGTAAAGATTTGACATTTTAGAAGTTTCACTTGTTTTCTTTTGCCACTATATCTTTCGACATAGTAAAAATAATAAAAGTAAAAATAATGAATAAAGGCGCGTAGGAACTTCTTCCATCTTTAAAAACAATTGAATTTTAAAATATTGAAAGAATAATGCCGGCAAATGTGAAAACATTACGAGTTTTATTTCAAAAGTAAACAAACAACGTTACGGCGGAAGGATACAGTACAGTTTTAATTTATTTTTTATAGATAATATTCTAGTGGCTGTTTTTGCTTAGTTTTGATATTTTTATACTGATAAATAAAAAAAAAATACCATTTTTATAACTCTAAATTATTGATTTTCTATTTTGGTTTTGGAAATGTTCTTATTGACTTGAAAACAGGTCGTAAAAAGTAGTTGTCGTAAATGCTGGTCGCCCGCTCCCTCTGCCCAAAATACACATAGATTAAACTAGTTAACCAGTTGGGTCCTGATCGTTTCCTGACAGTTGCGTTGTGTTTTATTTAAAAAGCGCCAAATCTTACTGACGTGTTAGGGCAAGGTTCTTCGAAAACAAGGGTTATCAATAAGGTACACCACCTGAAGTTAAATTTCGACATTAGTACGATAAAGTAATTTACCTGAACTAAAGACAGCATTGACAGCAACAGGAACCTACCTGTACGGGAAATGACCAACCCGCACCCAAGAACGATTCTCTTACAAAGAAAGAGTCCAGTTTGAGGTTAAATTGAATAATTTATTTTGGTTGAATACTGTGAATTAATACGAAAGAGAACACAGTGGTTTAGACAATACATAGGGTGACAAACACGGCACGGCGCTTGTGGTTGAGAGAGACTCATGTTCATTGTCATATTATAACAATACAAACCTGAAACTTACAACTACTTAAACTCTGTTTTGAAATACAAATTAAGTCAAAAAATCAAACCAGACAGTTATTTATTTAATTAAACACTCTTACATTTAAATTACAATCGCACTAAACTTAATTTTGCTGAGAAAGTAAACGTTGCCATTTCTCACTACGCAAAAACTAATTATTCTTTTACATAAAAAGCTGTCCTCTAAACTATTTTAAATTAACACTTAAATTATTTTTACACGAATTAAACTCTTGCGGATTTAACAGTGCTAATGAGAGCGAATGCCAAAAGGACTTACCCTTTCATGCTGGAATGCATCTCAAGGGCTCCACCCTTAGATTTAGCTGGTCAGAGCGAGAGATTTGCGTCTCCCACGCACTTGTTGGCAGACAAGGTAGCCAGAGCAGAGAGGGTCGTGAAGTCGTCATTTTTTAGAGTTGTACCAGCTTTTAAAAACTTGGTCAGAATGCTATTGGTTCTCTATTAGCTTTGCTATAGGTTAGGCGCCCTTCATTGGACCATAACCTACACCCTACAAGCAATAAGGGCTGAACCCTTTTGCCCGGCCAGGCGACTATTGGTTTCGTTGCGAAATTCACCTCTCTGACCTACGTCACATAAACACATCCAGCTTGACATTCAGCATCGAAATATATCCTACTTGCATCCGCTCTAAGCCAGCCTAGGCCAGACAAAAATTCCCTAACACAATTCTTTTCCCCAAAACATCTGGTTTTAACGAGGCAGAGGACAGTAGGGTGTACCGAACCCTTTACTTGTAAACTGAGTCATTAACCACCAGTGCAAACATAATTAAAACTTCACAAAATTAAAAACTCCAAAATCAAAACCTCACAAATTAATCCATAAACACCAAAAAGGGGTTAAGTGTCTTGGGTGAGAACAATCATCCAAATGCCACTTCACCACAGCAGTTCTACTTTTAATAGTTAAATTTTAAAAACTATGCACGTTTACATATGACAACTTTGGATTTTTGTGAAAAACAACACTTTTTTGGGGGTCTTGCAAAATTTCAGGTGGTCCCTTTACTTGGCAAACGAACTTGAACGATATATTATTACAGTCTATACGTCATACCTGAATACCGAAATGTCTTATTTTGATCATTCCTTTAGCTATTTAAGACACTTATCGTGACTGAATGGAAATTCAGAAAGATTCGGACGCGTGTGATGTCTGAAATTAATAAATGCTTTGCCAAATAAGTCACCTAATGTGTCTGAAATGAACTTTAAGACATTTGTGTGTCTAAATTTAAGACACCAGCATTTACAGTGTGGATGATCCTTACAAGTGTAGATTGCAAAAAAAAAAAAAAAAAAACTTTGACGCTTTTACAGGAGAAATCAAGCAACGATCGCTAACCTGATATTTGCACAAAGGCATTGAATTCACTTTAATATACGCCATCATGTTATACATACGAAGCAATGTGTCATTTATGTAATGATTACAACGCTGGGCCTTGAAGTTAGTATAATTAAACTACAGTCAACTTTACAATTAAAAAAATGACTGATTTTTAGAAATAATTAAATTAAATAAATAATTTTAATAGTTTACATATTATATTAATAGCATAATTTTGTTTTTGGGTTATTGAAACATAAGGTAAAATATTTAGTAATAGTTAATAGTATCATACACTAATATCATACTAAATTCTTTATAGTTAGCATTTCTTCTTCAAATCGATTATAATTGTGATATTGTACGCATTCCGTGTTCTTTCGAGAAGAAAAAAATTACTTTCTCAAGCAATCAGATATAAGAGATTTTAAACTACTCTTTTTAAAGAGTGGTTTAAAGAAAGGGATAAATAGCAGTTTTTAAACTTTGATCCGTTATCTTTTAAAATTAGGAAAAGTGAAGATAGTGTCCTATACTTCAGGGTAACATATTCTATACACAAGTAGCATGTGAAAGATCCATGTTATTTTCAATTATGTAATATGTTCAGGAAAATAAGGTTACTGACAATTGAAGGGCTAAGTTGATGAAGGGGGTACGAGGCATTTTTAAAAAATATAACTTTTCACAATGAATGAAGGGGTGCGTTTTATGCTAAAATTTGAATCTTACCCAAGATCTATAAGCCACATAGCGACATATATTTGACTTATGAAAAAGGCACGTCACAAATAAAATAATATAAAAATAAATTCTTTAAGAAGGAGTATCTGAAAAACTAGTTTT
Source organism: Linyphia triangularis (assembly GCA_963978545.1). Classification (NCBI taxonomy): domain Eukaryota; kingdom Metazoa; phylum Arthropoda; class Arachnida; order Araneae; family Linyphiidae; genus Linyphia; species Linyphia triangularis. The sequence continues at coordinate 102,463,163 of OZ021721.1, forward strand.
TATGACATACCTCTTTCATCCACCTACCCATTCAATTATAAAGTAGTTGCTGGGCGAATATTAAATTTCCTCGTGAATGTTTTAAATGTAAATTTTATTTTTACAATTTATATCATATAACATATTTGTTCAAGTTTCTACTTTAAAAGTGTTGAAAAAACTTTCAAATAAAAAATAAAACTTAAAATAAAAATTATGAATATTACTCTTATTTCATCGATGAATCGTTGTTAACACTAATTCTTTCTTTTGCAACAAAAATACAATAGATTCCTTTGTCGTATGTGGTATTACTAAAAAAAGGTGGATAAATGAAGGAGAGGGAGGGGAGATTTCAGGCAAGAAAATAAAGAAGAGAGATTAATATATTACAACTATAAAAATAAACTTTAAATAAAAAAATAAAAAAATTATTAATTACCATGTTCAGGACAATGCCATACAACACAGCTGTGAAAAATATTATTACTTATAATACATAAATTATTTGATTACCATATCTCCTTATTTCCATCTTCTTGACAGCAAAAAACTCTTTATATCTAATCTATCCAATAATCAGCAACAATATTTTTCTATTTGCTTCAGTAAACATGAAAACAACTGCAATTTTTTTTCTTCTAAACCTATCACATTTGATAAGAAATAACTTCTTTTCTCTATTAAATTATTCATAAAAAATTGTAAATACTCAGTCATTTTATGAAGAGCCTAGAAACGTTTTTCAATTAAGTCAATTTTACTCTAAAGTGACAATTCTTGACATATTCACACGGCCCCACTTTCTTTCCCAGCAAAAATAGAAAGTATTTTCTACACTATCCACTATTAATTGCGGCGCCTCAACTGATTAAATCAGGATCTCAAGAAGAGATAAAAAAAAAAAAAGTGACAACAAACAAAAAGCAGCGACTTAACGAGGTTTACTTTACAACATGTCCTTGAAAGAAAAAGGGGCTCAATTTTTCAACACTACACCAAACTAACCGATTTGTTCCCGCAAAGGTTAGACGAAAACTAAATCTGGCAGCACGACAATTGAATTAAAGAGGTGGTTATGCAAAGGAATTGGGTAACAGGTTGAAAAGAGAATAAAGAATCCCTAAATAAAAACCTGATAGATCAAATTTAAATACTGTTAATAAAGGTAAATTATTTTTTCTTTCAATTTCTAATATGTAAACGTTTGGTAAGGGAAGATTTGAATTAAGTAAAAGAAAAATGTTAAAAAATAGTTTTTGCATTTCTACACGTTTTGTAACACCCCGTGTCCAAAAAAAATGGTCCAAAAATATATGTGTGTGACACTTGCAGAATTCTAAATTTTCGGTTTTTAACATTCAATTACATTTTTTATTGGTTGTGTTGCCTATTAAAAGTACTAATGATTTTGAAAATATATTTAGCATGATTTAATATAATCTGGATAAAATATATTGTGTCCTTAAACTTTATATCATCAATGATCTTGTGTGTTCCTTATAATTATATCCGTTGATATGTATGATATAACCTGCATATTATGGGGACTAGATACTCTATGACAACATTAAAATCATTAAAATAAATGCAAGAAAATAACTTGTGTAACATTGAATATTGGTCAAATTGAAGAAATTTTTTGTACCGATGTTATTCAAAAATTTTACAATTACATTCTAGGAAAAGTTCATAATAGGCTAATAATTTATTAATAATCACTTATTTAAAACTCGGTTAAAAACAAAAAAAAAATAGTGATTTGGTTTGTAGATCACTCGTAAATAAAAATCTTACAACAAAAATAAAGTTTTTTTGCTTTATATTCCTTAGAAATGTCTATATGCAGCTTTAAATATCTTATTTCACAAATAATAAAATAAGAGTTTATTTTATGCGGTAATTTGTTGAACGAATGAAAATTTGCAATTTTTTAAGTAAATAATAATTAATAAATAAATTGCATAGATTTAAAAAAAAAAAAAATTTAATATGTGCTTTATATATTATGGTGGTATGGTTTAAGTACGATGGCGGGTAAATCTGTGGAGGCCTAATTTACCCCCTTGCTGCCCTCCAATCGAGCTTAAACTTGGTGGATGGATTCGATGTCGTTGACAATGCATTCTTTGAAATTTTTGTGGCTGTCACTGTTACTAAAATGTCACTTTTACGAAAAACTAATACACCAACTTGCCATTGCGCTAAAACACCATTGAAGAAACTCTTTCCTGTCGGTAAAATTGTTTTAATAAATAATAAAATTGTTTTAATCAGAATAAATAAAAAATATTTGAATGTGAGTGCATAAATTCCCATTCATTTTTAATGAATAAATTTTTAAAAGTTACCACACATTTTCACAATAGAGATGTTTTTAAAATATTTAAAATTAGATGCCAACACCAAACACACGCTGGCAACAGAAACGGCGCTTTGTTAATGAATATAAACATTGGCGATGCATATAGAGGATTTATAATAAAAACTTTGTTTTTATGGGTTATATTTATGTATGCGGTACAGAACATGGAATACGATGTTATCTTTTCAAAGAGAAAAAAAAGAAATATTTTTTTATTAATAAATAATAGCCGTCCATTAAAGCAAAAGACACTTTCAGCACATTTCCCCATTGTATAAAATACAAGACACAAAAATGTCAAATCTAAGTATTACTAGACGCTCAATAGCAACATTTAAAATAAACTATTTGAAAATATTTTATCCAAGCATTGTGAGTTTTCACCAGCATCTGTTTAAAGAAGGACATCCACTAGATCCCATCTCCCTTTATGTGCATTAAGTACCGCGGCGTGTGTCACTTACTGGGTATTTGATGCTCTCCATGTTTGGAACAGGTGTCAAATATACAACGTGGCTGATGTGTTTTTACAACAAGCAGTCATAAATAGCATGTGCAGAGATTGGAAAAGGTTCCAGTTTTGAACCCTATTCCCTGTCTTTTGTGTTGGAATAGAAAAGTTGACATTTCTCTTTTATCAAAAAATATACTTTGTTCTATCAATGCCTGCCAGGAAGTATTTTTTGCGGTGAGCTATAGTAGTTTGTTGTAGGAAGCGTATTTTAGAAATCAGATATTGATCTGGTTTTTTTTGTCAGTGCATGTTTTTATCTGATGCTGGAAGACTTAAATATATTTAATGATGTGCACAAAAATTTTCCGACATTTAAAAACAGGCTTGCAAATTTTTATGCGGAGGAATATTTAGTGTGTGTTTTTGTCTTAATAAATATGATTATGTGCTTTAAGAAGCTCATACTTAAAATGCTCAAGAATTTAAGTCAAAACTAGGTGTATTGCTTTTTAATTGGCTTGTTTATCTAATTTAAATTCAAGTGTCAGTTTCAGGATTTAATTTTCTAAATTTTTGAAAAAAATTAATACTATTTGATAACATTTGATTATGTTAGCATAAATTCAAACACTTATTGCTTTTGTTATTCAAATTTTAAACTTAAATTGACAAATAAGAAAACTCCATTAAAGTGAATGCTAAAAAATTTTAACTATTAACTTCTGGAACTCATTTGAAATTTTACCTTTTTCCATTTACACGACTTTAAAAATTATGCTATGAACATGTATGAATTATTATAAATATTAATTTTAAAAAAGACAAACAATTTTCATGAAAAATATGCAACTTAAGAAAACAGAGTTTAAAGTATTAATAAACTATGGATATTTTCCGTCCAAAACACTTTCAGGAAAATATTTGTAAAAATAGTTTTTAAAGATAGCTATTTATTACCAATTTAACTTTTGTTGGTATTGTTTTGATGGGATGCATTCCGAGTAAAATATCAGACATAATGCTTTTTTTATACGATTTAAAATATTGTGTGGTGAAAACTTTTTATGTATAACAAGAGCCAGACCAAAAGTCTGCAGGACACTTCTTATATTGCAACGAGGAAATCCATTATTCCCATCTAGATGATATAGAGTATCAACATCCATTCCCCGATAGCACACTTTTTCTCAATCAGCCTACGATAATAAAAAAACGATTTACCAAGGTAGTACGATTATACGAATACAAAGGCAAGGCATAATGAAAGAAGTACGATTATAAGGAAACAAAATCAAGATATTTCCTAAGTTCGTTCAGGTAATGAGGTTTTTTTAATAAAAGAAATTAAACTCAATTTTGAGAATCCAACATTTTCCTCCTCTGTGAAATTGATTAGCATATCAAATGAGCTTAAATTTAACTAATTTATTAACAAGAGTCAACAATTCAATGATTATTTTTCATAAAACACAATCTCTGCTGCCAATTTATATCACTATAAAACACCTGTCATAAATCGCCATAAAAATCTTTCCGAAAGAACAATGGCTTCTAATGCTTTATCAACAAGTCTTTCAACAAGTCCTTATTACTTCACCCGTTTTGCAAGAATCGGTTTCGCGCCTTCAGTACCAAGACAGCAAACACTAGAAAAAGTCGAGCATTTCAAACAGTACAAACTTTCCTTTGGAGGAGATATTCATTGGAGAAGATGCAACCCTCTTCCTTTCACAGAATCAAAATGCAAGCTCCTAAGCCTTTGTTGAGCTCGACTGATGGAAAAGCAAACATTACGTGGTAACGCAGTAAAGGTAGGAGGTGAGGTATCTTACGGACATGAAAAGGGATCCCATACAAAAGCACAGCTTAATAGCATCATTTTACGAGGGTTTCTTCATAAATAGGGGGACCACCCCCTTGTGAAATGAAGATGAAGAAATCGATTCTGCCCAGTGAACAAAGGACTTTCTTCCTGCACTTTGCTTTGTTAGCGCATGGTCTTTTCTTGTGTTCAACAAAAGAGATAGTCCATCATTATTGCTCTTTTCCATGAGTTGGGATTGTTTTTCTTTGCCTCAAAACTCGATTTAGTGTTCTCTTAAGAAAAAACAAATGTTTCACTAGCTGCGAATATTCCTCTAGGACCTATCAATGGAGTCTAGTTGATGGTACCTCTCATTTGATTGCGATTCATTTTGTACCTAGCTACTATTCAATAAGATGTTATTGAGAATCACAGCACGAGTCAAGTGTTTGATATTTATTCTTAACGTTCTTTACTTCTTTTTTTTTCAATCAATAGTTGATTATAAGAAACATTTCATTTTGCTCTTTATTATGGGACAACAAAGATGATACCGTTTATTTGAATGTGATTAATTTTGGACTTAGACACTATTCATCGTTTTCAATCAATAGTTGATCGAAAAAATTTCATTGTTCTCTTCTTTCTGGGGCAGCATTTTTTTATATCGATATTAAAAATACAACCAAAAATTAGTTTCACTCACCTTTCAACAAGCTTAATTTTGAAAAGCAGTCCAACGCTAAAAGTTATGGTACCATCATATTAACAACCTTCTGCAATTGCACAATTTCAGCTCAGGTTGGTCCCATCTCTTTTCGTCTCTAGTAAGTAAAATACCGATAATTGTGTAGTATTTTGGGGGAAATTCTCTGGAGTACGCACTGAAGATTTTGGCTCTTTTTTCTACTTGTAAACAAATTAAATTTATACAATTAAGAGAAATCCAGTAGTTAGAGTTTTGTTTTTTATTATATTACTTGTTGATAAAGTTATGTGCGAAAATAATTATTTTAGCTAGGTGAAATATACACTTAGAAACCATCGACGCATGGGACACTGTCTCGTCTAGCGCGTCAGATGATATAAATGCATAAAGATGCATTTTATATATTTGTGGTTGCTAACAATAAAGACACATTTTTAAAACTCTTTTATTTGCACACAAAAAAACGAGTCGATATCTTAAAATAATCAAATGGCATTTCCGGGTGACCACTTACTTCATATAAGAAAAAATCCTACATGGAGTTGTATGATATGGAGGGGCTTAAGTTTGAAATGTAAAAGTTGATTAGTCTTTATTTTTAAAAACAAAAGGTTAACTAACCACCTGTTTTGTTTACGTGTCCATATTGTGATGCGAACTATTGGCCATATTGGTGGCGAACTGTTTTATCCATATTGGTGGCGAACTATTGAGGCGGTGACGTAGTTCATTTTCTTTTTCAATAGTTTGTGTCTTTGAGACTATGTTTCTTGATCTAAGCTATAATTATTTAAAATATGATTTGCATGAATCTGGCTTTAAATTTTTTATATCACAACTAATCTAATAAAGGCCCTTTTGTTAATCCCCTGAGTTTATATATTCAAACCATTACCCAGGTAAATACTACAATTTCATTGTTCTTAGATACAGAATAAAAAAAGTAAAAATACTTGTTCACGAACATACACAAAATTTTGCTAACTTTAAAGCGGTAAAATATGTATCTGTACATGCTTTAAAAAAATTACTACAGTATATTTGATTTCGACAGCACATCGTTTCCCTCTGTTAAGAATTATATCTAACCTAAAGAATATGTCACAAACCAATGGATAAAGAAAATGATATATCGTCGACTTAGAATGAAATGTTCTAACTCCAATTCATCAAAATTTTATTATAAGAAAAAAACCTTCTAAAAGGCATATTCAGCATCACGCATTTACTACAAACTTATTTCAGTGACCAAGTTGTAACATTTACTAATCATTGTTTTTTCTCTTCATGTTTCTAAATATACCAAAACGTGATTTGAGACCAAAAGTGGACTTAGCTCCTTTTCTTTCTAAGCCGACGATTTGGTGAAAGGTGCTCTTCAGCCATAGATAAATCAATCGTAAAAATAATTTCTAACTTCCAAAAAATCAAGGATAATAACGTCTGCTAAGATTGAAAAGGGGCTCACTTCAATTTGCCAAAGTTTTCGGCAGAGCTAAAAATAAACCTCTTAAAGTTCTAATTCGACATAAGCTAAGAGCTTTTGATTTTCACTCATTAACCAGAAATGCATTTCAGTGTTCAAGTTACAGCTTTTATTAATCGATGGATCTTCTATTTCTGTTTCCAAATATACTAAAAACTGGTTTGTGAGTAGAAGTGAATTAGCACCTTTTCACTCTACGACTACAATATTCTAACTCCAAAAGATTCATATTTCTACTAATGGACTAGACATTTGTAAAATTGCCTAGACATTTGTAAAATTGCCTAGACATTTGTAAAAGTGATAAATCTGTTTATAATTTTTGAGACTTTAAAAGGCTAATGTTAAGCTCTTGGGAGTAGCTGATTAAAATCCTGAAAACTTCACACCTAATTTGCAAGCTTTTAAAATTTTTTAAATGATTAAAACTTATTTCCTAATTTAACCTCTAAATGAACAATCATTAGGAAAAGATTAGAGCAATGTCAGGGGGGTCATTAGGAATCTTAAACTCCATTTATTAAGACTCTTCCGTTGCATTATTAGGATTTTTATCTAGGAATTTGTCTGGCGTGAAGTTTTAATAACGTTAAAAATAATTTTTAAAAGTAAAAACATTTCAATGCTAGTTCAATATTCATTAAAATATTGGCTTTTAAAAGTAAAAGCTTATTCGAAAGTTCAATATTAAAAACTAAGCGGTATTTTGATTTAAATTTCTATGTAAGGAAATTCAGTGAAGTATTAGCTCAGGAATTTAATATGTGTTTTTGTGCGGAACTTAATAAGTGTTTCTAGGTATTAAAGTTTAAAAACCAGTAAAAAATATGCAACTTATTTGCAGGAATTGCATATGATATAGAAAATATTGAAAACATTTAAATTTTTAAAGAAATCGGAAAGTTTGTAGTGACTTATTTAGCTCAAATACAATTCCCTAATAAATTATGCTTATTTGAAAAGAAGTGAAATAATAACATTACTATATTGAAAATTATAAGAAAATGAACAGAAATAAATAATAATTGGGTTATAAAGCTAAGTAAGTTTTGTATCACTTCGATTTGTGTAGTCAAAAATTAAATATTTATCTAACTAATAAGCAATGATACTAAAATTAATGATTTTGATGAGTTCTGGGTGATAATTTGCATGTGCAGTAAATAAATATAATAATCAAAATGGAACGACAGATTTCTTGTCTTGTTATAAAGGCAAGAAAATGAATTTTTAACCCGAAAAAAATATTTTCAAATGTATAAAGTTTTCCTCGTTTATAGAGTTGTCTATATGATAAAATTTATAAAAATTAATGACTAAAATACGATTAAAATTAATTTTAGAATAATGAAGAAATGCCTTCTTCCAGAAATTTTCAGTAACAGAAGTGGGTGTAGTATAAATTTGCCTAGGATGTTTAAAAATTAATGTTTTGCAATTTATTTTGTTTAAATAATAGCTTTTTAAAGGCTTTACATAAATATAACAATTAATTTAAATGTCCATTTAGTTTAACTTGTTAAAAGTAGTTTAATTTTTAAAAATAGTTAAATTTGTTAAAAATAGTTTAATTTGTTAAAAATAGTTTAATTTGTTAAAAATAGTTTACATATTAAAAATAATAATAATCAGCAAATTTAAAAATAAAATAAATTTGTCTCCGTTAGAATTAGTATGGTCTACATGAGCACGTTGTATCATGAGCATCTAAATGAGCAAGGCAAAAACGCAAGAGCAAGTTTTCTTTTCTACCGACGTTTTGCTGTCATTATAAGAGTGACTATGTAAAAAATGCCAAATAATGTAGAGTCCTACTCAACTGCAGCTAAGACATGTGCCTTTTACAGACGTATGTTATGCTACAAACGTGTATCATACAGCAATTTAAATGCTAAGATAATTAAGAATACATAAAACTCAACCAGATGAGCTTTAGTTTTGACCTTAACAGCCTTTCAAAGTTTCTATATGAAGAACTTACATCTGGTCTACTTTAAGAAATGTCGGATTTCAAATTGGATATTCAGTGCACATTTCCTTGCCAGGTTAATCACTTAACTCATCAACTTAATTACATTTTTCTTATAAAAAAAAACTTAAAATTGGCAAGGCTTTAGTTACCGGTCGTCATCTTTAACAGATTGATACGAAGCGATTTATGTAATAAAATGTTGCCACTTGCCAAATTGTACATGCTTGTTACCTAGTCTTGATGTTCCATATTAAAAACGTACGTAGAAGCAGTCTTTTAGTGACAGTTACTAGTACAATCCAACTAGTTTCAGATTGTAAACGAGTTACATTCATTTTAATCCATTTGAAATGCAATCATCTGGGTGAATCTCCATCTAGCTGTTATACCAATCTAGGTACTTAATCTCAGAATGATAATACATGTTAGTTTTATAATTTAAAACGCAAATCCCATTGTATGCCTTTAGAAAATCGTTAGAACGATCATGAATACACTCGCATTTTGTAGGATTTACTACTCATTTAAGGATTAATATAGTATCCAAGTAGATCCGTGACAGTCCGAATCCACTAAGTCTAAGATCGCTTCGAAATCGTATTAGAACACCAATGTCTTCGTAGACCAATCAAACCGATCCAGTACATATTGTGATTGGTGTATCCTCGAGCGATACTAGTTACTCTACTACCGTGACGCATAATAACATAATGCATGGACTCTAAAATTGAGATCGATTTGCTAGAATAGCTCTCCAACATTATGAACTGCGTGATACAATTTGAATCCACTATGCGTATATTTGTGGCGGCCTTTATTGAAGTTGCTTTGGTTATAGAGATGGATTAGTTAAAGAGCTGGTATTGCAATTTGAACAGGGAGTACTGCCTAGATTTGGTGAATTGCTGCGTTCAGTTGCATGCAAACGAGTTGGTATTTAATCCAAATTATTCTAATAATTGTAGTAAGAAAAATTATTAGCGTTAGCCTTTTTTTTTTTTTTTTTAATAAATGAAAATCATTGTTATCAAAGCTTTTTAATATTTCCGGGTAATTTTTGGTATTGGTTATTTTCCAACTTAAACAGCTAGCAAAGTAATTTTCGTTCAGTGTAACCACTACTAAGTGTAAATTATAAATAATGTTCAAGTGCAAAAAGTTTTGAACTGAAAAAAAATTAAAAAACAGATAAACAAAGATGCATCCTTTAATTTTTAAGTAAAAGAGATAATAGCTATCTATGTAAAATATATAAAAAAAACTATAAAATAGTTAAAAATTTCGAATATATTTTGTAGAATTAATAACCCATCACCAAAAGCAACAACAATCTGTACCAAAACCTTTTCCATCATAATTTCACAATCACCAAAACATCCAATTTTAAATATTTGAGATTTTGATTAATCTTTTTCCACTTCAATAACTTATCATCATTCAATCTACTTTAAACATAAGGTTGGTTGGTTTTCAGATTTATTCGCCCCAAGGACAACACAAAGGCCAAATTGCGCCCTTTATGCATAAGAGCAACCAAAATTATTCACTAAAAAGTTGGAACAGTTTTCGTTGCTGTTTAATTGAGCAAACATTATGTTTTACCACTTAGAAACGAGAGTGTCCCAGTTTAACATCGATTCACATAAAAACATTGATCTTGCCTTCGTATTCTTCATAGAAGTCGGCGATATACCAATACGACGATATTTTTATCGATATTTTTTTTTTTTTAAATATCGATACAAGTCACAGATATATCAATATTTTCAAATATTTTTAGTTTTTTTACTATCGTTTTGTAGTTCCATGTGTTTTTTCGATTTTCTTTATTCTCTTTTCAAAAACTTCAAAACTAAAATTTAGACTTGGCTGAAAGACAATTAAAATGGCACCCTAACCAAAAAGAAAACATAATGTAATGGAAAGATAAGATCATTTATTAGTAGTCATTATCACAACGCCGTTTCTGTTGCCAACGTGTCGTGGAATTCGCATCTAATTTTAAATATTAAAAAAACATCTCTATCAGCAAAATATGCGGTAAACTACTTTTCAAAATTTCTTCTTTAAAAATAAATGTGAACTTATGCATGGTCATCCAAATGTATTTTTTTTTCTGATTGATAATACAATTTACTTATTGAAACAATTTTTATAATTTATTTATTAAAACAATTTTGGCATGAATTCATGAAAAGTAGAAATTTGCCACGAAAAACTTCGTTTCTGGCAAAATTGAAAATCAAATAAAAAAAAATTATGTATCGATATTTTATCGATATTTTTTTGTGCAACGATATAGTATCGATATTTATTTTGATCGATATATCCTACTTCTAATTATTCGTGCTGATGTGGCTTCTGAGGCTTTGACAGGGACATAGCAAGACATTCAAATTCAGTTACAGTATAATTCTTTGATTTCAACTCACCATGTAAGCTTCAAATATTTTTGAACTTCTAACATGAACAATTTACTCTCAAGCAAATATGCCAAATGTGTGAGTATATATTTTTTAATAATCTCAGAAATGTTCTAGAATGAAACGCTATGGGATGTAAGGTACCATTTGGATCTGGTTGCTTCAAACAGCACATATTGTTGATGTATCAACAAACACATAGCCATTAAAATTAGGATTAACTAATTTTAAAACTGGTTTTGAAATTTTTACAATTTTAAGCATTTCAAAATTGAATCTTCGCTGAAGTTTTTTCGATGGTCCTTAAAATTATAAATGTATGATTTCCAAATTAACCACATTAGATATGCCAATAATTATAAAACTGAACAAAAAGTCGAAATCTCACTGTTAGAAAAGCGTTAACATAAACAAATCTCATATAAATAGCTTGTTGAACGTGAGAAGAAAAGGGAAGATCTGTGAAGAGATTAAAAAAAGAGAATGCGTGCTTTGAAAGAATGAATTAAATTAATGTTGATACTAAAAGTGATTGTTATAACATACATTACCATACAAAACTAAAAATTATCATTGAGGATATAAATTTAAACAAGTAGTGCTAGAAAATCTTCATTATATTACTAATAAACGGAAAAACGAAGAAAACTACCAGATTGCTTTTATTGCTGCTTTTTTTTTTTTATTATTATTATTATTATTATTATTATTATTTTCCTATCACTATATAATCTTTAACATCTCGGCATCTTACCAACAATACAGTTAATTACCCTAACCAATCAGTGTTAGAGTTATTATTTAAATAATTAATCAATAATAAGTAATATATCTTTTCAAGTATAAACAAATTAACAAGAAAGGCACAGTAACCCAAGTTGACGGTACTTTTTTCGATTTCTTTAATCATATATTTGATAAGTAATCAATCACCAAAAGCGAATATTGCGTTAACTGGTGTTCAAGACATCATATCTATCTTGGTTTTACTTTGACACATCTTTAAAAATTCTTACATTTGTATACAACTTTTATAATTCTTATACTTTTATGTGATTCGTGTGGAATTTTTCATTATACAATATATTGCACATATTTACCTTTATGTCCAAATAAATTATAAATTGTAACTTTTAATAATCAAATATTAATCACTCAAAGCGTTAGTTTAAATTTGCATATGTTATGCTTTATAGTTATTTTTCCATCTTTATGGTATCCAGCCAAATCTATTATTAGTTGTGTATTTAAGTAAATTTAAGGTATACACACACTCCAAATATCGTAAAATAGACCAAAAAGGGATTTTAGATTCTTTGCTTTAACATAATTTCTAGAAGGAATTTTTACAAGATAATGGTATAATTTCAAAGCTAGTGAGTTATTTTTTTCGTTAAAAGTACTATTTTATTCTGAAAATAAATTTTAAAATTTTAAATTAATTTTCTTAAGAATCGTGTTTTGAGCACTTGGAAATTAACATTGATAACTATAGTAGAAAAAATCAAAAAATTTCTAAAAAATTTTGTTTTTAAAAATATGGCAACATTTATTTTCTTTTCAATTTTAATTGAAGGTCAAAACATCTAATAGTTAATGCAGATTTCAATTCTAAAATATTTTTTTAAAAATTGTATCAAATTTTCAAAGTTAAAAAAAATCTATTAAAAACTATAGATTCCAGAAACTTGGATGAAGGGTCAAAAGATTAAGAATGATACTACGAACTATTTCCAAACATAATTTTGTAATGGTCTAATGAAATTTGAGTAACTATTGTTAAGAAATTATGCTAATTAACGAGTTAAATGTTAATTAGCTAATTAATTTTTGTTTAAAACTTAACTTTTTTCATTGCAATCGTCATTACTATTTATGCACTTTAAGGTGCCAAAAAATCAGATTTTTTAAAATGCTAATTAAAAGCAAAGTTCAAATGTGTATCTACACCTTAATGATGTGTGTGCAATTTATTTGTTACTGTCCTAGTTAAATAATAGCATTTTAAACAATGTTGTTCTTTGGAGTGCAAAGTAACAAAAACCATAATTTACTATTTTAAAGATGGTTCTTGCTAAATGTAACTGGATAAAGACACAGTATATATTAGATAAATAATTGACTAAAGTGTATAGATTACCCCGTTTTCTGTTTCCCTGGCACTAGAGACTGCCATCAGAGCACTGATTGAGATGCAACTATCCATCAGCAGATGCTTACATCAGCAGAGATGGCACATTAGTCCGCTTGGAAAGACTTCCTGATTTTGATGGATGAAATTTGCTGCAGTTGAGCCAGGGTACACAAAATGTTCATAAATTTTTAGCTGTCACTTGCATAATAGCTTGCTTATTTCTTAAACTCATAGTCACAAATTTCCTGAAATGCAACAAGTATATAGATGACACCCTTTCAAATCGAAAGGAGTCATAAGTGCATGAATTATTCGGGTACATAAATATTAAATAGTATAACATATGACGTCGGAATGTATTCCAATGACATAATTAACGTAATATGTTTATCGGTAATCCAGCATAATCATAGCAGTAAATTTAGTGGTATTGTTATAAATTATTAAAGAGTTCGAATGAATATTAAAAGTTATAAATTCAAAAGTTCTCATTACAAAACGTGATTTTTTTGAACAATCAATTATAAATGGTATATTCAAAATGCATAAAATTATTTAGGAAAATCCCGAACTCATTTTTTATTTATAAAATAATACAGACACAGATTAAAATGTATCTCAAAATCTACCGCAATCATTTTAAAATGTTGTTTACCGTTACTACTTGCACTAATTAGAATTAGCATAATTATATTTGTAACATGAAATCCTAATTATATTACTCTCTGAAAGTACTTCGTATTTGTACAACGATCCTATACGTAAGATATATATGAACTATAAGTCTCCTTTCGAAATGATATGTCTGATGTATTAAACCTCTGGTTCGATGAACAGTTGAAATTGAAATTCAGATAAAACCTGCTAACTTTAAAAAAATATCATCAGGCCAAACAAGATGAAATGAATATTGCGCATTACATACATAAATTTATCTAATTATAAAAGATTAAATTATTTAATTATAAATAATAATTAATCTTTTACTTTAATAATTATAATTTATAATTATTTATTATTATTCGAAATTTATTATTTAATATATTTTTTATATTTTATATTTATTATTATTAAGTAAATTAGTGTTTGAAAATCTAATAGTAAGGAACCTTAAGTAATATGTGACTTTTAAAGCAACGAAAACCCATAAATATACTACAGATTTTTCAAAAACTATAAAATTCACATTTTTAATTTACAGTTAGTGATAGGCATATTCATAAATAAAAAAACATCAATATCTAATAAGGCTAAGTAAGTTAGTTTTTAAAAATCTAGTGTCATGAAACCTCAAGTACTATAAGACTTTTAAAACATTGAAAAAACATAAACTTGAGACAGATTTTAGAGAGACTAATATTTAAAAACAAGACTGATTTTACAAAAAATTATGTTCACTCCATAACTTGTCTCCTCACATTTTAATAATGATAATTAAACTTGTGATTAATAGATATTTTGCATTCACAGTTGGTGGTAGGCATATTCATAAATAAAAAATACATCAATATCTAATAAGACTAAGTAAGTTAATTTTTAAAAATCTAATCCTATGAAACCTCAAGTAATATGAGACTTTTATAACACCGAAAAATTGTAAATATAAGACAAATTTTTGGTAGACAGACAACTAGAAACAAGACAGATTTTTAAAAAAATTATGTTCATTCAATAGCTTGTCTCCCGACATTTTAATAATGATGACTAAACTTGTGCTTAATAGATATTTTGCATTCACAGTTGGTGGTAGGCATATTCATAAATAAAAAATACATCAATATCTAATAAGACTAAGTAAGTTAGTTTTTAAAAATCTATTCCTATGAATCTTCAAGTAATATGAGACTTTTAAAACACCGAAAAATTGTAAATACAAGACAAATTTTTGGTAGACAGACAACTAGAAACAAGACAGATTTTTCCAAAAATTATGTTCATTCCATAGCTTGTCTCCCCACATTTTAATAATGATGCATAAACTTATGATTAATAGCAAATCATTCGAAAGCGATACTCTGTCTTTAAATTAAGTTTAGGATGTAAATTTTTAAAAACAATTAAGTGTGACTTGATGTCGTTGTTTTAGTGAAACGAAGGTTAAAGTTCTAGGTACTATCTAGTCCGAAATTTGCCTTTGAAGGATGGCCAACCTGTGATAAGGATGTTAAGACTGATTCCTTAGAAAGACTGTTCAATCACTCCAGACTCTTACGTTTCCGCTTGAGACCGGGAGGCTATTTATCTTTATTTCTAAGACTGGCCATTCTTTCGCTTCGTTGGGTTCTTTATCTAATAACTAGCTCCTGTTCGATCATGAACAGCCGTTATTTTTCTCCCTTCAAATAGGGGAAGAAACAGGAAATTGAAACGCTGGAGAGACTATTGAAAACTTCGTGGAATTTTTTTTCGTGGTGAGAGAATGTTTTTTTTATTGTTTTTTTTAGGTTCGTATGGTTTTGAACTGTAATACTAATAGTTCACAAGACACTTTTTTTTAAGTTGTTTGAGTGGAATAATATAAAACTTAATACTAACGATGACATAATTCAAAGGATGCTGTATCTTTTCAGATTTTCTTAAGTATTTGTTAAATAACTGTACATTTAAAGAAAACAAATAATTTGGTGAAATGACAATTAGTTAAAAATCTTAAGAGCATCTCGATTTTTATCGTCGGTTATTTTTAAATTAATTTTTCTTGGAACGTGTTTTCGAAATTATGCACATGATTTTGAATGAAATGTTTAATACTTTGTTTAAAAATGTCACATTTAATGTATAATGATTGTAGCTTAATTTAATAAATAATTAATTTTCTCATTGTTTTAATTTGGCTCATGACACTAAGTTTCATATATATTTTTAAAATAAGCACTTACCTCTTGCCCTTTAAAGTAAAATAATTTAACTTAGAAACTCAGGTAGAATAGCGGTATTGGATAATGTAGGAAACAAGGGTTCTGGGAAGAATGGCCAGTTAATGCTGAACCTCAGGCATCGTTCTAAAATGTACGATTTTTTTTTTTTTTTTTCAAATATAAGCATGTCAAAAACATCATAAAACCTACTTTTTAACTATCCGTTCTTTCTTTTAAAACTATATTTCAATTTCAAAACTCTGCATCAACAATTCAAAACTTCCAGTAAATTTTACCCAGCACTGATTGAGATTGGCCATGATCCGTAACAACTGCCAGTCTACAACGGTTCATATCGGGATTGGCCAGTGTCGAGCCTATATTTGCCAGCAAATTTGTGCTACGGGAGAGGTTTTATATTATTGTATTAACCTTGGACGCAAAAGAGGTTATAAGAGGGGCGTTCGGAAAGTAAGTTCCGTTTCCATTTTTCTCCGCTGCAGCGCTGCGGTCGCAGTTCCGCGCATGCGCAGTAGTTACTCTGAGTCAAGCGGAACGAAATGACGCCATTTTGAGCTAGAGTGTTGTGTGCCCCTCGTGACAATTGTTTATAATAGAGGTCTTGATTGAAAGTCCCACCGCTTGTGAAATTCGATCAATAATTCATTTTCTGAATGCAAAAAACGTTAAAGCAATCGACATTCATCTGAGAGGCTTACAGAGAATCTGAAATGAGTGATTATATGGTGAGAAGATGGGTCCGATAGTTTAAGGAAGGGTGAAGAATGAACTGGATGTCCATCTGTGGTTTCTGATGAAGTGGTTAGTGCAGTTGAAAAAAGATTAAGGAAAAACTTAAGCTAACGATTAATGCTTTTGCTCTTGACTTCCTACAAATTTCACGAACAGCAGTTCAAGAGATTGTTCTGAAAAACTGAGTTACCAGATGGTTGACAATTTAGGCGAGAACAGCTTATGAAGAAAGAATACAAAAACTTATACCACGCTATAAAAACTGCCTGGAAAATTACGGGACCTATATCAAAAAGAAGTTTAAGTGTTGTAGATTTTTGTAAAATAAATTGTTTGGCTGTACCTGTTTTCGTTTTCTTTTCATTACCAAACGGAACTTACTTTCGGAACTCCCGTAGTATATAAATAATTAATATTTAATACCCTTTTGAGAATCTTTAGGTTCAAAATAATATTATATTATAATGGAAACAATTTTGTAAATAAAAAAGTGTTCGATGTATCATTTAGTAAAAACAAACATTAATATATACATAAGTTATAAAGGTACAGATTACTAGCAATTAATAAAAATGCCACGTACATTTCATAACTTAAAACTATTAAATACAACCAAAAAAAAAAAATAATAATAATAAAACTTTTTCAAATAGTTCTTCTTTAGAATGTATCTACGCAAAACAATTTCAAAAGAAGTTCAATCAATAAATTTTTAGATAAAAATATTTAAAAAAAATTAAGTATTGCAATTTAATTTTTGGATTATTTGAAGAGTAAGTCTATATAGCAATTGTTATGCGCAATCCCCTTTTATACTGACAAAAAATTCTAACCACTTAAATGTCTTAAGGGAATTCAATACCATGACTAGTTTATTTTGACACTTACTAACATGTGTTTTGTTAGGATTATTGACACAAAGTCATAGGATTTAAAGGTAGAAATATTTTACCACACAATAGTTAAAATTTTAAGCTTTTTGATCATTTTTTAAAAAGTTTTTAAATTCTACTCCTTCAGTTTTGATGAAGCATTTTCAAGGAGGAAAAAAATTCTGTAACATATCAGCATTCTCTTTTCTTTTAAAATAATAACTATTGCAATTTTTCAGAAAAATAACAAAACATGTTTTTTTTTTTTTTTTTTTTTTTTTTTTCATTTTAAAAATTGTTTAAAAAAGCACCTTCCTTTGATTAAATTTAAGAAATTAAATGCACTTTTTACTAGAAAAAATATGTTATCAGAGAAATAATGTTATTTGATTTTTATAATACCACAAAAAACTTTAGTAAATTGAATGAGAGTAAGAATTTAAAAAACAACATATAAAAAGAAAGAGAACAAAGAAAAAATTAAATAAAATGTCTAATCTTTCAACTTTTACTACTGTCATAATTTAATGCAATGCAAATACAACTTATTTAATAAAAATAATTATAATTTGGGTGTTATTTGAATCTGATGTATTTGAAATATTTTAATGATAAAAAAATAAAACATTTTGAGGATTTTAATTTTAAATAAGTGATCGCATCTGCCTATTGATGTTACTTAAATTAGCAAAAAATAATATGTATAATTAAGCTAGAAATTTAATTTTGTATCATTTGAATACGAAAGCTTGGAAGTGTGTTTTGAAACAATAAAAGGAAAACAAAAATGTTGAGGTATCAGACCCAATTAACAAGCTTGTAATGATATACTTTAAGATAAAGTATTTTCTCCATTCAATTTGGAAATCAGAATTAAAAACATTTACGCAGCTTCATACGACTATTTATACATTTAAGTATTTTTCATTATTTTTTAGGCATTAAAATCTTTAGGTAACATTTATAAGAGTAAGAATTTCCCTTGTGTAAATAAATGAAAAATGTAAAACAATTACAAAATATTTACTGGTATATTTCTTTTCTTCAAAAATTAAGTTAATAATTAAACATTTGATGAGAATGTTATATTTTATTTTACAAATGTTGATCATAAAACTCAATATAGTTGAATGTACATGGTGGTTATAATTGAAATTCACCATTCAAAAAAGCTGCAAAAAAGAACAACTCATTAGAATAACCTGAAACTTAACCTAATTATACGCTAAGAGGGAAATGATGTGAAAAAAGAAAAAAAAATTGTTTTAAATAGTTTTTTTTTTTTTTTTTTTTTTTTTTTTTTTACCTTAGGTCATACCATTCTTCCTTTCTTTACATATATTCAAGTCAAGTTTCAGATAATTCTGGCCAGTTGTTTTTCTTTTGCAATTTTTTAAAAGTTAAATTTCAATTCTTATCAATCTGTATAAAAATCAAGTGGTACAGTACCCCAAAAAAAAAATCAGAACGATGGCTATATCTTGTGCTCTAATTCTTGAAATAACAAAAAAAAGGTACCGTTGTAAATCGTGGAAGGTTTTTAATAATTGCATATAGTTTTTTTTTTTTTTTTTTTTTTGTCATGAGGGTCATCAACATATTAAAACAGAACAAAACTTTAAAAAGTTCAATAGCAATCTCATAATATTATCCCATATTTGGATTCAGTATCCAAAAAACTGTCGAAATACAAAAATTCGTAATTTTCTAATGAATGGTTTGTAATTTAAATGATAAAAATAAAATGATAAATTAATGTTAAATAAAAAAATTGTTTTTTTGGCCATAAATACTTAAATAATTAATATATTTCAGTATTTTTTTTCAAAAGATAGTTTGTAAATGACCAAACATAAGTAGCAAGCAACTTTTGCATCAATTTCTTTTTTAATAATTAATTATCAATTAATAAAACAATTTTATATTTTTTTTAATAGAAACATATATTTTTTTTTGCTATCATTAGATTCACCATGGTCTGAAACCCCACCACAATTTTTTTCTTTTCATTTTGACTTTTAGTTCTCGATTTTTTAGAGAAAATGTAAAAAACACTCACTTTAAGGGACCGTATAATAGACGACTTTTGAAAACTATCAAAGATTAATTCAAAGTAAACTAGAGGTGCAGAAAATCGCACAACGTTCAATTATCGTAAAATGGGGTGAATCGGAACAGAATTTCTTGAGATTACAAAAAAAAAATATATATATATATTTTATACAAACAAAGCAGTTTTATTTTTTGTATGTATATTTTTAATCTGCCTAACATGTTTGGAATCGTGGAACATATGTTTTGTGTGGTTTTCAACAGTGTCCTTTTTTAAAAAAAAAACCGTACTTCCTTAAATTACATTTATTTAAAACAAAATTTTTTAAGCAATTTCAATAAGTTATCCTTTAAAAATTTTACTAAATTATGTGATTTTTTCATTTTATAAATAATTTCAACGATCATGTTGTATTAGTGTTTACAGTGAAGTGTTTCTGTAAAAAAATAATCACGCTTTCCTGAATACTGTTTACTAATGCCTACATTTTATATTTATTAATTTTCTAATCATCAGTAGTATACGTTATACTTCTGCAATTACAGTTTTCGATATTTTATTTATTTCGTGTGAAGAATGCACATCTTTAACGTTGTAAATAAGTTATGTTGTTATGTTACTTTTGCGTTTACTTGCTATTTTTGTATTAATCTTAAACATGTCACTATAAATCCAAATAGTTTCTATGCAATTTTAGACTAATATTTGTATTTTATAACGTCGTGAAACGCCGCACTGACCGTTCGATTTCTCCCGCTGTGAAGTAGAACCTCAAAAATACCTTTCGTTTTATGGAAATTCTCCCTCAAGATCGGTCAAAAAATGGTCGAAACATTTTCACTCATAAGTGACGTGTTTTTCAACATAAGGCATTGAAATTTGGTATATAGAGTAAATGATGTATTCTGAATCGAATGAAATGATAAAAAATAAGGGTTCGTATTGAAATTTTCGAAGATAGTGTTACTTTTACTTAGTAAACGGTCCCTCAAAAAAAAGAAATTGCATCAGATATATAGAAAATCGTTAGCAAAACATTTTGGTGCAAACCGTAAGATTCTACGATAATTAAAACCGAAGATATAGCCATCGTTCTGATTGTTTTTTTTTTGGGGGGGGGGGGTACTGTACATTACACAGGTCAAATTTCAGATTTTTATGGCCACTTGTTCTTTTTTTTTTTTTAAGCTTTTTGAAAGTTGAAGTTTAATTAATATCATTCTGTATAATAATCAAGTGATACATTAAGAAGATCACATGCTCTACTTTTTCGTCTAAAACAAACACAAACTAGGGATGTTGGATATCGCACAGCTTTCAATAATACTGTAATACTGACATGGATTGGTGTTATTTACAGTTTTTTTATTTTCATCATTCATTCAGAGAAAATGGCCAGTTTGGCGATAATTCTTCTATGGGAAAAAACGACAAAAAGGCTATTTTGGAGAAATTCGTTTAGCAATTGCTAAAAAACGGTTCTTACGATACTGATCAAAATCGATACTGTAATACCTTTTAAGATTTTCAAAACATCCACACCTCCAAAATTCCTGTAAAAATGCTGTAAAGGTGTAACATTTGAACAACGAATGTCTTTAACACTGACATTCGGATATATATATATATATAATATATATATCTTTACATATCTTTAACACAGACACATATATATATATATCTTTAGATATCTTTAACACAGACACACACACATATATATATATATATATATATATATATATATATATATATATACATTGTTGGTCCTATTAAAAATTATTGCCAAAAATTTCAGCAAACTATCCATTTTTTCGATTGAATGAAAATTTGAAAATGTAATGATACTATTCCACATCAGACTCTTTTTAAAAGGTTTAAGAGGTACACTTTTTGTATTTTTTTTTTTTTTAAACCCTTTTCGCATGATGAAAAACATAAAATAAAACTTGAGGCTATATTTTTAAAGAATTACCATCTTCACGGTTTCCTTTTTTTTTTGATTGATTACTATTGAGTTCAGTGCCGTAAGATTGTGTCAAAATGGAGGAAATTGAGGAAGGAATCGTAATTCGTGTCATTGATATGATTAATGAGAATAATACTTTTCAGGTATTGCTTCAGGAAATATTACTTGGGAAGTAACGAGAAGATCATTTGACGGCTCGAAATGAAATGATGCTGATCAGATACAAAAAGAAAAAGGGAGGAACTATAAAAAAAAAAAAATTAGTTTCTTTCCAAAGCAAAAATGTATTCTAAAACAATCGATTCATTTGAAATTTCAAATAATTTTAATGCATTAAAACCAAACTAGGTCTGCGTAAGTAAAAAAGTCTTCTACCAAATTAGATAGGTTTTTTTTAACTCAAAAAAATTCGTAAATTTCATAAAGTACATTAGAATACAGATTTTGAAGAAAAAAAATTGACAATAAAAGCATATTTAAAACCATTAAATTTTGGACTAGAAAATGGGATTGCAAGTCTTTGAATATTTATAGTTATAGACCAAAGAAGTTTTCTTAACATCGTTGTTAATTTTAAAGACTATAATTCAAATAAATGTGTGTATATGCACGTTCGTGTGCATATTTTTGTGTGTGTGCCTGCTTATATACGAAAGTTCAGCTTAACTCCCGAATGGATAAACCTACAATTTCCTCGATTGCCTAGTTAAGAGATTTACCTTATATGATGTACTAACCTTATTGAAAGCTAAAAATTCTTATTTTAAATTAAGATATTTTACGAAACCACATATTTTCACATTATTTTTTAAATCTAAGCTTACCACGAAGTATATCCTTTATTTAAACAGTCTGGAAAAGTTTCATATATACAAGAAAAGAGAAGACGATTCCAGGAACGTGAAAAACAGCTTTATTTTGTCTTCACAAATCATAGAAATGGAAACAGATAAGTTATCTATATAGCTTCAAACTTTGACGTCATATCAAATAATTAGGAGCACTGGTAGTCTGTTCAGGAGAGAGTTCATCTTCGATATTTCTTGAAAAACTTACAACTTCATTAAGCAGTTATATATATGGCATCAAACTTTGACGTCATATCAAAGAATCAGCATACAGAGAAAACACGACTGTTTCCAACGTGTACAAGTCAAATACACCTCACACATTATCATAACACTATTTGGTTTTACGATTTTTATGTTAATTTACACCCTGTGCATTCCTTACTTAAATAAGTCTAGTTTTTTACCCCAGAAATCTTTGCAACTTTACCTACTTACTACGATGAATAATTTGACCCATAGAATTGATTAATAGATTTTATTATTTTACTTGTTGTTTGGTAAAAAAAAAAAATGTTTTGACTTATATTAATAATTAAAATGTAATGCTGCGTACTTTATGACAAGCTATTCGAAACTGATGGGCTTTTGAATATAAAAACGTATTGTTCGAGATAAATGCAGGAAGAAGTATCGAAACCTCAAGTGTATATTATGTAACATGGACAAAATTTGCTATATGGAGCTATCTGAACCTCAACTAGGTAACATTGAACCAAATGGTAGACCATTTAATACTGCAATATATGCAATTTAATAAAATAAACAAATTTGTACTACTTGTATCTTAACTAGGAAAATTGTTTCATTCGCATACCAAATTGAACAAAATTATATAATTTTGCTACTTATCCAAAAATCATTATTTTTTAAAGACGGGTCATTTCGCCAACTCTGTGATTAAAACAGTTATACATGATGCATGGACAGATTTGCTGTTAAGATGTGAAGTCCATTAAGTGGTTATACCTTTTACCATCAACTGTTCAAAAGCTGTTAGCCGTACCATACCTAAAACTTATAAACCCTTACATCCACTAGCAAAGAAATCATTATACAATCTAAGAATAGAGATTAAATAAAGTATTTCTTGAAATGTATTTTCCATTTTTTATTTTCTGATTTCACTCACATTAAATGGTATATTTTTTATAGATATTGTAAAAAATATCCCTTTTTAAAAAAGAATCATTTGACCAACTGTGGTCAAAATAGTTAGATATAATACACCACTAAGTTTTCTGTTAAGATGTTAAGCCCATAAAGGGCTTCTACCTTCTACATCCTAAAATGCTAAAGCTGTTTTCAATACCATGCATAAACCTTATGAACTCTCACATCCAATAGCAAAGAAAACATTGTGTATTCTAAGATAGAAAGATAAGATAGTAAGTAAGATAGTAAGTCTAGCGATTGAAAAAAGTGTTTCTTGAAATGTATTTTCTATTTCATATTTTCTTATTTCATTCACATTAAATGGTATATTTTTTAAGGTAATTCAAAAAATATCATTTTTAAAAAAATTGTCATTTGACCAACTGTGGTCAAAATAGTTAGACATAATACATCACTAAGTTTTCTGTTAAGATGCTGAGACCACTAAGGGGTCCAGTACCGAAATTTCCCCAAAAATCACAATGTTTTATTTTTTTATTTTTGTTTTAAAAAATAGTTTATACATTCCTGAAGAGAATTATGTTTTTATCCTATTCCTCTGGTGATTAGAACGCCACAAAATTATCTGTTATTTGGACATCACTAATGGCCGTAAAGCGTTGAAGCGTCCACTTAAAGTGCATTTTTCGGGCACTAGTCTTTTTCACAGATGCAACAAATTCAAATCGATGTATCTCCAGAACCATTAACAATTGACTAATCAAATTCTTAGAACATTTAAATTATATAGTTTTAAACATTTGTCTTCACAGAATTTTATTTTTTAAAATCTGTTTCAAAATATAACATTTAGCGTAAAAGATAACATTAAAAAAATCGAAAATTTCAATATTTTAACTTTAATTTTTTTGGGATTTTTTCTAATTCACCCACCAAAATACTGTGAAAACAAAATTTTCTTTATGTAAATATGTATTACAGAAAGCTTTCATTTTGAAAAAAAAAAATTCTTGACTTATACCAAAATACGCAAACATCAATTATTATGGTTTTAATTTTTTTAAATAATCACAATATTTAAAAAAAAAAAAATACCTCAAAAGACATATAGTATATCATACATAAGGTAAAATTTTGACATAAAAACATTCATAAATAAAGATTTTTAATTTTTGCTACCGGACCCCCTTAGGTGTTTCTACCTTTTACATCCTACAATGCTAAAGCTGTTTGCAATACTATGCATAAACCTCATGAACCCTCAACTCCAATATCAAAGAAAACATTGTGTATTCTAAGAATAGCGATTAAAAAAAGTATTTTTTGAAATGTATTTTCCATTTCTTATTTTCTTATTTCATTCCCATTAAATGGTATATTTTTTATATCATTTGACCAACTGTGGTCAAAATAGTTAGACATAATGCGTCACTAGGTTTTCTGTAAAGATATTAAGTCCATTAGGTGTTTCTACCTTTTACATCCTACATTGCTAAAGCTGTTTGCAATACTATGCATAAACCTCATGAACCCTCCTCCAATAGCAAAGAAATCATTGTGTATTCTGAGGATAAAGATCCTAAAAAGTATTTCTTCAAAATGTATTTTCCATTTTTTATTTTCTTGCCATCCTTCTTACGGCCATAAACTTCCCGCACCTCGTTCCATGGACTTCAAACATTGTCGGCGCAATGTTTCACGTTCACTTTTATGTCCCGATGTTTTAACGTCCGATTCACCGCTCCAGGCTCAGTCCATCTCGCTGATCAATGTTTTTCCATAAAAATTGCAGCGGCGGAAACAGTCCGGGATATATGTTCTAAGTGTTTCCAAGCGAAAGTACGCCGCGAATCCAAATATCCCCTGGGGCTGCAAAATTCAGGTTCAAATGGCCATCTCTCAAATTTCTTCACGTGTCAACTTATGACCGGGATTGTCATTTCTTCTGAAACCCGTGTCAGTTTGAGTTTGGATACTGAAAAAGCTCTGGGATATGTGATGGGGGACTTAAAAGTAGAAAAGGGGTTGCTATTTTCCTTAAATTTTTCTTGAATCGTTAGGGCTTTACCATGCATACTCGTTCAGAATAAGGCAACGAGATACTAGGATATAAAACTTGTTGTTTTTACTATTGATTTCCTTCAATGGATCATTAGGCAAGTTATATGCAGATTTTGAATGATAAAAGACAACTGGTTTCATATTACTAAGAAGAAAAGTTTATTTGAGAATTGTTCAGACTGTAGTTCCTAGTCACGGGCCAAAATCCAAATTTGTGATTATTTATTTTCCTTTTAGAATTTATGAGTCTACATATTATGTTGACGAATTATACTGATGATTTTTTTTAGGAATTCGGATTGAGAAAGTAATTTTTTTATACTTAACTACGCAATTATAGATCTATGATTTACACGAAAATATTTTCCAGACATTTTCTTTTTGACTGCTGATTTCGAAATTTACATCTTTTGAAATAAAAATGTACACTGACGTAAGTTTATATATAATTCCTGTATATGCTTATATATTATTCATTGCAATTTCTTCTGACAACTATTATCAAACATAATTTTGATTTTTATGAAACTATTGATACTTCAAGAACAATTGCGAATGAATGCAAGAACACTTACAAACGAAAGATTAATAGAAAAAATTTTATACAGAAGTGAATATGTAATATTGCATCAAATCGTGCTTAAACTGCAAAAATACTTTTTTGCGGTGTTGTTAATTAGAGTTGAAAATTTGAAGTCACTTCTCTGAAGGAATGTAAACAGTGGATTACCACACTTTTAAACTGTTGAAAAATCCCAAAAATTAAGATAATTTGATTGATTGGTAACATACTTTCTTTTCTTTCTACTATTAAAATTAAAATACATTCTTTATTGGAATAGATTGTTGCTGATTTTCAGTGAGAAGAATTTTGCAAAGTATTACAAGTTATTTTACAACCTAATTACTTCTGCAATGTGTAATTTTTTGGGCTTGCACAATGGTAACATTTCGTTATAACATTGCCAATGTCTATTTTTCAAACCCTATCATCTTGTCCTTGGTCCACAATGGGCCAAAATTAAATAGTTTCTCCTCACACTCCATACTTTTTTTTTAAATATTGGTCACTATCATTCTATTTACTATAATATAATACTGAAGTAGTATTGCCTCCTTTGATACTATTTAACCCTTTGGGATCCATTGGAGCAATATGCCCTACAAAGTTTATCCTTTATGTATTTTACATTGTAAGAAATAACGTCTTTGCACAATTTAAAATTAAATTGATTATTAAGTATATTTAAGAAAATGCGGAAAAACAAATTCTAGAAGAAAATAATTGATTTCTAAAGGTTATTACTTAACACAACCCATGGGATGAAAAGTAACAGGAAAAGACTCCCAGTTATCTGATATCCGGAAGAGTCTCTATCGCTCTTTAATGTGTGTAAAAATACCACGCATAGTGAAATGTATCGCCAATATCATGTTCTTAAAATTATTAAATTATAACTTTAATTCTCTCATTAAAATTTTTGCCACTGCTCTTAAAATTCTGTCAAAATTCGTGTATTAAGTTATATGCTTTACATTTTTCAATTTATTATCAAGAAAGCTATTCCAAATGTTCCAAGAGAATTTTAAACTATAATAAATTTTAATTACATACTTATATTCAAAATTATATTCTTATAAAATTTAATTTATATAAAATGGGGATTTTTTTGTTTTGTTTGTATGTTCATTGGATGTTCACTACTGAACCCTATTACCAATTTAAAGCAACTTTTTCACAAGTATTCTGGTGGAGAAAGTAAATGTATATATGTCCAAAATAATGTTTATATTAAGTTTAATTTATAAAATCAATTAAGTTCAATTGAGGCGTTGAGTGCAATTTGATTTTTGCTGTTTCCATCCAGTTTTTTTTTTTTTTTTTTTTTTTTTTTTTTAACCATTCATTCCAGAACGAAAAAAATCTAGTTTATTTAATAAATAAATAAATAAATTAGACATTACAAAAACTACATTTGGTCCGTTTTGGTTTGAATGGTTTTGAAAATAAACCGGCTAGAAACAGCAAAAATCAAATTGTGGAATGATCCATTTTGGCGCTCAGTGCTTCAATTAAAGCTTCAATCAATGCTTCAATTGAAAAAGACGACAGAAGTATTTTAGATTATAAAGAAAATTATGCACGTAACATTGACCCTAAAAAGATATTAAAACATCAAAAACATATTAGTTTATCTCCATATGTTTTAACCATTTTTACATTGAAATTAACCAGAGTTAACAAATGAAAAATTAGTTAAATGTTATTCCATCTGTGTTTACTCTCTAGGAATATTCATTATTAATGAAAACATTTCATTGATTATAGTTGCTTACTTTATAATACATCTACCGATAAGTTGAGTTGATATATTATTTTAAATTCAATCAGTTACTGGCTCTAGAAAGAAGCAACATTGACCTGTATGTACTAAAACTTTCACTATTGAAAGTTTATCTGCTTTGGTATTTCAGAAACAAAGATTGCCCCTCATTCTCCTTCCGGTCAGCCCTTAAGCTAGAAGAATTTCCCGAAAGAAAATAAAGAGTATTTAACGTCTCCAAATAAGGTAGAGCATAGAAAAACATCCTTCTCTGTAGTGCATCGGCGGCGAAAGCCCGGCGAAAATCATTAAGGACTTGAAGGAGAGTAGACTACAATCTGATAAGGAAACTTCCTCGATAACGAATAGCAATCGCTTCTAGAAATAGATGCAACAAAGAAGACAGAAATGAAGAAAACGAAAGGGGAAACATTGCAGGATCTATTCTGTATAGGATGAAATAACGAAGTTAGGAGATAGAAAATATCAATATATACAGTCCAGCGTGGCCAATGTAAACGCTAAAAAAATGCCTGATCAGCGTCGCATTAACCGGGATTTTTCTGCTGATTGTATTATTTTTTCTGTTTTTCTTTTGCAATTGTATCGTGTTAAGTGAATTGCAAAAGAAATAAGGTATACATTGAGTGGCCAATTTGTTTTGACACCAGATATTTTAACCACCGGAGAATTTTTTGTAAGTTTACCTTATTGTCACACTCTAGGTTAAGATTAGTTTAAAATGGAAGCTTGTTGCTTAAAGAATTAAGGGACTTTTGTGGCGACTTAAATTGCTGAAGGGATTTTAAGGACTTTAAACTTAAACTTGAAAACATTGAACATGTATTTTAGCAAACACGGCATTCGTGAAATATTCAAGAGGAATTACTATCACAGTATTTAAAAATTGGAACGTTATCTAAAATCTGAATCTGGACGTGAATATTATCGTCATCAATGATTAGAGACTTCTTTGGTGAAACGTACAGTAACCATTATTATAAAGTAAGTTCAAAGAATAACAATCAAACAAATTACTGTATATCTTAATTGAATATCATCTATTATCGTCATCAATGGTTATAGACTTCTTTGGTGGAGCGTACAGTAACCATTATTGTAAGGTAAATTCAACGAATAACAATATAACAAATTACTGTATATCTTAATTGAATATCATCTATTATCGCCATCAATGATTAGAGACTTCTTTGGTGGAACGTACAGTAACCATTATTGTAAGGTAAATTCAACGAATAACAATGTAACAAATTACTGTATATCTTAATTGAATATAATCTATTGTCCATTCCTCGGAATTCGTGCCCGCAAGAATTGACACAAAAAACAAAAATGAACCAAAAAAATACTAGAGAAGTAGTTAAAACAAACTTCTGCTTATGTGGACGAACAGGGTCCATAATTGTAGATGGTAACAATAGAGTAAAACAAATTACTGTATATTTTAATCAATAATCTTCTTCAGTTCATTCCTTAAAGTTCATGACCAGAATAATCGAAACAGTAATACAGCAAAAGGGACCCAGGAAATTACACACATACATTACATTAAGTAGTCAGAACAAACTGTTCACTAAGTACATTAAATGATTCTGTATCGCTTTGATTCGGGTTCTCCTAAAAAGTGTTTATTAACTTCTGAAGAAAACTGCCTCTCGGTTTACTTCTGTTCGAAAAAGTATGACTCATGGTTATTTTTAAATTTGATTAAGTTTTGATGTTCTTTACTTTAGTATTATGGTGCTTGCTAGAGTACACCTAATTTCCAGTAATCTTGTCAAGCTCATATCAGACCAGTTGTCTTTATTTTAACCAGTGACAACATAAACCAACAAATATATGCTTCTATTTCTTCCAAGAAAATAAATAAATCATCATTTAAAGAATCTAAACTTTATTAGGAACTATATTGTTAGCACAATTAAACTTCGATGAGAAAAAAAAAATTATTACTTGCATAATTAATGAAAAATAAATCATTTTTAACTCTGCATAAGTTTAAGTGTTGTTAAGTTATAATTATCATAATCATCCAATCTTGTTAGCATAATAAAAAATACTAACTATTGTAAAATCATAATTATTATTCATAGTACAATTTAAATTTTCAACTAATAGTCAACAAAAAGACACTTTTACACTTGACTCATGAATCAAATTTAATAAACATTTTATAGGAAATTGTTATCTGCTACTTAGTTTGCAAGCCGTTGAAAGCGTTTTCCAAGCTAATTTCCATAATCAAAAGTAGCTTTTAGGATTTCAGAAAAAAAAAATTTAGTAAAAATGAGCAAAAGAAAAAGGAATATTTTAGTTTTGAATATTATTTATTATGTGAGGAGAGGAGAAAATGCAGACAGAAAAATTAAGTACCAAAATTTATGGAAAAAAGATCGCAAATCAGGAATTATTCTAGAAAATAAAATGTAAATTTCATCCAATTAGAAACAGGCAAGAGCACGCGAAAAATCTTAGAAGCTTATTTTTAGGTATTGAAGAGGAGAAAAAATTATTTGCGTTGCAGGAAAAGAAAAAAATTAAATAATTTAATAATCTTTTCTTAAGTACATTTGTACATCTTCATTTTTTAAATAATAGAAATGTGCAACTTGAGATAATTGATAAGGATTGTATTAATTATTTACGAAAATATTTAAACGCTTATCTAGTTATCAAAAACTAAAATGCTTAATTTATTATACGATGCTAACTTGTTTTAGAAGTATTTGTATAATGATGAATGTATTATTTAAATTTAATTTATTATTTAATTTTATTCTATTGTAAGTTAAATTCATTAATTATTTTAAGTTAAATTTGCAAAATTAGTTTTATATTTTCATACACTAATTAGCTTTCTCTGTGTCATCCTTTGTTTCCTCTACACTCTTGCATCCCTTGACACTAAAAATTAATATGATTTAAATAATAATATTATTATTATTTTTTAAAAGGGAAGCAAGTATCAACATCTAAAAAACTTTAACCTCTGAATCAGAGAATCTTATATACAAAGACACACTGGATCAGAATATAGCATATCTAGTTTATTTATCCCTAGGATAGTAAGTAAAAAATGTTTTAGAAATCATGTTAATGTATTAAAATAGTACAGTAAGAAATATTGAAATTTTTATGATTGTTAAGTCTGATTATTGTATTGAACTTTAAAACTTAATTTTTTTTATCAAGGTATAGTTTATTCTTAACATATCCAGCACACAAAAAAATTCATTATATATCTTTTACATACAAGCATTACAGATTTATAATACATGCGTAAATATATTATATACTTATTATGCCATATACATAAAAAAAATTGTGTATTTTCTGTATAAAGTAATCCATTGCATCTAAAAAATTTTATAAGTTCACTAGAAAATATCCCTCACTGTCATATCGTAAAATAATTTATTAGAAACTGAAAACACAGAAAAGTTATCTCTAGTTATTTAAATACCATTCAAAACTTCAGTGTCAATGTTGTGTCGAGATAATGATAGAAATTAATTGTCTTGAAAGTATTCCGGAGTTAACCGGATACAGAGCATTGTTTTTAAGAATCTTATAATAAGGGGTATTGATTACTGGCTTCTGTCATTTTGAGAATTATGCAATTAATTGTTTTAGATGCTTAGTCATTTTAACGACACATTTATCATTTGATATCTGAACTTTCAGACACAGATTACTGTAACTGCAGAGCATAATTTTACATAATTACGAATATTATGGGAGTAAAAGGAAATTTCGCCATAATAGCACTTAATTGCATCCGTCTATAGATATGGACTCATTAGATAGATATTAAAATATTTCCTTACAGTTTTCAATTAAACATTATATAATAAACGTATCGCAGTTTATATTTTCACACAAAACAAAAACAAAAAAACTTCCTCTTTAAGTTTCGATAATTCAGACAAATTAAGAATTTTTATCTCAAATTTGAATAATAAAACATGTTATTCAAATGGGGATATTTTACGTATGGTATTTAGTTACTTCTTATATGAAACACAATTTTTATTTTCTAAAAAATTAGCTTAAAAGGAACTATTATGCTATATCAAGGTGATATATAAGATTGAAAGTATAGTCAAGTTATCAGCAAAATATTAAATAAGAAGAGTCACAGAAATATCTTTTAGCAAAACAATTAAATTACTATGACATGTTAAAAGATGAGTATGAATAATGTTTCAAACAATTTTTATCTGTATTTTAAGTTACAAATATTAAACAACTAAAATAGAAAAACTCTTTTAAAAAATTCCGAAGTCTCTCTACAAGGCGATTTTTTTTTTTTTTGTCATTTTGTGGACATTTTGCAAACATTTTTTTACTTGTAATCAGATAAGAATAAATGAATAGAAAAGGAATTTCCTAATTATGCTTTTAATTTCAATAATACTACTACTTAGTGGCAAAACGGCATGGATAAAGTATTTAAGTACGTAAAATATATAGTTTTAATATGACGAAGAATATGATTCTGAGTATCAAGTTCATCATCTTACTGAAAATTTAGATATTTAATTTTTTTTTGTATGCAACTCTATAACCAAGTTGTATTATATAAAAAAAGCTTAACTTATAAGTTTCTTAAAATTCTGCTCTTCTAATTTGATTGTAAGTGAACAAATGTACACAAAATGCACAGTTATCAACAGAAAATCCCCCAATTATATACATTGCAAATACAAATACAAATGTTAAGACCAACAACAGGCTCAAGGCCCATCAGGGTTGGTCGAGTAAAAAATATTTATATACACGCATATAGAAAGAGAATTTGCATACATAACAGAAAACACATAAATTGATGAATAACATCATAGAAGATACATGATTTGTTGAATAAAATACCGAAATCGCATATTAATATACCAAGATTATTAATTTTACAAAATTAACATAATTACACCACCTACAGGACATAAATAATATACTTACAAAATATAATTAAATGTATAATTACTTATTGCTCAAATTATACATTTTTTTTTTTTTTTTTATAAATTAAAAATGTTACAAAATAAATTTATTTTATTATTACAAACAGTTTTATTATATTCAAAATATCTATATAAAGGTAATTAAAAACATATTAAAAAATAAAAGTAGATTTAAATACATAGAAGCGAAAGAGAAGCTGGCTTTGTTTAAGGGAGACATCAAAATATTCCTAAACACGTTACTTAGAAAGAAAGAAACGTTACCGATATTTTAATACCTCTAATGATTGTTTGTTAATTTTTTAGCAATGGATATCATTATTTACCTTTGGGGATATTGCACTCCATTATTCTAAAACGAATAAAGGATATCAAATGAAAGGACAAAAGACTTTTTTACACTACAGTTCCTTGTTTTAATCCCTTCGTAATTTATTCACACCAATACATTAATTTTGAAATTCTTTCAGCTTTTGTATCATTTCGAGATTTATCATTAATTGTCTGTTTAATTATATAGAAACTTAGCGTAATTAAAATAATGAGATTAAGTTGAAGCTTAGGAATTAAATTTTCTTATCAATTTTCCCCTTATCTCTCTAAGTGAATTATTTTTTACAGCTTATTCATATTTAGAGAAGGAAATTAAAATTGTTGCTTTTTCTGTAAATGCTTAGTTAAGTTATTATTATTATTATTACTTAATTATCTAATAATGTGAAAAATTAATTAAACATTATTTAATTATTAATTCTAGAATAATTAAAAGTGCACTTTTTTAATGCAAACTTAAATAATTATGAAAAGCATCGCAAAAATATTTTTTGTATGAACACATTAAATAAAATTATTGAGAATTGTTTTTGTCAAAATAACAAATTGATAATTTAAATGGGACATTTAAGTTTTTCTGCACGTATCTTTAGTTTTGTCCCGATACTAAGTATTGAAAAGTGCTTCAATTGATCTGTACAATTAAATGTATTGAAAGAATATACTTTCATAATAAAACCAAGAATGTAACTAATTACATTTTCATTATTTATTATATTTAACTATAGTTCATTTTAGTTTAAAACGTAGTTTTTCCATCAATGATTCTGCATGTAACTTGAAAATATGTATATTTCTTTATAATGCAATTATATGTGTAGCGAAGTATTTGCATTTGTTTATAGAGTAAAAAAATCAGCAACTTGAACCAAGTGCCGAGTTCATTAAATTGAAAGAAGCTGATAACAGTTCTACTAAGTTTGTAGCACTAGTATGAATTCGATTTAATTTTGATTTCAATTAATTTCGTAGTATACAGTATGTCTACAAATTAGTTGGGCAATGGAGTTCAAATACATCTGTATAACTCTTAATAACTACGCATTATTAACCATTCTTTTCCCCAACTAATTTATGTTCACCACACCATTCTGTATGCAAAAAAAAAAAAAAAATGTTTATTATACCTAGTTATTATAAGTTAAGCCCAACTAATTTGTAGACACCCTGTATTTAAGAATATATAAGTGTGCACCATCATGCTATTCATTCAACCTAAAAAAAAATCTGAAATCTATCATACAATTAACATTGCACTTTATAAAAGGTGCAAAGATTACACATGTCACGTACGGGTCCTCACTGCAAAGACTACAAAAAAAAAAAAAAAAAAAAAACGTGAATCGTTTACA
Source organism: Linyphia triangularis (assembly GCA_963978545.1). NCBI lineage: Eukaryota > Metazoa > Arthropoda > Arachnida > Araneae > Linyphiidae > Linyphia > Linyphia triangularis. Next base: position 102,498,007 of record OZ021721.1, read on the forward strand.
GGGCAAGGCATCCACTATGCAAGGCCAAAAAATAAAATCGTTATGCCTCGGCAACGATACGAGAGGTAGGCGGCAAAGCGACGACGCTTACGGTTGTGCTTACTGTGAGTACAATGAAAGTAGGGACCAGCCGACTATAATAAGCACGAACATCTGGCTGAAATATTATTTAATCTTCACCTCCCTTCCCTTGACATTATTTTTGCCCAGTGACATTTCAGTTGTTTAAAAGCTCTCGTCCAGTAAAATTGACAGAAAAGTAAAAAATACTTTAAGAGCTAACGATTAAGCTTACTATGAGTACAAAGAAAGTAGGGGCCATCAGACTATAATAAGCACGAGCGTCTGGGTGAAATATTTTGCCGCTTGATCTGCACCTATTACTACCCCTCCTTTGACATTAATTTTTGCCCAGTGACATTTCAGTTGTTTAAACGCTTTCGACCAGTAAAATTGGCAAAAAAGAGAAAATACTTTAAGAGCTAACGATTAAACTTACTATGAGTACAATGGAAGTAGGGAGCAGTCAACAATAATAAACACGAGCGTCTGAGTTAAATATTTTGCCGCTTGATCTTTACCGCTTACCGCCCTTCCCTTGACTTTAGTTTTTGCCCAGTGACATTCCAGTTGTTTAAAAGCTCTCGTCCAGTAGTAAAATTACCAGAAAAGAGAAAATACTTTAAGAGCTTACGATTAAGCTTACTATGAGTACAATGAAAGTAGGGGCCAGCCGACTATAATAAGCACGAGCGTCTGGATGAAATATTTTGCCGCTTGATCTTCACCTCTTACTGCCCCTACCTTGACATTAATTTTTGCCCAGTGACATTTCAGTTGTTTAAAAGCTCTCGTCCAGTAAAATTGGCTGAAAAGAGAAAGTTGACAGACATCAAGTGAGAAGCTTTGATCTTGGGAGTTCAATGCTGGTCATTTTTGTGGAATTGCAAACGTAATGACATTTAAATAGGGGTTTGGTTTTACATTAATTAAAAAAAAATATTTGGAAATATAATTTTAAATGCTATTTTATTATTATTATTATTTAATTATGTTGATGTGCATGTTTCATGATACTCTCTCCACCATAAAACAATTTTGGATTTAAAGATATCTCATCTTGTAGGTGATAATCACTCAAAATGAGTAGCTCATTAATTTCACTTAAGGTATACGTATAGGTTTCAAAATGCAAAAACCGGTGAAGATTTGTGAGATCTCAAAAAACAAAATAAAAATAACACAACATTTATATAAAATAACAAAAAAATAACACAAGCCCTATGATGGAGGAGTATACTAAAATATAAATATATAATAATTAATATAATAAGAACAGTTTTTGATATCTAAAATGATCTTTGAAAAGTTTTTCTCAAAATGTAGCATCTTCAATTTTGCATTTAATTCAATCAGTAATAACTCCAGTTTAAATAATATTTTTTTATTTTGTTTTTACTATAAAATCTGCATAAGTTTCTGAATGTTTTGACCCTAAATACTAAGTGATTGGTAAATAAATATATTTTCATAGATTTTTAAATATAAGATTTTGTATAAAAACATGAATTTTTCGCATACATTCAATTAAAGCAAGGTATTGAAAAATATACTCACTGCATAATTCTGTTAATAAGGTCAAAACATAGAGCAGAGTATTCTGCATTATTGAACACCAATATTGTATCCGTGGGTGAATTAGATTTATTGTTATTACCGTTCAAATTAGCCTAATTAATTGATTAAATGTTAATTAATTATTAAAATTAATGATATTTTTTTTTTTTTAAATATTGGAAACAGCTTCACAAATAATGTATTTTTCAATGTGCAAAGGTCTCAGTTTTATATTGGGATATTATCACCAGGATATACAAGGAGAGACCAAAAAGTAAGATGACTGATGTCATAATAATCACTGTATTATATATTTGCAGATAAATACATCACTGTCCTTCAAAGTAGTTCCCGCCGTTTACAATACACTTTTGACAACGTTCATATAAGTTCTTGAAACTTCTGAAAAAGTCCTCCTTTGAGACTGTCTTAAATTCCTTGGTAACAGCAGCTTGAATGTCTGAGATGCTTGAAAATCGGTTTCCCTTCACTGCCAATTTCAGTCTCAGAAAGAGAAAAAAATCTACTGGCGCTAGATCAGGGGAATTAGGAGGGTGTATTACTGTAATACAAGTATTACACCCTCCTTATTCCCCCTATGAAATCGGCACTGAAGGGAAATCGATTTAAGGAACTTATTGACCAAGGAACTTAAGACAGTCTCAAAAGGAGGATTATTTCTGAAGTTGCAAGAACTTGTATGAATGATGTCAGAAATGTATTGTAGACGGCGGGAACTACTTTCAAGGACAGTGATGTATGTATCTGCAAATATATAATACAGCGATTATTATGACATCAGTCACCTTATTTTTCGGTCCCACCTTGTATTATCACTTTTATTGTAACCAGCACCGCTTTTGTCGCTCGTATTGTAACCCGGGGCCTTAAACAAAAGTAATCGCTGTTGTCTTAAAGAAGTTGCTAGGTTTTGAAGTTACCCCACAGAGACTTCAATTAGTCAAACTATATATAGTTGTTTGAGCTACTAATTCAATTAAACTACTAACTCATTTTTAAGAATATAAGAATAAGAATTTTTTAGGTACAATACAATATTTCAAAGTGTAAACCAGCAAAAATCTTAAAGTAATAACCAACAACAATTTTTTAGTATTGTTACACGTTTTTGCTGAAATTATAAAGGAAAAACATTAAACTTAAAAATTAATTCCGTCGTAGTTTATGTTGAAGTAAACGAGAAGCTGATTTAAAACTTCCGTTCCAATTTCAGTCCAATTTCCGCATCATGTATGTATCTAATACAGATATCTTAATAAATCTATATATACCTTTCTGTGCTTAATGGTTCTTGAAATTTGGATCGATACCCATTCAAATCATTCTGAATTGTCCGATACGCTAAAGTTAATGCAGAGAACGAATGATTTTCTGCTAAATAGTTTTAAGCGTAAATTGCTTCAACTATTCACGGTATACTGAATTAAATTATAATGTAATTATACAAATATAAAGACGATGAAATATTTCCGTATTCCTTAGAAATTTAGGCGTGTGGTCAGAAGTTACTTGGATTTATTCAACTTAGAAGTTCGTTGTTGCTAGGATACAAATATAAGTTCCAAAAATGCTACAGACACAAGGCCCATCTAGGTTAGACGAACTTAACTTTTCTAAAAAAAAAAACCTTGAACAGATACAGATGTCATTTAAAACTGTTTACTCCATTAAAATTTACTATGTGAAAAAGTTTAAGATTTAAGCATGGTACAGTACACAAAAAAAAAAAACGAACAATAGCTATATCCTGTATTCTAATTGATGAAATAACAAAAATCAAGAACCATTGTAATTCGTGGAAGGTCTTTATTAATTTTATATAGAAATTTTTATCATGAGGGGAATTTTTATCATTTTTATTATGAAAACTAAACCAAACTTTCAAAAGTTCAATGGCTACCCCTTAATATTATACCATATTTAGATTTAGAATAAAAAAGAATGTCTAAATACCAAATTTCATAGTTTTGATGTAAAAAAAATGACATTGTTATTCACTTTTTGTTTAAGAAGTTGCTTGGTATGAAAAAAATAAAATAATTATAACCTTTTTTTAGTTTAGATATAAACTTCTGCTCTTAAATACTTTGGAAATTATTGTTTTGGAATCCCATGGTTTAATAGTATAACTTAAAAACAAAATTTTATCTAAACTAATCAACAGTCCAAAACTAAAAATATTTTCGCCCCCTCCATAATAATACTTTGGATCCTCCCTTTAGTTTAATATACGGAAATAGTTTCAGATTGAGGAAAAAAACAGTACTAAACTAAAACAATGATTTGCGATTAATTTATTTCTCTTTTATAGTAATTCAATTTACTTGGAATGTAATTTTATAAAAATGAGATATCTACTTCTCAAAACATCATAATAATGTCAATTCTAAACTTATTTATTTTTAAAGAATTTATAATTTAACATTATAGAAATTGGAAATCTAGGTATAAATGTCACTCATTTTCAAGTACTTAAGGTGCCAAAAATATCGATTTCCATAAAAGTAATTTCATGTTTACTGATGCTTCCTATTTAGCCACAATTTAAAGTAGGACTTACCCAATGCTAATTTTAGTTTTAATCTCTAATACACAGGGTTGTCATAAAAAAACTCTGAAGATATATGGACTTCTAGCTTCCGTTCCATTCAATCGATCGAGATACGATTTTAGATATAGTTATTCAGAGATATGAGCTCGAGATTATTAAATGGCAACAAAATGGCGCTCATGGTTATGATTTTAGTTATAGAAACTCAAAATTTTTGAATGGCAACACCTACTTTTTTCTGTCGCAAAATGCTCAGCGCATGCGAAAATCCTAAGGAGCGTTAGAATGGTACGTGTATCTCAAAAAATGCACGCACAAAAAAACAGCTTTGCGAATGGCCAACAGAAACACAATCGGGGCACACGGAGGCTGCTCGCCAGATATTGAGTATAGAAAACCGATAAAATAGCCTGTGATATCGATGGATGGCACAAATGTAAACTTTGGCCTCTGCCATATGCACATTTCTACTGTGCACCCCGATCGTGTTTTTATTGGCCTTTCGCGGGGCTGGTTTTTGTGTGTACATAACGTGTCCGGTTTTTTTTTTTTTTTTTGTGATACACGTACCGTTCCAACACTTTTGAAAATTTTCGCATACGCAGAGCATTTTGTGATAGAAAAAAAGTAGGTGTTGCCTTTCGAGAATTTCGAGTTTCTGTAACTATAACCGTAACCGTGAGCTCCATTTTGTTGTCTTTCACAGAATCCTGAGGTCATACCGCTGAATAACTATACCTGAAATCTCATCTCGATTTGTTGAGTGGAACGGAGGTTAGAGGTCCATATATCGGCAAAGTTTTTTTTATGACCACCCGGTATTTTAATTAAATTACTAATCTTTAAAACAAAAATTTATAGTTTTTGTCGGTGCACTTTTCAGAAAATTTAAGGAAATGTGATTTCTGACAAAATAGAAAAAACATATAGATTTTATGTATGGTATGAATTTTATATAAGTCAATGAAAAATATATTTATGAACGTAAGAAAACTTTTATTTAAGTATTAAAATAACTCATATGAATACAAACTTTTTCAATACTACATAGTTAGGCTAATAAATATTTGATTTGTTATAATTCTAACTTAAAATTTAGTAATTCGAATTTATTTTTATTTCAGAAAAGTTTTATAAAAACTTATCGTACGTTTTTTAATGTAACACATGATTTTTTGACAATTACTAATTGTGAATATTTCTATTATATGTTAAAGATTTTAACAATTTATTATTTTTAAGTATACCCTAGAACATTCCAAACAGTTTGAAACAAGATATTTACTACATTGCATACCTACATAGCTTAAGTCCACAGAAATAATGTAATTTGCAAGATTTATGTCCAACCAAACACGAACGGAAAATAGCTTTCAACCGTTCAAATAAAATGTTTCATCTGTTATGCATCCTTAACATCATTCCACCACATCAAATAATGGTCCGTCAAAAACGAACAAATAGAAAAAGAAACAAGTCTTGTGAGCTAGAAAGATTCCATGTTGAATAATGCACCAAAATGGGCCCATTTTCGGTCTTTTGCAAGGAATACAAGAGTGGGAGAGGGTCTCACGACACGATGGTGTCACACCTAGAACAAGAAAAGTTCTCATGCTGATGACGCATCTGCGAACGACAACTGATTTTACGAGGAAGAATGAATGTAAATTTTCAATTTCTGATCCCCGCTACTATTTTTTTGCTGAATTGATTTGAAGACAACTTTTTTGCATTCTTTAGGAACTGAGGCATGCGTTTTAGATATGAGAATAAGTAAATGTGATGTTTTTGGCTTTCCGCTACAGATGTTGCTTGCACGTGCTTTCCATAAATCGAAATAGTTTTTAAGGAACGCAAAATAAACATTACGAAAAATAAAAACAGTTTATTGTATTTGCATACAATCTTGGTATGTAACACCTATGTAAAAATATCTTGCTGCAGAGCGTACCTTGCGGGACTCATTGACTAAAAGTTAAAAATAAACTCTACGTTAGCACTACAGTTCTTTAAACAGCTGATGAGAAAAGGGAACTTTTAGAGAAATGTGTCTCAAATTTGAGTAAACTATGCGAAACAACTAGAAAACTCGCATGGAATCTTGACTATCACGAAGACATTTGTCACATTCATCATCGTGCATACCCGTTTATTTTTATAATTTCTGATCCTCGCTACTATTTTTTTGCTGAATTGATTTGAAGACAACTCTTTTGCATTCTTTAGGAACTGAGGCATGCGTTTTAGATATAAGAATAAGTAAATTTGATGTTTTTGGCCTTCCGCTACAGATGTTGCTTGCACATGCTTTCCATAAATCGAAATAGTTTTTAAGGAACGCCAAATAAACATTACGAAAAATAAAAACAGTTTATTGTATTTGCATACAATCTAGGTATGTAACACCTATGTAAAAATATCTTGCTGCAGAGCGTACCTTGCGGGACTCATTGACTAAAAGTTAAAAATAAACTCTACGTTAGCACTACAGTTCTTTAAACAGCTGGTGAGAAAAGGGAACTTTTAGAAAAATATGTCTCAAATTTGAGTAAACTATGCGAAACAACTAGAAAACTCGAAGACATTTGTCACATTCATCATCGTGCATAGCCGTTTATTTTTATAATTTCTGATCCTCGCTACTATTTTTTTGCTGAATTGATTTGAAGACAACTCTTTTGCATTCTTTAGGAACTGAGGCATGCGTTTTAGATATGAGAATAAGTAAATTTGATGTTTTTGGCCTTCCGCTACAGATGTTGCTTGCAAGTGCTTTCCATAAATCGAAATAGTTTTTAAGGAACGCAAAATAAACATTACGAAAAATAAAAACAGTTTATTGTATTTGCATATAATCTTGGTATGTAACACCGATGTAAAAATATCCCACTGCAGAGCATTCCTTGCGGGACTCATTGACTAAAAGTTAAAAATAAACTCTACGTTAGCACTACAGTTCTTTAAACAGCTGGTGAGAAAAGGGAACTTTTAGAGAAATGTGTCTCAAATTTGAGTAAACTATGCGAAACAACTAGAAAACTCGCATGGAATCTTGACTATCACGATGACATTTGTCACATTCGTCATCGTGCATACCCGTTTATTTTTATAATTTCTATGTGGGTGATTCTGAAATTAAGGGGAAATTTCAGTCTCTGTGCTTTTTCTAGCTTAATATTTATTCCTTTAAGAGAGGTAATTAGTATTAAGTAGAAAAAGTATACATTCAATGTTTCCAGTTTTTATTTTACATATTTATTTATTTATTATTATTATTATTTTTTTAAATTCTAAGTATGGGAAATGTAACCTCCATGGAATGTCCCTACCCCTGTTTTTTTAGTGTTAACTGAAGAAATAAACCTGATTAATAGTATATTTGTGGAAAAATATGGGTTAAACATTTATTTATTATATAAATAATTAACAAAGGACAAAGAAATATAAATTTTAATTTATTTTACCATTTTGTTTTAAGCACATGAGTTGTCCCTGGGTTTTGAGGTAACCTTCATGGAATATCTTTAACTTGATTAAAATTCTACTAGATAGCAGTACAGTCTTCTCTATCAGAGCTGAAGTGAAGCTCAAGTCAACTATTTTGTCTGGTGATGTTGCTGGATGTTCATAGTTTTATATTGTTTGTGAAAAAGCACTAAAAAATCTGGTGAATTATTTTTTTCATGTAACCTCCATGTTCAGTAATGTTGATTACGAATTTTTCCACTGAGGCAATGATGGCACAGTTTTTAAGATGAAAACTTCTATTTATTCACTCTTCACAGGCACAAAATTTATTCAAAAACAACAGTCGAATCAATCTCAAGCTTCAACACAAGCTTCAGTAAGAACAACTTCGAATACAGCGATTATACAAGCTCTCTCCAGTAAACAAAGCAATCAGCTCTCATCGAAGTCCGAAGTCAATCTGAAAACTTTCTCGATCTTCGGTCTTTATATACCAGGTGCGAGAGAACATTTGCGAAATTTCCAGCCAATTAGTCGGAAAAGAAACATCTCGAAACTTCTCGATTGCCTTAGGTGTTGCCACCTTTTTCTAACCTGTATAATCGCTGCTGATAAATAAAATAAGTTAAAATAAATTACAATAGAGTTTTAAAATAGTACGTCACTATTTACACTAAATACAGACAATGTGTGCAACATTATTCTTTATAGTGTTAGACATACTTTTGGTATTACCTTTTATCAAATAGCCAATTTTTTCTTCTATTAAAAGCAAAGCCTGTGTATCTATCCTCAGTCTTATAGGTTAAGTTTTAAGCGCGGCAGTCTACTTATTTTTACTTTTTTATAACCTTCATGGATTGTGTTAACCACGGAGATTACAAACGAAATTATAAAACTTTTGTGTTTTTTTTAGAAAATATATTTTCTCTTGACCTTTTTTTGAAGTGGTAAATGTATTAGTCTTGTTAATAAAATTCTAAGAGTAAAATTTCAATTTTGTTATCTATTTTTTATTTTTAGGTTTTTTTACCTATCAGAAAACTGCAGAAAAAGTGTATAGTTTCCACTGAAAACATCGCATACAAAATTATAAATGAAGTTAAGCAATAATTAAGGAAATTGTGCCCAGTAATAAGTAATCGCTGCTTTAACTATGAAGGATAACTTCTTTGTAAAAGGAGTGTAATACTTTATTATTATTGAAAAGGTAATTTTTTTAATTTTTGACTAATTTAACTTTTTGTAGATAGAAATAACTAATTCGACTAACAAATAAAAGATGAAGCATCAAAACTAAGTTTGAATAATGAACTGTAATAATGCAACGGCTTGTTAAATCAATATTCTTAAATGTGGCTTTAAATATTTAAATATGCAGTATTCTACTGTCATCACAGGAAAAAATAAAACAATTTCAGACATTTCGAAACAAAAGAAACTTAAACTGGTAGCATTGAGAAGATAAATATTTGGCAAAAAAATTGATTTTTTTTTTTTTTTTTTTTTGTATTTCTACACGTTTTGGAACGTGCTTCAGCCCAACAGATCGAGATGAGATTTAAGGTATTATAGTTATTCAGAGGTATGTGCTTAAGATTCTGTGAATGACAACAAAATGGCGCTCATGTTACGGTTTTAGTTATATATATATATATATATATATATATATATATATATATATAACTATATATATATATATATATATATATATATATATATATATATATATATATATATATATATATAGATATATAGATAGATATAGTGACCTACGATATTTAACTTTTGTATACGAGTTAGTGGTGTCCATGGGACCTGTCATTAAAGATTTTGTTAAAATTGCGCATGCGCATAAAGAACTGCTATTTAAAGAATAAAAATTTTCTACAATTGCTAAAAAAAACGCCCTAATGGTGTTGATCAAAATTGCTGGGATTAACATCTATTAAGGTGCTCTGAACATCCCTTCCTTAGAAATGTTAAAAAGGCGAAAAAAGTTGTAAAACGAATTTCTTTTACTCAGAGTTCTCTTCCTTTGAGCATTACCCATAGGCGATTGACTTCTTCTAGGTTTAAAATACAACAGAAGATTATTTAATGTTTATTGAAAAAAAAATCGTCAATATAGCAATTTTGACAGGTTTTTTTTTTTCAACGTAATAATTAAGGACTAGAAATTAAAAACGACCTAAGTACCAAAAAAAAATCGAAAATCTTTTTTCTTTTTACGGAACAATGTCCTAAAGACAAAGCTAAACAAAGTGGACAACGCTAAAAGTGGAAATTCTAAAAGAAATAGTTCAAATTCTATCTGGTACTTAGTCATAACCTTAGGTACCAGATGTGAGTGTTTTTCATTTTTCGGCTCTCCTGAAAAAAATTTCTTTTTAGACTTAGATCGTTTTCCATTTCGAGTCCTCAATTATCGCCAAAAATATCGTCAATCTAGGCATTTATTTAAAAAGAAAGAAAATTTGAAACGAAACGAATTATAGCAATCAGTAACAAATATAAATTCAGGGACCAGTAAAAAGTATAATTGAAAGTTTTTCGATGTTCCACACCCCCAGTCAATTTAGTAAACTACTTCATAATTGTATTTTATTTAATAACAAATTAAACCTTTTTGGTACACGAACAATTTAATAACAAACTAGGTGAAGTTATTGGTGTTACCCGATATACACTCAAGAGCCAAAACATTATGACCACCCCTACATTTTGCAATGAACTCGCCTGGATGACGTGGAAGGCACGTGATCAGGTGGAAGTGGTATTTAACTGCTGCTGGAGAGTCTGAAGAATCATTATTTCACTTACTTCTGTGTGTGATGGGAAAGGCTGGGGATCTAAGCGACTTTGATAGAGGGCAGATTGTAATGGCTCGAAGGCTCGGAACAAGTATTTCCGAAACTGCACGACTCGTGGGTTGTTCGCGATATACAGTTGTTAGTATTTATGCAAAGTGGATGAATGACGGTGAAAGCAGCAGTAGACGACATGGTGTTGGATGTCCACACGCTATCAAAGAAAAAGGTCGTAGGAGACTGTCTCGCATGGTGAAGCAAAACCGGAGCCAGACAGTGGCTCAGCTGACAGCCCAATACAATGCAGGGCCAAGTAGAATAGTATCGGAGCACACTGTTCAGCGGACACTGTTGGATATGTGGCTACGCAGCAAATGTCCCACTCGTGTGCCTTTGCTGACCAAGCGTCATCGCCAACTGCGCCTGCGCTGGGCCCGGGAACATCGCGACTGGTCCATGGATCAGTGGGAGAGAGTTGCCTGGTCAGATGAATCACGGTTTGTCATTCATCACGGCAATGGCCGTGTCAGGATACGCCGTCTTCCAGGCGAACAGTTGCTCCCTCAATGTAGAGTAGGTCATACACAGGCCGGTGGAGGCGGTGTTATGCTTTGGGGGACGTTCTCTTGGGCGTCTCTGCGACCCATGGTTGTGGTAGAGCAGACCATGAATGCTACAGGGTATCTGAACATCATTGCGGACCAGTTGCACCCTTACATGGCCTCTGCTTTTCCAGCTGGAAATGGAATGTTCCAACAGGACAACGCCCCGTGTCACAAGGCTAAAATTGTGTTGGAGTGGTTCCAGGAACATGATGCTGAATTCCAGTTAATGTCCTGGCCGCCTAACTCACCGGATCTCAATCCGATAGAACATATTTGGGATGTCATGGGACGGCAGCTCAGAGTTCAAAGACCACCAATTCGCAATATCTCGGATTTGCGTGACCGTTGCTTAAACATTTGGTACAATCTGTCTCCGGCCATCTACCAAGGACTTGTGGCATCCATGCCAAGGCGGGTTGAAGCTGTGTTGCGCGCCAAAGGTGGGCCAACTCGTTATTGACAGGTGGTCATAATGTTTTGGCTCTTGAGTGTATCTCAGAGCCAATTGATTTAGTCGATTGCAAGGTATCAGCATTCACCCATCAATCCACTTCACAACCTAAACAATAAAATATCGGAATTAAATTGTGTTCCCGATAATCTGGATAAGTCAAGTTCCCTAAGAAAAAAAAATGCAGTTTAAATTTCAGTTATATTGATTGAATATGTCCCAAGTTATGATCATACCATTTTAGGGATTTGTAAGAAAAATTTTAGTAGTTTTCACAATTTCATGCAATCGGACCTTTTTCTTGTTTTGAAAATCAATTCTGCAAAATTTCAAGCTCGAAATAAAACTGTATATTTTTAAAATAATTGGTACAAGACCTAATAAACATTTTTATATCTATCGCACATTTATAAGATAACATAAACAATCTTATTCACTAGTCCATAAAAAAGCTTTGCCGATATATGGTCCTCCAGCCTCCATTCCGTTCTACAGATCGAGAAGAGAGATCTATTGCAAAATGCCCAGCAAATGCAAAAACCTTAAAGAACGTTGGAACAGTTCGAGTATTACAAAAAACGGACACGTTATACACGAGTTTAAAAAAAAAAGCTCTGCATAAGGCCAGCGTAAACACACGGTGGAAATTTGCATATGACAGAGGCAAATTTATCGGGGTTTTTGTGCTTGCATTTTTTGTGATACACGTACCATTCCAACGCTCTTTAGGGTTTTCGCATGCGCTGAGCATTTTGCGATTGAAAAAAGTAAGTGTTGCCATTCGAAAATTTCGAGTTTCTGTAACCATAAGCGTGAGCGCCATTTTATTGTCATTCACAAAATCTCGAGCTCATACCTCTGAATAACTAACTATACCTTAAATATCACTTCGATATGTTGAACGGAAGCTAGAGATCCATATATCGGCAAAGTTTTTTTATGACCACCCTGCATTTCTAACAATATGAATGCAATGAAAAACTTTTATACAGCATGGCACTTAATGCGAATATATTCTTAAGGCTGATTTGCAAGCTGCCAGTGCCAAGAACGTCAGCCGTTAAGTTGATAGGAGATCACTGTCTCTCCTTGATCAGATGCCAGCTTTGCGTTTAAGCGGTGCCAGCAACTTGATCAATCCTGCCATTGAGTGAGTGTCGTGACGCGCTTCAGTGATTGGACGATTGGAGTTGAAATGCTTGATCCACTGAAGTCGCCAGCCAGAGGTAATCATTGGACAAACTTGCCCCTCCTAGGATTAGAATGGCGCTTTTACATGGTGCCTGGGCTGATGCCACATGACTGGTGATCTCAACTAGTATGCTGAATTGTAGCATGTAAGCCAGCCTTTAAGAAAATCTAACCATTACAACATATTTGCAAAATTAAATTTGAATTGTAGTTAACTCTTTATCGAGCCATTTTTTTTCTAATAATGTTAAGTTAAAATATTGTTGGGTTTGAGAGTGATTTATGAAAAGAAATTAATTTAGCTTTATTAACTAAAATTAATTATATATATATATATATATATATATATATATATATATATATATATATATATATATATATATATATATATATATATATATATATATATATTATTGTGGTTTCCCACCTCCAACTGGGAGCTATTCAAGGGTAGGACTTCTTATGTTTTGCATTTCTTTTTAAATCGTATTACATGGTATTTATGAAATATAATTTGCAAGTGCTAAAATCTACAAAAGGAATTTTAAATTAAATATATTTAGTATTAAAACATTTTAAGAATTTATGCCGATAACTTTCCATGAAATTTCCCAAAACAGGGATCAGCTCATAGTAAGACATTGCAAGCTGTACAAACGTATCTTGTTCTCTTCCCTTGTTCTTTAGTAGAGCACAAACGGCAACGTTTATATAATTTTTGTTTTTCCTACTTCATTCGATCGTACATCATCTGGAACAGTTTTCTTACCGCTCAGGAATCTTACTTGTCGTCCTTTGTGTTTACGACTTGGAAATCCAGAAGTGAGTTGTCGTTCTAGACTAAGTCAAGCATTTAATCGGTCTTGAGGTCCCGAATCTCTTCTACTTACTTTCCAGAGAATGAAGGCATTGAAAATTGCTAGGTGGAAAAATAGCTTTCCATCGACAATTAAGAAATTAATAAAGTTGGTGGGAAGTACACTTCCCACTACCTTAAAAAGGGTTAAGTCACTTTTCCACATAGTGTACTTAAGACGTATAACACTTTTCCACGTAGAGACTCCTACTAAAAAAATTACATATTTATGCATAAAACACGAAAGTATTTCATGCTTTTACTTCAAATAGTCAAAAGAAAACGTTTCCCAATGATCGGATATGAACAAAGCACAGCAAAAAAAATGTTGGTTCCTGTAAGTGGATCGTCTAACTGGATTTGTCACTTGCCGATGTTTCTATTTGCGACAAGAACAGAAAGAGAAAAAAATTATCCCTAGGAATCTTTTCCTTCTAATATTCAGAGGTAGTATTGCAAAAGAAAAATCAGAGGGATTGAAGCTCTTATTTTGGTACTAGAATTGAAATACAGAAGCTTGTCATAACGCATTTCATAGATAACAAGAAAAGTAAACGATGTTTCTCTTTTGGTACTTATAAATGATTCTTGTCATGTAACTCGAGAGTTCATGTTTTGTCTTGTACCATAAAAATTGTCTTTAGTGGTCTTAAGAAACGGTTTTTGTCTATTGACAAGCGTTGGGCTCTTTTTTGTTTTTTTACAAAATTGACTTCCAGCATGAAGTTTGTATTGCATTTCAGTGTGACTTTAGTTAAAGCAAACGATTCAATATTAGACTTTAAGTTTATCTTTCTCTAAGCATTATATTATTGCATCCTTTTTCCTGTATCATCAAATAACATAGTTTGGATATCAAAATGTTTTGCATTAAAATTTGTACCTTACACTAAACTCAAATTAAACATAACACTTAATTTAAGAATATCTTTATTTGTTTCATAAAAAGTAGGTTTTAGAAATGTTTTATCAATCTTCAAATATACGTATAGAGATGTGTGTTCTACTGAATGCTGAATAGGAAATTCATAATTTTCATGTTTTAATGTTTAATGAAAAAAATCAAATTATTAATTTTAATTTATTTCATGAAAAGTATGTTTTGTACATTGTTTAAATTATGTTTTCACTATACATAGACACTTTCTTTTCTCTAATGAATTCTACTTAAGAAATTCGTGAATTTACATGTTTATTAATTACTTTTCATGTGTAATCACCAACTGAAAAGTTAAAATTTCACTTCTGATTTATTTCATACATTAAACTTATTAAAGATAAAGTTTTTTTATAAATAGATAGTTTACATTAAAGTAAGTAAATTTTTGCTATCAATATGACACAAACAATTCTGATTTCACTTCTGATTCATTTCATACATTAAACTTATTAAAGATAAAGTTTTTTAATAAATCAATAGTTTACATTAAAGTAAATCAACATGACACAAACAATTCTGCAGTCCACTAGATAAAGAAACATTACTCATTTACTTATTAAAGGCGCTTTCCATATTCACCTTTAAATTTACGACGTTGCTTAGTCATTAATTAAGAATACTGACTATCAACTATTTGATTAAAAGTTCTCTTTATTTTAAAAGTAATTCTTGCTCTTAATTACTGTCTTTAATCTGAAACTAGCTTCAAATTTAATTAATGACAAAATTCGAACGTTACCAATAAAAACCGCTCTTTCAAATTAAATAAATTTCAAAATATAGTCTGGGTAACCCGATGCACCACCTTAAAAATTACTTTTCAAAGGAAATTATTTTTCATTAGAGATATTTCGACTTGCTAAGGTAAGGCGTTTATCATGCAATGCTAATACTATTTTCGATTTTATTGAGACTTACAAGAATGCACCAGTATTCGACGCGGAAATTTTAAACTTGTTTAGGAATATATTGGATAAGCAGAGATTGATTAACTTTATAAACTGGAAAAATAAAGCTTATGCTGCGAATTAAACTTAGACGTCTCACAAGACAAAATTATTCCATTGACTAACGATTTTTTATGCAATTTGAGTGCAACAGCTAAAGTTAACACCGATAATTGTTTTCTTCATTTTATTTATTAGAAACAACAAAAAGTTGGGTGAAATACCACGTGAATGAATATTGTATTATCATAGTAGTTACGTATCTGTTCCAAGTTTCATGTTGATAGGTTATAAGAATAAACATTAAATCTTAGTTTGAAGTTTTTAGGATACAAATTAAAGAGACAATTTAAAACCATGTAATAAAACGACATTCCGCTTGTGGAAGATATACTCCACAACTTGTTATTGAGATTTAAGTAAACTCGTAAAACTGGACTTTCATCATGGATGTTGGAATCATTACAATCGAATGTGGAACCTGTTTGGTTTAACTGTAATTTGCATTATTGATTAACTGTAGCTAGTCATTATTTGCTACTTCTGCTTATTTGACATTCGTAAGAGATAAAACATGGAGATAAACTTTGTTACAAATGCGTCGTATATAAAGAAATAAGAGAAAAATGTGCACAACTTAGTTATAGACATAATTTTATTTTATTTTATTTTATTTATCTTTTGACAATTGGTCATTGAAGTATTGTAAAGTAATGAAAAGTTCAATAGTTGATATTGACAAATTTTAACTTTTTGACGCAGTTTTTCAAGTTGGTTACATGTAATTTATCAGTATAAATAGTTTAAAACAAAGCTCTAGAAAACATAAATATAAGAAAGATGTTTCACATTCACTTATAATGGGACTATCTGCACCTACGAACTCCAGATTTGCAAAGCTCTATCCATTGTAAAGGGTTGGCAATATCTTTCCCATTTACACATAATGTCATAGCGTAGAATTTAAGTAACCAAAGATCTTCAGATTTACAAAGCTTTATCTAAGCGTAAAGATAGGAAAGATATTTTACATTTATACATAATGTTATTAAGTTTAACAATCTTAACAACTATCTGCACCCAAGATCCTCAAAATTGCAAAACACTATCTATCATAAATACAGGCAAGTTCTTTCACACTTATACGCATAATGTTCAACATATACATATGTTACACTTGAACATATGTTACACATATGCTTAAACTTTATCTACATAGTGAACATGATATACTACTACATAAGTTCGTCACTCATTTGAAACTTTATCCTACTTAAATGTTACTCAGTGCAGTCTAGATACTTCGGGCAGTTCCTCTCCCCCATTTCGTTTCGAACAATGGAATAAAGTAGAGGTTAAATCCTATGGGAAATCAGCGTAGGGAACAATACATCCTTGCTGGTTCAGTTACTTAGCTCTTATACAGGGTTCTAACTTCCCGCAAAGCACGTTTGTTACAGGAAGCTTAAAGATGAACGTTTGGACTCCTAACAGACTACATTGTCTCTTTCTTTCTTTCTTTTTGTACCGATCTACCCCCGGTGTCTGAACAACCAATACAATTTTTTTGTTTTTTTTTAAAAAAAGCTTATTAATGGTTTTTCTTTTGACAAACTCTTTTTTATCCAAACTTTCGACGATATTATTGTCAGCAGTTTGCATGAGTGGAAGCAACAAGGCTGATCGGGCATCAGACTCCTGATCGACCAATATGAAGACTTTTAACTATTTCATTAGTGGAAAGGACTTTTAATATTAAAAAAATATTTTTCAAATACTTTTATACAGTTATTCTGACAGATTTTCATATGTTTGTTTGTAACATGATTTGAAGTATATAATTTCTGTGACTGCCCCATTTAACGTTGCTCTACTACCTTTAATTTACAGAGTGTCTCAAAAAGGACTGGTGCATTTGATAAATGAATTTAAAAAAATGGATGGTGATAAAAATGTACCTTTTGTTGCGTTCTACTTAAGCAACTGCGGAACGGAAAGCTCTGCATACTTCCCTGATATACTTCCTCGATAGCTCTGTATACTTCCCAAGCAGATGATTTTCAGACTCCATCAGAAAAGGTTTCCGATACATGGAAGAAATAGAAAAATTAAACGTTTATTTTTAAATAATAATTACTGTATCAACTAGTTTTAAATATTAGGTTATAAAAGAGAAATAAAGATTATGCAATAAAGGTTATGCTATGACCAGCACAAGAAATACTGGACAAAAATATATATATATATATACTATAAGGGTGTCCCAAAAAAAGTCCAGAACATTTAAAAAATGAATATATATAAAGAAAAAATGGAACACGATAGAAATGTTTGCTGCATAATATATGAAAAACTACAGAATTGATCCGTCAATTTTAAAAAATACCTAAAAAGTTCACCAACAGATAAAGCTTTTGAATGAAATATACAAGACCGGTTTGAACATGTTGCACAAACTAGAAACTATGTTTCAATTACGCTATGTTGTTGCTGGAAATGGTGAGTATTTGCATACATTGTATTGTAGTTTAATGCAACATGTTCAAACCGGTTTTTTTATGTGTCATTCAGGAACGCTACCTGTTGGTGAACTTTGTAACTATTTTTAAAAATTGGTGGATAAATTCCCAAATATTATGCAGCAAACATTTCTGTCGTGTTTCCAATTTTACTTTATATATATATATATTATTTTTTTTAATGTTCTAGACCTTTTTTGGGACACCCTATAGTATTTTTTTTGTCCAGTGTCTCTTCTGCTGGTCATGGTATACAGTGAGCATAATGTTCATTTTTCTTTTATAGCTTAATATTTAAAACTTAAAAATAGTTGGTATATCAATTGTTATTTCAGATTAAACGTTTTATTTCTCTATTTCTTGCACGTACTAAAAACCTTTTCTGATTGAGTCTGAAAATTATATGCCTTGGAAGTATACAGAGCTTTCCTTTCCTCACACATGTAAAACTTTTAATAAATTATAAACTTTTGTGCACTTTCCAGTGATTTATTCATCTTATAATATTTGAAAAGGAAACTAAGATATAAAAAGAAACCCATTCTTACCACATGATTCATTGGCTATTTCGTTAAGTCATGTCTTACCGTATGTATCAGTCATTCTTGCATAATTCATGACAAAGACATGCAACACGCGAACAACTCATTTTCAACTAATGCTCCTTCGCGTTCACAAACACGGGAAGGAAGACTTCGAATAGAAATTGGATCTTTGCTTGCTTCTAAATCTTGAAAGATTTACCGCAAAAACAAATGTATTGTAATATGGCTTTCTACAGATTCCGGATAAATGAAATCTTTCAGTTTCCTGATGTTTTTACAGACAGACGTATAATGTTACTCGCCAAATAAATTGCCTCTATGTTACTGTGGTAAAATAAATGTGCAGTTTTTTTGGGGAAAACTCTTTAAACCTCTTGTAGTATTGTTGTTTTAAACTGGCATTCTTTTTCTTGATGAGTGTCTTTAACAGGTTTATAAGTTCGTAAATGCAATCTTAACCATCAATAATTTTTTTTTATACCAATTAATAATTGAAATTGCAGAAATGTCTAAATAAATAGTTCAACATTTCATACATAAATATTTAACTGATTTGTTGTTTAATTATTTAACCATTGCAACACTTGTTAAAATTTATGCGAACAGATCTTGGGTTTTGACACTGGTAAGTAATTACATCTATAAAGTTGTGTTCTTTCGACACTGAAAATTATTTCAAACTATTTTCAATTAACTAAAAAAAATTCTAACTAATAAATCACAAATTTGAGGTATATTTTAATAATTTAAATTAAAACTGTTAATTTGGCTTCTTCTTAAATTATTGGTTTGACGTTCAAGCCTACAATAAGAGGAGGTACTGAATGTAAAATGCTGTTTGTTGGCTTACTCATTATTCTTTTCTTCATGATATGAGCATTTCTTTTGTAATACGCCACATACGACAAAACATAACACAATACAAACACCAACTAAAGTGGTTCCAAATATATGTCTATATTCTGGATAAATTTAATATAGATTAGGAAACTGATTTAAGAGAAAAGGTCACAATTTCTGATTTTGGCATTGATTTTTTATATAAAATAGCATATCTGCGTATTAGTATATGTACCTGATAACATAGTATCAATATAATATCAACATTTTCCCAATAAAAATCGTAGAAAATTAAATTGCATCATAACGTATAAAAATTAGATAAATATTTACATAGAAATATGCTATACATGCATTAGCATTAACAATTTTTAAATAATAAATAACTTCCGTCACTGTATAAATAAGTTCGAATACCAATAAATAAATTCATTTTAAATCCATAAATCTTTTCCAAAAATAAAAATTTAAATTTCAAAAACAAAGAAACAGTACCCAAAAATCAATGAGATTAGATATTAAAAATATATTTTTACAAAATAAAGATTTAAGTGCCTTTCAATCTGTTCAAATTTGAAGTATAAAATCTTCAAAAGCTTTGGTTAATATTTCTAAATTTTCTATCCTTAAATATTGAAAGAAAGTTATTAGAATAATTGTTTTTTTTTCTTGAACTAGAACAATATTTATTTTTTTAACAAATAAATAAAGCGTGAATTAAATAAAGCTTTTAAAGGTGCTTCAAAAATATAAGAAATTATTAGTATCACTTGACTCGCGGAGAAAAATAAATATTAAACTAGAAACACTTAAATCTTTGTTTACCTTCCTAAATTATTTTTTGATGTTGCTTTAAAATTAAGAAATGTTTTACGTATAGAATGCAAAAGAAATTTAGAAAAAAAATTGGCAAAAGCAAAATTAAATACATTTACTATTAAGTAAAATACCCTAGAAATTTCAATGGAAGCATAAGTTTACTAACCATGTTTTTTAAAAAAATTAAATTTTAATAAATAGATGCACTTAAAATTGCTCTGTAACTTAAATTATAGAAAGTTAATTTATTTGTGTTAAAAATATAATTGATGCTTGATTTGAACCTGAATTATTTGAAGTCTATTTTAAACTAAAAGAAAAGAGAGGTCATAACCAGCCTTAATCTATCTTACTGTTGGACTCACAGATGATTAGTTTCAAAATCTTATGAATACCATTTTGCTTTTTGTGCCAAAAAAATTTCAATTAAAAATAGTTTAATCGTAATATCTATGTAAGTATTTTTCAATTGGTTTGTTATTTTTATTTTATGAACTGGCTCTTATAAACTTGCTTGATTATTGTTGTCCTTAGTAGGCACAACAATTTCAAAACTCTAATATCTTTTGTTTCACACGTTACTGAAATTAAAAAATAAATAACGTTGAAGGATTTTAATCATTTTGAGCTTAGAACTTTTTGAATTTTATTGCAATAGTTTTTGAAAACTCAAATATTTTCAATAATTTTGTATAAATGATTTTTTAAATAAAATAAATTCAAGAAATTTCTATTTTTGCTATGAAAAGAACTATTTTTAAGTGACCACCATTAAAAAAACAACTCATTGTACGCTAAACCTTGTAGATTTCTAAAAATATAAGAAATATTATAAAATTCTTACAGAAAGCTTAAAAAATCCCTGCTAACTTCTAATTATGATATGAAGAAGAGTTTGCAGAGTGCATATTACAGTGATTTTTATAAGAATATGTTTAATAATAAATGTATAAAACATCCTAGGATTATCACACCATTCATTACTGGCGCTGATGTACACAGTCATTCTGAGAGCTGCACTATTTGTTTTCAGTAATATTTGAGTGACTAAATATACTTCAGTAATTATGTATTTCAAATTGTTTATTTCGTCTCATTTAGGATGCAATTCTGTAGTTAAAATTTGTTCTTTTATGGGTCTTAAATTTATTTTCGCAAGAGCAACATCTAAGCTATACTGCACCGAAACCATAAAAGCACTACAAATAAACATTAATTAAAAAATGGTGATTATTAAAACATTTCAATCAATACATTAAATGAATTGATGAAACCCAATTTCTTGAAAAACTTTAAAAGATTTACATGTGGGGTTGAACTTAAAAGCGAGAATAATGAAGGATGACATGAATTAAAATGGCGTTGCCTCATCAAATTAAAAGGACCCTGATAAAATATGTAAAACCCATAAAATAACTCCACAGAAATTACATGTGGGGGCATCCTCTGCCAGCAGACGATGCATCAAGTGTGGCCTATTCTAAGACATGTCAGGAGCACCTCCCTTTTTCCGGGATCGCTGTATGGGGGCGATGAGCAGATGAATTTAAAATTGTAGATAATGGTGGATGATCTTAGTTAAAAAGACTAAGTCGCATGGAATTAAAAGTTGGACAATCTGATAAAACATGGATAATAGTAAAAGAAACACCACATTTAATCAATAGATGTATAAAAAAAATCTTACTGGGATTTAAAAAACATTATTTTCTGAAGTTGATCTAAGAGCATTTTTTGTTTATTTATAGGTATTAGTGAATTTTTTGCACAGATTAGTTCAGCTAGGTTAAGGTGTAGTGTTACAGTTAAAAATGTATTCTTTAATAGTATCATTTTTTAATATCCATTCAATAAGAATAATCATTAGGATAAAACTTCTATATTCTTCTTCTGTAAACCTTCTGAAATTTCTACAAATGATTTCTTAAGAATAGAAGAAAAGAAAAAATATCTGTATAAAAATAGAAAAAAAACTCCTTGGGTGTGGGAATTTATCTTCCATAGAAATCTACAGTTTTATTCCGATCATGGTGAAAATTTTGCACACTTGATCTTCAAAGTAGCATAAAGATCACTAATTAGTAAAATTTAAAAAAAAACATCCTTATTTTCCCTTTCCGATCCCTAAAGGGGTATGATAATGATTTAGGATCTACTAAACCAGTTTGAACAGGATTTTTCTCTATATCTATCTTGACTTACCCATTTTTCTAGAACACAATTTTACTAAAATGTTTTAGAATTGAAGACTAGTAGCCAAAAAACTAGTTAGTCAAACTGAAGAAGTATAATTGTGTGCAGCAGAGGAGAAAATAAACAAAAAAATAGAATTGACGAATTCTTAATCAAATATGCATTTTAATCTTGAATTATACGCTCAATTACAAATACAAGGATCAGTTTCAAAACTAGGTCTTTAGTTATTTTATATTTGATTTAAACATAAAGAAGTGTAGACTAAGATTAAACACTTAACTCATTTAATCGGGAAATTTCTTAAGATGCAACATGTTTCGTCCTCTTACGTAAACCCATTGGAACTTCCGAAAAATATCCTTTCAATCCTCTCAATACAGTATCTCATTCTGACTTTTCAAAAGCAAGCTTTCGAGTTCTTCTTTGGAAAAAGGTAGAAACGTCTTCAAGTTCTTCTTTCTTGATATATTTCTCCCCCATACTTTATACCCAAGGGGCAGAATCGTTCGGGATTAATCGATATATCGAATGTGCACAAGCACAGAAAAGTCGATATTTTTTCTTTTGTCTCAGATCAGAGAACACCGTCAAGGTAGGGAGTTTTTGAAGGTAGATTTTGTGTTTAAAAAAAGATTAACTGGTGTATCCATATTTTATAAAGCAGTTTTTAATTAATCTTTTGCTTGGCGAAAAGTTTTTATCTTTCAAATTAAAATGTCCAATTTCAATTACATTTGAATGACAGTCTACTTATCAAAATGAAATATTCACAATTATATATATATTTTTAAAATTCAAATATAAAAGATTCTTTGAAATATTTAATTAGTTGAATAAGTGGTGTGGTTGATAAAATGTCGTTAACTTTGAGAAAACGACATTTTTCAAAAAATTGATATTTAATGTAATTTCTCTGAACGCTAATATATATTTAAATTGATCTTATTGATTGTCAAAATATGTAGCAAAAGAGGATTACTCAGAAATCAATTACTTAAATTTGTTTTAAATATGTCATGTGCATTTTACTTTTATTAGATAAAATCATTTTTAACATCATGTTTTCATTCAGTTTTTTTATCAGCTTCAATCACATTTAAAGTTGCTATGAAATATAATTAATCAATAGCGAAGTAATTTCGGAGTCTATGACAATAAGACAAGCTTATATTTGATTTCTATTGTGTTTTTTCCTTTAACCAAGAAATTTAAAGAAAAAAGGTGTCAAATTTCAAGCTCATATTTAAAATATTATACTTAAACTTAAAGTTTTGAAATAAAAAAAAACACTCTGTATTTTATTGTATTCAATTTTATTTTATTTTTTTAAATATTCATTGATAATTTTATAATGTAAAATAGTTTAAAGTAAGAAAATTAAATATATATAAATTCAGTCTTACAATAAAAAATAGAGTACGCCAGAAAGATGTCTGAAATATTCACTACTTCATAAACTTCATGTTTCTCTTAATATTACTTTAGATATATGTTTACTTCTATTCGTAAATCTGTTTATTCATATAAATAATTTATTTATTGCATTTTTTTAATCAGCTACGTATAAAGCAATAACAAAATCCCAACTTTGGACTTTTAATGAAGTAAAACTGAGAAAACAATTCTCAAAAATATTCTCATTTCCACTGATAACTCTATTTTAAGTATTTACCTGAATTCTCTTTTTATTTAAATGGCCAGGAAAGTATTGTTATGCATCTTTTTATGTAAATGTAGTTTTCCTAAATGGGTAAAATTGCTTGCAAATATATATAACGTTTGGGAGTATTTTACCCTTTTTGGCGATCAATTTTCATAATTTGCATGATTTAGTGAGTGAAGATGGCATTTGAAGTCACAACGCTTTTTTGAGCAGTCTTTTTATATTTCAAACTTTTATATTTAATTGAATTCGCATGACCAATTCTAGACCGAATTATTTTTCAGAATAAATTTGAATTACAAGCAGGAACGATCATTTCTTCCTGCAAATTGAACTCGATTTACCATTGTATAATGGTAAATCAATTCCATTGTGTAATGTATAAGTGATGTGGTTTTTATTCAGAAATGTTTTTCATTAGCAAAAAGTAATTGTTTTTGTTATGTGAGAAAATCTATAGCTTTTATGTCGATTTCTTTTTCAATCATATGATTTTAATTCGATTATTTCTTTTTCGGTGACAAAAATGTTTAGATAATTTTTTCTGCCGGAGATACATTTTTAAAGTCATCAAAGGATTTATAATACCTATTTAGAAATTAAAAGTTAGTCACTCATTGCAACTTATATTACAATAATTTCAATACCACAAATACACTTGCAAGTTTTATTTAAGCATTAATCACTTGTATAAACGGGATGGGTTAGTATGAAAATAAATTAAGGAAAGAAAAAAGCTCATACAAGTGTTTAAAAATGTATTTTTCTCAAAACGGGTTTGAAATAATCACTAATAGCTTACACGTAATTGCTGTAGCAAAATTAAAAAAAAAATCACTACTTGTTTTCTTTTCCTTTTTTAGCAATCTTCACCTACTTAAGAAGGGAGAACGAACAAAAGTTAAACAACCTTTAATGGTACTTCAGAAACCTCGTACACCTTTTCCTACTTAAATTAAAGAAATAAAACTCGATAAAATATGATCAAAATGAACAGTACCGTAGACTGAGGTAACTTTGGGACACTTTTCCGAATTTTGTATGACTCCTATCAACAGCTAGTATGGCTCCTGTTAAGCTAGTTTGGTGAGACTATGGTGTTATATGAAGTTAACCTTCTTTCAAAAAGTGGACATGATTTTTTTCTACGACCAACGATACCCACGTAAAAATCCTTCACCTATCTCCCAATCTTTCCCCGTGAATGAGGTAACTTTGGGACAGTACTGTTTTCTGCTTAGAAACATTTGAGAAAAATAAATCTGGTCCAATATCAAGAGAAAAATCCTTAATCAAGAGGTTTTATTTCAAATTTTATGTGAAAATTTTACATTTGTAGAAATAATTTGAAAATATTATGATTTGAAATAACATGATTGGTTACGAAGGATAGATAAATTTTGATGGGAAGGTAAAAAGCATTTTAACATAAACTAATTACTCAGATAAATTTAAAACTTGTAAAAGGTATTACTTCTTGAACTTTTAAAATTGTCCGTCGTTTAAATTGAACAGACTGGTTAATTTTTTGATCGAAGCCTCCTGGTTAATTTTTTGAACGAAAAATTTCGTCTGGCAAAGCTGACCATTTCGAGTTTTAAATATACTTTTTCATCGCAGAGATGGGTCATATTTCTTATCAATCATCCATCCAAAAAAAAGTTCGCCCTAATGTATTACAGAATATTGTCGCCCCCCCCCCCCCCAAGCGATTCTGGTAAAAGCTTTAAGATAGTGGGGGGAGCACTGATGGAGTGAACTATTGTTCCAAATCTTTGAGAAGGTTTCGCTCTCATCTAGGTCTTGTAACCTTCTGGTTAATTTTTTTAATAAAAGATGTCATCAGGCATAGCTGGCCATTTCCATTTTCAAGCATACTTAATCATCGCAGAGATGAGTCATGTTTCATATCAATGATCCAGCCTGATAAAAGTTCGCCCTTATATGTTACAGAACGTAATCGCCCACCAAACGATTCTGGTAGAAACTTGAAGATTGTGGTGGAATCGCTGATACAGTGGACTATTGTTCCAAATCTCTGAGAAGGTTTCGCTCTCATCTGAGTCATAAAGTAACAAAAACTTAACACACAATGTGCTATTTCTTCTTTTTTTCTGGCGCAGTAAGCCCACTTATGTGTCCCAATGATAATTGAGGACTAGAAATGGAAAACGACCTAAGGTCCAAAAAAGAAAAAATTTCAGGAGAGCCGATAAATGAAAAAAACTCGCATCTGCTACTTAGGGCGTTCTTCATTTCACTCCTTCGGGTTCATAACCTAACTTCCTTACATTTAGCTCTTAAATACCTTCTCAATATTACTGTTATTTTTATCGCACTTAGGACGTTTTCCACTTCACTTCGCATGGCACATACAACCAGCGTGATCTTTCGACAGATTTTTGAACTATTACTACTGAAGTTCGCACTTTGGGAGTTCTCTACTTTGTTTAGCTTAGTCTTAAGGACATTTTTCCATAAAAAAAAAGACAATTTTCGATTTCTTAGGTACTTAGGTCGTTTTCCATTTCTAGTCCTCAATTCACTAACTTCTACAAAATTACAAAGTTAAGATTGTTAAATTAAAGAACAGAATTAAAAAAAAACACTCGAAAGAGATGTCAAATAATGTACTTTTAAAATACACATACCTGCGTGTAGTAAAATGTTTCCAGCATTTCGAAGTCGAATGAAAATTTTAGCACAAACTATAAACTCCAAAACAAAGGTTAAAAACAAGTTGGACTGCCGTCGGGACATTGGACGTAGTAAATATAACTACAACTTCAGATGTTTGCCATGAGATAGCATTGCATACCAGAGTATGAAGTAGCGGTAATTGCGTGCCAATTTATGAAGCATGGTCTTGGTGGGAAATTCAAAAGTATGTGGCTCACCCAATAATAGAGCTTATTTCAAATAACTAAATTTATTAACAGAACATACAAAAACAAAACAAATACGTTACAAAAAACAAACTCAACATAAAGGTGAATCCGACATAAGACAGTGGTCGAGGCACACTGCAGACTATGAAATAACAGAAGCAAAAAGTATGTGCGTTTAAGCACGATAAGATTGAACCTTATATAGGTCCAAGGTGGCAGTCCTATCACTAAGTCAAAGTCGCTGGTAAAATACGACGCCACAAGTCGAAAATTACGTGACGTCTTGAAGTTCCCCCTTCAGTCCCAAAGTTATCCCGGTCTACAATAACTTTTTTTTAGAATGAAATAATTTATCATGTTATTATTAAGATAACAGAAACTACCAGCTGGCAAAATTTATTTTATGGTAGTCATTTATTAGATTACGAGGAAAAGTACAGCTTGTTTAGAATCCAAACATTTGCTTTTTATCTTGATTTTAAAACATGCAGAAATATATTCAAGGGTATATTTGCAGTTTTATTTTAAATAGTTATTTATACAGTTAACATGTAATTGCATCACTATTAGGTAACTATATTCTCCATTTTCCTTGAAGTGCGGATATGTTTTCATTTTCATTAAGTGTGTTTGTAATTTTATTTTAATTAGTAATATACACATTTTTAATTTTAAAATTTATATCACAATTAAATAACTATATTAGCGATATTCCTCACAAAGCAATGATTTCATTTTCATTAAGTGTATTTAAAATTTTATTTTAATTTGTTAGATACAACTTTGGGGTATTTTAACATTTAATAGTATCACTATCAAATAACAATATTCTAATTAATCTCGTAATGTGATTTTGTTTTAATTTCCATTTTACAATTTTATTTTAACATTTAATACTATATCACTATTAAAAAAAAAATAACTATATTCTCAATTATCTTCGAAATGCTAATTGATTTTCATTACTCGAGTTACTCGAAAGTTAATCACCTGATATTTAGAATAACAGATCCAATCGAACAATAAGTTTTGAATGTATACATATTTGTCAAACAGTTTCGAATGAGAATTCATGAAACTAAATAGATTTTGAATGCCAGCTAGGTTCTGTTAAAAAATTATCAAATCGCCTTCAATAAGGATCGTTAGGTAGAGAAAAATATTTCCGAAACCTTAGGGATTGACTACTGGAATATCAAATGAACCGAGAATTTCCATTTTGACGATAAGGGAATACTTTTTATAAAAAAAATATTTTTATTCTAGGTTGAAAATACGATGATTCAAATGCATGTTCAATTTCTTTCCCTCAGAAAAATGCCCGTTTCAGTAATTTGATTTACAAATGTCTTTCGAAAGAGAAGGCGTGGTTTAAGACTGAATATTGATTTATAACTAAAAACATAAATTACAAATGAGTTTAATTTCGTTTAGTAAAATAATTACTTATAGGCATACATAATTATTTGTACTAGTCTAGTAAAAATCATTATTACATTATTATATTCAAGTATATTTTGTCTATCCTAATCGAAAACTTTAGTAAAAATACATAATTATTTGTACTAGTTTAGTAAAAATCATTATTACATTATTATACTCAAGTATATTTTGTCCATCCTATTCGAAAACGTTAGTAAAATAATTATTATAGGCATACATAATTATTTGTACTAGTCTAGTAAAAATCATTATTATAACATTATTATACTCAAGTATATTTTGTCTATCACATTCGAAAACTTAAGTAAAATAATTATTATAGACATACATAATTATTTGTACTAGTTTAGTAAAATCATTATTACATTATTATACTCAAGTATATTTTGTCTGTCCTATTCGAAAACTTTAGTCTGAATAATATATTATGGAATATTTATACGTCATAAATAATTTTTATATTACCTTCTTAAAATCATCTATTGTTATAATAAAGTATATCTTGCCTATCCTATCCTATACTTATGGACTGAATATGCTACAGAAGACACATAACTAGAGTTAGTTTTTATTAGACATGGAAACTATCAACATTAAAATATATATATATATATATATATATATATATATATATATTTCCAAGAATCTTTCAATGTATAAAGCTGTTCCCGAGAATTTGTAATTACTTACGGTCATACTACACTATTTGTGAATTATTTTGAGTTTTTTCGGAGTGGTAAATGTTACACATCCCACTAAAAAGTAAGACGGGAAGAGAGGAATTTGCATAGAACAGTGCAGCATTCTGATCATTGAGAATCATCAAGGATGTTACGTCAGGTACGCAACAAAGTTTTAATTCTATCCATATTGATATTAACTATCCATACTAATATGCTAAAATTTTCTTACGATTTTTGTAATTTGCGAATTAGGATTTTCTTTTTTTTTATGTATATAATAAATTTAACATTCCTCTTAAAAGCAAG